>CM075780.1:15779259-16979259 GCA_037974665.1 Ehretia macrophylla | reverse complement strand
CATGATTATCATATACTACAACATTATCATATAACACACAATTCAGCATATAAGAAGCCAACATCACATAAACAGGTTATATCACAGAAGTAAGTTATAAACAATTAAAGTCACATAAGCAACAAACTTCACATAAGACAAGTTCATCACGTAACTCAAATTGGTCACTTAAAGTACATTAAGCACCTAAAGCACGTTGTTTCACATAAGCTAGTTATAAACAATTAAAACCACATAAACAACTAACTTCACACAATCACATAAAACACAATTGTCACATAATACACATTAATCACATAATGCACATTAATTACAACACATTGAGTACGTAAGGCACGTTGTCACATAAAACATATTGACCACATTAATTTACTTAACACATAAAACATATTGGTCACACAGAAAGTTAGACACATAAGTAAATTAATCACATAAACATATTAACGTATGTTTCACTTTTCTTTCACTTAATACATACTTGCATGCTTAGACCACTACCCACATTCTGAGGATACCCCAGCTGACAGCTAATCAAGCTCTGATACCACTTAAATGTCACGCCCTAACTTGACCCCTCCTACAATTAGTCAGGATGCAACGGAATTTCGGCAGTATAACGACAGTAATTTGGACACTGAGGCTCTAAACCAACCTCTTCGAAACTCATACATCCAACTCCACAATAATTCAACAATTAACAACACAACCACAACATACAATAAACATTCTTTACCATTGCATCCAAAGGTTATACGCCTCCGTTCCAACATTATACATTTACTATATAACATACATTCCCAAAATAGATTATAACCAATCTAGCAACCTAATTATATTCCAAAACAAGACTACTAAGCTAGCAACATTTAATTCATTATCTTTACAACATCTTATACATCATAAACTTCTAAGTAAATACAAAACATCTAGTTTTAATATACAAGATAACAAAAGAGAACTACATCTCAGATATCAATGACAAGACTTTGGCACATAGGATTTGTCAACATAAAGCACATTCTCAGCTTCCTAAGGCACATATCCGTATTACTGTTCTGTAACACCTGTATGCATGCAATAATAGAGAGTGAGCTTATATAAAACAAGCTCAGCGAGGATCCGATAGATCTCTAACAGTATTCACTATACTCCATGGAAATAATCCTTTGAGCAAGTAAACACACAATAACATCAATAATACTATCATCACATAATCTATAATGACCATTCAATAAAGGATACACTAGTTGGTGTAGCTCCAAACACCATCACGATCATAACAGCCTTCTTGTGACTCCCATAAACTCATGCACCCGAGGTACCCCAATAACCTCTCCCTCCATGACACCTCCGTCATGCGAGCTGGAGGCAGTCTATGGTAGTCATGCCGTTATCAACCTGATAACCCGATACTACCCGAGAGGTGGCACACACATACCAAAGACTCAGCAATAATAATAAACATCAATCATTCACAGGAGGACAGTCTAGCAGAACTGCCTATCTCCCAACATCAATCATCAATCAATAATCATCAATAATCATATTATCATCATAATAACATCAATAATCAATTTAACAACAAATAACTAAGTTAGATGACAAAGTAGGCCATCCAACCGAACATGCATTAAACACACAATCAAACCCTAGTTTACCCATCAACAACTCACAATTCAATCACTCAAATACCACACAATCAACTAAGGCTCAATTCAACAATTTAAAGAAAGATAACCTAAACTTCAAATAATCATGTCTTACATTCTACTAATCCAAACAACTCCAAATCAGTTTCAAACACTCACCCATTCAATCAACTACATTAGCCCTCTCGGAAACCAACCAAAACACATCCAAATCATGCCCAATAACCCTAAAACCCTAGTGTGTCATGGATGAAATTTTTGGATTTTAGCACCGATCTCACAATCGAAAATTCGGCACTACAACGGCGCTACCACGTAATTAACAAACTTTTAGAAATCAACGGCAATGGATTTCAACCAATACAACTCAAGATAATCAATATTTAGTAAATTAATCAACTTTAAATACCCGAAAATAAATAATTATGCTACAACAGTTCAAATCTCGTAAGAATACATATAAACGATCCCTAGCATGCATGGAGGAATAATTTAACTTCAAATTAACATTCTAATGGTTCAATATTTATTTATACGCATAAACACAAAATATGAATTTTGAGATCTATAATTTTTCTCTCATCTTTGATGTGTTTTGATGCAAGAAATGTGTAGAATGGATGCCCAACAAGTAAAATCAAGCTTTGAATGAAGTGATTTGGACTTGAATTGCAAAATCTATGTGAAAAATGCTTTGAAAAGCCTTGAAAATGCCTTCATCTTTCTCCTACAAAGAACCATGGTTTTGTGTGTGTTTTTGGTGGTGTTTTGCTTTGTTTTTAATGTGTGTTGATGATATATTAAGCAAAGGTCAAATAAATAAAAGAAAGTCAAAGTGGAAACTAATTATTTTTAGTGTTTTCTTGTCTTTTAATTCATTTTCTTGACTGCTCTTGCTCAAATTAATTATGCGACACCTAAAATATCTCAGGTAGTTTATTTTTAGGTGACAAGAAGTTTTACATTCAAACAATTTCACCCGAGTCGGCTTAAAACGCGATTTTTGCAAAAGAAGGTGAAAAGATGTCTTTTGAATGCACAATTAATCTAAAATCATTTAATACCACATATAAATACATTTATATTAATATATACTAGGTCAACAAAAGTCAATGCAAGAATTGGGTTTAGAAGAAATCACTATTTGGCTAAAAAATGCTATTTTTCGCCCGAAAAGTCTATTTAAATTACTATTCTGTTTCAGAATCAATTTTTATCAAACATGGGTCTATTAATAATAGAGGACTAGTTTTTAAGATGTTTAAAACACCCTATAAAAATTTTAGCGGACAGGTGTTCAAAAATACTATTCACCAAAATCGACGATAAAATTTTCAATGCAGTTTTTTATAAAAATTTCATGAATGCACACATAGCATGTATTAGGAATATAAATCACATATTTAACACATTCTAACTCATATATCACATAAACATGTCAAATCACAAAAATCACGGCAAAGACACGCAAATCGAGGTAAAGACGAAAACTGGGGTTTCACACTGCCAGTTTTCCAGAAAATTTTGGAGTTTAGGCTAAAACATTACGTGTTAAATTTTCATGAATGGTTAAGTATGTGATATGACTTGAATGTTAGATCACACCCTAGTTTAACCTTTATAAGCCGGGTTGGGGCGTGACACAATATAAATGAAATCGTGGAAGCGGACCTTTGATTTCCTTAGACCACATAAGAATTTATCATTCGATTGAATCTGCTTGTTCCTGGATGCTCTATAGGAATCCATCTCTATTCCTTTTCCTCCATTCCTCCACCGATAAAGGTTCATTCCGAGTCACAAGAGCAATCTCTTTTTTTTTTTAATGATTTTTGCTTTTTGTTATGGTAATGCAATGCGAAATCAGGTTGTTTATGATGATGAAAAGAGCTTTTATCTTATGTGAAATTTATGAAAACCCGAAATATTAGTAATATTAGAAGACGATTGTCGGTATCTGATTGTTAGATACCTGCGGTCGGTATATCTTTGAAAGCTCAGACGGAGAGAATAAACGGACTCCTTGAGGGCTACTTAAGCCATTTTAGTACTAACCAGAAGGACTGGAGCTCTTGGATGTTGCTCAGTGCTGCTATAACTTAACAACCAAAAAGCTCTGCGTCGAACTTCAGCCCCTTCAAGTTTGCCACGGACAACAGCCTCTGACGCCCCACACCATTGCGAGAGGAGGGGGCTTGTCCATCAGCCTACTTTGCCAAGAGGTAGCAAGAGCGCAACGGCCTAGCCCAAACCTACTTAATCAACTGTCAGGCTTGGGCCGGTCTGAAAGTAGATCTTGTAGAAAAGCGGATAGGAGAGGTAGCCTATAGACTCAAACGACTAGCTCGGTGAATAATAGAAAGGCCAATACACCAGCCAGTCTGGTTGCAAACACGTTGTGTTGTAAGCTAAGTTGTTCACCTTGTAGATGGAGGAGATATAAAAAATGTGTCGTGCGTGATTCATAAGATTATATAATAGCACCAGTATATTATTTCACTTAGCCTCCCTCTCCCCGTCCCTTACTCGTCTTTTGCAAGCCGTCATCCTGGATTTTTTTCCGTACACCGGGTCACCTTTCAATTATTAATTTTTTCCTCCAGTCGATATAAAACAAAATCAAAAGCCCGGGTGGAAGCACAAACAAAAGGAGAGAGGAAAAGTAGAAAAGGGAGAAGAAGTATAGTTCTAGTTCTTACTAACACTTCTTAATAAAACTTTCATTTTTGAGTGCTTTCTTTGTTCTCTTATTTGGATTGAAAGAAAGAAAAAACTTCCCTTTCTTCCTCGCCCTATTGGTCGAGCATCTTCAAACCTCTTCTTTCTTTTTTATCCCTTCGATGAATTTCGGCTATGCCCAATGCCCCACTAGATAAATAGGCATAAGAAAGCTAAGCTACATGAAAAAAGGCAAGGTGCGACTTGGATTGAACTTGACGAATTGCGTTTTGCCAAAGGGATTTTTTTTGAAAGATTCTCCATTGGTAATTCAAAAATAGAAAGAATCAAAATAAAAAAAGCGCATACGCGGGAAGGGTGCCTCAATACTTCATCATTCAAGGGGAGGGGGGACTAGCCTCATTACTTCCCACTGGGCGAGAGGTGCACCTAACCCACCTACCCACTCATCAATCACGGTGTTCAGTTGACTTGCACTGATGGACCCCTATTGTATTGGAATTAGGCGCCCATCTTTTTACTGTTGTTAATTAATCTCTTCCATGTTCGATTCTACTCTATGCTAGAATATTTCTGTGAACGCTGTTCTGATCTAAGTGGTTCTATTCTGCGTCCCGTGCTAGGAAGCATTACTCCTCTTTTCATTCCAAATTCAAGAATACAACCGTTACGATTGATTGGTCCGTGTGCCTCTCTTATTACTTTTTGTATCCCCTTGTTCTTCAGATACAATTCGATCCTTCTACGACCAAATTTCAATTTGTGGAAAGCCTTCGATGGCTTTCTTATGAAAACATCAATTTTTATTTTGGTATAGACGGTATCTCTTTATTCATTGTGATATTGACCACATTTCTGATCCCTATTTGCATTTCGGTGGGTTGGTCTAGTATGAGAAGTTATGGGAAAAAGTATATTACAACATCTCTAATTTGTGAATTTCCAATGATCGCTGTCTTCTGCATGCTAGATCTTCTACTATTCTATGTTCTTCTTGAAAGTGTGCCAATCCCTATGTAGTGCGGAGCTGAGCATCTTTTATTCGGTGGGATAAAGCTTTTCCTCTGCAGGGGCCTTGTGTAGTAAACCCCTTACGGGAAGTCATTCGTAAAGTAGTCCCTGCGAAGTTTTCGGGAATAGGGGTAGTCTTGTGTGTAAGCATAGTATTTCTAGTCAAACCCGCCTAACCCAACTAAGAAGAACTGAACCTGACAGACACATCTTTTTCCTTTTGGGAGGGTACTCCGAGTAATGGGTACCTCGTAGGACCTCGACCCGCCTACTCGGGTCTTGTATGGATATGCAGGAAGAGGTACTCCTAGATGTGTGTAAGGGTTGTGTTTGTTAGCGAGAATGGATTCCTTGTCAAGTCAGTTTGGGGAGGGAGGGGGGGACACACTTGCGCAGATTTGGGTAATGGCTACAAGGGAGAAATCAAAAGAAAACTATACCCGACCAGGGATAGACGTAAACTCGTAAGCTACCGAGGGTAAGGATAATCGTCTAGGTCTTATTGTGAAAGAAAAAAGCTGCCCCGCGATAGCAGGCGGGTTGCTTCCTCTGTCATCGTCGGGGAGCTCTTGGCGAGGAGACGTTAGGATAAGTTGCTAAAACAAACAGGAAGGAAGGATCGACCCGTTCAGTCAAATTCCGAAGAAAAACTGTTGGCAGCAGGTGGAAACATTTTTTTGGCCACTTCAAAAGGAAATACGGGTAGGGTAGAGCTCGGCAGAGGGTTCGAGAATAGGGTAGGGTCCTGTCCTTAAGATTCAGATAAGAAAAGAGTTCCAAACCTTTATGCCCGTATAAGTGCTGCGTACAAGTTCCAGCCAGGATGATTGGGAAAGACCTATTTGAACCGCTCACATCACAGTAGTAATAGCATAAAGGCCGTAAGTCGGGGGGCGACCATAACATAAGGCTATTACTTTCACACCTCTCTCTCTCTATCTATAAATAGAGGTAGATCCGCTACATGAGCAACCCGACTATGCCTTACATGTTCTCTACAGGCCGCACTTCATCTTTCTTCCCAACGAGCCCATTTTTCTTTTGATTTGAAAGACGGGCCTTGCATTCGGTTCAAAAGGCATGGTTTTTAGTATGTCTCCAGATAGGGCCCATACTAGTCCGGCTAGCTAGTGAGCGGTTATTTCGGCCATGAAGTAGGTCGTGCCCTACGGGCAGGCATCTCTCGCAAGGCAAGCACCATTGTTCGCCACCACCAAAGAAGCAAAAGATTCGAGAGTCTAGGCTGAAAATACATGCATAGATAGTGGTCTAATGCCAAGGCCAATGACAGAAGCTCGGGACGGAGCCATATAAGTCGGAAGTCTCACATACGGTTCTTTGAGAAGGGAGTGGCTACCTACTGGAGCTTCGACCAACTACCACCGGTCAATTCAGCTTTGGGGCCACCCCTTACTCTACTATTATTATAGGGGTATGGGGTTCGAGACAAAGAAAGATCAAGGCAGCATATCAGTTTTTACTTTATACTTTACTTGGATATGTTTTTATGCTATTAGCTATTCTGTTGATTCTTCTCCAAATAGGAACAAACGATTTACAAATATCATTAACCACATAATTTAGTGAGCGGCGCCAAATCTTTCTATGGATTGCTTCTTTTGCCTCTTTCGCCATCAAAGTGCCTATGGTACCAGTTCATATTTGGTTACCCGAAGCTCATGTAGAGACACCTATGGTAGGATCTGTCATCTTGGCAGGAATTCCTTTAAACTTGGGAGCCTACGGGTTTTTAATATTTTCAATACCCATGTTTTCCAAAGCGACACTTTGTTCCACTCCTTTCATTTATACTTTAAACACGATTGCTATAATATATACTTCCTCGACCACTTTAAGACAAATAGATCTTAAGAAGATCATTGCTTATTCCTCAGTAGCTCATATGAATCTAGTGACTATTGGTATGTTTAGTCGGGCGGCGGCCGTTAGGTCACCTATTTTGAGTTATGGACACACAAGGCCAAAACATGTGTGTCGGGCGTGCAACCCATCAACCTACTAGCAATGGGGGAGAAAACATAGCATGTCACAATAGAAGCTTGATTCGAGGGATCAGCAAAACACTGCCGTCTGTTCCCAAAACAAAGGCCCCTTAGTGCCACGGGACGAGAGTGGGGGACGGCCCTACACGCAGGCAAGAGCAGCACCGGCTCTACAAAGTCAGAATTGAATCTTCCTATAGGCTTTCCTAATTCATTCGTGAATAAGATTTCAAGGGCGTGAAGTGAGTACTTATAGCTGCTTCGCCTGCTTCTTATTAGGGTGGCTATGTTTTCGTGGCTGAAATGAACAAAAAGCGATATGAACATGCTATTTTCAAATCGATTGATAGATAGTCTGATCTGTTATGATGGATCGAAAAAGATAGAGGGGGAATCTATCAAGAATAAGGGGAAATCTCCTATTTCTATCTATTGATGAGATAATTATCTATTCTTGATCCATCAGAAAGAAATCGATATGTGTCTGATGGAGTCTACATCATACGTAGAGCACTGAAGCACGTTTTAGGCCAGCTTAGTTCTCTTATCCATCGCATCAGTCTAATGCACTAGGCTCATCTCATGGAAGGAAAAGCCAAAATGTAGTTGTCTTGTTCGTCGCCTCGACGTATTCCTTTCTTTCCCTGGTATCGTCCCACACAGAAAGAAAGAGCACAGAGCCCCAGCCCGACCTGTCGGTCCGCTAACGTAAAGCAAGGAGTTGAGCTTGAACTGGCAAACCGAAGTCACTTTCGGAACCATACTTCCTACAGCTGACTTGTATCCAGTCCAGTAGGAACACGCAGCCCAAACGAACATTAGCTGCTATACCAAATCCCCCGCTGGCCATCGGGGACTGAGTGATAATGCCATGATCTGTAGGGGAACTGATCATTCATTCTTCCATTGGGGACAGGTGCACGAATGACAACTCCAAATGTCATACATCCACCGCCTACCTATCGTTTAGGTGGCACTAGCGAGATCCAACTAAGTTAATGAACTTAGTGTTGCGGTTGTTCCACTCTGCTATGGTCTCATGAACTGAACTTCGTTGCCTTCCCGCACGCGAAGCGAATGGGCATTGTGTCGTGGATCAGTTTCGGGGCGAGGAACAAAGAGAGACCAGAAGAATGATTCATTTGGATCGACGAGCTTTTTCAGCCAAAAAGCTAAGAATTAATGGAATGTCTGTCTATCCATAAGCATCTATTCTATCTGTATATATAGGGGATCTCTCTATACATATAAAAGTGTTTTATGGCATGATATGATCGCCTAGCCATAGCCGCATATCAGATGCGCTCAATATGCAAGATTTTTGTTGAATAAGATCTTTTGGGAAGCTTTTGGACCTAGTGAAAAGGACTCTAAGCCTTCTCTCAAGCAAGCGCGAAAGAAGCAAGCAAAGTAGATGGGAGTTGCCAAAAAGAAGCAACGAGGAAGCGAAGCTGTCTACGAAGTGGTAGCTTCCCCCGACCGACTAAAATGCAAGAGTCGCGACCTACTTTGATTCAAAAGAAAGGCGAAGGGTTTGGCAACAAGCAAACGGCTTTCTATCATAGTTGCAAGGGTTCCAAACCTTAACTACTTAAGTACCAAAGGCTGCTTTCGATTGGTTTCATAAGGCGGCTGTTCACTACAAGCTATCAGCTCTCAGCCCTGTGAGACCCCATATTTTGCTTTATCTCGATTTGCGTGATTTATCTCGTTTTGCATGAATTGACCTATTTATGTGCTATATGACATAGAATGTGTTAAATATGTGCTTACTACTCCTAGTACATGCTAAGTGTACATTCATGAAATTTTCATAAAAAACGGAGTCATAAATTTTATCGCCAGTTTTGGTGAATAGTATTTTTGAACACCTGTCCGCTAAAATTTTTACACGGGTGTTTTAAATGTTTTAAAACCTAGTCCTCGAGTATTAATAGACCCGTGTTTGATTAAAACAAATTTGGAATCAGTTTTGGAATTTTAAAGATTTTTACACTTTCTTTTGCAAGAAAATGAGTTTTAAGCCGACTCGGGTGAAACTGTTTTAATGTAAAATTCTTTATCACCTAAAATATATTGTCTAGAATTAATTTAAGTGTTAATTTGTTAGTTGAGCAAGAAATACTCAAGAAATGAATTAAAAGACTAGAAAAACAATTAAAGGACTAAAAAAACTAACTTTGACTTTCTTTTATTTTATTTGACCAAGCCTTATATGCATAATATATCATCAACACACACAAAACACAACACAAAACACACTCAAAAAACACATAAATGGCCGAGAGACATAGAGAGAAAAAACAAAGCCTTTCTTTAAGTTTTCAAAGCAATTTTCATAGAAAAACCTAGTTTTTGGCTGTAGAATTTCGTGCTGAGTTGGATTCCGCTTGTTGGGCACGTATTACACGTATATCTAGGCCTATGTCGAATCAAAGGTGAGAGAAAAATTCTAGATCTCAAAAGTCATTTTTTATGTTTTTGCATATAATTGATTATTGAACTGTTAGAATGTTAATTTGAAGTTATATTATTGCTCAGCGCATACTAGGGATCATTTATGTGTATTACTACGAGATTTGAACCATTGTAGCGAAATTATATATTTTCGGGTATTTAAAGTTGATAGATTGGCCATTTGATGAATATCTTGAGTTGTTGTGGTTGAAATCGATTGCCGTCGATTTCTAAAAGTTCCTTAATTACGTGGTAGCGCCGTTATAATGCCGAATTTTTGATTGCTATGTTTGGGTAAAAATCCAAAAATTTCAGCCTAGGTGCATTGAGGTTTTAGGGTTGTTGGGCTTGATTTTGATGCGTCTTGGTTAGTTTCTGAGAGGGCTAATGTAGTTGATTGAATGGGTAAGTGTTTGAAACTGATTTGGAGTTGTTTGGATTAGTAGAATGTAAGATATGATTATTTGAAGTTTCGGTTGTCTTTCTTTAAATTGTTGAATTAAGCCTTTAGTTGATTGGGTTGTATTTGAGAGATTGAATTGTGAGTTGTTAATGGTTAGACTAGGGTTAGATTACGTGTTTCATGCATGTTAAGTTGGATGGCCTACTTTGTCATCTAATTTAGTTGTTTGTTGTTTAATTAATTACTTGATGTTATATTGATGTTAAATTGATGATTATTGATGATTATGGATGATTATTGATTGATGATTGATGAACCGAGAGATAGGCAATTTTGCTAAATTATCCTCCTGTGAATGATGTTTATTATTATTGTTGAGTCTTGGTATATGTGTGCCACCTCTCGGGCAGCATCGGGCTGTCAGGTTGATAATGGCATGACTACCAGAGACTACCTCTAGCTCACGTGACGGAGGTGTCATGGAGGGCGAGGCTAGTGAGGTACCTCGGGTGCGTGAGTAATGGGGAGTTATAAGAAGAATTGTTGAGATCGTGATGGCGTTTGGAGCTACACCAAATTGAGTATCCTTTATTGATTGGTCATTATAGTTATGTCTTTATATTGTTATTGATGTTTATTTGTGTGTTTACTTGCTCAAAGGATAATTTCTAAGGAGTATAGTAAATACTGTTAGAGATCTATCGGATCCTCACTGAGCTTGTTTTATATAAGCTCACTCTCTATTATTGCATGCATAAAGGTGTCCTTGAGCAAGATTACGGGTACGTGCCTCCAGAAGGGGAAAATGTGCCTTACGTGGATGAGTCTTATGTGCAGGAGTCTTTGCCATGAGATTGTTTATAGTTATTGTAATATGATGTATTGTAAAACCTACCTTAGTATAAAGACTTATGTATAATGGTTTAGTAGTCTTCTTTTGACCTTGTTTAGATTACTAAATTGGTTTATAGTCTATTTTGATATGTATGTTAAGGTTAAGGTATTATGTTGGAACGGAGGCGTATAACTATGAATGGATTGTCTAAGAATGATTATTGTATAATATGGTTATGTTGTATGTTGTTAATGGTATTGAGGAATCGGTTGAGGAGTTTGATTGTATGATGTTCTGAGAGGTTGGTTTAGAGCCTCGGTGCCTTAATTACTGTCGTTATACAGCCAAAATTCTGTTGCGTCCTGACTGATTGTAGGTGGGGTCGAGTTGGGGCGTGACATTTAAGTGGTATCAGAGCGCATGTTAGCTGTCAGCCGGGGTATTCTCGGAATGTGGTAATGGTCTTAACATGAAAGTATGTATGAAGTGAAAGAAAAGTGAACTATGTGTTAATATGCTTAAGTGATCAAGTGATTATGTGATTTAGTGCTTATGTGATTATGTGACTAATTTGTTTATATGATTGATACTTAAGCGATTTATGTGCTTTATATGAGTTTGTTGTTTATTTGTTAATAGTTGAACTATTTATAGCTTGTTAATGTGCTATAACCTGTGCTAACTCTTTGATTAGTAGAATGACGGGTAGACCAAGGACTAGAGGTAGGCTTGAGGTGACTGACTAGGTTCCGAGAAATGTGGCACCAGGCCAAGTTAGGGATGATGATCGCTTCGGAGCGACTTTTGATAGGTTAACCGAGATCATGGCCGGGTAGGCACAGTTACTGGCAGGGCAGGCTGCCCAAACTCAGGCATTGCAGAATCAGCTACTAAACGTACAAGGTGGGTACCATGGGCGTGGTACACTGAAAGAGTCTTTAGGGTATTATCCATAACGGTTTCAAGGGGAGCCGGATGATAGGAAAGCTGAGGCATGGATTAGTAAGGTGGAGAAGATTTTTGACCCTCTTGATTATACCGATGAGCAGAAGGTCACCTTTGCCGTGTACTTGTTGGATGATGAGGCAGAAGAATAGTGGCGCACGGTGAGAACTAGCTGGGTGACTCAGGGTATTTCGTATGTTTAGGGTACCTTTCTGTTAGCTTTCCGGGCAAAGTATGTCCCGAGGATCGCGAGGGAGCGGAGAGAGGCAGAGTTTCTAGCCTTAGTGCAGGGAGATGCTTCAGTGGCTCAGTATAAGGCTACTTTCACTAGGTTGTCCCTGTATGCACTAGAGTATGTTGCTGACAAGGAGCGTAAGACACATAGATTCATGTTGGGGTTGAGGCCCGAGATTCAGGATGTGATGGCCCTGAATCGGTATGATATACTTATAGAGGCCTTTGATGCAGCTTCTAGACTAGAGAAGAGAAAGGGGGAACAGATTGTATCTAGCCAGCCTAGCAAGAGGCCATTTCAGCCACAGGGTCAGCAGGGAGTGTATAGCCCTTCGGTACAGCAGGGTGTGTACAGGCCGCCAGCTCAGTAGGGTTCTTACAGATCGCAAGGTCAGCAGAGTTATTATCGGCCACAGTTTCATCAAGGGTCTTACCAAGCTCAGTCTCAGTTTAGGCCAACCCAGTCTCAGGGTTAATACAGGCCTAATTTTGTTAGACCTCAGTAGCAGGCTGGTCCAACTGCTTCTTCAGCTTCTGGTTCTTCCAGGGGCAGTGTCAGTGCATCATCACCGCAATGTACTTACTGCAAGTGCCAGGGCCATGTGGAGGCCGACTGCAGGGTGAAGTCAGGGGCTTGTTTGGGTTGCGGTAGCAATTAGCATAGGGTGAGGGATTGCCCTAGATATCAGAGGATTGAGGGTCGGGCAGCGACTCAGGGTTATCAGGGTAGACCTGCGGGCAGTGCACCTCAGCAACAGCGGGTTCAGGCTCGGGCCTACGCAGTTGACTTGGAGGAAATGCCTGAGGAGACTGCAGTTGTGGAAGGTAACTTCTTTAAACTTGATCAACTTGTGAAAGTGTTGATTGATTCTGGTGCTACGCATTCTTTCATTACTCTTGCTTATGTGCAACGTGTTAATGTGCAACCTGAAAACTGCCTTATGTGGTTGAGATTAGTACCTCTTTGACTGATAAGTATATTACTGGCCTAGTATGTAAGGATTGTATAATACATGTTAAGGGGTATAATTTTCCTTCGGACCTTATCTTATTTCCTATCCGGGGGTATGATGTTATCTTGGGTATGGATTGGCTTTCTAAGTATGATGCCTAGTTGAACTGTAGAACAAAGGTAGTACAGTTTCGTTTGCCAGATCAGCCAGTAGTTGAGGTAGTAGGGAACCGGGGTGCTAAGACGAGTTTTGTTATCTCAGCAACTAAAGCCGTTAAGTTGGTGAGTAAGGGGTGTTCGGGTAATCTAGCTTATTTGATCTACAAGCCATCTGATAAGCTACAGCTGGAAGAAGTTCCTATTATTCGGGAATATTCCAATGTATTTCCCGAGGAGTTGCCAGGGTTACTGCCTGAGAGAGATATGTAGTTTGTGATTAATTTTGTTCCCGGTACTCAACCTATTTCTAAATCAGCGTACCGGATGACACCAGCTGAGTTGAAGGAGTTGAAAACTCAGTTGCAAGAGTTAATAGAGAAGGGTTTCATTTAGCAGAGTTCTTCACCTTGGGGAGCTCCTATTTTATTTGTGAAGAAGAAGGATGGTACCTTGAGATTGTGTATTGATTATCGTGGTTTGAATCAGGTGACCATCAAGAACAAGTACCTTTTGCCACTGATTGATGAGTTGTTTGATCAACTTCAGGAAGCCAAAGTCTACTCTAAGTTTGACTTGAGGCAGGGGTATTATTAGCTTCGGATTCGCACGGAGGATGTTCCAAAGTCTGCCTTCAAGACTCGGTACGGGCATTATGAGTTTGTAGTTATGCCCTTTGGATTAACTAATGCACTAGCAACATTTATAGACCTTATGCATCGGGTTTTTTAGCCGTACTTGGACCAG
Source organism: Ehretia macrophylla (assembly GCA_037974665.1). Lineage (NCBI taxonomy): Eukaryota > Viridiplantae > Streptophyta > Magnoliopsida > Boraginales > Ehretiaceae > Ehretia > Ehretia macrophylla. Next base: position 16,965,188 of record CM075780.1, on the reverse strand, counting down.
TTCGTGGTTATCTTTATTGATGATATCTTGGTTTATTCTAAGTCTGAATCGGAGCACGAGCAACATCTACGGCTTGTCTTACAAAAGCTATAGGAGCATCAGTTGTTTTCCAAGTTCAGCAAATGTGAATTTTGGCTGCAACGCATATCTTTTCTTGGTCATGTAATCACACAGAGCGGTATTTCTGTAGATCCCGCTAAGATTGAATCGGTGATGTCTTGGAAACGTCTCTGGAGGTTCGTAGCTTTCTTGGCTTGGCGGGTTATTACAGTAGGTTTGTCAAGGACTTTTCGAAGATTGCCGGGCCATTTTCTAAGTTAACTCAGAAACAGACTAGTTTTGTTTGGGATGAGAAATGTGAGAGTGGGTTTCAGGAGTTGAAAAAGAGGTTGACTACTACTCCAGTACTTGCTCTACCAGAGGGGACCGATAATATGGTCATCTACAGCGATGCATCCAAGGAGGGCTTGGGATGTGTACTTATACAAAATGGTCAGGTTATTGCCTATGCTTCTAGAAAGTTGAAGCCTTATAAGGTGAACTATCCGACTCATGATCTTGATTTAGCAGTTGTTGTTTTCTCACTGAAAAAAGTGGCGTCATTATCTATGGGATAGTAAGTTCGAGATTTTCACTGATCATAAGAGTCTTAAGTATTTATTCTCACAGAAGGAGTTAAATATGCGTCAACGGAGGTGGATGGAACTTCTTGGAGATTATAATTGTTCTATCAGCTATCTGCCTGGGAAGGCAAATATTGTGGCAGACGCTCTTAGCCGTAAGGCGAGTGTTTCTTGTTTGGCTGTCAAGAAATGGGAGGTTCTTGAGGAATTCACTTATTGGAGACCGGAGTTGACTCAGGTTGGAGTGATGTGTTCACATCTCCGTATTCAGCCTTTATTGTTGTCTCAGATCAGAAAAGCTCAGCAACTTGATGTTAAACTTCAGAAGATCAAGGATCAGATCACGGATGATCAGTCTGACTTCAAAGTGCATGAGGATGGTATTCTTCAGTTTCGGAACAGGGTTTGTGTTCCCGATGAACCGGGCTTGAGGTGAGGTATTCTGGAGGAGACTCATAATTCTAAGTATACTATTCATCCTGGTAGAACCAAGATGTATCGGGACATAAAGCAACACTATTGGTGGAATAATATGAAGAGAGAAGTTGCTCAGTTCGTGTCTAGATGTTTGACTTGTCAGCGAGTGAAAGACGAGCATCAACGACCTGCAGGTTTGCTTCAACCGTTGGCTATACAACAGTAGAAATGGGAGCATATTATGATAGATTTCGTCATTGGTTTGCCTAGAACACCGAGAGGTAATGATGCAATTTGGGTTGTCGTGGATCGTTTGAAGAAGACATCTCACTTTATTTCGATGCGGATGGGAGATGAAGTTGCAAAGTTGACGGATCTTTATTTGAATCAGATTGTTAGACTTCACGGGATTCCATCTAGTATTGTCTCGGATCGAGATCCTCGATTTACTTCTCGTTTGTGGGAGAAACTTCAGGAGACTTTGGGTACTCAGCTTAAGTTCAGTACAGTGTATCATCCACAGACCGACGGTCAGTCTGAGAGGACTATTGAGATTCTGGAAAATATGCTTAGGGCTTGTGTTCTGGACTTCGGGAAGAACTGGGAAAAACATCTACCACTTGTCGAGTTTGCCTATAACAATAGTTATCAAGCTACTATTGGGATGGGACCTTTTGCAGCTCTTTACGGTCGTAAGTGCCGTTCAACTTTGTATTGGGATGAGGTAGGGGAGATGAAGACTATTGATCCAACTATTATGCCAGAGCTTCTAGAGAAGATCGAGAATGTTCAGTTGATCAAGCAGAGAATGCTTACGGCGCAGAGTAGATTCAAGAGATATGCTGATAAGCGTCGTCGGGATTTGGAGTTTGTAGTCGGAGATCGGGTTTTCTTGAGATTGTCTTCTCGTAAGGGGTTTGCTCGTTATGGTAAAGGTGGTAAGCTGAGTCCGAGGTTTGTGGGGCCGTTTGAAATTACTAGCAGAGTTGGTAAGTTGGCATATCGGTTGGCTTTACCGGAGAATTTCTCTAATGTTCACGATGTATTTCACGTGTCTAATTTGTGAAAATATAATCCGAATCCTTCTCATATTCTCGAGCCAGAGCCGTTACAGCTTCGTGAGAATCTGACTTATGACGAGCGGCTGATTCGTATTCTTGATCAGATGGAACGAGATTTAAGGTCGAAGAAGATTCCGATGGTCAAGGTGTTGTGGAAGCATCACGGTATCGAGGAAGCTACTTGGGAGAGGCGAGATTAGATGCAGTAGCAGTATCCAGATCGTTTCCGTCAACAAGTAAGAATTTCAGGGATGAAATTTCTTTAAGGGGGGGAGAATGTGAGACCCCATATTTTGCTTTATCTCAATTTGCGTGATTTACCTCGTTTTGCATGAATTGACCTGTTTATGTGCTATATGACTTAGAATGTGTTAAATATGTGATTAATATTCCTAATACATGCAAAGTGTGCATTCATAAAATTTTCATAAAAAACTGAGTCAGAAATTTTATCGCTGATTTTGGTAAATAGTGTTTTTGAACACCTGTCCGCTAAAATTTTTACAGGGGTGTTTTAAACGTTTTAAAACCTAGTCCTCGAGTATTAATAGACCTGTGTTTGATTAAAACGGATTTGGAATTGGTTTTGGAATCTTAAAGATTTTTACACTTTCTTTTGCAAGAAAACGAGTTTCAAGCCGATTCGGGTGAAACTGTTTTAATATAAAATTCTTTGTCACCTAAAATATATTATCTAGAATTAATTTAAGTGTTAATTTGTTAAGAAATGAATTAAAAGACTAGAAAAATAATTAAAGGACTAAAAAAACTAACTTTGACATTCTTTTATTTTATTTGACCAAGCCTTATATGCATAATATATCAGCAACACACACAAAACACAACACAAAACATACTCAAAAAACACATACATGGCCGAGAGCCATAGAGAGAAAAAATAAAGCTTTTCTTCTAGTTTTCAAAGCAATTTTTCATAGAAAAACCTAGTTTTTGTCCATAGAATTTCATGCCGAGTTGGATTCCACTTGTTGGGCACGCATTGCATGCATATCTAGGCTTATATCGCATCAAAGGTGAGAGAAAAATTCTAGATCTCAAAAGTCATTTTTTATGTTTTTGCATATAATCGATTATTGAACCGTTAGAATGTTAATTTGAAGTTATATTATTGCTCAGCGCATGCTAGGGATCGTTTATGTGTATTACTACGAGATTTGAACCATTGTAGCGAAATAATTTATTTTCGGGTATTTAAAGTTGATAGATTGGCCATTTGATGAATATCTTGAGTTGTTGTGGTTGAAATCGATTGCCGTCGATTTCTAAAAGTTTGTTAATTACATGGTAGCGCCGTTGTAATGCCGAATTTTTGATTGCAATGTTTGGGTGAAAATCCAGAAATTTCAGCCTAGGTGCATTGAGGTTTTAGGGTTGTTGGGCTTGATTTTGATGTGTCTTGGTTGCTTTCTGAGAGGGCTAATGTATTTGATTGAATCGGTGAGTGTTTGAAACTGATTTGGAGTTGTTTGGATTAGTAGAATGTAAGATATGATTATTTCAAGTTTAGGTTGTCTTTCTTTAAATTGTTGAATTGAGCCTTTAGTTGATTGGGTGGTATTTGAGTGATTGAATTGTGAGTTGTTAATGATTAGACTAGGGTTAGATTACGTGTTTCATGCATGTTAAGTTGGATTGCCTACTTTGTCATCTAACTTAGTTGTTTGTTGTTTAATTAATTACTTGATGTTATATTGATGTTAAATTGATGATTATTGATGATTATTGATGATTATGGATGATTATTGATTGATGATTGATGAACCGGGAGATAGGCAATTCTGCTAGATTGTCCTCCTGTGAATGATGTTTATTATTATTGTTGAGTCTTGGTATGTGTGTGCTACCTCTGGGGCAGCGTCGGGCTGTCGGGTTGATAACGACATGACTACCAGAGACTACCTCCAGCTCGCATGACGGAGGTGTCATGGAGGGCGAGGCTAGTGAGGTACCTCGGGTGCATGAGTAATGGGGAGTTATAAGAAGAATGGTTGAGATCATGATGGCGTTTGGAGCTACACCAAATTGAGTATCATTTATTGATTGGTCATTATAGTTATGTCTTTATATTGTTATTGATGTTTATTTGTGTATTTACTTGCTCAAAGGATAATTTCCAAGGAGTATAGTAAATACTGTTAGAGATCTATCGGATCCTCACTGAGCTTGTTTTATATAAGCTCACTCTCTATTATTGCATGCATACAGGTGTCCTTGAGCAAAATTACGGGTACGTGCCTCCAGAAGGGGAAAATGTGCCTTGCGTGGATGAGTCTTATGTGCAGGAGTCTTTGCCATGAGATTGTTTATAGTTATTGTAATATGATGTATTGTAAAACCTACCTTAGTATAAAGACTTATGTATAATGGTTTAGTAGTCTTCTTTTGACCTTGTTTAGATTACTAAATTGGTTTATAGTCTATTTTGATATGTATGTTAAAGTTAAGGTATTATGTTGGAACGGAGGCGTATAACTATGAATGGATTGTCTAAGAATGATTATTGTATAATATGGTTATGTTGTATGTTGTTAATGATATTGAGGAATTGATTGTTGTTTGGTTGAGGAGTTTGATTGTATGATGTTCTGAGAGGTTAGTTTAGAGCCTTGGTGTCTTAATTTCTATCGTTATACGGCCGAAATTCCATTGCGTCTAGACTGATTGTAGGTGGGGTCGAGTTGGGGCGTGACAAGCCCTGTCTTAGATTGAACGTCGACTTATCTTATTGTTGTTCAATCCCTAAGTTGGGTTTCCGCTGAGAACAGAATAGTGTTCGTGTCCAAAGGTGAACGAAGCCCTAGCTTATAGAGTTCGTTGCTTTTCCCAAGCCAGAGAAAGGCTTATACTACTCACCTTTGTTTGATATGCTCATTCAGTACCAATACAAACTAAAACTAGACCAAACTTGAAGGGCCACTATAGAAGCTAGAAGTAGCTAGCCTATAGTAGTCGGCCTAACTAAAGCATCACGACAACATAAAATGAGCCTTATGAATTGAATCTTAAGTAGGGGGCTTAGCCCACCCGCCTACCAATCAAAGAGGCTGAGAGTAAGCATAAGCTCTTTGAGCTTCCTTTCATTCACTTCGCAGGAGCCGTATAGCACATAGCTGGAAGTCAGAGGGCCTATATACCTGCGTAACCCTTCGCTCCGAGGGACCGTAGATCGGAAAACGCCTTCTAAACCACCAAAAGATAAGGGAAGGGGCCTATGTATTTGTATGAACACTGTAAATTTAACCCTATCTATACCAGGACCACTCCCTAGCAATCCTGCCACCATGCCACAGAACAGAGCTCGTGTGAAACCTTTGATTTCTGGCATAACAGTAGTAGAACGTAACAAAATATTACGGCCTAGGGGACGGAGGTACGGTAAACTTAGACAAAACATGACACCCGAAGGGCCTGGCACACACAATCCTATCCTATCCAAGTCTGAGTTTACCCCTTGCACTTCGGACAGCCGTCCATAGCATCATAAGGAGGACCTCCATTTCGAGGTAAAAAAAGACTAAGGTACAAATGAGGTTGGTCTTTCTCAACGTGGTGTATAGCATGAAAAACCTTTCGATACAAGCCCCACCAACCCCGTTTACATGAAAGAAAAAAAGGAATCCTTTCTTCTCTTCTTTATCTTTCCCGAGAGGGAAAAAGGGTCTTATGGAGGGAGGGGGAGGGAAAAGGCTTGGGCCTACCTATCTCGATAGGACCCCATACAAGAACCAGAGCTGTTGAGAAGTTCCATATTGCCGAGACGAAGGGCAACACTTTTGTACGTGATTGTAGTATGTTACCTCGTCTCATCCCCGCTGCATCGAAGAGTACCTATGCACTATGTTCCAGTTCACTGATAAGGAAGATAGAGTTGAGGCAGGAGTCTACGATGTGATACTCAAGTATGACCTGGGGAGATACATGCTCACTATGGGTAGGAAGCAAGAACCATTATTATGTAAATAATTTCGGGGGGTTACAGATCTCTTATACTACCATCAATCAACAGAGCGAAACAACCAGAAAAAGAAGTTAAGTTGAAAGCCGTATGATAGGTGGTAACTATCTTGTACAGTTCGGGGGGTAATCGGCGTACTCCGATCAGTGGGGGGAATCTTTGGCTCTATCGAACATACAGGGAATTTGAGGTAGCATTCTACCGATGTCAAGTCATGGACTAGTTTCTTCAGCCCTTTTTCTATGTGTTGGTGTTCTATATGACTGACATAAGACTCAACTTGTTAGATATTACGGAGGTTCAGTGAGCACCATGTCGAATTTCCTTACCATTTTCTTCTCTTCCACTTTGGCCAATATGAGTTCACCTGGTACTAGTAGCTTTATCAGGGAATTTCTTATCTTAGTAGGAACTTTCCAAAGAAATAGCTTAGTAGCCACATTAGTAGCGCTTGGGATGATTTTAGGCGCGACCTATTGTGATAACCCGAACCCGGCATGCATTTAATGGCATTTAATTGCATTTAACTAAGTGACATCTTAAATGTTGGCATTCAATTTGTGTTTATTTTTAGTTAAACATTTATTTGTAGTTTTACTTTCATATTTCTTTTAGAAGTAACTAGAATAATACATGAGCTAATCATATTAACGGAATATCAACTACTTTTCATATTTGTGTCAATCGGTTTTATTTTTCTTGCACTTAAATGCTCGGATTTCAATTAAATAAAAAGTAGCTCCGAGCCAGAGTAAATTTTAAACTATGATGCTTTCCAAAAATGATATATTTCTTAGATTCTTTGAGATTTAATTGTTACTTCTTTGTTGTCGCAACGTGCATTGCATTTCGGGAGCGATAGCTAGAGAATATTTTCTAGTCCTCAGCAAATAGTGAAACTAGTATTTTAGTGCCTTAAATTTTATAATTTAATTGTTGTTAGCTAGAATTAATATTTCCTTAGTTGTTTTAGCCTAAAAACGCATAAAATAAGCTAGTTTGACCAACTTAAGTGAGCATTGACCAAAGCTTTGACCTTTTGACCTTTGTCATCTTTAAAATAACATATAATAACACAAAATAAAAAAAGAGAGCTGAAATCAGAGAAGCAAGGGCCGAAAATATGTGAGAAGAAAAAAAAACAATTCAACTTCAAATCATAAAATCTTCGCGTGAGCTTGCACGAGCTGGTTTTCGAGGTGTCCTACGAGGTTTTCCTAGCATCTAGGAGCATCTGAGGTGAGGGTTTCATCGTTATTTGCGCATTTGAAATATTTGTATCTAAACTTTGATTTTTGGATTTTATGCGTAGATCGTTAGTTTAATCGTTTTAATGCTTAAAGAATGTTCCTTGTTGATTGTAGAACATGTATTTATAGCTTTTTAACATTTTCTGCGGTTGAAAATTGAAATTGAAATATAAATTGTATAATAAATAGTAAATTATGAATAGTAAACCCCCGTTTCGATGAAGTTGCTCCGTTACGTGTTCTGTTGATGTAGGAAGATGTTAGATATGCTAGAATGCCTAAATGTGTGGTTTAATTGGAATGTGTAATGGAAAAACGGAGAAAAACGGCTTAGTGAAAGTCGGGGTCGTTTAGGTCGAGTTTAGCGTTTTCTCGTTGTACGTGTTGGCATTGTTTCGGGAGGCCATGGAAGCACTTTTGGTGCGATTATGGCGTTGGTTGGGTGTTTGGTTAGTATAGTTGTAGTTCAAACGAGCAAAGGGGGAAATCGGGGCTTTGTGCGAATTCTAGGGTAAAGTAGGGTTTTGGGGTCCTTGGACGTGCCTTATGGTGACCTAGGAGGATTGGCGAAGTCGGTTTCTAGAACTCGTGGCTCGTTTGGAAATGGTAGTGTTTTGATAGTTGGGGTCGATTTGTGATTTTGCTTGTTATCTTGATATTATGCCTATAGAATGCTTAGGGTTGCTTGATATACTTGTTTAATTGGTGTTATTGTTGCTTATTATTGCTTGTTATGCTTGAAAAGTTAGTTGAATGTTAGTATTGATTGTGATTGCTTGTTATCTCGTTTGTTGCCACTAGTTTGTATTGTTGTGCTATCGCTCATTTATTGCCTTGTATCGAGTCTTGCATTGCAGAGTGTCTCACACGTGAGTGATGGGCCTCTCTGGGTAGCCTCGGGTTGCCAGTGTTGGTTGCTCTAGCTCCACTGCTATTCCCTTTTCTCGCTTGGGTTCCCTCCCAGGGAGATTTGGGTCGTAGAATTGATGGTTACTCCCGGGGTATTCCAAACTGGTGTTATAAGGTGGATGCGCGCTTATTGTCATCATTGTCAACATCAAGCTCGAGATTGATGTATCGCTCTTGAAATGGTATATTGCTCGTAAGAGTGAACCATAGCCTTCAGAGTATGGTATAGCTTTGAATGGTTGTGTTAATGCTTTCAGTAATTGCTTATTGTATTGATTGTTTGTCTTGATTGCTTATTTATCAGTTATATTGCTTAAACTGTCTTATTTGCATTGCACGGCTTTCTTTCTCTCGAATTCGATATCTGTCTCGCCCTCACTGAGTATACGTGTTGTGTATACTCACTCCTCACCACCACATTTCAGGAAATGTCATGTTAGCTGGAAAGTTCGTGATTTCATGAAAGTTCGTGCCTGAAGAGTTGTCTTGCGTGCCTATGTGGCTTGAGTGTCGAAGTTGTAAAGATATATTGTCACGCCCTGAACCAACCCCCGAGCTAAAGGTTAAGTCCGGACCTGACACACGGACAGAGTCTCCCCTGTACCGTGGACATTCAGAAAACCTGTAAACTAGCAAATAAGATAACTACAATGTAAACAAACTTTTCATGGCTATATATAACAAAGATTCAAGGCCATCCGAGCCGTGAAGTAGATAACAATTCCAAAAACCACACAAGCACGCAAGAAAATAAAAGCAAGACATTCTAGGATATCAATAAAACAACTTAAAGGATAATGCATTCTACATTAACCATTCACTCCCAAGCATGCAAGGAAATAAAGGCAAGAATAAAGTTATTACAAGACATGGCTTCCAATTCTACACCACAATCTACTATCCTTCAACTTTGCACAACAACATATACATAGCCCTTAGGCCACAAAATAGTACATAAAACAATTATTTGAACTTTCCACATAGCATCAAATTCATTAACCACCTCAAGCTATCAAGCACGGCAACTAAGGTAGAGGATCAGTCTGAACTTCTTCTTCCTCAACTAACTCAACAAGCTGGGGATCACCCTCATTGTCTCCTGAAACAGATATCGAGGTATGAGCAACCACTGTTGCCCAGTGAGGGATATAGTCCCGGGGCGTGCAATGCAACAGATAATACAGTTATACAACAATATCACTTAGACAATTTAAGAAACAATGATAACTTAAGTAACCACACATTTAAAAGGATACATTTCACACAATCCCCTATACACCAATCTTCACTGGTCTTCAATCACGACCCACGAACCACGAGCGCGATCACGATAAGCCGGCATAACCCCAAACACTCCAGTGGGTGTACTCCGGATGTACCTCGATAATCCTACGACCCAACATCCCCTGGCAATCTCCGGACCAGGTGAATGAGGGACTAGGGCACGGAGTTTGAATATCCACTGGCAAGCCCTCTTCCGCCCAGCCGATATTCAACACATCCGCCCCTGACACTATGGTTGCGCAACCACTATGCAATGCACTTAACAATGGCACGTTAATAACAATAATATAAGCATTAACACATAGGAGGATCAACAAAGTAGGTTGACCTCGATGCAATTAGAATAGAAGCAATTATAGAAGCTAATGAGTAGTTTACAAAGGAACATATACAAAATAAGCATAGAATCATACCAAAAGCTCCAAATCAACTTGAAACCACATATAAACACTTAAGGAGTCATGCCATGGGTTTAGAAGTGTGAGTCAACTGAAATTGCACCTAAACCCCTTTGTTTTTCAAACTATTTCTCTTCCAAACCAAGGTTAATGATTCCATTTTCAAAGGGAACTCTCCCAACCTTCTAACTAACCCTCAAGGTACCCTCTTAACCCTCTAACTCATTCAAATGCCCGCGATTACCCCGAAAGCCCCAAATTCCCTCTTATGGCTTTAAACTACACATACATTATTCGGGCTTCAAACAAGGGATATCAAGGCCTCTATAGCACCTAGGTAGCCTAAGGATACTAGAATTGAAGCCCGAATCCACCCGGATTCGCATTAACCTCGAAAGCCCCAAATTAAAGTCGGCTATTTTCCATTTTAGGCGATTTAAGGACAATGCAAGTGCACGGGGCTATTAGGTTACCTTCACTAGCACCTAAGGTATCTATTAGAAGCATTGAATCAAGCAAATTCGAGCAATTACGCAAAACCCTATAAAAATGTCACTATTCACCCTAAAAATCAAACTAACGATTCTAACCGTTTAAATTGCGAAACGATGGCTCAAATATGTTCTCTAGCACTTGTATATAGCATACATTATCATATTTAAGCATTCCATATCCATTTGTTAGCAAATCCACCAAATCAAGAAAGTTATAACATTTAGAAAATGGAAAATAAATGTGCAAATCCCTCACCTAATGCGCGTGAAAGCTCGGGGAAGGCTAGAGGACACTCTAAACTACTTGTACCTAGCTTGCAAGGGCTTGGATTGAAGTATTGGTGAGCAAAATCTCCTCCTTTCCTCCTAATGCTGCTGTCGGGTTTTCTGCTCCTGTTTCAGCTTTTTTTTTTTTTCTTTGTTATGTTATGAGCTAAATAGGTCTATTTAATGAATGGCTAAGGTGGGGTCTTGATTGGGTGCTTATGTGGCTTTTAAAATGCGCGTTGCTAGTTCCAAAACAAGGCTAATGTGTAAAACTTAGGCTAGCTAATTAAATCTATAAAGTTATTACGTAACACTATTCACTTGACTACTAAAATCATTTTCTAAATGAGCTCTCATATCGCCTCTAGCTCAAATGCACATTTTTCCCACTACTTTTACAATTAATATGATTTAATAAAAATGCTAATTCGTTAGTAGTATGAAGTTTAAAAATGGAGTGAATAGTAACTTAAGAAGGCAGTTAATAAAGCATAGAAAGAGATGCGCAAACAAAGGATGCAACAGTAATTAAATGCATGGCTAAATCTCGGGCGTCACATCCTCTCCCCCTTAAACTAATTGCGTCCACGCAATTCTTACATGATTCGGCGAATAACTCTGGATACCATTCCCGCATCTGATCCTCTCTCTCCCACGTCGCATCATCTACTCCTTGATGATCCCACAGAACTTTAACCATCGGAATGCTTTTAGTCCTCAGTTCCTGAACTTTCTGATCGACAATTCGAAGAGGTTTCTCTGTGTAGGTCAAAGTTTCACTGATCTCTAGCGGTTCTGGCTCAAGTATGTGAGAGGGATCTGGCTGATACTTTTGAAGCATGGAAACATGGAATACGTCATGAATTCTGCCAAGACTGGGAGGTAAAGCCAAATGGTAAGCCAATTCACCAACAGTTTCAGTTATCTCAAATGGTCCCACATATCGAGGACTAAGTTTACCTCCTTTACCATGCCGAATCAAACCTTTGCGAGGAGAAATTTTCAGAAATACTCGATCCCCCACAGCAAATTTCAGTTCACGATGTCGTCTATCTGCATAACTCTTTTGCCGGCTCTGTGCTGTAAGCATTCTTTTTCTGATAAGCTGCACATGATCAATCATTTTGTTCATTTCAGGTAAGAGAGTAGGGTCGATAGTCTTCATCTCGCCAACATCATCCCAGTAGAGAGGAGACCGACATTTACGCCCATACAGTGCCTCATATGGTGCCATACCAATACTAGCTTGATAACTATTGTTATAGGCGAACTCTGCGAGTGGCAAATACTTCTCCCAACTCTTACCGAAGTCCAGAATGCAAGCCCGTAACATATTCTCAAGGATTAAGATAGTTCTCTCGGATTGACCATCTGTTTGGGGATGATAAGCTGTACTGAAATTCAAAGTCGTGCCCAAAGCTTTCTGAATCTTCTGCCAGAACTGCGATGTGAATCTGGGATCTCTATCCGACACAATACTCTTTGGAATTCCATGAAGTCGGACAACATTCTCAATATACAACTCTACCAGTTTATCAAGAGAATCAGACTTCTTTTTAGCAATGAAGTGAGAAGTCTTGGTCAGTCTATCCACAATAACCCAAACTGAGTCATTACCCTTCGAAGACCTCGGTAAATCTGATATGAAATCCATGGTAATATGATCCCATTTCCAAACAGGAATAGCCAAAGGCTGCAACAACCCTGCAGGTCTCTGATGTTCTGCTTTAACTTTATGACAAGTAAGACATCGGGCAACATAGTCAGCAATTTCTCTCTTCATATTATTCCACCAGAAACTATGCTTCAAATCCTTATACATTTTAGTACTGCCTGGATGGATAGTATATATGGAACTGTGTGCTTCAGCAAGAATATCCTTCTTCAGAGTTGGATCATTCGGAATACAGATTCTACCTTTGAATTTGAGAATACCATCGTCGTGCAGTTTGAAATCCGACTCTCCCCCTTTAGAATTCTCTAAGACTTTCAACAATTGAAGATCAGCCTGTTGAGCTTCTCGAATCCTAGATAACAACAGAGATTGAATCTGCAAACTTGCAAATTGAATACCAGAATTTGAAGTACTAGGCTTCCATAGGCACAATTCTTCCATGAATTCCCAATTCTTGATAATCAAGCTAGCAACAGTAGCCTTTCAGCTCAAAGCATCAGCAACAATATTGGCCTTACCTGGAAGATAGTTAATGGTGCAGTTATAGTCCTCAAGTAATTCCAGCCAATGCCTCTGCCTCATGTTCAACTCTTTCTGTGAAAACAGATATTTCAAGCTCTTATGATCTGTGAAGATTTCAAATTTGTTGCCCCAGAGATAATGACGCCATTTCTTTAATGCAAGAATGATAGCTGCAAGCTCAAGATCACGAGTCGGATAGTTGAGTTCATAAGGCTTCAGTTTCCTGGAAGCATAAGCAATAACCCTGCCATTCTGCATCAATACACAACCCAGACCTTCCTTCGAAGCATCACTATAGATCACCAGATTATCATAACCCTCAGGTAAAGCAAGAATAGGAGCTGTAGTCAATCTCTTCTTCAATTCCTGGAAGCTGGCCTCGCATTTATCATTCCAGTCAAATACTGTTTTCTTCTGAGTAAGTTGAGTTAAAGGCCCTGCAATCTTAGAGAAATCCTTGACAAACCTCCGATAATACCCAGCTAACCCAAGGAAGCTACGAATCTCCGTGACAGTTTCAAGTCGTTTCCAAGATAACACAACTTTAATCTTCGCTGGATCAACAGAAATACCATCATGCGAGATAATATGGCCAAGAAAAGCAACTTGCTTAAGCCAGAATTCACATTTGCTAAACTTTACAAATAACTGATGCTCCTGAAGAGTCTGCAACACAATTCTGAGATGCTGTTCATGTTCCGCCTCAGCTTTAGAATAGACAAGGATATCATCAATAAATATGACCACAAATTGGTCCAGATAAGGACGGAATACCCTCTCCATTAAGTCCATGAATGCGGCGGGAGCATTAGTAAGACCAAACGATAAGACAACAAACTCATAATGGCCATATCGAGTTCTGAAAGAAGTTTTAGGAACATCATCTTTCTTAATCCTCAGTTGATAATAGCCCTGCCTCAGATCAAATTTAGAGAATACCCTGGCGCCTTGCAACTGATCAAATAACTCTTCGATTAAAGGCAAAGGATATTTATTTTTGATGGTTACCTGATTAAGACCCCGATAATCAATGCATAGGCGAAGAGATCCGTCTTTCTTTTTAACGAATAGAACTGGCACGTCCCACGGTGAAGAACTCGGCTGAATGAATCCCTTCTCAAGCAAGCTCTGTAATTGAACTTTCAATTCCTGCAATTCAGGTGGAGCCATTCTATACGGAGTCCTAGAGATAGGTGAAGTCCCCGGCAGTAAGTCAATCATGAACTCTATCTCTCTATCAGGCGGTAACCCAGGTAATTCCTCAAGAAAGACCCCCGAAAACTCCCTCACGATAGGTACATCATTCAATTTCAATTGATCCCCAGGTTGATTAATCAAATATGCAAGATAAGCCTCACAACCCTTGTTCAATAATTTAGATGCCCTAATAGAAGAAATAATAGGAGTTCCCGTAGATTTTCTACTACCAACTATTTTAAGTATAGGCTGGTCAGGCATTTCTAGATACACAATCTTCTTTCTATAATCAAGCTGGGCATAACATTTACTTAACCAGTCCATTCCCAATATAATTTCAAAGTCATTGAAGGGTAGGATAATCAAATCAGCAGGGAAAACACGACCCTCAATAAATATACTACATGCTCTGCAAATAAATCTAGTAACAAATTTCGGACCCATAGGAGTATAAACCACAATCTCATGCAACAGTTTATCATGTTTCAATTTAGCATTTTGTGCACAAGTAGGAGTAATAAAAGAATGCGAAGCCCCATAATCAATTAAAACCTTAACTGATTGATCATTAAGAAGAAAAATACCTTCTACCACAGCGGTTGTATTCAGAAGCTCCTCAGCATCCAAAGCAAATACACGGGTCTGACCTCGTGGTGGTGGTGCTGCAGCTGGTACCCTGGTCTGAGAGTTCTGAGCTGATGTCTGACCCCTAGGGTTCTTGAATTTCTGACAGTCTTTAACCCTGTGCTGATCACTGCCGCAACCTATACACTTGTTATGTTTCTTCCAACAAATATCCTCAGTGTGGCCCTGGCGCTGACAGAAGCTGCACTGCTGGTGACGTCTTGCAATAGTGCCTCTCGAAGGAGCTCTGTAAGTAGAGGTAGCTGAACTACCCTGCTGCGAACGGGAAACTGCTGGACGGAACTGATTCTGAGTCTGACTCTGGATTGGTCGTGCCTGAGTCTGAGTAGGCCCTGTGTAACTCTGAGTCTGCCTCGGCTGTGAACTCTGCCCAACTGATACAGCCTGCCCCTGGTACCCTTGACTCTGAGACTGAAACCGTTTACTCGATTGACTGGTCTCGGCTAATACATCGGCCTTGCGTTTCTCATATCTCGAGGCAGCTCGGACTACTGCAGCATAGTTGGGAAAATCATTTGAAGACAAGTTCAGCATAATATCCCTCCTCAAACCCAGGATGAACCTCTGGATCTTCATGTCCTCCGGCTGAATCAAAGCTAGTGCATAACGGGAAAGCCGGGTAAAAGTAGCCTCATATTGATCTACCGTCACACTTCCCTGCTTCAAGTTTATGAACTCTGTTGGATGCCTCTCGCGGGCAACTACCGATATATACTTGTCTCGAAATTCTCGGACAAAGTCATCCCATGAATGATGAACGCCCTCGGCTTCCCATTTCTCACTGACGGTACGCCACCAATCTTCAGCATCACCCTCGAGAAGGAAAGTGGCAAAGTAATCTTCCTGTCATCATGGCACTCCAGTATTGCCGCCACTCTCTCAAACTTCCTTAGCCACATCTCAGCCTTCATATCGTCCGGCTCCCCAAAGAAAGTATAGGCCCCATGATGTATAAACCGATCATACAGATTCCCTCCGGTAGGACCACTACCTCCGGCTCTCGCAGCCTGATTACCTCCAACGACCCCTGGCTGACCCTGTTGTGTAACAAACTGGGCGATAGTGTTCATAGCAGTGGTCATCGTGGCCAAGATCTGTGCAGTGCTCGGTTCTTGAACCTGCGGTGCATTTTCGGCCACCTCAGCTTCTTGCCCATGAACCCCCTCGGGTTCTCCACCAACATTCGGATTATCAGTACGACGACGGGGCCCCATCTCGAATAGCTAGAATGCAAAGTGTTATGACAGGTATATATATGTATATATGCAATTTATAAATAAACACATAAAGAAAAGTCCAATTAGATTCACATAAAGTCAAGTACATAGAAGTTCAAATAAATATTCCACATTCTTGAAGTACACATAAATCACTAGATCTTACTTGACATTCTAGACTCTTGATACTCTTTTTCCACGCTAGCATGTTCATTCCTAATTCAAATTTCACTTAGGTCAATCAAAATCAAGGACTCATGCATTCACAAAGTCACATAACAAATCTCTACCCACAGAGCGAGAAATTTAACCCGGCTTCATGCAATCTATAGCTCTAATACCACTTAAATGTCACGCCCCGACCCAACCCCCGAGCTAAAGGTTAAGTCTGGACCCGACACACGGACAGAGTCTCCCCTGTACCGTGGACATTCAGAAAACCTGTAAACTAGCAAATAAGATAACTACAATGTAAACAAACTTTTCATGGCTATATATAACAAAGATTCAGGGCCATCCGAGCCTTGAAGTAGATAACAATTCCAAAAACCACACAAGCATGCAAGAAAATAAAAGCAAGACATTCTAGGATATCAATAAAACAACTTAAAGGATAATGCATTCTACATTAACCATTCACTCCCAAGCATGCAAGGAAATAAAGGCAAGAATAAAGTTATTACAAGACATGGCTTCCAATTCTACACCACAATCTACTATCCTTCAACTTTGCACAACAACATATACATAGCCCTTAGGCCACAAAATAGTACATAAAACAATTATTTGAACTTTCCACATAGCAGCAAATTCATTAACCACCTCAAGCTATCAAGCACGGCAACTAAGGTAGAGGATCAGTCTGAACTTCTTCTTCCTCAACTAACTCAACAAGCTGGGGATCACCCTCAGCGTCTCTTGAAACAGATATCGAGGTATAAGCAACCACTGTTGCCCAGTGAGGGATATAGTCCCGGGGTGTGCAATGCAACAGATAATACAATTATACAACAATATCACTTAGACAATTTAAGAAACAATGATAACTTAAGTAACCACACATTTAAAAGGATACATTTCACACAATCCCCTATACACCAATCTTCACTGGTCTTCAATCACGATCCACGAACCACGAGCGCGATCACGATAAGCCGGCATAACCCCAAACACTCCAGTGGGTGTACTCCGGATGTACCTCGATAATCCTACGACCCAACATCCCCTGGCAATCTCCGGACCAGGCGAATGAGGGACTAGGGCACGAAGTTTGAATATCCACCGGCAAGCCCTCTGCCGCCCAGCCGATATTCAACACATCCGCCCCTGACACTATGGTTGCGCAACCACTATGCAATGCACTTAACAATGGCACGTTAATAACAATAATATAAGAATTAACACATAGGAGGATCAACAAAGTAGGTTGACCTCGATGCAATTAGAATAGAAGTAATTATAGAAGCTAATGAGCAGTTTACAAAGGAACATATATAAAATAAGCATAGAATCATACCAAAAGCTCCAAATCAACTTGAAACCACATATAAACACTTAAGGAGTCATGCCATGGGTTTAGAAGTGTGAGTCAACTGAAATTGCACCTAAACCACTTTGTTTTTCAAACTATTTCTCTTCCAAACCAAGGTTAATGATTCCATTTTCAGAGGGAACTCTCCCAACCTTCTAACTAACCCTCAAGGTACCCTCTCAACCCTCTAACTCATTCAAATGCCCGCGATTACCCCGAAAGCCCCAAATTCCCTCTTATGGCTTTAAACTACACATACATTATCCGGGCTTCAAACAAGGGATATCAAGGTCTCTATAGCACCTAGGTAGCCTAAGGATACTAGAATTGAAGCCCGAATCCACCCGGAATCGCATTAACCTTGAAAGCCCCAAATTAAAGTCGGCTATTTTCCATTTTAGGCAATTTAAGGACAATGCAAGTGCACGGGACTATTAGGTTACCTTCACTAGCACCTAAGGTATCTATTAGAAGCATTGAATCAAGCAAATTCGAGCAATTACGCAAAACCCTAGAAAAACATCACTATTCACCCTAAAAATCAAACTAACAATTCTAACCGTTTAAATTGCGAAACGATGGCTCAAATATGTTCTCTAGCACTTGTATATAGCATACATTATCATATTTAAGCATTCCATATCCATTTGTTAGCAAATCCACCAAATCAAGAAAGTTATAACATTTAGAAAATGGAAAATAAATGTGCAAATCCCTCACCTAATGCGCGTGAAAGCTCGGGGAAGGCTAGAGGACATTCTAAACTACTTGTACCTAGCTTGCAAGGGCTTGGATTGAAGTATTGGTGAGCAAAATCTCCTCCTTTCCTCCTAATGCTGCTGTCGGGTTTTCTGCTCCTATTTCAGCTTTTTATTTTCTTTTCTTTGTTATGTTATGAGCTAAATAGGTCTATTTAATGAATGGCTAAGGTGGGGTCTTGATTGGGTGCTTATGTGGCTTTTAAAATGCGCGTTGCTAGTTCCAAAACGAGGCTAATGTGTAAAACTTAGGCTAGCTAATTAAATCTATAAAGTTATTATGTAACACTATTCACTTGACTACTAAAATCATTTTCTAAATGAGCTCTCCTATCGCCTCTAGCTCAAATGCACATTTTTCCCACTACTTTTACAATTAATATGATTTAATAAAAATGCTAATTCGTTAGTAGTATGAAGTTTAAAAACGGAGTGAATAGTAACTTAAGAAGGCAGTTAATAAAGCATAGAAAGAGATGCGCAAACAAAGGATGCAACAGTAATTAAATGCATGGCTAAATCTCGGGCGTCACATATATGCTTTCATATGTTGTATGTATTTAATGTCAAAAAGTATGTAATTTAAGTTTCATTAGATTGTTGAAGTAGTTTGATAAGTTAGATTATGTATCTAGTTATTATAACTTAACTTCAAATGCATGTTTGTAATATCCAAAGGAAAAGATTTAGAATGGCATTATAGTTTATTTTATGTAGTAGCTTAGTATGGTTTAATTGTCAAGTTCGAATGTACTTGCCAAAAATGAAAATAGATAGGTTAGCTTTTAAATTGGAAATGTATGTATACTTGCTGAGTTTAAATTGTTGAGAACCGAGGCTCAGATGGCCTTGAGGTGGTTGAATGTTTGGACATGGTATTGGTCCCCTTATACGCTGTCGCAGGTTTTACATTTCGCCTAGAACCCGGGGAGACTCCGTCCGTTTTCTCTAAAATTTATGCCCGGGTTTGGATTTGGGTTGTGATTAGATTGATTGTTAGAACTCCCGGTCTCGAGAGGGATCGGGGTGTTACACATATTCCCTTGGTTATATAATCGTACGGTTTCTGGGAATTTAAAACCTGATTTCCTCCATAAATTCTCCAATCCAAATGGCAGAGAAGTTTCCATATTTATACCTTTTCTTGTTGGAGGGGCGACTGTCCGTTAAACTACGAAAGAAAAAAAGGGTAAACCAATGGGATCATGACATTGTAGGTGCTTGGGATGGGACGGATGCGACGTCCCTCAATTGGTTTGGGTGGCATAGCCTATTCCAGAAGTCCCTCCCCCCCCCCCCCCCCTCCCCCCCCCCCTTTTTTTAGAGAGCCAAAGCTTGACTTTACTAAACTAATAAAATAAGGCTCTAGCTAGGGAAATGACGGGGGCAACCATGCATGGTACTTCTTGACCCTTTCTTCGAGGGACAGTTGAACGAGTGACTCATGAATGCTGCAAGGTCGGACGAGCCAATAATTCTAATGCGTTCGATCTATTTTTTGAGCAAGAATCACAGCCTTACCTTATCTTCACCATGATACGAACTCCAAGTTGTTATGGCAGAGCACGAGGAGATTTATCATCAATATGATGATGGGAATGGAAACCAGAAGCACGACTGGGGTCTTCGTGGTCTAAGATAATCAAACCATTAGTAAGAGTAACATAAGCATGAGACTTTTTGGTAGTACCGGTGAACCAGATGGCCGTGGCGATGGAATCTGGGACGGAGGACTTGTAGTATCTCTTTAGATCTGGAAAAAGCGAAAGAACCCCTAACATAATTCGAATAGAGGCTGACTGTTGAGCCCACTCTGGCCTTGCAGGCCAGGCCCCTTTGAGTGCTAGAGCTGCCATAGCTTATGGCGTCAGCAATGGGAGGGCCCCAGCAGAGAGAAAAGTTAGAATAATGAATGCTTCACCTACCAAGCGAGCGGTAGGAGCAGCGGGCAAATGCTTGGTAGGCCAAGAGCCCAGTGAACCGGGTAAGGCACTCGAAGAAAGGGGGGCATACTGAGCAAGTACGAGAAATTGGCCCCGCTCTGCTTTCTTAAAAGCAAGGACCACTATAGTAGGTCAAACCAAGGACCTATGGAAGTCAGGGCTCGTCTCCGATCAATATTGGATCAAATAATAGGGGGTCGTACCACTAACCTCTTTTTTATTGATTCAATACAATAAGGGAAAAGATCGTACAGTTCCCTACCGAGACAAACTCTCAATGGATCCTCCGCGCGCTGGGCATACCTCTTCCGTGCATCTTTCTCGTGGCGGGAACAGAAAAATTGGGAAAGACCTGACCGACCGGCCCAGGGCTCGAGGGCAAGCTTTATTTATTTAAGAGAGAATGGGGAGTGAATCGAAGGGCTTCCGTTTTCTTTCTTGGTTTGGTTCGGGCCCCTCTCGATCTTTTTTGTAGTTGAGAAGGGGGAAGGAGTCTAAATCAATGGACATTAATGAACCATCATTGATGGACGTTGCACATGATACGATCAATTCGACTCAAGGTCCAGTACTAATAGAAGTTGCTTACTTTTCTAGTAGTGAAGGAAAAGGGCAGGGCTTTATTCATAGGTTTAGTGGGCGGGTCTCATGAGATCTATGCTGACCGTCGAAATCAAATGAAGGTCGAAGGACCATTCAATTCATTAAGAGGCATAGCGGCGCCCTTGCCTGGCGCCATTCCCAGACCTAGCAGCAGACGGGCGGGCCGTGCCTAAATTCAGACCGGACCAGAATCTTCTTTGTTTGAGCTGCTCCCACGCATGACCGGACGTAGAGCCACTAAGAGTTGGCAGACCAGGCCGGGCACAGGTTCTAGATCTGAAAAATCGAGTCTCGATCAACCTAGTACACCAACCGCATGGTACGACGGGCACTCAAAGACTTGGTGGATGATGGCCCACCCCACCCAAGAGCGCTTATCTCAGAGAGGAACTCATGGTTCGAAACAATCCTTATGGTTTGTTTTGATATCCAGTAAGAATAATAAGAATCAAAGTCCAGATTGGTTGGTGAGCCTAGTGATAAGAAACTTTCTATCTTGGTTAAGAGAGCACTTGTTGGGTTAAAGATTTTTTTGTTGCTAAATGTTACCACCTAAATGCTAACTATTGACCCTACTTGTTCGGATGGGTGTTCATCCCAAAGTGTTCCCGGACTGCATGCATACATCCATAAGTAACTTAGTGCAACATGGCAAATTTCATTGAGAGGAATCAGCAAAGAAAAGAAAAAGATCGGCTAAGAGCTAAGCCATCTTCTCTCCCTTCTCCTCATAGATTAACTCTTTCTTTCCACTTCGATTTGTGATAGCTACTCATACGTGCCATCCCCGCTTCGTCCTTGAAGGCATAAGGAAGAGCCTATTCATGTACAGTTCCTTCTTTCAAAATGGACATATTATATTAGGCTCTAATCCTGTATTCTTTCTAAGAAAGCCTAACCGCTTGCAATGGGCGGAATCGACAAAAGAAAGAACCAAAGTCCTTCTTCTTTTCTTCCAACATCCGATTCATTCACAGCTGATTGATTCAATAGCAGCTTCTTCTAGAGGAAGCAAGTGACATCCATATCAAATCCTCCAGAAGTTTTATGCTCAACAAGAAAGTCACAAGAAGTACCACAATACTATTGCTATTGATTGGAAATTAATAATTGCATTGTCTTAATGGGAACAATCTCATTTGTCCTAGAAGGACAAATAGTTGGCTAGGGAATGGGCATTAAAGCCCTGCCCCTTTTTCTGCTTAACACACCAAAGATGGGAACTGTTGGGATTGAATCTACCTCTTTTCTTTTCCTTGAAGAAGCCTTATTACTACAGCTCTCTGTTAATTAAGGTAAGAAAGTCATCAAGGAGTTACGAACTCAGACATTAACGTCTAATAGGAGCTAATCAAGTCCTTGTTTGCATAGTAAATGGTTTTGGTGGAGTACGGTGTTTGGAAAAATACGGTCTTTGATAGGAATAGCCTTTATCTTCTCTGCCGGTAGTGGTATAAGAAATGATGAACGTCCAACCCCAAAAATGATTGAATGATATTGCTTTCTCTCCACATTCCACTCGTTCTTCCTTAGCTGATTTTCACTCTTTTAAAGGTAGCTCAAAAGAAAGTCTAGTGGAGCATGGTTTAGAAGGTAGGTTACCTGCTTGTAAGAGGCAGTCTAACTTAGTTAGAGGAAAGCCTTCTCCTCAGAAGGATAGGCAAGGTTTTATGAATTATCCTAGCAAGGCTTATAAGATAAGGCTAAGCGAAAGCAAAAAGGGGGCCCATTTCCCTTTGGTAATGTAATAAAGGTTTGGTCTTCAGTTTGCCATTCCAAGGTAAATGCCTGGCTATTCAAAGCTAGCGTGGTAAGGAGACGGTGAGTAAAAGTGAATCGGTTAACAAGACTGAGGAAGATGCCGAAAGGAGGCTGCAAATGCTGCTGGAAGAACAGCAAGCTACGGCTGAAAGGCCAAGCTCCAAAAACTCCAGTGTACTGCTTCAAGTCCCATAGCTTTTTCTCAAGCAGCAAATGGAAGATGGAAGAAATGGAGATGTGCCGCTATCCAGCCTATCTTGATTAACCAGAAGGGAGAAGGACTGGGTGAATTCAGGAGTGCTTTTCTTTTGCTTTTATGTCGCCATCAATTGAATCTATTGTACCCGGTAGGCCGTTAGTTGCAAAGAAGAAGAAATGGGGGACCATCTTGATCTCGAACACGAAATAAGCTCTCTCGTGGTCCTTACTGCTTATGGGACTGTGATCGAATCTGCTCAGAAAACTGGTAGATGAAATGGTAATGTATATGGAAGCGAACAAAGGGAAGCAACTGGGCTAGACTACTGATCCTCTAGAGTAGCCTGACCCTGGGAAAGAGACTATAATCGCCACCGAGAATAAACATGCTGTGCCAGGTTACTTGAATCCTTTGAGGTCAGCTGAACAGGCTGACAATCGACTGAAAATGCTGAGCAAAGGTGCTAGCCTGAAGAGTGAGGCTAATCTGTAACATCAATTGCAGAAGAATGAGGTTCGAGTTGATGAACAAGAGAAGGCCGCAATACATCTCCATCATCATTCTCCCCCAGGGCTGATTAATTAGGTTAAGGAAAATATGAGGCGACTCCATTAAAGAGAGCATTCAAGGATACATCGAGTCTCTTGGATTTCACGTCATAGCATCTATATCCGGAATGAGCATATCCATGAAAGATACAAGGCCTTAGGGACAATTTTTCTCTTAACTGCGCAGGAATATGAACAAAGCACGTGTATCCAAACACTCGCAAATGACTATAGTACTGCCCCAGTAAGAAGTTCGTGAGGTGCCGCTACAGCTTCTTCCATTTCTCTTCCCCCAAAAAAGGAGAGAGATGTCCTGTCCCTTCTTTATGCACATCCATATACATAGCTAAACACAAAGGTGTACAATGCGGTCAATATCTGTGGTTCTTTAAGTTCATTCATGGACGGTTCTCTTACTTGCTCTAGTGACTAGCAAAGGCCAATTGAGAGGGGAGAACGAATGTCTTAGGAATCGACCAGTTCCAAGCAGACTCATGGAGCTGCAACTTGGATTATCATTGAATAAGAGGAGCCATCTTAGGAAATGAATTAACTTAAAAGATAGATGTCGTTGCTGCGAGGCGAGGGAACAACTTGTCTGGTCTTGCGGTGCACTCATCCCGTTATGAGATGAGGCCCCAGCTTGACTTGAGACCAAGACTCCTTACAACTCGCACCAATAGCGGCGCTGAGCGGCCGAAGATTGATTGAAAAGGTAGCCCAGCCGCCCCTTTCCCCTCCTAGCCGCCTACCTACTCGTGCTTGTAGCTGGATCGGAGGTCAAGACTGTGGTCTGACGGAAAATCATAAGTCATCCATCTCAATGATACGTGAATTGCTCAGTAGTGCTTCGCCACTACCGTAGCTGGCATAAATAGCTTAATGGTAGAGTATAGCCTTGCCAAGGCTGAGGTTGAGGGTTCAAATCCCTCCTTCCGCTCCTGGCTTCGTTGTTTAGTGGTAACGAGTAGAGTGCATAAGCCTCTTTAGAGATAGGGGCGAGCAACAAGCAGCCCCTTGTATAGGGTTCTAAACCTATCAACCTAAGAAGAAAGGGGCAAGCCAAAATCTACTCCTAACAAGTTGCTGGCTTTTCATCGGCCATTGTGCGCTAGCGCGCTTCTCTTTTTCAGCAGGCTTCTTCAAATATCCCCAAAAAGTAGTGGCTATAACTAGTTGTAGCTAGTTGAGGGGTAGTGTTTTCCCTTACTATACAAGGGGTTGCTAGTTGTAGCATGTAGTGTACTAGTGAACAGGAAAAGCGAATTGAGATTCCTAATGACGGATGGAGGTTGATGATAGAACATGTTCGGTGCCTCGCCCCTATCTCCTTCGCCGGAGATTGAAAATGATGGGAATTCTATCGATAAAGAAGAGGCATAAGCATTGCCTCTCGATCCAATCTGTCTTCCCTGGCCTCCCTAACACACTCTTGATACGAAAGAAAGATCCTGCCATAAACAAGAGATCTAAAGTCTAGATCCCCTCGATCATCCTCCCTTGAACCTAAACTAGTCGGGAGAGATGAACCCGCACCACATTTTATAACCTTCAAATCGAAACCTCCAACTAGAGATGGAATTCTAGAACCTAAACAACTCAGTTGAGAGCTCCGTGACTGGATCAAGAGAAGGTCCACCAATGATTGATAGGCCATTCCCCCTATCCATCTCTTGATCCCTTATTCCCCTAATCTGTTGTTACTGATTCATTCAAGGCATAGACTGCCCCTTGTCTTATTAGCACAGGTGTTCATCAACGATGAAAACCGCTGAACTTAAGACTCGAGTTGAGAAAGATAGGCCCCCGGGAAGGCTTTCAGGGACTGGGGAAGACGGGTGGATTATAGAGCTAGGGGCAAATCAAAGGTTTGTCCATCGGGATTGTGCATGGACGAGCCTCGACTGGGCTAGCATTGATGAAAAAATGACAAAATTAAAACTTCTCTCATGCATCATTAACCGGTGTAGGATTAAAGATCAGGTCCAGGATTCGAGTCAAATAGACCTTCTCTCTCATCTCAAGGTGAGGCAAAGAATTCAATCAAATCTTTTATGCCAGCCCAAACTAATTACTATTTTTGGAAAGGAAAGAATGCAAGGAACAACTCTTTCCTTTCCACTGGTTCTTGAAAGCTATCAATCCCCGCTTCTCCCTCTCGTATCGGTTCTGCATTAGATGATGAGCCCATGTGCAAATTTTCTCTTTTTTTGGCGCCCGATAGGTAGGCTATTAGATTGTGTCGAAAGCCTACCAACGCATAAAGCTTTCGATTCGAGCGAGAGCCTAAACGGGGGAGGCGAGAAGATCTTGATTGAAAGCACCACTGCTTTGAATAGTGAGAAAGACTTTTCAAAATTCAATCAAATCAATCGAGAGTCTCATCATCTGTTAGGTAGGCCGACTAACCAACCGAGTTGGGCTGGGCGTCCATGTCACAAAACCTTTATGACGCCAAGAATCCCATTATTAATCGAATCAGGGTAGATCCATTTCATTGGAAAATGAAAATCTATCATTTTAACATTCAAATAAAAACCTAGAAAAGAGGAAGAGTCATTAAGACAAGAGCTAGGTAAGCAAGCAAGAATAAGAGGTGCAAAAAGACGAACATCTCCATTGAGTGACTGTAACTGCTATGGTTTACAGTCAATAGTTCTTAACCAACCCTTTCTCGCTGAGCTTTATAAAACTTTAAGAGAGAATAGGGACTAAGGTGGACCTTCGCTTCAAACTAAATTGGACCTGGACTTTCTTTCTTCTCCTGCGGAGCCCTAAGAAAGTTACCGGCAACAAGTTAGTATAGTTCTCCTACTGCTAATTTGGCCCTGCGTTAATTCAAGAGACTTCTTCTTTAGTCTAGGATTATAAATGATAATCAAATCAAAGGTATGAAGTAACTCGACTGATAAGGAGAGGAAGGTAGATGCTCGACTGATAGGGAGATGATGGAAGATGCTCGACCGATAGAAAGAGAAATAAAGTTAGCTGGGCGAGAACAAGAAGTGGTCGTCGTCCGGTGGTTGGCAACTCTACTAAGCAAAGAACCGCTTGCTGCCTTTTCTTCACAAAGAACATGTGCAGGTAGCCTAGGAGAAGAGAAGCAAGCTACCTCCCCTTACCTCCCATTTATATCTATAGAAGGCAATGGTAAGAGCTGGGTTGCATGGTAACTGTATTGGCGATCGGGGCCAGCGCTACGCGTTCTATCTAGGTTCTGCTTTTATGTACTCCCCACCTCACATAGAAGAAGGGGAACCTCTTCAATAGAATAACCCGTGTGAGTGGGAAGGGATTGAATCATTCATTCATCGGATATGTCTTCTTCCATGATCCATTTCATGTCAACTCTATTTAGTTATCAAACGGCCTACTTTACAAAGGGAACGTCGTCTCCCGGGAACCATAAGGTTCCCGGTAACCAGCCGCATCGTCCCAGTAACCTTCATCACTCGCAACCAACCCTTTATTATGTCTTTCTTTCTAAAGGGCTTTCAGTGAACTATTGAAGCTATCAGTGTGATTGATCAGACAAGTACCAAGGGATTTCGATAGACGCGGAGCCAACGAGTTCAGTCGAACAGTGTAACAAGTATAAGGTTACAGAACAGAAGCCTTCGCCAACTTTGATAGGCATAGCATTGCAAGCAAATAGAGCAGAGAGCTTACCGTTTCTTTCTATTAGAGTCGCGAGCTTGTTGTAATCGGTCCTAAAGGGAGAACCCTATTGCTTACTTACTATATCCTTGCGTCTTTGCACAGCTCGGCTCGTTCTTCAAGCCCTGCTTCCCCCTTCCTCCTCTTCCCATTCCTACCATCCATATGGAGTATAGCGAAGTAGTAAGGCATCGATTTTTGGTACCGGCATGCAAAGGTTCAAATCCTTGTACTCCAGACTATGAACACCCGATCGGATCTGTCAAGAATGGGCTAACAACTACAGGGGAAGTGGTTGACTGCAGTCCCTACGCCCAATTTGTAGCAAGCCAAAAGTTTGACTTTTTCCTACTTTGCTAAGAGAAGGGAAAGACATCCTTCCAAACGTGGAATTGAACACAAGATTGACTTCGGCCAGGTTCTTTCATCAATCTCTTGGCCCTTGCAACACTCCTTGTTCTGTAAACCGGTCGCTGGTTGATTTGATCAGACCCCGGACATTCGAGAGCCCAGACCTGGAAGAAATCATGGTTCCCTGGCGCTTCATGGGATGGACGTTCACAGTCCTCCTAGCTATAATCTAACCATACCTTGCTCGCCCAGGCCTGCCAGCACAATAAGAGAGTGAGAGGGCTAATCTGCTTGCTTGTGCAGGTGAGGACTGCTCGGCTAAGGCGCGCCAGAGAAGCTTTGAGTGACTTGATTCTTTTCTCTTAGACAACCCTAACAAGTTACTCAAAGCTCTGCCCTTTGCTTTGCCCCGTGCTGTCTTCCTCCAGTTGCCCCCACCCAATAGGCCGAAAAAGGTTGCAGTCAATTACCATTCCCGTTCTCATCAAACAAAAGACTACCATACACGTTGCCAACAAGCTACCCTTACCTACCTTATCTATAGGTATTTCTATCCACCCACGCGTCTCCTGACTGTAATGGTTGGGCTTGGCTTGGCTCTGCTCGCTGGTTGTGCTGCGTGAGCCTCCAAGCAAGTGAAAGTTTTCAGGGTTAAAGGTATGAAGTAACTCGACTGATAAGGAGAGGAAGTTAGACGCTCGACCGATTGGAAGAGGGTGGATAAGGAGTTCTTTTTTCACTTTTACTACCCAGAAGGAACGCCTGGCTTGCTAATTAATACCGCCGCTTGATCGCCCCTTATTCTCGTCAGCTTCTGATGGTAAGCCCTTAGCTTAACAAAAAGAATGTAGGTAGGGCAGTTGAATAGCTTCCTCATAACCTAACAACTTTAGTGGTGCATCAGCAGAAAGATCCAGGAAATGGCTTAGGTGAATTTGCGGGTCTTTACTCAACTCCTGAATAAGGGTTTATGTTTTCATTCTTGACCCTATCAACTAACGAAAGAAAGGAGAATAGGAATCCCAAGACGAGGCATCCTTTTCTGAATGAGTAGACTCGGCTATGTAGAACGAACGCTAGGATATTTGAGGTGTCGACATTAAGCCACCCGCCCCAGGTTTGGGTGAAAGAGAGTTCTGTCCATCTTAAGAAGCAAGGAAAGGTGATCATAACAAAAGAAGCTTCGCAAGGATCTCTTACAGTTCCCACTTCACTGTAAGTATCCTTTCCTACGGCTTTTTTCATTTCTTTCTATATACAAAAGAGTAGGTGATAAAGAAAAGAATGAAGATTGGCTAGCTAAGCGACTAATAGGAGCTTCTTAAGGTATAGAGTGAACGAAGCCCTCTACGAGAACAATGACGATATCTGCGTAAGGCGTAAACAACAGCATGACTTCCGGCATGTCACGGGATAGAGTTATAGAAAAGTGGACGAAAAGGGGGCTGTAAGTTATCTATCACAGGAAAGGGACCCATTAGCCAGAGTTTATAGCCTGGGGTCGGGTATCCATTAACCAGTCTACTTTTTGAACCTACAATTTGCCCACATATATAACTCCCAAAAAGTGGATTTTCCAAAGGGCGAACACCCATAAGAACATTAAGGGCCTTGAGACCCAGAATGAAATGCACCCAAAGTGAATTTTCAGATACATTACTACCAAGGAAGGAAGTCAGGAACTCATCTCAGTCTCAGGGACATGCCCAGAAGAAACTGCTACTATCAGGTTTTCAGGAATTGAATTAGGATTGTCTTGTGCCAGAACTGATTGCACTAGGAGAAGAAAGCCCGTTTATTCCCATTCCCTTTAAGTCAGGAATTCGTTTAAAGCCTTTCGCTAGCATTACAACTAAATAAATGGCATCAGATTCATTAGCTGTGGACGCATAGGCCTTCGAGCCTGTAGCTACACTGAGAAAAATGCGATTGAAAATACAATAGACTAGCGATGAATAAGCGAAAGGCTTCCCTACGCCCAAAGATGCTTTTTGCCCAAGTCCCCCCTACACAAGAAATGGTTATTAACTGACAAGGTCAATGTACCTTATTCCCCAGAACACATTATTAAAGAGTGATTGCCCTAGGGGCTATGCCCTCCTAAGCACGAAATGAGACTGTTGTGATTTTCTTTTTAATGAGGAAAGTGCCTGGCCTGGAAGACCATCTTTAAGAGATAAAGTTCATTGCCGAAAGCAATCCAAGGCTCTCTTAACCCAAGACAAGAGGTCAAGAGGCTGTGTCCGTATGGTTACCACCTAAAGCGGATAGTTTTTACAACCGTAAAATTGAGGTAGAAATCTCTAAGATCTAGGGATTATTAGGTTGGCAAAGTCAACTTCCTTATGGATTAGTTGGTGAAAGAGTGGATTAGAGGTTTGAGCGTGGAATGACTTAGAATAGGACGAGCACCTACGACTAAGGGGAACGGAATGACGACTGCTAACGTGCCTTCAACCACTGAGAAGCGGATTCAAACTTCGGATACGCATCCTTACTAATAGAAGGGGTAGAGACCCGTATATCACCGAACCAGGAGCTACCCAAGAGTGAATTCATGTCCCTAAAAAATGTAGCTATCCGCCTTTCAGGAGTAGCTCTATGAGGAGCTAGTAGTGTAGTATATTAACTATTTTGTTTTTGTTTCATCAGCTGTGATGGCTCTTCTGATCAGGCTAGGCAAGCTAATCACGCAATCCAACTTGTTTGTAAGAGAAGGAAATTTGTCTGTCCTGTGGGAGAAGTTAAGATGACTCCTACACCTCCCCTAGTAGTGGTGGAGGGGCCATCAAATGTTATTGTCCAGTTCTCATCTTTCTCTACAATATCAACTTATTCTTCATAGGGGAGTTCGATATCAAGAGTATTAGACCCAAGGCCGTCAAGAGCTAGGTGTTCTATGACCTCATAATCAACTTTTTGATTTAGTGAAAATTGAACTAACAATCAACTAGGCAATCCAGCTGACATTGAAAGCAGATGCCATAAAGATGGAAAGCGATTTGGCTTAAGGTAATGAAGGAACCCTAGGTCTTGGGAATGAAGAATTTTACTAAGTTAAGGAAGACAATGCAATGAATCTTCTTTACCTCGAACGGGAGTTTGCTCTTTCAACCCCATGGTGAGAAAAAATAGGAAGGTATTTTATATAGAGGAAGCTCTTGTCTCTCACTCCTGCCCAGGAGCAGGTGAAGTCTATGTTTCCAAGGCAGGCAAGCAAGGAATGCTAACTTAATAGGGGTAGCGAAGTCACCTCAATTCTCGATTTCTATTACGATAGAGAGAGCTTTCCTTATTGGGATTTCTTTCTGCTCGTTTTCCTGGTCAATCAAGCTTTCGACGAGTGACTCTTGGTTGCGGGGCCTCAACTAGTTGGTTCATTTCGGCTTATTCGATTAGTTCGTCTTTCTGCCCATTCCCTCATCTTCCTTCTGTCGACTAGCCCTAATGACATCTTTCGATTCCCCTACTTTAAAGAGATAGATCCTCATTTCCTATTTATTTTTCTCTTTAACTGGTGATCAAGTATCAACAAAAGATCTTATTAGCTTAGGGGTGTAGCGATAACTCGAGACCTTCATCTCTTAGGCTTACTATTATTGACTAAATACATAATCTATATATTCCCAGAAGCCCAGCAAGACGCGATAAAGACCTGAAAGGCGAAAGAAGCCCTTCAAACGAAAGTCCCATAGCTGATTCTCAAGCAGCTTGTATTGGTATACTAAGAAGAATAGTGATACTTCCATTCTGTCAAGTGAGTTAGTATTCGTTTTCGTTCAAAGCCCTGCTACTGCTGCTGATTCTCACATTTGTCAGTTTGCGAATTCTCTGCCATCAATCTGATTCGGGTCATGTCATTCTCCTAGTGCAAGAAGTTACTTAATGAGCCCTTTTGTAATAGCTTATTCTAGCAAAACAACCTATTTTATGTCAAAAGAGAGAATAGCTAATTCAATAGCAGCGTAGTGAAGGGATGCAGATTCAATGGATCTTCTTTGCTCTGATTCAATTCTTGATAACCTAAAACCAGGAAAGAGCTAAGTACCAAGGGGGATGGAACTCTTAAGTGGACATCTGAGATGAGAAATCAAAAGGGCTAACAAGGGATAAACATTCACCAACAAAGACCCACAACTCTGACTTTGACAACGCTTACGCATTCAGTTACCTTTCTAAGAGCTACTTTCATTTCTCTTCTTTGCTTTTGATTCAATAGTATCGGAGACTTGAACACAGATGCCATTAATAGTGGATAGGCAAACAATGTCTAATCAAGGTACGAAATAGACTTCTAGACTGCTTTCGAAGTTTCCAATGTTATGATAAAAGAGGGTATCCCTACTATGCTTCGACTGCCTTTCCATTCCTCAAGCTAGAGCCGGATTGACACCCTATGGGTACTGACTTCGCGAGATCATTTCGATCCACACTCTTGCTAAGCTCTATTGGGAGGAGGACTACCTCTCTTGACTAAAAGAGGAGTAAAAAAGATTCTTCTCTAATATAATTATCGAGGTTAACCAGCTTAGACCACTTTAGAGACTAGGGAAAGATACTAGTCTTAGGACGTAATGGCTTTTTGGCTAGTTTGT
This sequence comes from Ehretia macrophylla, assembly GCA_037974665.1. Classification (NCBI taxonomy): domain Eukaryota; kingdom Viridiplantae; phylum Streptophyta; class Magnoliopsida; order Boraginales; family Ehretiaceae; genus Ehretia; species Ehretia macrophylla. Next base: position 16,933,307 of record CM075780.1, on the reverse strand, counting down.
CCCTTCTGGCCCTTGTCTATCCGCTCTATACTATGCACTGTATCTTCCGCTTCAAGTTTCATTTCTAAAATCCTTCTTATGCTATGAGTTAAAACCAATTCAAATAAAGGTATGATGTAACTCGACTGATAATGAAAGGAAGGTAGACGCTCGACCGATAAGGAGAAGAATGGTAAACAACCTATTTTGGTGAAGGAGAAACTGGCTATATTCTTTTATTTTACAACATGAAAATGGGATAAATAGAAAGGATCTCAAACTGCTGTTTCATCTTCTTATACTGAACAGACTACTGCTCCTGGAATTGCTCGTCGTGCTACTAGAACTACTAGATCAACGACAACTCGCTGTTGGGGGGCTATGACTAGAAATAAGGGTCTGTTCGATCTGTCGCTCGCTCTAACGTGGATCAGTTGTATCTGTCGTGAAAGGCAGTTAGTCATTATAGGTATAACCACCTGGGTAGTACGTACGAGCATAAGTCGTGACCTAAATAGTATGGGCATTATGTTGTAGATTTGAGTTCCTACCCATTTTTTTCTTTTTAGTAAAAAATGGCTAACTTGTAGATGTTATAAAGTGAACTGCTGCATTCTGTAAAGCAATACTTAGCTTCAGTCTAAAAATTCCTAGGGCCACTAGACTAGAATGGATAGCACAAGTCAAAGGTGAAGCTTCTACTTATACCTGTCATTCCTAACTCCGTGAAGGTTAGTAATCAATTGAATCGTCTTTTTTCAATATCCGGTTATCCGATAAAGAAGGCAAGAAAGGGCTTCATGGTATATTATTTTTAGAGTAGAGTTTTTTTGGGTCTATCTTTTATCTTTATTTCTTTCATGGGATTTGGTTTTAAGAGTCTTGTTCATACCAAGGAAAGTCCAATCGTAGAATAGCGGGTGATTGGATTTGAGAGCATAAGTTACCAAGGAGCCGAAGGAACGAGCCTTGAAGGTGGGTTTGCGAGCAATCATCATACGAAACAAACCAACTACAACTTTGTTCAGCATAACCACTTGTGCTTATTGCGGGAGATCCGGGAAGCTACCAAAATGGAGAGCCCACGCGTGCACGGGTGGTTGATAAACACATATTATTGGGATAGGGCAGCAGGCAATGGATACTGTTCCCCCACCCAAGCCTCTAGTTGGTAGGCCAAATCCTTCTGTCCAAGTGATTGAGTTGAAGCTTTGGGCATAGAGCGGAGCGAGCCCGGGGAGAGAAGTAGAGTCCAGCAACATTGAGCCCCAAAATAGAGTTTTTATTCCAATCCCTACTGAACACGGTGCCTTAAGGAGAATCAAAGGCTGGTTGCTAGTGAAAGTAGCATGCCAAAGGGCAAAGCGAAGCATTCAAAAAGAAATGGTGTAAGCAGAGGGGAAGGCGCAATGGTTAACGACTGCCCGAGGTAAGCCCGTCAACCTCTCTGATTTTCCCTCTTTAGAAAGGAGATAATAAGCCCGTCAACATTGAAGCTTCTACTTTTGGCAGCTGTTAGGCAAGTGATACCGTACGCAAGTTTGGACCTACCTAGTGAGGGTGCGTTAAGGCGAGTTGATGAGCTAATACAGCTGGCTTACTTTTCATATGTGGAGGCAAGCTGACATTAAGCACTGGGGCCAGCCACAAAGGAATAGGCTTGAATTAATATAGGCCGTCTTTCAGCTGACCTTTCCAAACCATGCTTCACAATCAAACTAGAAAAAAGACTAAGCAAGTGTTGTCCTAATGAAATGGCTGATAGTCTAGTAGAACATTCATTTATTGCTGTCGCTGCCTACTTAAGACTAAAAGCTAGTAGTGAGATTTCTATTCTGCCGCCCTATCTAGTAAGAGCCTCTAAAGCTATGTTTGGCGTAATCAATAGTTAGGCTCAGTTTTACTGAAGAAGAAGGGTAGAGTCTCAACTACCACACAACTACTATACCACTGGCACTCTACGAGTAGATTAGTTGAGACTTAAACAATATCAATCACTAAACTCAATAAAGTAGCAATAATCATAAGAGAAGCAAAGTTCACAGAAAGTTGGGAAATAGTACGCCCAGTTCACCAGGTTCTACCACTGTAGGGCCCAATCATACTCAAAATCAAAGTTTGATCCTGGATCAAAAGGAACGCTAGTTATATGCTTAACACATGCAAGTCAAACATTGTTTTCAAGGAGCTAGGCAGAAAAAATAGCGGCTCCTAGCTAAAGGTAGCTTGTCTCGCCCAAGAAGTAAGAAGAGTTGAGAACAAAGTGGCAAACGGGTGCGTAATGCGTGGGAATCTACTAAATAATTCGGGCCAAATCCTGAAGAAAGCTAAAAAGCATTGTTTGATGAGCCTGCGTAGTATTAGGTAGTTGGTTAGAAAAAGGCTGACCAAGCCAATGATGCTTAGTTGGTCTTTTTGGATGATTAGCCACACTGGGACTGAGACACGGCCCGGACTCCCATGGGGGGCAGCAGTGGGGAATCTTGGACAATGGGCAAAAGCCTGATCCAGTAATATAGCGTGAGTGAAGAAGGGCAATGCCGCTTGTAAAGCTCTTTTGTCGAGTTCGCGATCATGACAGGACTCAAGGAAGAAGCCTCGAGTAACTCCGTGCCAGCAGCCGTGGTAAGACGGGGGGCAAGTGTTCTTTGGAATGATTTGGCATAAAGGGCACGTAGGCGGTGAGTCGGGTTGAAAGTGAAAGTTGCCAAAAACTGGTGGAATGCTCTCAAAACCAATTCGCTTGAGTGAGATAGAGGAGAGTAGAATTTTGTGTGTAGGGGTGAAATCTGCAGATCTACGAAGGAACGCCAAAAGCAAAGGCAGCTCTCTGGGTCCCTACCGACGTTAGGGTGCGAAAGCATGGGGAGAGAACATGATTAGATACCTTAGTAGCCGCCCGGTGGTGTGGTACGTAGTGAGTTTAGTACGCCCCGCCAAAATGGCTCAGAAATAAACAAAAAGGTGTGTGCCGCACTCATGAAGGATTGCCAGTGATATACAGGAGGAAGGTGGGGATGACGTCAAGTCCACATGGCCCTTATAGGCTGGGCCACACATGTGCTACATTGGCAATTACAATGAGAAACAAGGCTATAAGGCAGAGCGAATCCGGAAAGATTGTCTCAGTTCGGATTGTTCTCTATAACTCAGGAACAAAAAGTTGGAATCGCTAGTAATCGCGGATTAGCATGCCGCGGTGAAAATGTACCCAGGCCCTGTACACACCACCTGTCACACCCTGGGAATTGGTTTCGCCCAAAGCATCGAACAAATGATCACCCATGACTTCTGTGTCACACTAGTGCCACAAAGGCTTTTGGGGGTCTTATTGGCGCATACCACGGTGGGGTCTTCGATTGGGGTGAAGTCGTAAAAGATAGCCGTAGGGGAACTTGTGGCTGGATTGAATCCTTCGCTATAGAAATTCCCTCTTCCCCCAACCAAAAAGGCTAGCTTGCTTCAGCTGGTTAGAACAAAGGACTGAAAATCCTTGTGTGGTTCAAATCCACTTCTAAGCAGGCTTTTGGTCCAAAGGACACGTAGTCGGGGGTGAGTCAAAAAATCCAATAGTTCTATTTTCCTTCTTGTTTATCAACTTGTTCATCAATCAGAAATCCAGACAAGCCGGGCACTACGGTGAGATGTGAAAATACCCAATCCCATTCCGACCTCGAGATGTGGAATCGTCTTGTGCCATATGTGTTGAGATTGTTCCGGAGACATGGTCCAATCCCGGTGAAGAAATTCAAATTGAAAGACGTTCAACGAGTCCTTCTATCAAGGGAAGAACTCAGCTTACTTGTCTAGAATGTAGCCTTTAGGCTAGTTCCTAATTTAGTCAATTGAAACAAGCATCGAGCACAGTTGTAGCGCAAACAAGCAGACATGCAGACGTATGAGACTAGTGCTTCTATCAAGGGTGAAACAAATCGTTCACTCCACAGGAAGAAGTCCGGGTAAGCAAGCAGGCGCGGATTGGAAGCACCTCCTCGTGGGCACGATCCATAACAAGATCTATCACTTTGTATGCACCATGAGACAAGGGAAGAACTCGGCTGGAACAAAAAGCCTCGCTATCACACCCCAATTCGACCCCACCTGCAATCAGTCAGGACGTAACGGAATTTTGGCAGTATAACGATAGTAATTAAGACACCAAAACTCTAAACCAACCTCTTTAGAATTCCATACAACCAACACCACAAACCATTCAACAATCAATTCAATTAAATTAACAACATATAACATAACCATATTATACAATAATAATTCCTTCAACAATCCACTCATAGTTATACGCCTCCGTTCCAACTTAGTACATAGGCTATACATACATTTCAAAATAGGTTATACAATACATTGTTTTACAACAACTAAGATAATCTTATGGCAGTGACTCCTGCACATAAGACTCATCTACATATGCCACATTTCCCTCTTCAAGAGGCACGTACCCGTAGTTAGAATCAGTAACACTTACATGCATGCAATAATTGAGAGTGAGCTTATATAAAACAAGCCCAGTGAGGATTCGATAGATCTCTAATAGTATTTACTATACTCCTTGGAAATGATCCTTTGAGTAGTAAACACAATAAACATCAATAACAATATAAACACATAAATTATAATGACCATTCAATAAATGATACTCTAGTTGGTGTAGTTCCAAAAGCCATCACGATCTCAACCAACTTCTTATCACCCCTATGACACATACACCCGAGGTACCTCACTAGCCCTACCCACCATGGCATCTCCGCCCATGCGAGTTGAGGGTAGCCTTGATAGCCATGTCGTTTTCAACCCGACGGCCCAATACCACCCGAGATATGGCACACGCATATGAAGACTCAGCAATGATAATAAACATTCAATCACAGGAGGACAACCTTTGTTATTGACTATCTCCCGGTTCATCAATAATCAATATTCAATAATCAATAATCAATAATGCATCAATCAATTAATAACATTACAACAACACAACATCAATTAATCAATTAACAACTAAACAACTAAGTTAGATGACAAAGTAGCCTACCCAACTTAACATGCATTAGACACACAACAAAACGCTAATCTAACCATCTACAACTCACAATTCAATCACTCAAACACCACCCGATCATCTAAAGGCATATAACAACATTTTAAAGAAAGACAACCTAAACTTCTAATAATCATAACTCACATTCTACTAATCCAAACAACTCCAAACCAGTTCCTATCATTCACCCACTCAACCATCTACAATAGCCCCCTCTGAAACCAACCAAAATATATCCAAATCAAACCCAACAATCCTAAAACCTCAATGTACCTAGGCTGAATTTTTTGGACTTTCACACCGACATCACAATCAAAATTTCGGCATTACAACGGCACTACCCAATATTTAACAAACTTTAACAAATCAACGGCAATCGATTCCAACGACTACAACTCAAAATAATTACCAAATAGCTAATAACTCAATTTTAATACCCGAAAAATAAAAATTCATGCTACAACGGTTCAAATCTTATATAAACGCATATAAACGATCCTTAGCATGCATTGAGCAATAATATAATATCAATTCAACTTTCTAACGGTTCAAAATTCAATTATATGAAAAAACATAAAAATGACATTTTGAGACCTATAATTTTTCTATCACCTTTGATCTGAAACAGGTCTAGATATGCGTGCAATGTGCGCCCAACAAGCGGAATCCAACTCGGTTTGAAAAGCTATGGACAAAACCTAGGTTTTTCTATGAAGTTTTGCTTTGAAAAATGATGAACAAAACTCTCTTTTTCTTTCCTATGTCTCACGGCAATGTGAGTGTTTTTAAGTGTGAAATTATGCTAGTTTAGTGTGTGTTTATGCTTATAAGCTCAAAGGTCAACAAAACAAATGAAAGTCAAAGTTGACACTTTGTTAATTTTAGTCTTTTAATCCAATTTTTGACTATTTCTTGCTCAACTATTAAATTGACACCTAAATTAATTCTAGATAATATATTTTAGGTGACAAAGAGTTTTACATTTAATCATTTTCACCTGAGTCCGCTTAAAACTCGATTTCTTGCAAAAGAAAGTGTAAAAACCTTTAAAATTTCAAAATCGATTTCAAATCCATTTTAATGAAACTCGGGTCTATTAATACCCGAGGACTAGGTTTTGAAACACTTAAAATACCTCTGTAAAAATTTTAGAGGACAGGTGCTCAAAATACTATTCACTAAAACCGGCGATAAAATTTCTGATTCCATTTTTTATGAAAATTTCATGAATGCACATATAGCTTGTATTAGGAATATAAATCACATTTTTAACACATTCTAACTCATATAACACATAAACAGGTCAAAGCACGCAAAACGAGGCAAAACATACAAATCAATGTAAAGGCAAAATATAGGGTCTCACATTCTCCCCCCTTAAAGAAATTTCATCCCTAAAATTCTTACTTGCTGAACGGAAAAGATCTGGGTACTGCTGCTGCATCTGCTCTCGCCTCTCCCAAGTAGCTTCCTCAATACCGTGATGCTTCCATAACACCTTGACCATCGGAATCTTCTTCGATCTCAGTTCCCGTTCCATCTGATCAAGAATGCGAATCGGCCTCTCATGGCTCTGATTCTAGAATATGAGAAGGATCTAGATTATACTTCTGCAAATTGGACACGTGAAAGACATCATGAACATTAGAGAAATTCTCCGGTAAAGCCAACCGATATGCCAACCTGCCAACTCTGCCGATAATCTCAAATAGGCCTACAGACCTCGGACTCAGCTTTCCGCCTTTACCATAACGAGCAAACCCCTTACGAGGAGACAATCTCAAGAAAACCTGATCCCCGACTGTAAACTCCAAGTCCCGACGATGCTTATCAACATAACTCTTGAATATGCTCTACGTTGTAAGCATTCTCTACTTGATCAACTGAACATTCTCAATCTTTTCTAGAAGCTCTGGCATAATAGTCAGATTAATAGTCTTTATCTCCTCTACTTTATCCCAATACAAAGGTGAATAGCACTTACGACCGTAAAGAGCTGTAAAAGGTGCCATCCCAATAGTAGCTTGATAACTATTGTTATAGGCAAACTCGGCAAGTAGTAGATGTTTCTCTTAGTTCTTCCCGACGTCCAGAACACAAGCCCTGAGCATATCCTCCAGAATCGGAATAGTCCTCTCGGACTAACCGTCGATTTGTTGATGAGACGCTGTACTGAAATTAAGCTGAGTACCCAAAGTCTCCTGAAGTTTCTCCCACAAGCAAGAAGTAAATCGAGGATCTCGATCTGAGACAATACTAGATGGAATTCCGTGAATTCTAACAATCTGATCCAAATAAAGATCCGTCAACTTTGCAACTTCGTCTCCCATCCGCATCGAAATAAAGTGAGCTGTCTTTGTCAAAGGATCCATGACAACCCAAACTGTATCATTATCTCTCGGTGTTCTAGGAAAACCAGTGACGAAGTCCATTGTAATACGCTCCCATTTCCACTTTGGTATAGCCAATGGCTGAAGCAAACCTGTAGGTCGTTGATGCTCGGCTTTCACTCGCTGACAAGTCAAACATCTAGATACAAACTGAGGAACTTCCCTCTTCATATTATTCCACCAATAATGTTGCTTCAAATCCTGATATATCTTGTTTCCACTAGGATAAATAGTATACTTAGAATTATGAGCCTTCTCCAGAATACCTCACCTCAACCTCGGTTCATCAGGAACACAAAACCTATTCCGAAACTGAAGAATACCATCCTCATGAAATTTGAAGTCAGACTGATCATCTGTGATCTGATCCTTGATCTTCTGAAGTTTAACATCAAGTTGCTGAGCTTCTCTGATCTGAGACAACAATAAAGGTTGAATACGGAGATGTGAACACATCACCCCAACCTAAGTTAACTCCAGTCTTCAATAAGTGAATTCCTGAAGAACCTCCCACTTCTTGACAGCCAAACAAGAAACACTCGCCTTACGGCTAAGAGCGTCTGCCACAACATTTGCCTTCCCAGGCAGATAACTGATAGAACAATTATAGTCTTCGAGAAGTTTCATCTACCTCCATTGACGTATATTCAACTCCTTTTGTGAAAACAAATACTCCAGACTCTTATGATCAGTGAAATTCTCGAACTTACTGTCCCACAGATAATGACGCTACTTTTTCAATGTGAATACAACTGCTGCCAACTCAAGATCATGATTCGGATAATTCACCTCATACAGTTTCAACTTTCTGGAAGCATAAGCAATAACCCGGCCATTCTGCATAAGTACACAACCCAGGCCCTCCTTGGATGCATCACTGTAGATAACCATATTATCGGTCCCCTCTGGTAGAGCAAGTACTGGAGCTGTAGTCAATCTCTTATTCAACTCCTGAAACCCACTCTCACATTTCTCATCCCAAACAAAGCTAGTCCGTTTCTGAGTTAACTTAGAAAGTGGCTCGGCAATCTTAGAAAAGTCTTTCACAAACCTATGGTAATAACCCGCCAAGCCAAGAAAGCTACGAACCTCCAAAACATTCTCCGGTCGTTTCCAAGACATCACCACTTCAATCTTAGTGGGATCTACAGAAATACCGCTCTGTGTGATAACATGGCCAAGAAAAGATATGCGTTGTAGCCAAAATTCACATTTGCTGAACTTCACAAACAACTGATACTCCTGCAGTTTCTGTAAGACAAGTCATAGATATTGCTCGTGCTCCGATTCAGACTTAGAATAAACCAAGATATCATTACATAAAGATCACAACGAACTAGTCCAAGTACGACTGAAAAACCCGATGCATAAGATCCATAAATGCTGCCGGTGCATTAGTTAATCCAAATGGCATAACTACAAACTCATAATGCCCGTACTGAGTCCTGAAGGCAGACTTTGGAACATCCTCCGTGTGAATCCGAAGTTGATAATACCCCTGCCTCAAGTCAAACTTAGAGTAGACTTTGGCTCCCTGAAGTTGATCAAACAACTCGTCAATCAATGGCAAAGGATACTTGTTCTTGATGGTCACTTGATTCAAACCACGATAGTCAATGCATAATCTCAAGGTACTATCTTTCTTCTTCACAAATAAAACAGGTGCTCCCCATGGTGAAGAACTCTGTTGAATGAAACCCTTCTCTATTAACTCCTGCAAATGAGTTTTTAACTCCTTCAACTCAGCTGGTGCCATCCGGTACGCTAATTTAGAAATAGGTTGAGTGCCGGGAATAAGATTGATTACAAACTCCACATCTTTCTCTGGCGGCAACCCTGGCAACTCCTCGGGAAATACATTGGGATATTCCTGGATAATAGGTACTTCTTCTGACTATAGCTTATCAGATGGCTTGTTGATCAAATAAGCTAGATAACCCGAACACCCCTTACTCACCAACTTAACGGCTTTAGTTGCTGAGATAATAAAACTCGTCTTAGCACCTCGGTTCCCTACTACCTCAACTACTGGCTAATCTCTACCTTCGTTCTACAGTTTAACTGGGCATCATACTTAGAAAGCCAATCCATACCCAAGATAACATCATATCCCTGGATAGGAAATACGATAAGGTCCGAGGGAAAATTATAACCATTAACATATATTTTACAATCCTTACATACTAAGCCAGTCACATACTTATCAGTCAAAGAGGTACTAATCTCAACCATATAAGGCAGTCTTTCAGGTTGCATATTAACACGTTGCACACAAGCAGGAGTAATGAAAGAATGCGTAGCACCAGAATCAATCAACACTTTAACAAGTTGATCAAGTATAAGGAAGTTACCTTCCACAACTGCAGTCTCCTCAGGCATCTCTTTCAAGTCAATTGCGTAGGCCCGAGCCTGAACCCGCTGCTGCTGAGGTGCACCACCAGTAGGTCGACCCTGATAACCCTGGGTTGCTGCCCGACCCTCAATTCCCCGATATCTATAGCAATTCTTCACCCTATGCTGATTGCTGCCATAACCCAAACATATTCATGCCTTCGCCTTGTAGTCGGCCTCTACATGGCCCTGACGCTTGCAATAAGTACATTGCGGTGATGAAACACTACCACTGCCCCTAGAAGAACCAAATGCCGAGAAAGCAGTTGTACCAGCCTGTTGCTGAGGTCTCATAAAACTAGGCCTATATTGACCCGAGACTGGGCCGGCCTAAACTGCAACTGAGCCTGATAAGACCCCTGCTGAAACTGAGGCCGATAGTAGCCCTGCTGACCCTACGGTCTGAAAGAACCCTGCTGCACTGCAGGCCTATAACCACCCTACTGTACCGAAGGTCTATACATACCCTGCTAACTCTACCGCTGAAAGGGCCTCTTGCTAGGCTGACTAGGTCCGATATGTTCCCCATTTCTCTTCTCTAACCTAGAAACTGCATCAAAGGCCTCAGTAAATATATCATACTGATTCAGGGCCATCGCATCCTGCATCACCGACCTCGGACCCAACATAAACCTCCGGGTCTTGCGCTCCTCATCAGCCACAAACTCCGGTGCATACCGGGATAGTCTAGTAAATGTGGCCTCATACTGAGCCATTGAAGCATCCCCCTGAAGTAGAGATAGAAACTCAGCCCCTTTCCTCTTCCGTGTAATCCTCGGGATATACTTCGCCCGGAAAACTCTAAAAAAGGTATCCCAGACATACGGAATACCTTGGGTCTCCCAACTAGATTTCACCATGCGCCACCACTCCTTGCCTCATCATCAAACAAATAAACGGCAAAGGTGACCTATCTTTCATCAGTATAATCCATAGGGTCAAATATTTTCTCTACTTTATTAATCCATGCCTCAGCTTTCTGATCATCTGGCTCCCCCTAAAACCTCAGTGGATAGTACCCCAAGAACTCCTTTAGTGTACCACGCTCGTGGTATCCACCCTGTACATTCAGTAACTGTGCCTGCAAAGTCTGAGCTTGGGCAGCCTTCCTTACTAGCAACTGTGCCTGACCGGCCATAACCTCTGCAATCCTATCCATGGCTGATTCAAATCGATCATCACCCCTTTCTCAGCCCGGTGCAACATTACCCGAAACCTCGTCAACTGCTTCGGGCCTATCTCTCGTTCTCGGTCTACCAGTCATTCTACTAATCCAAGAGTTAGCACAGGTTATAGCACATAGATAGCCTATAGACAATTATTAGCAAATAAACAACAATTCACATAAACACATAAATTACTTAAGTATCAATCACATAAACAAATTGATCACATAATCACATAAGCACTAAATCACATAATCACTTAATCATTTAATCATATTAACACATAGTTCACTTTTATTTCACTTCATACATACTTTCATGCTAAGACCATTACCTACATTCCGAGAATAACCCTACTGACAACTAACATGTGCTCTGATACCACTTAATGTCATGCCCAACTCAACCCCACCTACAATCAGTCAAGACGCAACGGAATTTCAGCAGTACAACGACAGTAATTAAGACACCGAGGCTCTAAACCAACCTCTTTAGAATATCATACAACCAACTCCACAAACCATTCAACAATCAACTCCTCAATTAAATTAACAACATACAACATAACCATATTATACAATAATAATTCCTTTAACAATCCACTCATAGTTATACGCCTCCGTTCCAACTTAGTACATAGGCTATACATACATTTCAAAATAGGTTATACAATACATTGTTTTACAACAACTAAGATAATCTCATGGCAATGACTCCTGCACATAAGACTCATCTACATATGGCACATTTCCCTCTTCAAGAGGCACGTACCCATAGTCAGAATCAGTAACACTTACATGCATGCAATAATTGAGAGTGACCTTCTATAAAACAAGCCCAGTGAGGATTCGATAGATCTCTAACAGTATTTATGATACTCCTTGGAAATGATCCTTTGAGCAGTAAACACAATAAACATCAATAAATTTATAAACACATAAACTATAATGACCATTTAATAAAGGATACTCTAGTTGGTGTAGCTCTAAACGCCATCATGATCTCAACCAACTTCTTATCACCCCCATGACACACACACCTGAGGTACCTCACTAGCCCTGCCCACTATGGAATCTCCGCCCATGCGAGATGAGGGTAGCCTCTGATAGCCATGCCGTTTTCAACCCGACGGCCCGATACCGCCCGAGAGGTGGCACACGCATATTAAGACTCAGCAATAATAATAAACATTCAATCACAGGAGGACAACCTTTTCTGTTGACTATCTCCCGATTCATCAATAATCAATATTCAATAATCAATAATCAATAATGCATCAATCAATTAATAACATTACAACAACACAACATCAATTAATCAATTAACAACTAAACAACTAAGTTAGATGATAAAGTAGGCCACCCAACTTAACATGCATTAGACACACAACCAAACTCTAATCTAACCATCAGAAACTCACAATTCAATCACTCAAATACCACCCGATCATCTAAAGGCATATAACAACATTTTAAAGAAAGACAACCTAAACTTCTAATAATCATAACTTACATTCTACTAATCCAAACAACTCCAAACCAGTTCCTATCATTCACTCACTCAATCATCTACAATATCCCCCTCGGAAACCAACCAAAATACAACCAAATCAAACCCAACAACCCTAAAACCTCATTGCAAATAGGCTGAAATTTTTGGACTTTCACACTGACATCACAATCAAAATTTCGGCATTACAATGGAACTACCCCGTATTTAACAAACTTTTACCAATTGACGGCAATCGATTCCAAGCACTACAACTCAAAATAATCACCAAATAGCTAATAACTCAATTTTAATACCCGAAAAATAAAAATTCACACTACAACGTTTTCAAATCTTATATAAACGCATATAAACGATCATTTGCATGCACTGAGCAATAATATAATATCAATTCAACTTTCTAACGGTTCAAAATTCAATTATATGCAAAAACATAAAAATAAAATTTTGAGATCTATAATTTTTCTCTCTCCTTTAATCTGAAACAAGTCTAGATATACATGCAATGCATGCCCAACAAGCGGAATCCAACTCGATTTGAAAAGCTACGGACAAAAACTAGATTTTTCTTTGAAGTTTTGCTTTGAAAAATGTTGAACAAAACTCTCTTTTTCTTTCCTATGTCTCATGGAAATGCGACTGTTTTTGAGTGTGAAATTGTGCTATTTTAGTGTGTGTTTAAGCTTATAAGCTCAAAGTTCAACAAAACAAATGAAAGTCAAAGTTGACACTTTGTTAATTTTAGTCTTTTAATCCTATTTTTGACTATTTCTTGCTCAACTATTAAATTGACACCTAAATTAATTCTAGACAATATATTTTAGGTGACAAAGAGTTTTACATTTAAACATTTTCACACGAGTCGGCTTAAAACTCGATTTCTTGCAAATGAAAGTGTAAAAACCTTTAAAATTCCAAAACCGATTCCAAATCCATTTTAATCAAACACGGGTCTATTAATACTCGTGGACTAGGTTTTGAAACACTTAAAACACCCCTATAAAAAATTTAGCGAACAGGTGCTCAAAATACTATTCACTAAAACCGGCGATAAAATTTCTAATTCCGTTTTTGATAAAAATTTCATGAATGCACATATAGCATTTATTAGGAATATAAATCACATTTTTAACACATTCTAACTCATATAACATATAGACAGGTCAAAGCACACAAAACGAGGCAAAACACACAAATCGAGGTAAAGGCAAAATATGGGGTCTCACACTGGCAGCCAAAGCAATATGGGCAAAAGCGATCCCTTGCATCGAACACAAGCACTTGCAGTGACCCTAACTCGAAGACAGGAAGCGAGGCCAACTAAGTCACCAAATCTACGAACATAGAGTGATGGCCATACTAGAATCTTTTTGATTTATTTTGCTCCATGTTTGAAAACCTTCCTCATTCTCGACAAGTGTATCAATCAAAACAAGATCACCTTGAAAGGAAAAGAAGTAGCGCAAGAAGGTCAGTTATTCAGATCGAGAGAGAAAAAATGGAGCAGATCATACGCATTATCTCAGGTGTACCTTGGGTCGATCTCACCCAACATTACACCTTGGGGTTGGGGATCTAACCCTCTAGAACTATCGTCTCAGGTGCGCCTTTGTTCGAATCCTTATACATGCTAGGGTTTTTGTTCGACATCATCCTCAACTAGGTTTTCAGAAGCATATCGGTAGGAACCATCAACACTTGACATTCAAAAGGCTCTATTCATCGAACCAAGCCCTGTAGCCAACTCCATTCTTCTCTCTATCGGTCGAGCTGAATTCCATCCAGCCTCTCTGTAATACCCCGATCCCTCTCGAGACCGGGAGTTCTATCAATCGATCTAAACACAACCCAAACCAAACCCGGGCATAAATTTTCAGGGAAAACGGACGGAGTCTCCCCTGTTTCTAGGCGAAAAGTAAAACCTGCGACAGCATATAAGTGGACCAATACCATGTCCAAACATTCAACCACCTCAAGGCCATCCGAGCCTTGGTTCACAACAAGCAAAATACAAGTAAATATACATTCAAGCTTAGCAATTAAACTACACCAACCTATATCATAAGCTAGACTATCATACCTTTCTATCTCTTTTCCTTTGTCATTACAAATATACATTGATGTTAAGCTACATTAACTAAATACATAATCTAGTGAAACTTAAATTATATCCCCTTTAACATTAAATACATATAATACATAAAAGCATACAACTTTACAACTTTGACAACTCAAGTCACATAGGCACGCAGGACAACTCTTCAAGCACGGACTTTCACGAAATCACGAACTTTCCAGCCAACATGGCATTTCCTGAAATGTGGTAGTGAGGAGTGAGTATACACAACACGTATACTCAGTGAGGGCGAGACAGATATCGAATTGGAGATAAAGAAAGTCGAGCAATGCAAATAAGACAGTTAAGCAATATAACTGATAAATAAGCAATCAAAACAAATAATCAATACAATAAGCAATTACTGAAAGCATTAACACAACCATTCAAAGCTATACCACACTTTGAAGGCTATGGTTCACTCATACGAGCAATGTACCATTTCACGAGCGATACATCAATCTCGAGCTTGATGTTGACAACGATGACAATAAGCGCCCATCCACCTTATAACACCAGTTTGGAATACCCCGGAAGTATCCATCAATCTACGACCCAAATCTCCCTTGGAGGCAGCCCAAGCGAGAAGAGGGAATAGCTACGGAGCTAGAGCAACCAACACTGGCAACCCGAGGCTACCCAGAGAGGCCCATCACTCACGTGCTGACACTATGCAATGCAAGACTCGATACAAGGCAATAAATGAGCGATAGCACAACAATACAAACTAGTGACAACAAACGAGATAACAAGTAATCACAATCAATACTAGCATTCAACTAACTTTTCAAGCATAACAAGCAATAATAAGCAACAATAACACCAATTAAACAAGTATATCAAGCAACCTTAAGCATTCTATAGGCATAATATCAAGATAACAAGCAAAATCACAAATCGGCCCCAACTATCAAAACACTACCATTTCCAAACGAGCCACGAGTTCTGGAAACCGACTTCGCCAATCCTCCTAGGTCACCATAAGGCACGTCCAAGGACCCCGAAACCCTACTCTACCCTAGCATTCGTGCAAAGCCCCTATTTCCCCCTTTGCTCGTTTGAACTACAACTATACCAACCAAACACCCAACCAATGCCATAATCGCACCAAAAGTACTTCCATGGCCTCCCGAAATAATGCCAACACGCAAAACGAAAAAATTTCAAACTCGACCTAAACGACCCCGACTTTCACTAAGCCGTTTTTCTCCATTTTTCTATTACACATTCCAATTAAACCACACATTTAGTCATTCTAGCATATCTAGCATCTTCCTATATCAACAGAATGCGTAACGGAGCAACTTCATCAAAACGGGGGTTTACTATTCATAATTTACTATTCATCACACAATTTATATTTCAATTCCAATATTTAACCACAGAAAATGTTAAAAAGCTATAAATACATGTTCTACAATCAGCAAGGAACATTCTTTAAGCAACAAAACGATTAAAACAACAATCTACACATAAAATCCAAAAATCAAAGTTTACATACAAATATTTCAAATGCGCAAATAACGATGAAACCCTCACCTTAGACGCTCCTAGACGCTAGGAAAACCTCGTAGAGTGCCTCGGAAACCACCCCGCACAAGCCCACGCGAAGAATCGAAGATTTGAAGTTGAGATTTTCTTTTTTTTTTCTCCTTCTTTTCCTCATGGTTTCAAGCCTTTTTTTCTCTGTTTTTTTTCGTGTGCATTCTGCTTATTTAGAAAAAAAAATGACAAGAAGTCAAAGGTCAAAATTCGGTCAACCCGCTAAACCAAAACAGCTATGCGCCACCTTACGAAAACGGCCATAACTTCTTCTAGAAAACTCCAATTCACGAACGGTTTGAAGCCTCAGAAACTAGACTCATAGAGCTTTCCAACCATATATAATTTGCTACCTAACTCTTCCCCAATTGGTTCAGATTTAATTCCAAAGTTGACCCAAAATTTGACTAACTTAACATTGTATTTTTTTATTTCTAATCCTAAGTTTGCCTTTTATTAAACATTTCAAAAATTCCCACCTTGTCCTAGTTGGTCAATGTAGATGAAAAGTCAACTAGTTTGGTCAAAGAAGGTGAAAGGTCAATGAAATGCAATTTAAATGAACTTTAAATGCTATTGAATACATGCCAGGTTCGGGGTATCACATCCTTCCCCCCTTAAAACAATTGTGTCCTCGCAATTCTTCTTCCAATAGGACTCTACATCATCTACAATCCAACTCTGACTAGTCTTCATTAGCTACTGAAAAAGTATTTAATCAAGATGACCAATAGGAAAGTTCAAGTAGAAATGCCAAGTTGTAACGCCAAATAGAAGCTCAAATGCAGATACCGTACAAGAATCCCGTTGACACGAATACCAAAGAAGAATAAATTCCAACCAGAAATGCCGAGATAATACCAATAAAGACTAAAGCAAAGATATTGTAGATGTCATTAATACCACACAATAACGACAAGAAGAATACCTCACGCACGAATCTCCAATAGAAGTCTAAATGTTACTGCCCGAGAATTCCCAAGCAAGAAGCCAAATAAAAGCTCCAACAAAGATTCTATCTAGAGGTCCAAAGAAGTACCCCACTGGTCATGGATTTTATAGAAGAATTCCCTGTTAAGAGTGCTGAAGAAAATACCAAGAACCCAATCAAATATATTTCCAAAGTTCCAAAGAAGCCTTCCAAATAATAACCCCATGCAACAACCATTTAGATTCCGAGTTTTGCTATCAAATGCTGAGATGAATGTCAAAGGAAATAACAAAGAAATATAATGTGCCCAATAAGGCAACCAAGTTGAATAACAAACATAGTTTCCCAGATGGACGAAAACTCCAAGGATAAACACCGAACTGATGAACAATATACCGAGACCAAACTCTGAGGCCTCTTCATTGTTTGCCAAGTGAGAACTTCATACAACTTTGCCAACAAGGAAAATACCAAGAGAACGCCTAATAAGAATTTCAAAGAATACCATAAGTAGTATTATTCAATAAGTCTGATAGGAACTCAAAATACTAAACCTACTGAGGAACACTGAAGAAGATATCCGAGACAATGATCCAATAAGAAAGTAGCCAAGTTTGCCTAATAAATAAATACTAAATAATTGGCCACTGAGAATTCCAGAAATTACCATTGAAGAATTTCCAGTCAGGGATGCCAGTATCATACCAATAAAGACAGAGACACATATACCCTAGATAATACTGTGCAGTAAGGCCGATTGTAATCCCAATAGCCAAATCCACCGAGAAATGCCAACAGAAGTCTCCAAAGAATACCCATTAAGAAAACCAAAGAATGCTCCAAAGAACAACCAAATAAACCCCAAGAGAAAGCTATTCTTTCACAACCATTAAGCACAGAGGAAGACCATAGAGATTCGCCAATAACCGGGCTCCAAAAGCAAACATCAATTCCCAAATAAAGGCTAGTCAAATGCCATTCATTTCCTGCCAATCCATACACCTTGAAAAGCCAGCGGTGAACCACTTTCTTCAGGGGAGGAAGAGGACTTACTTACCATTTCAATAGGACATGTATGAATGCCAATATATCACAGTTATACATATGCCTTAAGCTATTATGCCAGCAAGTTTACAAAATAGTTTATTCAACAAGGTCACTCAAGCATAACAATCAAGTCAAGCACAGCATAATCAATTCAAATCACGGCATAGCTAATTCAAGACATTTCAGTACACACATTAAAAGCAATACTTCAAGCAAATAACAATCCACGAGGTCGATTCAATAGGTCAATTCAATGCACAACTAGACACTTTACTTCACTTAGCACACAATTAACACATAACACATAACTATATCACATAGGAGCACACATTCTTGTCAAGACACATAATCTCACATACAAGCATACACTTTCAAGACACACTTAACAAGTACACATTCAAGGACCACTACCCACCAGACCGAGGACCCTGTCCCGGCTTATGAGCTAAACAAGCTCTGATACCACCTGTAATACCCCGATCCCTCTCGAGACCGGGAGTTCTATCAATCGATCTAAACACAACCCAAACCAAACCCGGGCATAAATTTTCAGGGAAAACGGACGGAGTCTCCCCTGTTTCTAGGCGAAAAGTAAAACCTGCGATAGAATATAAGTGGACCAATACCATGTCCAAACATTCAACCACCTCAAGGCCATCCGAGCCTTGGTTCACAACAAGCAAAATACAAGTAAATATACATTCAAGCTTAGCAATTAAACTACACCAACCTATATCATAAGCTAGACTATCATACCTTTCTATCTCTTTTCCTTTGTCATTACAAATATACATTGAAGTTAAGCTACATTAACTAAATACATAATCTAGTGAAACTTAAATTACATCCCCTTTAACATTAAATACATATAATACATAAAAGCATACAACTTTACAACTTTGACAACTCAAGTCACATAGGCACGCAGGACAACTCTTCAAGCACGGACTTTCACGAAATCACGAACTTTCCAGCTAACATGGCATTTCCTGAAATGTGGTGGTAAGGAGTGAGTATACACAACACGTATACTCAGTGAGGGCGAGACAGATATCGAATTGGAGATAAAGAAAGTCGTGCAATGCAAATAAGACAGTTAAGAAATATAACTGATAAATAAGCAATCAAAACAAATAATCAATACAATAAGCAATTACTGAAAGCATTAACACAACCATTCAAAGCTATACCACACTTTGAAGGCTATGGTTCACTCATAGGAGCAATGTACCGTTTCACGAGCGATACATCAATCTCGAGCTTGATGTTGACAACGATGACAATAAGCGCGCATCCACCTTATAACACCAGTTTGGAATACCCCGGAAGTATCCATCAATCTACGACCCAAATCTCCCTTGGAGGCAGCCCAAGCGAGAAGAGGGAATAGCTACGGAGCTAGAGCAACCAACACTGGCAACCCGAGGCTACCCAGAGAGGCCCATCACTCACATGCTGACACTATGCAATACAAGACTCGATACAAGGCATTAAACGAGCGATAGCACAACAATACAAACTAGTGACAACAAATGAGATAACAAGCAATCACAATCAATACTAGCATTCAACTAACTTTTCAAGCATAACAAGCAATAATAAGCAACAATAACACCAATTAAACAAGTATATCAAGCAACCCTAAGCATTCTATAGGCATAATATCAAGATAACAAGCAAAATCACAAATCGGCCCCAACTATCAAAACACTACCATTTCCAAACGAGCCACGAGTTCTGGAAACCAATTTCGCCAATCCTCCTAGGTTACCATAAGGCACATCCAAGGACCCCGAAACCCTACTTTACCCTAGAATTAGCGTAAAGCCCCGATTTCCCCCTTTGCTCGTTTGAACTACAACTATACCAACCAAACACCCAACCAATGCCATAATCGCACCAAAAGTACTTCCATGGCCTCCCGAAACAATGCCAACACGCAAAACGAGAAAATGCCAAACTCGACCTAAACGACCCCGACTTTCACTAAGCCGTTTTTCTCCGTTTTTCCATTACACATTCCAATTAAACCACACATTTAGTCATTCTAGCATATCTAGCATCTTCCTACATCAACAAAACGCATAACGGAGCAACTTCATCAAAACGGGGGTTTACTATTCATAATTTACTATTCATCACACAATTTATATTTCAATTCCAATATTTAACCACAGAAAATGTTAAAAAGCTATAAATACATGTTCTACAATCAACAAGGAACATTCTTTAAGCAACAAAATGATTAAAACAACAATCTACGCATAAAATCCAAAAATCAAAGTTTAGATACAAATATTTCAAATGCACAAATAACGATGAAACCCTCACCTTAGACGCTCCTAGACGCTAGGAAAACCTCGTAGAGTGCCTTGGAAACCACCCCGCACAAGCCCACGCGAAGAATCGAAGCTTTGAAGTTGAGATTTTCTTTTTTTTTTTCTCCTTCTTTTCCTCATGGTTTCAAGCCTTTTTTTCTCTGTTTTTTTTCGTGTGCATTCTGCTTATTTAGAAAAAAAAATGACAAGAAGTCAAAGGTCAAAATTCGGTCAACCCGCTAAACCAAAACAACTATGCGCGACCTTACGAAAACGGCCATAACTTCTTCTAGAAAACTCCAATTCACGAACGGTTTGAAGCCTCAGAAACTAGACTCGTAGAGCTTTCCAACCATATATAATTTGATACCTAACTCTTCCCGAATTGGTTCAGATTTAATTCCAAAATTGATCCAAAATTTGACTAACTTAACATTGCATTTTTTTATTTCTAATCCCAAGTTTGCCTTTTATTAAACATTTCAAAAATTCCCACCTTGTCCTAGTTGGTCAATGTAGATGAAAAGTCAACTAGTTTGGTCAAAGAAGGTGAAAGGTCAATAAAATGCAATTTAAATGAACTTTAAATGCTATTGAATACATGCCAGGTTCGGGGTATCACACTCTCCCTCTGGTCAAACTACTCCGTTCCTTGACATAAAGATTTATTAGAACTCTATCTCTTCCCTACATGGGGCCGGTTAACTCAAGTGGAGTGACCACCCCTCTAATTAATGAAGAGTAAGCATCAGATTATGCAGGAAATGAAGAAATACTATATATAGGATTTCAACCTCCTTAAAGGATATTAGAATTATATTGTACTGGCGCTTACAGGCTTTTTGGATTGGATCAAATTCATTAAGTTACACGGAATAGGGCAGTTGTAGATAAGCAAGCTAGGGTTGACCACATCTGTCGAAGTAAAGAAGATAGTCAATCTTAATTGATGAGAACGAAGTTTTTGATTCTTTAACAAGATGAGGGATCTAGTAGCTGCTTAATCTATGTCAATAGGCCTCGATACCTTATTTTTATTTTAAGGTAAAGCCCATCAGCTTAGGAGGACTATCAATGGAAAAGGGGCCGCCGGTGCACGTCCAGAGATCAAACTAGCAACAAACACAAATCTGAAGTTCTAAATGTTCAAGTAATTATGGTTCCTAGTAAATGAGCAATCAAGCGGTTATATTAACCAAAAAGGACTTCCAGCTGTTATCTACTCAAGTTATATGAAGGCAATCATAGAAGCCAGTTCGATACCATTAGTAATTTCATCCGTCCCTTGTCCTCCATTCGAATAGCTTAGTTAAGGTACTACAGATCCTATTCGTTTAGTAAACATAAGTACTCGACTCTTTCAAAATCCAGCTCATCAGATGAACCTGCATCTTGACTCTTAGCTCTACGTCTTCTTGGAAGTGAGATTACTAGGATTGTGGTGATAGACAGACCAGACAGATTGAAAAAATAGCCCCTATATCTAAATCTACACAGGAGGATAGAGCGACTCGCTATGAGTAATAGAGTATGCAAGACTTAATGGTAAATAAGCTCGCCTAAAGAAAGAGATAAGATGCCTATAGCTTCGATCAGAATAATACTGGTCTCGGGGACGTAGAAAGAGAAAAGGCATAGTTATCGGCGAGCAAAAGCAGAAAGTCACTTTAATCTTGACAATTGAGTGAAGAAGTTCCGATAAGAGCCATCCCAGAAATCATCCTGCATCGGTGTTTTCAGAGCTTGGAAGGCCTATTAGATTAGGCCAAGTTCGTAGACTGGGTACATAGAAAGGGGGAAGGGGCGTTAACAAATACTAAAAAAAGACTTTCCACAAGGATTGGCTCGATCTTATTATTCAACGATTCTTTTGCCTCACAAGTGCCAGGAGATCCCGACCACACTGATGCGGCTTAACCATCATTAACAACTAGGAGGAGAACGCATCCCTTAGAAGCTGCATGAGCACTTTAACCAAAAAATGTCTATGATAGCTAAATAATAGGAGCATTACTTCGAACCAACAAGAAAGAAATCCAATTTTGAGTACTAACCAAAGAAGTGGCACTTGAAACGTAGAAAGACCAAAAACCCGGCCTCTTGTTGAACGAGATTCTCATTCTCTTTTCCAAGCCCAGTTATTGAACCTATGCTCTACTCAATCCCAAGTACCCGTATACGCTACCTTCCTTGATCGACCCAAAATGTACTATCTCTAGCCATGAATTCACTACACGAATATTTTACATATGAAAGATAAACGAGGTCCATTGTAAAAGTATGCTATTTAAATCAGTCCACGCTATCCGCTACACAGGGTTATTAAATTCTGTTTGATTCAAGACAAGAAATGGCAGGAACGCTTCAAATAGACTACAGTGGACATATTTTTAAGAGAGCCGTATAGACCCTCGATTTAGTTTAGAAACAAGAAGATTAAAGTCTAGTAGGTGGTGGAGGCACTAAGTACCCTTTTGGTATGACGAAAGGCTATAGCTATGCATAAGAAGTCTCAGTTAAGGAGATGTCAGGTTCCCTTTGAGTGTAGAAAAGATGCTGCTCGACTTGAATTGAGGTTGTGCCTCTTCCAATCGCCATAGTAAAACTTCTGATTAGCCCTACTATAATTGATTAGCCATAGCTAATTCGATAAAGGAGGGGTGAAAGACAAAAATTTTGATATACATAGAAAGGACACAACCTTTTTAGAAACAAAGACTACGAGGCTTTAGATTATCCGTCCACTATTACAAGAAGGGTATGTGCCTCAATTAGGAAAAGAATGAGAATGTGACTCAGTTTCGGTTGAAGTTGGCTTGCTGGATCTTCGAGTTGAATGTGAATAGTTGTGAGAAATTAGCTCCTTGTTTATCCTTCTGTTCCTAAGCGAAGGGGCTTACTTATAAAAAATATATAAAAAAAAGTTTGCAATTAATCTTTAATCTATTAAGGTATTTCATTCCAATCTTCTGATCTGATACTATTATCATTATCACTATCACCCCTCAGAGTCTAAAAAGATGTGTATTTTGCTATTGGTATCAATCGATCCTCTCTTTCCTTTTGGTGGTATAGCCGCATGTGTCGATTACTCTTATTCTTTATATTCTCTACCCTTCGATTGCTTAGGGCACCCTGAGGGATTCACTTGATGGAGAAGAGTTTTGATCACATAGCTTGGGTACTTGAAATTGCTGATCGTATCATTCGGGCAAAGCCTGGGTCCCTTAGTATTATGTATAGTGCTGCTCCATAAAAGTTTCTTTTGATAGTTTTCTTCCGATCGATGGAGGTTTGAAGATGCTAGACCAGGGTAAAAAATCAAATTGGAATACAATGACGAAGATCTGATCGAATGGTAGAAGAATCTATGGGTTCGTTAGGAATTGATAGTCGTTGTGTGGACATACGAGTCACAGCTAGCCGGGAAGAGGAGAGATCAATGACGAATCTACTAGTTGGAAAGAAAAGGACAAGACCAACTTTTGTACATTTCTACTAGTCCAGAATTCGAATAGCGAACGAAAAACCAGGAGATTGGATGACAAAAGCACTTCCAGTAGGGTTGACAGCTGTGTGACCCTCATTCAAAGTAGGAAATCAATCCCGGCACAACTGATGACTTAGTCTCCTTCTCCGCTTCGACTCAACCACCTACCTAACTTCTTAGAAAAGATCCGTTAGATAGCAGCAACCTAAGGCCCTTTTAAGCCCTTCACCAATCACGGTCTTTTATCTAGTAAGTCTTAGTACTATGTTCTCCAAGCTTGACTAATAGAATAGGCAGGCTTTTTAGAGAACAGTTGAATTAAGGGTTAGCTTTGCCTTTAAGTGATAGGGGGCTGAGGGGTGACCGATCCAGTCAGTCAAAAAATAGGTTAAGAAAAAAAGGTGTGTCTGGTCTGGTATAGCTAATGTGACTTTCTCGATCTATAGTTCCTCTTCTTTCTCTCTCTTGACCAATGCTCCGGCTTCCCTCACTCAAAAGATCAGCCATTGTGACACAGGTGTATTGAGGTAGGCCGTGGATTGAATGAAGAAAGAAGGCAAACACGAATACTAAAAAGAGGTTCATGGGGATAGAGAGTGCGGAACGGGCTTTCCAAGCATAAAACAATCCCTACGTATACATTCCATGGCAACAGACATAAGGCAGTTTTGTTGTTGTTCTTAAACTCATGTCCATTTCCGCTCCCAATTATTTCCATGAAAAGACTACCATGATTTCCAAACGAACCTTCCAACAAGTAGAATAGAAGTTGACTACAAAGCCATCTGTGTGGGAGGCTACTGCCCATAAGGCCATCTCAGGCATGGGAAAGAAAGGCGGCGGACAACCGACTGAATTGGGGAGCCTAAACGGCATTGTGGATGAGTCCACTGGTTGACAAACGGCTTCTATCTATAGGTGCTTTCATTATGGATCAGTCGACTTGTAACGATTGATTGCTTAAACACAATTAGGTTAGGTAGGCTTGGGGAGGTGATCTGAATCGCTATCGATATGATGCGGGGCTGATTTGTTGACCGTGACGAACTTGACTCTGCCCTTGAAAAAAAAAAGCAGGAAGACCTTTGACTTGGGCTGTGAAGGGATTGGGGTCGCTTTTCTTTAGGACTTTAGTTCGTAACAAGGCTCGAAGACCTCTGGCTGGATTTGAAATAGATCAGGTAAGGCATCCATTTACGGCGTGGGTGGGATTAGCAGTTTTCTCTTTTTCCTTCAATTGTAGGAAATCCGCATCAGTAGGGGTATATGGGAGGAAACCAGTCTGCAGTAATTCAAATTTCTCCTTCAGACCAGTAAGGAAAATATTGACTCATACATACCGCAGTGTATTGTTGTCAACTCACATAGTCGCACCTACCAGCAACAAGACGACTACTCCTTGCACGCCACTAAACGGTGCTATTTAACGCTTTGGTTCACCCAATACAATAACTATAGCCCAACCTTGCTTAAGGCTAAAGCCGTGGACTACGCCCTCATGAGAGCCCTCTATTTGACTAACATACTCTTTTTTAATATCCCCATACCTTCATGTCCAAGCTGAGAATGATTGACCTTCATATTCAAATAATAGCGCATAATGGTAGTACTCCTTCCCATTTCTTCTTTTATGATTTTATCTACTTGAAATGCTTACAGGTAAGTGCGGAGAAGGTACCCAGGGGACCAAATGAAAGGGCGCTGAAAGGTCTTCAATTAAAGTTTCGCCAGTATTGAAAAACGAGTAAAGATTGCTAAAACATACTTAAGGACAATAAATACCCCACCTTACCAGACCTAATTTGTGACAAAAGGAAAGGCACGAAAGACCTACTTGACAATTTTCTTTATGAGTAAGTTCGCCATTCCTCTCCTTATCTTTCGGACATCTTCAAACCTTTAAGTCGAGTGTAGCGAAGGGATTCTCTTAAGAGAAGCTTTAGCCCTTGAACCTGAAATGACTGTTATGAGCTATCTCAGTAGTGACCGACTTGATTTTATTAGCTGTGTGATTAGTGGCTTAGCTGTTAGCTGTTTAAAAGTTACGGTCAAAATAAATCCCTTTTGAAAATAAACCACTAATATACCTTAGGTACTCTTTGAAGTCCATGTAAAGCGGAGGGAATAAAGGGACCTGCAGGAGGCTGAAAAGCCATAGTGCGCTAGCGCTAGTGAGTTAGCGCAACAACTTAGTGTCTTGTTTTCTTCACTGCTTCTTTTTTGATTTTGACATTTAAACAAAAGTGATTGTTAATGCTTGTAGCTTGCTTCTGTCCCTAGTCAATTTTGGACTGAAGCTGTTCTGACTGCCATATTTCTTTTAAACCGAATACCCTCTTCTGTTATATCTGGTTTGTCCCTTTTTGAGAGAAGATTTTCTATCCCGACTGACTATGAAGAGCTTCGAGTCTATCGGGAAAGGATGTAGTGGTAACCCTTGCAGCTTTGTCAAGAACCGGGCGTCCAGTTGTGTATGAAGACTCACCCTAGCCACTATAGCGACCCTACCCCAACTCAAGCTGAGAAGAACCCTTCATCCACTTCCTATTTTTTGTGTGTCCAAAAGCCTGCCCGCCCAGTTTATGAGCCCTTTCCGATTCCCTCACCCAATCTCATGAGATGCAAGCCCAGTAGGCCCTGCCTTAACTTGTCCTCAGATGACCAGCCCTCACCAGGCTGTTGGCATTGCTAAATGCTCTGCCACGAAGCAAGCTTTCCCGAATACAACAGATGCGGAAGTGGCTAAAGAAGTCAAAGGAAGAAAGTAGTTGGACAACTGTATACAGAAGGGTGTTAAGCTTAGTATTCTGAGAATTGGAAATATTGACAGAAAGGGGAAGAGGTAGGAAAAAACTTTTTTAGGTATAGCTCTACTAAAGTAGTCGGCCTAACCTTCGGTTCCCGTAACCAAGTTTTTCTTTCTCACTCCTTATGTACGTTTTTTTACTTCATCCATACTTTTTTACTTTTTCTGAAATGTGGGGTAAACTCCATTCCTCTCCCTATTGGTCGAGCATCTTCAAACCTCTACTTCTACTTTTAACTAAAGGTGAACAGTTGGCATTGCAAGCAAATAGAGAGCTCATACCCGTTTGAGCCCTTTCGAGCTGGAAAATGTACCGGTTATTTGAGTCGCGAAAGGGCCGCTTGCAACAATTATATTATTTATATTAAATAATAGATATATATTATTATATATTATAAACAATAATAAGAAAAATAGAAATAAAGAAAATAATTTTTTTTTATCAAATTGTTTATTCCTGGGAAGAAGAAGAAACAGATAGAGCAAAGGTATAAAGTAACTCGATTGATAAGGAGAGGGATGCTCTTTCCGTCCGCTCTTCCCGAAGTGAGCGAATTGCATGTAGAGATTCGTAGGGGCTTATAGTTTAATTGGTTGAAATGCACCGCTCATAATGGTGATATTGTAGGTTCGAGCCATACTAAGCCTACCACCCCATTCTCTTTACTTCATACAAGGCAGTCGAAGTACCCGCCGCCCTGCAGATCTCAATCTAGCGATGACATCTGGAATCACACTGCTGCCACTGCCCTTCGGGCATTCCTCCTACGCTCTTGCAGTATGCCCCCATCAAGCAATACGGTATAATACGCGAAGCAGCTGAGCCATAGCTCTTTGATCGCTATATTCTTGCAATAGCGAAGGGTTGAAGAGCGAAGTTACATCTTTAGGTGAAAAGCGAGAGCGAAACCCTAAAGTCTTATTGTTTTGTTCCCGAACAACGATCATTCATTACAGTTGATATGATACCCCGAACCCGGCATGCATTTAATAGCATTTGACTACATTTAATTAAGTGTTTAATTAGTTAAATCATCCATTCTTCACTATTTTGATATTTCTTTTAAAAATATTCAAATAATTTCTCTATTTATTAATTTAAAAGATTATTACCTATTTCTATTATTTATAGTAATTGGATTTATTTTCTTGTATTTAATTAAGTGTCATCTTAAATGTTAGTATTTAATTGCATTTGATTACATGTTTATATTAAGTTGTTCATTCGTATCTTAGCATTAATTTCATAATTCTTTAAAATATTCTATAAATAGTTAAATTATTTATTTTTAAATGAATATTGATTATTTTGATTATTTTAATAATCGGTTTTATTTTCTTGCATTAAATTACTCAGTTTTTAATTAAATGAGAAAAGTAACTCCGAGCCGGAGTGAATTTTAAACTATTCTACTATTCTACTTTTCAAAATTTATAGTTTTATATTATTGCTCATCATTTGATTAGCGATCATTTATTGATCGTTCGATTGTAGCATTTCGAAAATGAAACTTAGAAGAATATTTATCGGATTTTGTGAATAGCATTTCTAGTTTAATTTAGCTAGTTTTAGTTGGTTTTTATTAAAATTGCATTGTTTTAACTTGAATTAGATTAAATGGCATTAAAATAAGTTAGTTTGACCATATTTTCACTTAAGATTGATTTTGCAAAAGACCAAAATGTCCTTTGTCATCTTTTAAAAATAAAACAAGGCAAAAATCAAAACAAACAAAACCCAAAATTCCCTTTGTATCACCCCCCCCCCCCCCCCCATGGCCGAAACTCCCAAAGGAAAAAAAAAAGAATTTTGCTTCCATTTTTCTTGTGCAATCTTGCGTGGAATCGGACGAGGATCGTGGCTCGGGTCCTTGCGGGTCTTGGACTTCAATCTCTGTGAGGGTTTTCACGTTTTAGTGCATTTATATTCAAATTTGATTTTTGATTCAATTTCTTAGATTTGATATTTAATGCGTTATAATGCTTGAAATTGCCTGGAATTGCCTCCTTAGGGTTCGTAGAGCATTGCTTGTTAGTTATTTAGCAATTTTTACGGCTAGAAACGTAAATTTGAAATTGGGGAAGAATAATGAATAGTGATTTTGAATAGTAAAACCCTAGAATTTTAGATTTTGATCCGAATTATGATTTCTTGATTTGGATAGGTGCCATTAGTGATAGAAAGATAAAATGTGCAATAAAAACGGACCAACCTTTGTTAAAATTAGAAATTAGACAAAGAAACGTAAAAGGGCCGTTTGACCAAGTGTTGGCCGTGCTCGAATTGAGTTGGGGGTTTTGCTATTGAGGGCATGAAAGCACTTTTGGCGCTATTATAGCATTGATTGAATGACCGGTTAGTATAGCTGCAGTTCAAACGCAGTAGGTGGACTTTCGGGCTTCGGTTGGGAAAGTGAAGTTTCGTGACATAGGAACGTGCCTTGTAGTGCCTAAGTGAATGTATTGAAATTGGTTTCCTAATCCTGTAGCTCGTTTGCTCGTAATTTCCTTTGGAAATTAGAGATTGAATAGTGATATTTGTCGTCTTTGTGTTTGAACTGCTATTACTTGTTTGATTGATGTTATTGTTGATATTAATGATAATCATGATTGAAAAGTTAATTGATTGCTATTATTGATTGTAAGTGCTTGATATCTCGTTTATCGTCACTAATCTGTACTTTCGTGCTATCGCTCGTTTATTGCTTGTATCTCGTATTGCATTCCATAGTGTCAGGCACGTGAGTGATGGGTCTCTCTAGGCAGTCTTGGGCTGCCAGGGTTGGTTTGCTCTAGCTTCGTGTCCTATTCCCATTCTCGCTAGGGATACCGCCCTGGGAGATTTGGGTTGTAGATGTGTCGGGGTACATCCAGAGTACACCCAGTGGATGTTATAAGGTGGTTGCACGCTTATTGTCATCGTTGTCAACATCAAGCTTAAGATTGATGTATTGCTTGCAAAAAGGTACATTGCTCGTAAGAGTGAACCATGACCTTCAAAGTGTGGTATAGCTTTGATTGGTTGTGTTAATACTTTCTTTAATTGTTATTGTATTGTTGATTATATTGATTGTTGTTCTTATTGGATATATATTGCTTAACTGCCTTATTTGCATTGCACGATCTTCTTTCTCTCCACCTCGATATCTGTCTCGCCCTCACTGAGTATACGTGTTGTGTATACTCACTCCTCACCACCACATTTCAGGAAATGCCATATTAGCTGGAAAGTTCGTGGTTACGTGAAAGATCGTGCTTGAAGAGTTGTCTTGCGTGTTTTGTGGCTGAGTTGTAGAAAGATGCAAATATGTATGTTTTCATGTATTGTATGTATTTAGTGTTAAAAGTTATGTAATTAACTTAACTAGGTCTATTAGAATGGTATGATAGTCTATTTTATGCAATAGGTTAGTATAGTTTAATTGCCAAGCATGAATGTACTTGTCAAAGATGAGAAGAGACAGGTTAGCTTTTAAACTGGAAATGTATATTTACTTGTGTTAGGTTGTTGAGAACCAAGGCTCGGATGGCCTTGAGGTGTTTGTATGCTTGAACACGGTGCTGGTCCACTTATATGCTATTACAGGTTTTGCATTTTGCCTAGAAACAAGGGAGACTCCGTCCGTTTTTCCCAAATTTTATGCCTGTGTTTGGATTTGGGTTACGATTAGATTGATTGATAGAACTTCCGATCTCGAGAGGGATCGGGGTGTTATAGGTGGTATTAGAGCTTGTTTAACTCATAAGCCGGGACAGGGTCCTCGGTCTGGTGGGTAGTGATCCTTGAATGTGTGCTTGTTAAGTGTGTCTTGAAAGTATGTGCCTGTCTGTGAGATTGTGTGTCTTGACTTGAATGTGTGTACCTATGTGATATAGTTCTGTGATATGTGCTAAAGGTGTGTTACATGAAGTGATATGACTATTCGTGTATCGAATTGGCATCGTGAATCGAATCGACCTCGTGAATTGTTATTTGCTTGAAGTATTGCTTGTAACGTGTGTATTGGAATGTCTTGAATTGGTTGTGTCGTGATTTGAATTAATTATGTTGTGCTTGACTTGATTGTCGTGCTTGAGTGACTTTGTTGAATAAACTGTTTTATAAACTATTTTACAAACATGCTTGCATAATAGTTTAAGGCATATATGTATAAATGTGATATCTTGGCATTCATACATGTCCTATTGAAATGGTAAGAAAGACTTCTTCCTCTCCTGAAGAGAAGTGGTTAGTAGCAAGCCCTCCATGTTATGTGGTTTGACGGGAATGAGCAGTATTTGACTAGCCTATATTTGGGAGTTGGTGTTTGCTTTTGGAGCTTGGTTATTGGCGAATCTCTAAGGTCCTTCTATGTGCTTAACAATTGTGAAAGAGTAGCTTTCTTTTGGGGTTCTATTTGGTTGTTCTCTGGAGCATTCTTTGGTTTTCTTATTGGGTATTCTTTGGAAACTTCTGTTGGCACTTCTTGGTAGACTTGGCTATTGGGTTTTCAATCGGACTTACTGCATGGTATTATCTATGATATAAGTGTCTCGGTCTTTATTGGTGTGCTACTGGCATCCCTGATTTGAAATTCTTCAATGGCATTCTATAGCATTGTTAGTGGCCATTTATCTAGTACTTACTTATTGGGCAATCCTTGCTACTTTCTTATTGGAGCATTGTTTCGGGTATTTTCTTAGTGTTCCTCAGTAGGTTTGGTATTTGGAATTCCTATAATACTTATTGTATAGTACTACTTACGGTATTCTTTGGAATTCTTAGTGGGAATTCTATTAGTATTTTCCTTGATGGAACTTATTGGAAGTCTTACACTTGGAATCTTGTTCAGACTTATTATCTCATATTGCTTACGGTATGCTGTGGAATACTTTGGGTTTTCTTGGTGGTAAGTAGTATAAAGTTTGCACTCGGCAAATGGTGATGAGGTCTTAGAGTTTGGTCTTATATGTGCTGCATCTACTCTAGCTATTCTTTGACTTCTTTATTTGGTACTTGTTGACTTCTACTGGAGATTCGTTTGTGGGGTATTTCTTCGGCATCCTTCTTGTCATTAATATGTGATGTTAATTTTATCTACAGTATATTTGCTTCAGTCTTTAGTTGGTATTTTCTCGGCATTCTTGGTTGGGATTTCTATTCGGGTTTTCCTA
Source organism: Ehretia macrophylla (assembly GCA_037974665.1). Lineage (NCBI taxonomy): Eukaryota > Viridiplantae > Streptophyta > Magnoliopsida > Boraginales > Ehretiaceae > Ehretia > Ehretia macrophylla. The sequence continues at coordinate 16,901,415 of CM075780.1, read as the reverse complement.
CGAACATCCTTATTCACTATCTTGCTCAGCAACTGATGAAGATTAGTCAGAGTTGGATTTCAGATGATGTTGAGTTCTATTGGAAGAAGAATTGCGAGGACACAATTGTTTTAAGGGGGGAAGGATGTGATACCCCGAACCCGGTATGCATTTAATAGCATTTGACTACATTTAATTAAGTGTTTAATTAGTTAAATCATCCATTCTTCACTATTTTGATATTTCTTTTAAAAATATTCAAATAATTTTTATATTGATTAATTTAAAAGATTATTACCTATTTCTATTATTTATAGTAATTGGATTTATTTTCTTGTATTTAATTAAGTGTCATCTTAAATGTTAATATTTAATTGCATTTGATTACGTGTTTATATTAACTTGTTCATTCGTATCTTAGCATTAATTTCTTAATTCTTTAAAATATTCTAGAAATAGTTAAATTATTTATTTTTAAATGAATATTAATTATTTTGATTATTTTAATAATCAGTTTTATTTTCTTGTATTAAATTACTCGATTTTCAATTAAATGAGAAATGTAACTCCAAGTCGGAGTGAATTTTAAACTATTCTACTATTCTACTTTTCAAAAATTATAGTTTTATATTATTGATCATCATTTGATTAGCGATCGTTTATTGACCGTTCGATCGTAGCATTTCAAAAATGAAAGTTAGAAGAATATTTATTGGATTTCGTGAATAGCGTTTCTAGTTTAATTTAGCTAGTTTTAGTTGGTTTTCATTAAAATTGTATTGTTTTAAATTGAATTAGATTAAATAGCATCAAAATAAGTTAGTTTGACCATATTTTTACTTAAGATTGATTTTGCAAAAGACCAAAATGCCCTTTGTCATCTTTTAAAAATAAAACAAGGCAAAAATCAAAACAAACAAAACCCAAAATTCCCTTTGTATCCCCTCCCCCCCCCCCCCCCCCCCATGGCCGAAACTCCCAAAGGAAAAAAAAGAGAACTTTGCTTCCATTTTTCTTGTGCAATCTTGCGTGGAATCGGACGAGGATCGTGGTTCGGGTCCTTGCCAGTCTTGGACTTCAATCTCTGTGAGGGTTTTCACGTTTTTGTGCATTTATATTCGAATTTGATTTTTGATTCAATTTCTTAGATTTGATATTTAATGCGTTATAATGCTTGAAATTGCCTCCTTAGGGTTCGTAGAGCATTGCTTATTAGTTATTTAGCGATTTTTACGGCTAGAAACGCAAATTTGAAATTGGGGAAGAATAATAAATAGTGATTTTGAATAGTAAAACCCTAGAATTTTGAATTTTGTTCCGAATTGCGATTTCTTGATTTGGATAGGTGCCATTAGTGATAGAAAGATAAAATGTGCAATAAAAACGGACCGGCCTTTGTTAAAATTGAAAATTAGACAAAGAAACGTAAAGGGGCCATTTGACCAAGTGTTGACCGTGCTCGAATTGAGTTGGGGGTTTTGCTATTGAGGGCATGGAAACACTTTTGGCGCTGTTGTGGCGTTGATTGAATGACCGGTTAGCATAACTGTAGTTCAAACGCAGTTGGTAGACTTTCGGGCTTCGGTTGGGAAAGTGAAGTTTCATGACATAGGAACGTGCCTTGTAGTGCTTAAGTGAATGTAGTGAAATCGGTTTCCTAATCCTGTAGCTCGTTTGCTCGTAATTGCCTTTGGAAGTTAGAGATTGAATAGTGATTTTTGTCGTCTTCGTGTTTGAACTGCTATTACTTGTTTGATTGATGTTATTGTTGATATTAATGATAATCATGCTTGAAAAGTTAATTGATTGCTATTATTGATTGTAAGTGCTTGATATCTCGTTTATCGTCACTAATCTGTACTTTCGTGCTATCGCTCGTTTATTGCTTGTATCTTGTATTGCGTTGCATAGTGTCAGGCACATAAGTGATGGGCCTCTCTGGGCAGTCTTGGGCTGCCAGGGTTGGTTTGCTCTAGCTCCGTGTCCTATTCCCATTCTCGCTAGGGATACCGCCCTCGGAGATTTGGGTTGTAGATGTGTCGGGATACATCCGGAGTACACCCAGTGGATGTTATAAGGTGGTTGCGCGCTTATTGTCATCGTTGTCAACATCAAGCTCGAGATTGATGTATTGCTCGGGAAATGGTACATTGCTCGTAAGAGTGAACCATGGCCTTCAAAGTGTGGTATAGCTTTGATTGGTTGTGTTAATGCTTTCTTTAATTGTTATTGTACTGTTGATTATATTGATTGTTGTTCTTATTGGATATATATTGCTTAACTGCCTTATTTGTATTGCACGATCTTCTTTCTCTCCACCTCGATATCTGTCTCGCCCTCACTGAGTATACGTGTTGTGTATACTCACTCCTCACCACCACATTTCAGGAAATGCCATGTTAGCTGGAAAGTTCGTGGTTACGTGAAAGATCGTGCTTGAAGAGTTGTCTTGCATGTTATGTGGCTGAGTTGTAGAAAGATGCAAAGATGTATGTTTTCATGTATTGTATGTATTTAGTGTTAAAAGTTATGTAATTAACTTAACTAGGTCTATTAGAATGGTATGATAGTCTATTTTATGCAATAGGTTAGTATAGTTTAATTGCCAAGCATGAATGTACTTGTCAAAGATGAGAGGAGATATGTTAGCTTTTAAACTGGAAATGTATATTTACTTGTGTTCAGTGGTTGAGAACCAAGGCTCGGATGGCCTTGAGGTGTTTGTATGGTTGGACACGGTGCTGGTCCACTTTTATGCTATTGCAGGTTTGGCATTTTGCCTAGAAACAGGGGAGACTCCTACCGTTTTCCCCAAATTTTATGCCTGGGTTTGGATTTGGGTTACGATTAGATTGATTGATAGAACTTCCGATCTCGAGAAAGATCGGGGTGTTACAGTTGGCCCCACTAAAGACAGAAAGATCGGTCCAGGCAAGCTATATTATGGAACTGATCTGACCAAACTGGGTCTAATGGAACAAGATCTCGATCTTAATAAGGAATTGGAATCTGGAAGGGCTAGCAAGAATCAATGCGATAGCGAGGTTGAGCAGTAGCGAAGGCCTGGTTCATACTCTAAGAGAGAGTAGATGTGAAGGTTCAGATCGAAGATCTTCGCGAGATAGCCCCGGAGTACCATAGCATATCGGCAATAAGGGGGGACATACTGGACGTAATCACTCCCTTGGTTGGGGGCTATGCCGCCCCTATCCTTTAAATTGATGGATTCCCAGGTCTTTTTTATTCTCATTGTTGGAAGACTTTTGAAGATGACCTGATCAAGGCGGTTCACAATTTCTTTGCTGAAGGCGCTCTTAAGCCCTAAGTTTGAATTCAAATTCAATTGCCCTTATTCCGATTCCGAAAGTCAAAAGTCCTTCACACTTTCACCAATTCTGACTTACCTTTATTTATGGGATATTTGAAGGAGAGCTTTCTCACTTTTCTAAAAAATGCTCTAACGCTCGAAGAATGAGTTTGATTCTCCCTAGAATCAATTTGAAGGTGTTTACAAGCTTGTTTGATAGAACAAGGTATGAAGTAACTCGACCGATAGGGAGAGGAATGGAGTTGGCAACAACAACCTTTTCTCCTTTCTTTCTTTCCCTTTTTGTCTTCCACATGCCTACTCGATTAGATCCTCTTCCCTTCCCTTTGCTAAAATGCCTGATTGGTTTGAAATCAGTTACTGGAGCTTTGTTGAATGAAGAAGAAGCTTGTTTCAAGATCATATGTTCCTTCTGCCTCACTCCTCACCAAAACCAGAAGGCATACTACCAAGAAAGTAAGATAGCTTCTCCTCTGATTATAAAGAAAAGAAACCTCCAAAAATTCCTGTTGTACTGTATTAGTGGAGGTAGTGAAAGCCCTATATTTATATATAACGAAGATAAAAAGAAAGATGGTCATGGTTTATTATATATTGGGCCGGGTGAAGTTGGATTGGAAGTCTTGGGTGACTCTCCAATCAAGGTCCCAATTAGGTTTTCTCTCTTCCAATCAAAAGTCAATTTTTTTTAGTGTTTAAAACGAAATTCAATTTGCTACTCCGAGCAAAAAATGAGTGGCTTGTAGTGGTTTGTCAATAGGGAAAGTGGTTTCTCTCTGAACTTAGAACTAGATGATGAATCAAAGTTCTTGCTTTTTTGAGTCAAAATCATATTTTTAGATGTTGGAATTTAGGAAAATACCTTTGTAAGACCCCAACTCGACCCCACCTACGATCAGTCAGGACACAACGGAAATTTCGACAATATAACGACAGTAACACGGACATCAGGGCTCTAAACGAACCCTTAATATTTCCATACAATCAACTCCAAACATCAACGACAACTCCACAACTATTTCAACAATATACCACACAACCGATTAATTATATTAAACAACCATTCAACAAACCAACCATAGATTACATGCCTCCATTTCAATAACAACATCACTAAGTAAAACCATATACATACATAACATATTATACTAGCTTAGCAACTTATTTAAATCCAAAAAATAAGACAACTAAACTAGCATAACACTTTTACTATCTTTAGATCAGTTCATACAATACAACCTTTAAAAGTTTGAGACTCTACAACATAAGTCATACTACAAAATAGCATAAATCATTCCAGCTAAGTATCGGGATATGACTCTGGCACTTAAGACTCTTCAACAAAAGTCGCATTCTTAGCCTCCTGAGGCACGTACCCGTAGTCTGGTTTAGTAACACCTGCTTGCAGATAACAAATTAGAGTGAGCTTATATAAAACAAGCCCAGTGAGGAATTCTATAGATCTTTCACAAAACATCAACATCTAAATTTAAACATATAAATAACCATTCATTAAGAAAGGATACTCTAGTTGGTGTAGCTCCTTACGCCATCACGATCTCAACCAACATCTTATAACTCCCTATTACACACACACCTGAGGTGCCTCACTAGCCCTTCCCTTCATGGCACCTCCGCCCATGCGAGCTGGGGGTAGTTTACGATAGTCATGCCGTTTTCAACCCGACAGCCCGATGCTGCCCGAGAGGTGGCACACACTTATCAAGAATCATGACAATAATATTAAACATTCATATCATAGGAGGACAATAAAAGTAGGCTGCCTATCTCCCGGCTTCATCAATAATCAATCAATTAACATTATTTCAACAGCATAACATAAATTAATCAAATAAACAACTAACAACTAAGTTAGATGACAAAGTAGGCCACCCAACTCAATATGCATTAAAATACACAACCAAACCCGAATCTAACCAACAACAACCCATGGTTCAACCACTCAAACACCACCCAAACAACTAAAGACATTATTTCAACATTTAAAGAAAAACTACTCAAACTTCTAAACGTCATAACTTACAATCTACTAACCCAATAACCTCCAAACCAGTTCCTATCACTCACCCACTCAAGCAACTACATTAGCCCTCTTGGAATCCAACCATAATCCATCCAAAACAAGCCCAACAACCCTAAAACCTCATTGCACCATGGCATATTTTTTCAAACTTTCACCACGACATCACAATCAAAATTTCGGCATTACAACATTACTACCACGTATTTAACAAAATTTTAGAAGCTAACAACAACCAATTCCAACCGCCACAACAACAATTATTCAACATTTAGCCAAATTCTCAACTTTAATACCCGAAAAATAGAAATACATGATACCATGGTTCAAAACAACTATAAACTCATATAAATGATCCTTAGCATCTATTGAGCAAGATTCTAACATCAATTCAACATTTCAACAGCCAAAAATGCAATTATATGAATTGACATAAAAATATCATTTTGAGATCTAGAATTTTTCTCTCACCTTTGATGTTATATGATGCAAGAAAGGTGTAGAATGGATGCCCAACAAGTGCAATCAAATATTGGTTCAAGATTATTGGCTTTGTATTGCAAATTCTATGAGAAAAATTGATCAAAAACCAAGCAAAAATTGCCTACAAGGTTTCAGCCATGTGTGTGAGATTTGGAGGTGTTTGAGCTTTGTTTTATGAGCAATTTTAATATATTATGCATGTATAAGGCTAGTCAACAAAAATAATATGAAGTCAAAGTTGAAACAATTTAGTATTTTTAGTGTTTTAATTCTATTTCTTGACTATTTTGCTCACAAACATGCGATTGACACTTAGACCATTTTAAGTAGCATATATTTAGTTGACAAGGAATTTCACATGCAAACATTTTCAACCGACTCGGTTAAAAACTCGATTTTCGCAAAAGAAGGTATAAAAACCTTTAAAATTCCTAATCCGATTTGAAATCTGTTTTCATCAGACACGGGTCTATTAATATTCGAGAACTAGGTTTTAAAACATTTAAAACACTCGTGTAAAAATTTTAACAGACGTGTGTTCAAAATACTATTCACAAAAACCGTCAATAAAATTTATGATGCCGATTTTGATGAAAATTTCATGAATGCACACTTAGCACGTAATAGGAATATAAATCACAGAATTAGCAACTCATATAACACATAAACAGGTCAAATCACGAGAATCTAGGCAAAGACAAAATCTGGGGTCTCACAACCTTTATCATGAGAGCACGGAGTATTTCAAGTAAGCTAATTTGGATTGAATTAGGACCGCCTGGGGACGGAGTTCTGGGCTCTAGAAAGAGCGTTGTTAGTTACAGCGGATTGGGTCTAAGGCTCTGTGACTAACATCGTCTTTGACTATTTGAATTATCATTGGTAAACATTGGATTACAAAAATATGCATCCCAACAAGTAAGATGGATGGATAATTAATAAGAAAAAAGTGTTGGCCCATCTCTAGGACCTGCGAATCAAAATAAGGCTTTTCTAAAGGGGTTGACAGGAGGGGTCTAGTGCTCGCTTAGTGGCAAAGGGATTCACTCTTAAATATGGGTAGGATTATGAGGAAACGTTCAGCCCTGTTGCTAAGATTACCACGGCTCGTCTCCTTGTTGCCATTGCTGCAACAAGACATGGGCCTTGTAGTCGATCGGTACGAGCACGATGTAAGCTTACTACCACGAGAGAAACTATGAACTCCTAACTAGAATACTCCATTTTCTAGATCCCTTTGTGCTTATCCCTCCCTAATGTTTCATCCTCCATGAATGTGGCACCTGGCTTGAGGAATCCCTAATGGGTGATAAACAACCATTGAGGTAACCATCGGAGCCCAGGGGCAAGACTGATGTAATGTGAAGTACTCTCCTTCAACCGTTTCCTAGAAGCCTTGTTGTAAGGAACTTTCTTAGTGGGTATTGGCTCATTGAACACTAACTTAATCCGAAAGGTCCGATAGTGTATCAGTAAAGACCCAGCCACGAACTATCCTCTTCTCATTCCTCATTAAAAGCTACTTTAGCCTTACTAGCTACAGCTTCGTAGAAGACTGACTACAAGTTTTCATCGATCGGCCTCTAATTTCCATTAGGACAGATGCATTCCCATTGTAATGGCGGCAGAGGCTGCCTCCGGTCGAGTAGAGGTAAGGAAGCACCTTCTATAAGATAATTGGCTTGGTTCTCTCTATAAAAGAGTCTTGTACTACTCATCATCTGGTAAGGCTAATGAGTGGACCTTTAATACTTTAAAGAGGACCCACTAGTTGTAGCCTACAATTCACCGAATAAAAGGAGTCTCACAATGTGATACCCCGAACTCGGCATGTATTTAATAGTATTGCATTTAATTACATGTTATCTTAAATGCTAGCTGCGAGGACCCGAACGTTCATTACATGTGCATTCATTTATTTTAATAATTATTTGAAAAATAATATGTGCATTTACATGACTTATTTAGTGTTTTAAAATTTAAAATTGCATTTAAAGTTCATTTAAATTGCATCTTATCTACTTTTTACCTTCATTGACCAACTAGGACAAGGTGGAAATTTTTTTGAAATGTTTAATGAAGGGTAAACTTGGGATTAAAAATAAAAATGCAATGTTAAGTTAGTCAAATTTTGGGTCAACTTTGGAATTAAATCTGAACCAATTGGGGAAGAGTTAGGTAGCAAATTATATATGGTTGGAAAGCTCTACGAGTCTAGTTTCTATAGGTTCAAACCGTTCGTGAATTGGAGTTTTCTAGAAGAAGTTATGGCTGTTTTCGTAAGGTGGCGCAGAACTGATTTTTCTACGCGAGAGTTGACCGAAGCTTTGACCTTTGACTTTCCACTTAAATACTAAATAAGCCAAAACAAAACACAAAATCAGCTTTTCTCCTTCCCTTCCACCCGTGACCAAGCTAAGACCATGAATAGTAAACCCTTGCACATTTTTGCTTATATCTTGAGTTTGGAGTGGAACCAAGGCGCAATTCCAGCATTTTTGAGTTCGTGGTGACGTGTAGCATCTTTCTAGCGGTTTATTTTTCATTTATTTTGCAGAAAAAAGGTGAGGACATTTTCTAATCCATTTTTCAAAAGTCATTATTTATGTTAGATATTGTTATATCTATGCTTAATACTTGTTATTTAGATGCTAGAGAACACATTTCTTGTTTTATAGCTTGTGTATAGTTGATTTTAGTTGTAGTTGATACTTTGCTAGATATGAATATAAATGTAGACAATGTGTTTGTTTAATGTTCTAAGTGAAGTATAGGGATGTGTTACATGCTAGATTAATGCCCATATATAGCTCAAATGCAAGAAAACATCAAGAGAATTCAAGTATGCAAAATCTGAATTTCGAAATAGTGTACTGCCCCTGTCTTTCGAAGCTATTTTGACATAGCAAACCTACTCGAAAATTAACGAAATTTACATAGCAGCTAGATTAGGCAGTTTAGAACAAATGTTGATTTCTAGAGCTAAGGCTAATTCTAACGTTTTAGGCCTCCGATTTAGCCATTTTCAAAATGTGTCCTGAAAATCGCTGCTACTGGACAGTTTGTGTAGTTGCACGGGAAAGGTCATAACTTGTTGATTTTAAACTGGAATTAAGCTCTGTTTGATTCTAAAATCAACTACACTCGAAGATCTACATTTATATGTAAAAACCAGAGAATTTGGAGTCCAAGAACATAGGTAATGAATTTGATAAATTTAAGGTTCTGTTAGAAGTTTTGTAAATGGGCATGTTTTCATGAAGATCTACTTGCTATGTGTTGTATTCCATATCTATCTTGTATTTTAGAGTTCATAAGTGAGTAAGAGCACTCTTTTGATAGTTTAGAAGGTTTTTATGGTTATTTTCATGTTAGATCAAGGATTAGTTAATAATGTATATATTGAAAACTAAGTGTTTGAGTTTATGCTTGAATGAAGTATTTTATGGTAGAAGTTTGAAAATATTCTAGTTAAGTGTTTTAAGTGTTCTACATGTATTAACTTGGTAATTCTAGTATGTTAAATGTCTAGTTAGTCTATGTGATTTAGAACCCCATGCATGCTAAGTGGAATACCCGAGAATGAATGTATAATTTCTTATATAGTTAGTTGATTGTATTATGTAGTAGAATGGAAGGATTTGGTGCATTCGGAGAATATGGAAAGGGTTCTTAACTAAATTCTTACAGGATTGGCTTTGCAAGGTGAGGGAGTTGCATCTTATTTGTATTTCTCTATTGTATATCGAATATGTTAAATAGTTTTCATGCTATTAATGTGATTTAGCGTATTCTAACAAGATTTGTCAATTTTATAGTTAATAGAATGAGTTAATGGTTAATGCTTGTTATTTCGCTTCTATTGTGGTCAACTAGTTAATGTGTGAGGACAACCTCTTTTGTTGTCCTTCTTGTGTGTATATCGTCTTATTTTGTTATATTGTTATTATTATTATTGTTTCTTGTGTTATCGAGTCTTTGGTTGCGCAACCATATAGTCGGGACGGATGCGATGGGCCTCTCTGGGCGGCAGCGGGCTTGCCAGGGTTGGTGCTCTAGCTCTGTACCCTATTCCCTCACTCGCCTGGTCCGGAGATTGCCAGGGGGTGTTGGGTCGTAGGATATTCGGGGTACATCCGGAGTACACCCACTGGAGTGTTTGGGGATTATGTCGGCACATTGATTGTGATCGTGATCGTGATCGTGATCGTGGTTCAAAAGTTGGAGTGATAAGGGTTATCGATCGTATCCTTTTAAAGTATGGTATTAGAATTGTTATTCATTGTTTATTTATTGTGTTAATTGTGTTAAATTGCTGCATTGCACGAACCCGGTATACTGTCCCCGTTTCCCCCTCCCTCACTGAGTATACATTATTGGTATACTCACTCCTCATCATAAATCTTTCAGGTTATAGACAAAGGAAGTGTAGTTCGTGATCACGTGATAGTTCGTGCTTGAAGAGTGGCCTTACGTGTTATGTGGTTTGAGCTGTAAAAGTTGTAAAGTTTTACTTTCATGAATTGTATATGCTCAATGTAGGAGATAAATGTATTTAAGCTTAACCAGGTCATAGAGTTCTTTGATAACCTAGTCTATGTAATAGCTTAATGTGGTTTGAGTTCAATGCATGTATGGAGTTATGTATGTTTGGACACGGTACTGGTCCATTTATTTGTTGTGTGCAGGTAAACTGTTTGTCCTATAAACAGGGGAAACTCTGTCCGTTTCTCCTCGTATTTCGTGACTTGGGTTTTGGATCGGGTTGTGTTTAGTGGGAATATATAGCTCCTATTTCCGTGAGGGAATGGGGCGTTACAAGTGGTATCAGAGCTTAGTTAGCTCTCAGCCGGGATAGGATCCTCGGTCTGTTGGGTAGTAAACCTTGATTGTATGCTCGTTAAGTGTGTCTCGAAAGTGTGTGCCTGTATGTGAGATTGTGTGCCTTGACTAGAATGTGTGCACCTATGTGATATAGTTATGTGTTATATGCTAAATGTGTGCTAAGTTAAGTGGAGTGGCTAGTTGTGCATTGAATTGACCTTGTGAATCGAATCTACCTCGTGAATTGTTAATTACTTGAATTGTTACTTGTAATATGTGTATTTGAATGTCTTGGATTAAGTTGTGTTATGATTGTCGTGCTTGAATGACTTTGATGAATAAACTGTTTTATAAACTCTTTTATAAACATGCTTGCATAATAGTTTAAAGCATATATGTGTAAATGTGATATCTTGGCATTCATACATGTCCCGTTGAAATAGTAAGAAAGAATTCTTCTTTCCCCTGAAGAGAAGTGATTAGTAGTAGGCTCTTCAAGTTATGTGAATTAGCTGGAATGAGAAGCATTTGATCATCCCTTTATTTGGGAATTGGTGTTTATAGTTGGAGCTTGGTTATTGGGATTTCCTCTAAGACATTCTTCTATACTCAGCAATCCAAGATGAATGGATTCTCTGGGGTTTCTGCATGGCTATTCTCTGAAGCATTCCCTTGGTATTTTCTTATTGGGCATTCTTCTGATATTTCCTTATTGGTGCTTCTTGTTGTACAAAATTCTCACTCAGCAAACAGTGATGGGGCCTCGAAGGTTGATTTTATATATGGTGCATCCGCTTGAGATTCTCATTTAGTTCTCGTCCGGTCGGGATTCTACATTTGGTATTCTACTTGACTATCTTATTAGATGCACAGTATTTTCTTTGACATTCTCATTCGAGCCTTTATTTGGCCTTATTACTTAGGAGCTCTTAAGCAGTACTATTGGGATTTCTTCTTGGGTCTTCCTATGGGCATTCTTATTCAGTGTTATTACTGTAGCAATCGATGAAGAGTAACCAGAGTTGGACTTCAGTTGATGTCGAGTTCTATCAGAAGAAGAATTGCGAGGACGCAATTGTTTTAAGGGGGGAAGGATGTGATACCCCGAACTCGGCATGTATTTAATAGTATTGCATTTAATTACATGTTATCTTAAATGCTAGCTGCGAGGACCCGAACGTTCATTACATGTGCATTCATTTATTTTAATAATTATTTGAAAAATAATATGTGCATTTACATGACTTATTTAGTGTTTTAAAATTTAAAATTGCATTTAAAGTTCATTTAAATTGCATCTTATCTACTTTTTACCTTCATTGACCAACTAGGACAAGGTGGAAATTTTTTTGAAATGTTTAATGAAGGGTAAACTTGGGATTAAAAAAAAAAATGCAATGTTAAGTTAGTCAAATTTTGGGTCAACTTTGGAATTAAATCTGAACCAATTGGGGAAGAGTTAGGTAGCAAATTATATATGGTTGGAAAGCTCTACGAGTCTAGTTTCTATAGGTTCAAACCGTTCGTGAATTGGAGTTTTCTAAAAGAAGTTATGGCTGTTTTCGTAAGGTGGCGCAGAACTGATTTTTCTACGCGAGAGTTGACCGAAGCATTGACCTTTGACTTTCCACTTAAATACTAAATAAGCCAAAACAAAACACAAAATCAGCTTTTCTCCTTCCCTTCCACCCGTGACCAAGCTAAGACCATGAATAGTAAACCCTTGCACATTTTTGCTTATATCTTGAGTTTGGAGTGGAACCAAGGCGCAATTCCAGCATTTTTGAGTTCGTGGTGACGTGTAGCATCTTTCTAGCGGTTTATTTTTCATTTATTTTGCAGAAAAAAGGTGAGGACATTTTCTAATCCATTTTTCAAAAGTCATTATTTATGTTAGATATTGTTATATCTATGCTTAATACTTGTTATTTAGATGCTAGAGAACACATTTCTTGTTTTATAGCTTGTGTATAGTTGATTTTAGTTGTAGTTGATACTTTGCTAGATATGAATATAAATGTAGACAATGTGTTTGTTTAATGTTCTAAGTGAAGTATAGGGATGTGTTACATGCTAGATTAATGCCCATATATAGCTCAAATGCAAGAAAACATCAAGAGAATTCAAGTATGCAAAATCTGAATTTCGAAATAGTGTACTGCCCCTGTCTTTCGAAGCTATTTTGACATAGCAAACCTACTCGAAAATTAACGAAATTTACATAGCAGCTAGATTAGGCAGTTTAGAACAAATGTTGATTTCTAGAGCTAAGGCTAATTCTAACGTTTTAGGCCTCCGATTTAGCCATTTTCAAAATGTGTCCTGAAAATCGCTGCTACTGGACAGTTTGTGTAGTTGCACGGGAAAGGTCATAACTTGTTGATTTTAAACTGGAATTAAGCTCTGTTTGATTCTAAAATCAACTACACTCGAAGATCTACATTTATATGTAAAAACCAGAGAATTTGGAGTCCAAGAACATAGGTAATGAATTTGATAAATTTAAGGTTCTGTTAGAAGTTTTGTAAATGGGCATGTTTTCATGAAGATCTACTTGCTATGTGTTGTATTCCATATCTATCTTGTATTTTAGAGTTCATAAGTGAGTAAGAGCACTCTTTTGATAGTTTAGAAGGTTTTTATGGTTATTTTCATGTTAGATCAAGGATTAGTTAATAATGTATATATTGAAAACTAAGTGTTTGAGTTTATGCTTGAATGAAGTATTTTATGGTAGAAGTTTGAAAATATTCTAGTTAAGTGTTTTAAGTGTTCTACATGTATTAACTTGGTAATTCTAGCATGTTAAATGTCTAGTTAGTCTATGTGATTTAGAACCCCATGCATGCTAAGTGGAATACCCGAGAATGAATGTATAATTTCTTATATAGTTAGTTGATTGTATTATGTAGTAGAATGGAAGGATTTGGTGCATTCGGAGAATATGGAAAGGGTTCTTAACTAAATTCTTACAGGATTGGCTTTGCAAGGTGAGGGAGTTGCATCTTATTTGCATTTCTCTATTGTATATCGAATATGTTAAATAGTTTTCATGCTATTAATGTGATTTAGCGTATTCTAACAAGATTTGTCAATTTTATAGTTAATAGAATGAGTTAATGGTTAATGCTTGTTATTTCGCTTCTATTGTGGTCAACTAGTTAATGTGTGAGGACAACCTCTTTTGTTGTCCTTCTTGTGTGTATATCGTCTTATTTTGTTATATTGTTATTATTATTATTGTTTCTTGTGTTATCGAGTCTTTGGTTGCGCAACCATATAGTCGGGACGGATGCGATGGGCCTCTCTGGGCGGCAGCGGGCTTGCCAGGGTTGGTGCTCTAGCTCTGTACCCTATTCCCTCACTCGCCTGGTCCGGAGATTGCCAGGGGGTGTTGGGTCGTAGGATATTCGGGGTACATCCGGAGTACACCCACTGGAGTGTTTGGGGATTATGTCGGCACATTGATTGTGATCGTGATCGTGATCGTGATCGTGGTTCAAAAGTTGGAGTGATAAGGGTTATCGATCGTATCCTTTTAAAGTATGGTATTAGAATTGTTATTCATTGTTTATTTATTGTGTTAATTGTGTTAAATTGCTGCATTGCACGAACCCGGTATACTGTCCCCGTTTCCCCCTCCCTCACTGAGTATACATTATTGGTATACTCACTCCTCATCATAAATCTTTCAGGTTATAGCCAAAGGAAGTGTAGTTCGTGATCACGTGATAGTTCGTGCTTGAAGAGTGGCCTTACGTGTTATGTGGTTTGAGCTGTAAAAGTTGTAAAGTTTTACTTTCATGAATTGTATATGCTCAATGTAGGAGATAAATGTATTTAAGCTTAACCAGGTCATAGAGTTCTTTGATAACCTAGTCTATGTAATAGCTTAATGTGGTTTGAGTTCAATGCATGTATGGAGTTATGTATGTTTGGACACGGTACTGGTCCATTTATTTGTTGTGTGCAGGTAAACTGTTTGTCCTATAAACAGGGGAAACTCTGTCTGTTTCTCCTCGTATTTCGTGACTTGGGTTTTGGATCGGGTTGTGTTTAGTGGGAATATATAGCTCCTATTTCCGTGAGGGAATGGGGCGTTACACACAAGGCGGGATAGATCAAGGTATTGAAGGTTTCTATAGTTTATTTAAATGCACACTAAATCCACTGAAAGCTAAGTAGTGAGAAAGAAGGCACTAACAGGCATTTCAGGGAAGAAGACGAGCAATGAAACTTTTCTCCCAGGGCAATTGGGAGAGAGGAGATTCGATGAACACTAAAAGGGTAGCAGTAGTGAGCACAGAAAACCCCTCTGGATCGGGTTTTTCTGGAGATGAACTCCAAGACCACGAAAGGTGACTTTCCGGTGCACTTAAGACCAAGCCAATCAGAGTCAGGTAGAGGGAGGATGGGGAAGACTAAGATGGAAACCTCTTGACTGGCAAAAGTAGGGATAAAAGCCCCCTTTCTTTCGAGACGTAAGAAAGAGCCCATTCTATTCAGAACCAGCAGTCAAGACTAAAGAAGAACCCAGAAACTAATTCTTAGTCCTGCCATCATAAGAGGAGATAGAATGGAGGAGTGGAAGTGGGAACCCCACAAAGTAAGAACTCTTAATCGACCTCTTGTCAATATGTCTACGGCATGACCCTTTCACAAAAAAGCTGAGAATGTATTGAGCATATTAGGAAGAGTGAGAGACCTTACTCTCAAGATGTCCGAGATGAGGTGTCAACCCCTGGAAATGGATAAAATCCTCATCTACTTTCCATAAGGGGGAGGCCAAGCTGCTCGTCCAGCTCTTAGTCAATACCCGAACTGAAACTGTCGTCACATTTTTCTTTCTATCTCTGACCCTTCCAACAAAGGTTCGGCCTCTCTTCTCAAGGGGGGATCCCAAGTTGTGAAACTCTCTCATTCCTCAAGGCTAGCAGAGGGGGCTAACCTTCGAGTAAAGGCCAAGATTGCCTATTTATAAGAATAAGATAATTGGCTAGATTATCCATGCTAAAGGGAGAAAGACATTCCTCTTGATTGCCTATACACTGCTATGGCTAAAGAATAGACCTTAGATAGTTCTCAAGGGTTCACTAGTAAGAAACATCCCATGAGCCAGTAGAGAAGATGAAGAAAGTCATAGTGAAAGAACCCGGCATTCTCCGATCGGCGTAATCTCGTAATACATATATGACTATGATACTCGTGCAATCAGTGCCTTGCCGTCAGTCAATCAGTTCCTTCCCTTCCTATTCTACTATGGAGCATGTCCTCTCTCTCTTAAAATCCTGAAAGCCCTCCCTCTTTAAGCTAAAAAGAGGAGTGAGTGACAGTGGTAGAAGCTAACTGTTGAAAAAGTTGAATGTGCTAATTCCTTCTCATACTAGATGTTAATGAAAAAGAAATTGACATTTCTAGAGGAAGATGAATGTGTAGCTGATTCTTCTTACTCCCGCTCATGCCTCCTCGATCCCGTATGGGAAGTCCCTTCGCTCGCCTAAGGGTTAGTTAGGAGTTTTGGGCTAGAAGAGTTTAAATCAGTGTGTCGTTTTGTATGTCTCCCTCTATCAAAAAAACCGATTTTATCCATCTTCCTTAGATCCTTATCCTTAGACTAGGGATGTCAGTTTCAATAAGAAAGGGTTAGTGAAGATGCTTGACCGATAGGGAGAGGTTCTAGCCTTAGAATTGGGATTTTGGGGATTTTTGATAAGGATTGGCGCTAACTCAGAACCAGAAGAATCAGAGGTGTAACCAGGAAATAAATATTGTGTACCTAAATTCCACTTAAGGACTAAAACAAGCGGAGGGAACCACAGATCCTGTTGAGGCAGAGGAATAGGAATAAATGTCCGGCGAGCTTCCTCGATAAAGAAAGGAAAGCTGGTAGCTGCCCATGGCAGTCTTGTTTGCAGGTGTACGATCTAATCCTAAACCTATACCCGCAGGGAGGCAAAACCTCCTGTTGTTGAGGGGATTGAACTTCAAGCAGTAGGGATCGAATCAAAGTCTGTTGCTCTTTGTTCTCTTCCGGCTTCAATCTATTCAATCTCCGGTCTGCTATGCTCTTTGTAACTATATCCTCTTCTCTGGTAACTCAACGGAGATCCTTTTCTTTCCTCGCTTTTGAATGCTTTCTTTCCATTTATCATTCTTTTTAGCAGCTAGAGTCGGAAGCAGGAATCTTTATATTTGAATAGGCTCTGACCTCTGTCCCGCTCCGTGGGCTTCTATACTCCCTGTGACCGAGGAAAGCAAGCCCGCTCGCCACAAACAAGAGGCACCCTTTCCAGCACAATCAAAGGCAACCGGAGGAGTAGTAGATAGAAAGCAAACGGACTAAGATAAATATCAGGTACATAAGCCCGCCATCCCATGAGAATCTCAGTTAGGAAAGCGCCACTCGTAGTATGTTGATGATATCCATCATTCCAGCGTATGCTACGTGTTGGTTAATCAAATCTTATATTCATTTCTTAGGCCCCAAGCTGAGCTCTCCCACGTTCCGAACATGAAACTTCTGGAACTCGATGCCCCATCGTTCGTACCTGGCTGCATCCACCTACATTACATAGTAATGTGACTAAAGGTCAATGAAGGAGAAAAGAGAGAGCCTTTACCTTAAAGTGGACTAGTCACAAAAGAAAGTGACGAAGGACGCTTTACCAAATACGATGACACCGATGAGTGCCTGTGAAACCCTACTTTCTTGCTTATCTCGTTTTACGTGCTTTACCTCGTTTTGCGTGCATATGACCTGTTTATGTGCTATAGGACCTAGAAAGTTATAATTTTGATTTCAATACTCCTAATACGTGCTAAATGTGCATTCATGAAATTTTCATCAAAAACGGAGTCAGAAATTTTATCGTCGATTTTCAGTGAATAGTGTTTTCGAAACACGTCCGCTATAATTTTGAAACTGGTCTTTTTAACCCTTCTAGACCTAGTCCACGGACTTTAATAGACCTGTGTTTGATGAAAACGGTTTTAAAATCGGCTTAAGAATTTATTAGGGTTTTTACACCGACTTTTGCGAAAATCGAGTTTTAAGCCGACTCGGGTGGAATTCTTTGAATGTAAAACTTCTTGTCACCTAAAAATAACTCACTTGAGATATCTTGGGGGTTGCATAATTAATTTTAACTTGGTGAGCAATAAAATGCAATTAAAGTCATTAAAAATACAAAAATGCCTATTAAAATAACTTTGACTTTAATTAAAAAAATTGACCTTATAAGCTATTGTCACCTACACACACTCACACAACACAAAAACACCACCACACACACACACATTGCCGAGGGGTTGAGGGAGAAAAGAGAAGAAAGAAAACTCAAGCTTTTCAATCAATTTTTCAAAGAAAAACCTAGTTTTTGTCCGTGAAACTTCGCACCGACTTGGATTCTGCTTGTTGGGCACGCATTGCACGCATTCCTAGGCTTATATCGCATCTAAGGTGAGAGAAAAATTCTAGATCTCAAAATGTCATTTTTGTGTTTTTGCGTATAAATGAAGATTGAACCGTTAGAATTGAAATCTGATGTTAGATTATTGCTCCTTGCATGCTAGGGATCATTATATACTAATACTACGAGTTTCTGTCGGATATAGCATAATTTTTATTTTCCGGGTATTTAATTTTGATTAAAATGTTCAAAGTTGATTTAATTGAGTTGCGTTGCTCGAAATCGATTGCCGTCAATTTCTAAATACTTGATAATTACGTGTTAGCGCTGTTGTAATGCCGAATTTTCGATTACATTGTTTGTGTGAAAATCCGGAAAATCCAGCCATGACGTCATAGGGTTTTAGGGTTATCGGGCATGTTTTGGAGGTGTTATGGTGGATTTCCGAGAGGGCTAATGTAGTAGGTTGAATGGGTGAGTGATAGGAACTGATTTGGCAATGTTTGGATTAGTAGATTGTAAGTTATGAATTTTAGAAGTTAGGTTGTCATTCTTTAATTTCTTGAACGATGCCTTAGATGGTTGGGTAGTGTTCGAGTGATGAATGGTGAGTTGTTGTTGAGTAATTTAGAGTTTAATTATGAATATTATGCATGTCCGGTTAGATGGCCTACTTTGTCATCTAACTACGTTGTTTGATGTTTAATTTAATATTGATGTTATATTGATGTTATATTGATGTTATATTGATGTTATATTGATGTTATATTGATGTTATTGATTGATGATTATTGAATGCGGGAATCGGGCACTCTTGTTGCTGATCTCCCAATTGATTGATCGATTTATGCTTGCATGATGATTGATGAATATGGAGCCTTGGTATGTGTGTGCCACCTCTCGGGCAGCGTCGGGCTGTCGGGTTGATACCGGCATGACTGCCATAGGCTACCCCCAGCTCGCATGACGGAGATGTCATGGAGGGAAGGGGATAGTGAGGTACCTCGGGTGCGTGAGTAATGGGGAGTTATAAGAAGAACGGTTGAGATCGTGATGGCGTTTGGAGCTACACCAAATAGAGTATCCTTATTGAATGGTCATATAGTTATGTGATGATAGCTTTATTTATGTTATTATTGTTGTTGTGTGTTTACTTGCTCAAAGGACTAAATCCAAGGAGCGTAGTGAATACTGTCGAGATCTATCGGATCCTCACTGGGCTTATGTATATAAGCTCACTCTCTATTAATGCATGTTTCAGGTGTACTTTCACAAGATTACGGGTACGTGCCTCCTGAAGAGGAGAATGTGAAAAATGTGCCTTTTGTGGATGAGTCATATGTTCCCGAGTCTTATCTATGACTTTATGTTGTTAAATGTCTTGTATATTAGTTTAATAGACTTTATATGCTTTACGGTTCTTAATGTAATAGATATTGAAAAGATTATGAACCAAATGATGTTAACTTAGCGGTTTCCTTTTGTCTATGGTTAAATTGTAGTTGTGTCTCAACTTACTTTTGAAATGTATGATAAAGTTGAGGTATTGTATGTCATGTTGGAACGGAGGCGTATAACGAAGATGTTTTATTGTATAATATGGTTGTGTTGTATGTTGTTGTTGTATTGAGGAATTACGGGATGTATGATGTTTAATGAGGTTGGTTTAGAACCTCGGAAATCTGTTTACTGTCGTTATGCCGCCGAAATTCCGTTGCGTCCTGACTGATCGTAGGTGGGGTCGAGTTGGGGCGTGACAGTTTAAGTGGTATCAGAGCTCATGTTAGTTGTCAGCCGGGGTATTCTCGGAATGTGGGTAATGGTCTTAGCATGAAATATGTATGAAAGGAAAGAAAAATGAAATATGTATTGGTATGATTAATCGATTAAGTGATTATGTGATTTAAGTGCTTATGTGATTATATGATCAATTTGTTTATGTGTTTTATATGAGTTTGTTATTTATGTGTTAATAGTTGTTTATAACCTGTCTACGTGCTATAACTGTGCTAACTCTTTGATTAGTAGAATGGCCGGTCGACCGAGAACCAGAGGTAGGCCTGAGTTGACTGATGAGACTCCGAGTAACGTGGCACCGGGCCGTGACGGGGGTGATGACCGATTTGGAGCCGCTATGGAGCGGATTGCAGAGTTAGTGGCTAGTCAGGCACAGTTATTAGCAGGGCAGGCTGCCCAGAATCAGGCTATGCAGGCTCAGCTTCTGAATATTCAGGGTGGTAACCACGGGCGTGGTACCCTGAAGGACTTTTTAGGATATCACCCACCGAGATTTCAGGGGGAGCCGGATGATAGGAAGGCGGAGGTATGGATTAGAAAGTTGGAGAAGATTTATGATCCACTTGGCTATACTGATGAGCAGAAAGTCTCTTTTGCCGTGTATTTGTTAGATGACGAGGCAGAGGAGTGGTGGCGCACGGTAAGGACTAGTTGGGCGGCACAGGGTATTCCTTATATTTGGGGTACCTTTCTGATGGCTTTCCGGGCAAAGTATGTCCCGAGGATTTGCAGGGAACGGAGAGAGGCCGAGTTTCTAGCCTTGGTCCAGGGAGATGCTACAGTGGCTCAATATGAGGCCACATTTACTCGATTGTCCCGGTATGCACCGGAGTATGTGGTAGACGAGGAGCGGAGGACTCGCAGGTTTATGTTGGGGTTGCGGCCCGAGATTCAGGATGTGATGGCTCTGAATCGTTATGATATCTTCACTGAGGCTTTTGATGCAGCTTCTAGATTGGAGAAGAGGAAAGGGGATCAGATTGTCTCCAGTCAGCCTAGTAAGAGGCCGTATCAGCCGCCGGGCCAGCAGGTTTTTTATAGGCCTCCAGTACCGCAGTTTGTCTACAGGCCACCTGCCCAGCAGGGTTCTTTTAGGCCACAGGGTCAGCAGAGTTATTATCGGCCTCAGTTTCAACAGAGGCCATATCAGGTTCAGACTCAGTTTAGGCCAGCCCAGTCTCAGGGTCAGTACAGGCCTAGTGTGGTGAGACCTCAGCAGCAGGCTGTATCAGCTGCTTCTTCAGCTTCTGGTTATTCTAGGGGCAGTGCTAGTGCCACATCATCGCAGTGTAATTACTGCAAGCGCTCAGGGCATGTAGAGTCCGACTGCAGGGCAAAGGCAGGGACATGTTTGGGTTGTGGTAGCATCGATCATAGGGCGAAGGATTGCCCTAAGTATGCGAGGACTGAGGGTCGGGCAGCGACTCAGGGTTATCAGGGTAGGCCTACGGGCAGTGTACCACAGCAGCAGCGGGTTCAGGCTCGGGCTTATGCAGTTGACTTAGAGGAGATGCCTGAGGAGACTGCAGTTGTGGAAGGTAACTTTCTTATACTTGATCAACTTGTTAAAGTGTTGATTGATTCTGGTGCTACGCATTCTTTCATTACTCCTGCTTGTGTGCAACGTGTTAAATTGCAACCTGAAAGATTGCCTTATGTGGTTGAGATTAGTACCTCTTTGACTGATGAGTATGTTACTGGCTTAGTATGTAAGGATTGTATAATACATGTTAAGGGGCATAATTTTCCTTCGGACCTTATTTTATTTCCTATCCGGGGGTATGATGTTATCTTGGGTATGGATTGGCTTTCTAAGTATGATGCCCAGTTGAACTGTAGAACCAAGGTAGTACAGTTTCGTTTGCCAGATCAGCCAGTAGTTGAGGTAGCGGGTAACCGGGGTGCTAAGACGAGTTTTGTTATCTCAGCAACTAAAGCCGTTAAGTTGGTGAGTAAGGGGTGTTCGGGTTATCTAGCTTATTTGATCAACAAGCCATCTGTTAAGCTACAGCTTGAGGAAGTCCCTATTATCCGGGAATATCCTAATGTATTTCCCGAGGAGTTGCCAGGATTGCCGCCAGATAGGGATATCGAGTTTGTGATTAATCTTGTTCCCGGTACTCAACCTATTTCTAAATCGGCATACCGGATGGCACCAGCTGAATTGAAGGAGTTGAAGACTCAGTTACAGGAGTTGTTGGAGAAAGGATTTATTCAGCAGAGTTCTTCACCTTGGGGAGCTCCTGTTTTGTTTGTGAAGAAGAAGGATGGTACCTTGAGATTATGTATTGATTACCGTGGTTTGAATCAGGTGACTATCAAGAATAAATATCCTTTGCCACTGATTGATGAGTTGTTTGATCAACTTCAGGGAGCCAAAGTCTACTCTAAGTTTGATTTGAGGCACGGGTATTATCAGCTTCGGATTCGTTCGGAGGATGTTCCGAAGTCTGCCTTCAGGACTCGGTACGGGCATTATGAGTTTGTTGTTATGCCCTTTGGTTTGACTAATGCACCGGCAGCATTCATGGATCTTATGCATCGAGTCTTTCAGCCGTACTTGGACCAGTTCGTGGTGATTTTTATTGATGATATCTTGGTCTATTCTAAATCTGAATTGGAGCACGAGCAACATCTACGGCTTGTATTAGAGAAGTTGCAGGAGCATCAGTTGTTTGCCAAGTTCAGCAAATGTGAATTTTGGCTGCAACGGATTTCTTTTCTTGGCCATGTTATTACACAGAGTGGTATTTCTGTAGATCCCACTAAGATTGAATCGGTGATGTCTTGGAAGCGGCCAGAGAGTGTTACTGATGTCCGTAGTTTTCTTGGCTTGGCGGGTTATTACCGTAGGTTTGTTAAGGACTTCTCAAAGATTGCGGGGCCACTATCTAAGTTGACTCAGAAACGGACTATCTTTAATTGGGACGAGAAGTGTGAGAGTGGATTTCAGGAGTTGAAAAAGAGGTTAACTACCGCTCCAGTACTTGCTCTACCAGAGGGGACCGATAATATGGTCATTTACAGCGATGCATCCAAGGAGGGCTTGGGATGTGTTCTTATGCAGGATGGCCGAGTTATTGCCTATGCTTCCAGGAAGTTGAAGCCTTATGAGGTGAATTATCCGACTCATGATCTTGAGTTGGCAGCAGTTGTCTTCGCACTGAAGAAGTGGCGTCATTATCTGTGGGGCAGTAAGTTCGAGATTTTCACTGATCATAAGAGTCTTAAGTATTTATTCTCACAGAAGGAGTTGAATATGCGCCAGCGGAGGTGGATGGAGCTTCTTGGAGATTATAATTGTTCTATCAATTATCTGCCTGGTAAGGCAAATGTTGTGGCAGATGCTCTCAGCCGGAAGGCTAGTATTTCTTGTTTGGCTGTCAAGAAGTGGGAGGTTCTTGAGGAGTTTAGTTATTGGAGACCAGAGTTCACTCAGGTTGGGGTGATGTGTTCACATCTCCGTATTCAGCCTTTATTGTTGTCTCAGATCAGGGAAGCTCAGCAGCTTGATGTTAACCTTCAGAAGATCAAGGATCAGATCACGGATGATCAGTCTGACTTTAAAGTGCATGAGGATGGTATTCTTCGGTTTCGGAACAGGGTTTGTGTTCCCGATGAACCGGGCTTGAGACGAGGTATTCTGGAGGAAGCTCATAATTCTAAATATACTATTCATCCTGGTGGAACCAAGATGTATCGGGATTTGAAACAGCATTACTGGTGGAACAACATGAAGAGGGAGGTTGCTCAGTTTGTGTCTAGATGTTTGACTTGTCAGAGAGTAAAAGCCGAGCATCAACGACCAGCAGGTTTGCTTCAGCCGTTGGCTATACCAGAGTGGAAATGGGAGCATATTACGATGGACTTCGTCACTGGTTTGCCTAGATCACCGAGGGGTAATGATGCAGTTTGGGTTGTCGTGGATCGTTTGACGAAGACAGCTCATTTTATCTCGATGAGGTTAGGAGATGAGGTTACAAAGCTGACGGATCTTTATCTGGATCTGATTGTTAGACTTCACGGTATTCCATCTAGTATTGTCTCTGATCGAGATCCTCGATTTACTTCTCGTTTGTGGGAGAAACTTCAGGAGACTTTGGGTACTCAGTTGAACTTCAGTACAGCGTATCATCCACAGACCGACGGTCAGTCTGAGCGGACTATTCAGATTCTGGAAGATATGCTTAGGGCTTGTGTTCTGGACTTTGGGAAGAACTGGGAGAAACATCTACCACTTGCCGAGTTTGCCTATAACAATAGTTATCAAGCTACTATTGGGATGGCACCTTTTGCAGCTCTTTACGGTCGTAAGTGCCGCTCACCTTTGTATTGGGACGAGGTAGGAGAGATGAAGACTATTGATCCGACTATCATGCCAGAACTTCTTGAGAAGATCGAGAATGTCCAGTTGATCAGGCAGAGAATGCTTACGGCGCAGAGTAGATTCAAGAGTTATGCTGATAAGCGTCGTCGAGACTTGGAGTTTGCAGTTGGAGATCGGGTTTTCTTGAGATTGTCTCCTCGAAAGGGGTTTGTTCGTTATGGTAAAGGTGGTAAGCTGAGTCCGAGATTTGTTGGGCCGTTTGAGATTACTGGCAGGGTTGGTAAGTTAGCATATCGGTTGGCTTTACCGGAGAACTTCTCTAATGTCCACGATGTGTTTCACGTGTCTAATTTGCGGAAATATAATCCGGATCCTTCTCATATTCTTGAGCCAGAGCCGTTACAGCTTCGTGAGAATTTGACTTATGACGAGCGTCCGATTCGTATTCTAGATCAGATGGACCGAGAGTTGAGGTCGAAGAGGATTCCGATGGTTAAGGTGTTGTGGAAACATCACGGCATTGAGGAAGCTACGTGGGAGAGACGAGATAAGATGCAGCAGCAATACCCAGATCTTTTCCGTACATCAAGTAAGAATTTCGAGGACGAAATTTCTATAAGGGGGGGAGAATGTGAAACCCCACTTTCTTGCTTATCTCGTTTTACGTGCTTTACCTCGTTTTGCGTGCATATGACCTGTTTATGTGCTATAGGACCTAGAAAGTTATAATTTTGATTTCAATACTCCTAATACGTGCTAAATGTGCATTCATGAAATTTTCATAAAAAACGGAGTCAGAAATTTTATCGTCGATTTTCAGTGAATAGTGTTTTCGAAACACGTCCGCTATAATTTTGAAACTGGTCTTTTTAACCCTTCTAGACCTAGTCCACGGACTTTAATAGACCTGTGTTTGATGAAAACGGTTTTAAAATCGGCTTAAGAATTTATTAGGGTTTTTACACCGACTTTTGCGAAAATCGAGTTTTAAGCCGACTCGGGTGGAATTCTTTGAATGTAAAACTTCTTGTCACCTAAAAATAACTCACTTGAGATATCTTGGGGGTTGCATAATTAATTTTAACTTGGTGAGCAATAAAATGCAATTAAAGTCATTAAAAATACAAAAATGCCTATTAAAATAACTTTGACTTTAATTAAAAAAATTGACCTTATAAGCTATTGTCACCTACACACACTCACACAACACAAAAACACCAGCACACACACATACATTGCCGAGGGGTTGAGGGAGAAAAGAGAAGAAAGAAAACTCAAGCTTTTCAATCAATTTTTCAAAGAAAAACCTAGTTTTTGTCCGTGAAACTTCGCACCGACTTGGATTCTGCTTGTTGGGCACGCATTGCACGCATTCCTAGGCTTATATCGCATCTAAGGTGAGAGAAAAATTCTAGATCTCAAAATGTCATTTTTGTGTTTTTGCGTATAAATGAAGATTGAACCGTTAGAATTGAAATCTGATGTTAGATTATTGCTCCTTGCATGCTAGGGATCATTATATACTAATACTACGAGTTTCTGTCGGATATAGCATAATTTTTATTTTCCGGGTATTTAATTTTGATTAAAATGTTCAAAGTTGATTTAATTGAGTTGCGTTGCTCGAAATCGATTGCCGTCGATTTCTAAATACTTGATAATTACGTGTTAGCGCTGTTGTAATGCCGAATTTTCGATTACATTGTTTGTGTGAAAATCCGGAAAATCCAGCCATGACGTCATAGGGTTTTAGGGTTATCGGGCATGTTTTGGAGGTGTTATGGTGGATTTCCGAGAGGGCTAATGTAGTAGGTTGAATGGGTGAGTGATAGGAACTGATTTGGCAATGTTTGGATTAGTAGATTGTAAGTTATGAATTTTAGAAGTTAGGTTGTCATTCTTTAATTTCTTGAACGATGCCTTAGATGGTTGGGTAGTGTTCGAGTGATGAATGGTGAGTTGTTGTTGAGTAATTTAGAGTTTAATTATGAATATTATGCATGTCCGGTTAGATGGCCTACTTTGTCATCTAACTACGTTGTTTGATGTTTAATTTAATATTGATGTTATATTGATGTTATATTGATGTTATATTGATGTTATATTGATGTTATTGATTGATGATTATTGAATGCGGGAATCGGGCACTCTTGTTGCTGATCTCCCAATTGATTGATCGATTTATGCTTGCATGATGATTGATGAATATGGAGCCTTGGTATGTGTGTGCCACCTCTCGGGCAGCGTCGGGCTGTCGGGTTGATACCGGCATGACTGCCATAGGCTACCCCCAGCTCGCATGACGGAGATGTCATGGAGGGAAGGGGATAGTGAGGTACCTCGGGTGCGTGAGTAATGGGGAGTTATAAGAAGAACGGTTGAGATCGTGATGGCGTTTGGAGCTACACCAAATAGAGTATCCTTATTGAATGGTCATATAGTTATGTGATGATAGCTTTATTTATGTTATTATTGTTGTTGTGTGTTTACTTGCTCAAAGGACTAAATCCAAGGAGCGTAGTGAATACTGTCGAGATCTATCGGATCCTCACTGGGCTTATGTATATAAGCTCACTCTCTATTAATGCATGTTTCAGGTGTACTTTCACAAGATTACGGGTACGTGCCTCCTGAAGAGGAGAATGTGGAAAATGTGCCTTTTGTGGATGAGTCATATGTTCCCGAGTCTTATCTATGACTTTATGTTGTTAAATGTCTTGTATATTAGTTTAATAGACTTTATATGCTTTACGGTTCTTAATGTAATAGATATTGAAAAGATGATGAACCAAATGATGTTAACTTAGCGGTTTCCTTTTGTCTATGGTTAAATTGTAGTTGTGTCTCAACTTACTTTTGAAATGTATGATAAAGTTGAGGTATTGTATGTCATGTTGGAACGGAGGCGTATAACGAAGATGTTTTATTGTATAATATGGTTGTGTTGTATGTTGTTGTTGTATTGAGGAATTACGGGATGTATGATGTTTAATGAGGTTGGTTTAGAACCTCGGAAATCTGTTTACTGTCGTTATGCCGCCGAAATTCCGTTGTATCCTGACTGATCGTAGGTGGGGTCGAGTTGGGGCGTGACAGTGCCAACCCACCATAGATTGAAGACTGATCTTACCGGTGGTGGTCTCAAGGAAGGAAATCTGGATAACTGTCAACAAATTAAGAGCCTAACTAGCATTTTCACTTTGACATCATTCTCATTTTCCTTCTTCCACCATACCAACCCTACCTTTAAGAAGGTGGTGCTCTTCAGGATAAGTGGGATGCAGACTCATTTTCAATCTACCATACGGAAGCTACTTCCATGTTAGGAGACACTCATCCCTCACTAGACGGGAAGCGTGGTGAGGCAATAGTCTTTTTCGAGATAAAGGAAGTCTGAGGGAAGAGATAAGACATTCTTGACCACCGATACCACAAAGACTATAGGTCATTTTTTACTAACTAAACGGAAGCGGTAAAGATGATCCGCCTTCTCATTCCTTCTTCCAGAAATGTGTAATAGTCCTTGCAAGGAATAAACCCCCATCCATGGAATTCGTGTACCCTTTCGATTCTGGTAGCATTTCGGGTGAGATGCCAAAGCCAAAGATGCAAACTAAAGTCAAGAGCTTTCTGGGACGCGTCAACTTCATCGGCCGCCCTGATCACTTCTAACTGTGAGCCTCTATTCAAGCTATTTCAGAAGAATGCTCCGATGGAATGGAACAAGGATTGACAGTTTGATAAGAAAGATCAAGACATACCTCTTTAACCCGCCTGCCTATACTTGTTCCGCTAGAACCCGGTAGCCCCCTATTGATTATCTTTCAATCTTGGAAACCTCAATAGGGTATGTATTGGGGCAGCACGACAAAACTGGTTGGGGGGAACAAGATATGCCAATGGCGTCTATTAGAGATAGAGTGGTTTCCTGTGTCAGATGAAAAATAACTCTCACTTGGAATGGAATGCCAACAAATCGCCGAATTGGCTTGGCTATGTTCTTTTTACCGGTAAGTGGTTTGAGGAAACCAAGCAGGCAATGAACAGCCCAGGCAATAAAATAGAAAAGGATCATCAACGCCCTTGGCTACGAAAGAAGTCTAGGCTCCTTGAACCAGAGCTAATTCGATCTTTCCCTTCTTGAACAGTGGATCTAGCCTTTTCGGCTAGATCACCATCAACCAACACTTACCTAACCTCTTTTTAGTATGCCTAGCATAGTTTTCATAGTCAGGTTCAGCTGGATCGTTTATTATAAGATCATAGGAAGGCCGAACGAAGACGCCATTTGAAAAGAAGCAGGTTTACAGGGTTTATTCTCTGAAGAATTAAGATGAAGTTTCAGATGAATATTGACCTGAACTAGGACTTGAATCTGAAGAGCTTGGAAAAGCTGATCTATTTCTAAATTAGAATCTTGATCTCTTTCTTCAACCTCATCAGCTTGCATTGGAGCTTTTTTGAATTGTTGTGACTAAGGAATTACAACAACATTCTTCTCCACTTTGTTTGCATCCCAATTCTAAGATGAAGATTCATCAACACAGACGCATACTTCAGACAGACGCTAGCGATGATATGTAGGCCACCTGCCTCTTAGAAGAAATAGATGGAAAGAGTAGATACAGAAGCAGCATGTTCAAACGATCTAAGCAAGACTACCATTCGATATTCAAGGAGATTCTCGTACTCAGAAGAGGCATCGAAAAGTTTGAATTTCACTTTATGGGGCACTAATAGCGATACACATTCCCATTGTCTCGATAGGTCATAGGTTGTTCTACGAAGAACAACTATGCCACTTCTGTCTATTAGTGAAAGGCTAAGGCTTCATCCTAACTTTCGAAGCTCGTGGAAAGAAAGGAAAGGACAGACAGCAAGGAAGGAATGCTTCTTTGATTAAGAAGAAAGTCAAATTCCTCTTGGCAGCACGTAAGGAAGTTGACTATGAACTCTTCTTGGCTCTTAGCTCTAAGGGAGTGAAGTCCGCCTATCAATCAACATAAAAGTACACCCTCTCCCTTGTCAACTCTGAACAAATGTTTAATTAGCCGTGAATGAGAACTTTTGTTGCTTGTTGGCAGGTACCTCCATGGTTGGTTAGCTCGAAAGCAAGTTCTTACTCTTTGACCTGAGGGCAAGAAAGCTGTGATTACCTGGGGTGAGGTTGACCTTCTTTCTTCGGTACGACTATCAGTCTTATTAGAGTCAGTAACTGGGAATCTCTTCTTCCCCCTATTAGCGGTGTGACTGTAACTTTTTTCTTGAAAAGACTGCTTTCCTTTGGCAATATCATATATAATAATGAGGCTTCATTTAGGAGCACTCTTTTTATCCAACAACTAGAAATCTCGTAAGAGAATAAATCAACTTTACTTCACCGAAAGGACAGGTCTTTCTTTTTATTGCTGATCTTCTCAAGTACGGGATTTGCTTTGATAAGCCACCGCCCAATAGAGCAACGCCATGTGTAGATCGAAAAGGTCTCTTGAAGCCGGTCACCGATAGGTCTAAGAATGGATTTCAAGCTTGATAAGCTGCAATCCAGACAATCCATTCCTTCAGTAGGGGGATTCTTGTTCATATGCTTAACAAATGCAAGTAGAATCTTCGAACCTAAAAAAAAATGGGACTGTCATCCGTCTAAGGAGAAAACAGAGGCATCAAGATATTAGATTACTAAGGCCTTGTCACGAGCTGGGCTCGAACCAGCGCTTTCCAAATGTAGCCCAGATTTCAATACATTTCTGATCGTGACTTTAAAAAAGAAAGAAGAGAAATTGGGCCAAGGTAGTTGGTGCATGCTTTGCTTGCTTACCAAACGACTCTAGCAAGTTACTTGGCAAAATTGAAATGAACAACGCCGGAGACCCATTGGGGGTCATGGAGCTTTCATCCAGTATATCCCCCTCAAACGGCTGCGTTAACAAAATGCTCGTTCATTCACTGCGCTAACTTCTCTAGCCAAAACACATAAGATAAGATACATAGGAAGATTACAACTCGCACAAATTCCCTAGGACTAAAAAAACCCGTAGAATCAAAACCATAAACTGTCCCTTCTATCTAAAAGAATATGAGAGTTAGTTCCGGACACTCTTGCCTCACATGCTAATCTTCCGATCCACTGATCTACTGCATCGGAGAGTGTATCGCCTTACTATTAATTCTCTTACCCAGACTTGGTATCCATGTTAGGAAGTAAAAAAGACCTTGTAACACCCCGATCGCTCTCGAGACCGGGAGTTCTAACAATCCATCTAATCTTAACCCAATTCCAAACCCGGGCAAAATTCTTAGGGAAAGACGGACAGAGTCTCCCTTGTTTCTAGGCAAAATGCAAAATCTACAATAGCATATAAGTGGACTAGCGCCGTGTCCAACCATACAAACACCTCAAGGTCATCCGAGCCTTGGTTCTCAACAAGCGAACACAAGTAAATATACATTTCCAGTTTAAAGCTAACCTATCACTTCTCATCTTTGACCAGTACATTCATGCTTGGAAATTAAACTATACTAACCTATTGCATAAAATAGACTATCATACCATTCTAACTCTTTTCCTTTGGACATTACAAACATGCATTGAAGTTAAACTATACTAACTGTATACATAAACTAGCTTATCAAACCACTTCAATAATCTAGCAAAACTTAAATTACATTCCTTTTAACATTAAATACATACAGTACAAGAAACATACATCTTTGCATCTTTGACAACTCAAGCCACATAGCACGCAAGACAACTCTTCAAGCACGAACTTTCACGTAATCACGAACTTTTTAGCTAACATGGCATTTCCTGAAATGTGGTGGTGAGGAGTGAGTATACACAACACATATACTCAGTAAGGGCGAGATAGATATCGAGGTGGAGACAAAGAAAGTCGTGCAGTGCAAATAAGGCAGTTAAGCAATATAACTGACATGTAAGCAATCAATATAAACAATCAATACAATAAACAATTAATAAAAGCATTAACACAACCATTCAAAGCTATACCACACTCTGAAGGCTATGGTTCACTCATACGAGCAATGTACCAATCATGATTTCGATGACTTTAACGATGACGCGTCGTCTCACCCACCTTATAACTTTCGTTTAGAGTACTCCGGACATACTCTGTCAATTCTACGACCCAAAACTCCCTGGGCGTCAACCCAAGCGAGAACAGGAATAGGACACAAAGCTAGAACACCCAACCCTGGCAGCCCGAGACTACCCAGAAAGGCCTATCACTTACGCGCCTAACACAATGCAATGCAATACGAGGAATATAACGATAATCGAGCAAGGCACTGAAGTGCAGGTTAGTAATAACATGTGATACAATAAGCATTTACAATCAATAAAGTAACAAGAACAACACTAACAAGCATTATCAACAATTGATATACAATTCAATCATAACCAACTTTAACAAGCATAACAAGCAATAATAAGCATTCTACAAGCATAACACTATGAAAACAAACAAAAACACAAAACGACCCCAACTTTCAAATCGCTACTACTTTCAAACGAGCCATGAGTTTTGGAAACTGACTTCACCAATCCTCCTAGGTCACCATAAGGCACGTCTAAAGACCCCGAAACCCTACTTTACCCTAGAATTCCCGCAAAGTCCCGATTTCCCCCTTTGCTCGTTTGAACTACAGCTACCTTAACCAAACACCCAACCAACGCCATAACCACACCAAAAGTGCTTCCATGGCCTCCCGAGACAATTCCATCACGCAAAACGAGGAAACGCTAAACTCGACCTAAACAACCCCAACATGCACTAAGCCAATTTTATCCGTTTTTCCATTACACAATCCAATTTAACCACACATTTAGGCATTCTAGCATATCTAGCACCATCCTACATCAACAGAATGCAAAACGAAGCAACTTTAACGTAACGAGGGTTTACTATTCATATTTTACTATTCTATTAGCATTTAAAATTACAATTGCTATATTCAACAGTAGAAAATGCTAAAAGTCTCCAAATACATGTTCTACAATTGTCAAGGAACATTCTTTA
The DNA here is from genome assembly GCA_037974665.1 of Ehretia macrophylla. Classification (NCBI taxonomy): domain Eukaryota; kingdom Viridiplantae; phylum Streptophyta; class Magnoliopsida; order Boraginales; family Ehretiaceae; genus Ehretia; species Ehretia macrophylla. The sequence continues at coordinate 16,869,188 of CM075780.1, read as the reverse complement.
AGCATCAAAATGAATAAAATAACAATCTACGCATAAATCCCAAAAATTAAAGTTTAGGCATAATTATTTCAAATGCACAAATAACGATGAAACCATCACCTGAGACGCTACTAGACGCTAGGAAAACCACGTTGGAAGCCTCAGAAACAATCCTGTACAAGCTCTCGCGAAGATTTGAAGATTTGAAGATTTGAAGTTGAAATCTTTTTTTTTTCTTCTCCCTTGTATTTTCGGCCTTCCGATCTTTTTTTTTAGCTTTTCCTTTGTTTTTTTTATGCTATTTTGTCTATTAAAAGATAACAAGCTTAAATGGTCAAAGGTCAATGGTCTTGGCTTGGTCAAATCTAGCTATTTTGGCATTTTTAACTTAAAATAAAGTATAAAACTACTAGTCTAATATCCTAAAACCTAAATACTAACTACTAAAATACTAAAACTCTAAAATCAACACACTAAATACTAGTTTTCACTATTTACTGAGGACTAGAAATCATTTTCTAACTATCGCTCTCGAAATGCAATGCACAAAATGACGAAGAACGAATAACACCTAAATATTATGGAATATAAGAAAAATATAATTTTTGAAAAGCAACATAGTTCAAAATTTACTCTGGCTCGGAGCTACTTTTCATTTAATTGAAAACCGAGCATTAAGGTGCAAGAAAATAAAACCAGGTAACATAAATATGAAAAGTAGTTGATACTCCATTAAAATAATTAACTCAAGTATTATTTAATTACTTCTAAAAGAAATATGAAAATAATGCTAGAAATGAATGTTAAAATAAAAATAAACACAAAATTCGATGCTAACATTTAAGATGACACTTAATTAAATGCCATTAAATGCAAGCCGGGTTCGGGTTATCACATCCTTCCCCCCTTAAAACAATTGCGTCCTCGCAATTCTTCTTCCAATAGAAATCAGCATCATCTGAAACCCAACTATGACTAATCTTCATCGATTGCTGAGCAAGATAGTGAATAAGAATGTTCGTAGGAAATCCCAAATAAAAATCCCAACCAATAATGCCGAGGAAATACCAACTAAAGACTGAAGCAGGGATACTGTAGATGATATCAATACCACATATTAATGGCAAAAAGAATACCGAAGGAATACCCTATTTACGAATCTCCAATAGAAGTCTAACAAGTACCAAATAAGAAAGTTAAAAGATAGCCAGAGCAGATGCACCTCATGCAATGCTGATTACCATAAGTAGACCTAGCTAAAAGTTCTGTAAAAGAATATAGAGAAGAATACCAAAGGCCAGTCTCTAAATGAAATCCTCCAATCACTGAGTTCCTACCGCAACATCTTAGTAAAACAGCAAGTATAGATTTCCCCTGAGTGGAAAGGCAGAAAGAGAAGCCATAAACAATACAAGATAATAAGTCCAAGCAGAATTCCAAGTGTAGGATCTTCCAATAAATGCCAATAAGAAAAATACTAGTAGAATGTCCAATAAGAATTCCAAAGAATACCGTAAGTAATATTACACGATAAGTCCGATAGGTATTCCAATTACCAAACCAATTGAGGGATGCCAAAGAAAATAACCGAACAATGCTCCAGTAAGAAAGTAGCAAGGATTGCCCAATAAGTAAGTACTAGATAAATGGCCACTAAGAATTCTATAAAATGCCGTTGAAGAATTGCCAATAAAGGATGCCAGTAACACACCAATAAATACCGAGACACATATGCCATAGATAATTCCATGTAGTAAGTCCGATTGAAACCCCAATAGCAAAGTGTACCAAGAAGTGCCAACAGAAGTTCGAAAGAATACCCAATAAGAAAACCAAAGAATGCTCCAAAGAACAGCCAAATAGAGCCTCAAAAGAAAACTACTCTTTCACAACTGTTAAGCACAGAGGAGGATCCTAGAGATTCGCCAATAACCGAGCTCCAAAAGCAAACACCAACTCCCAAATAAAGGCTAGTCAAATGCTTCTCATTCCCGTCAATCCATATAACTTGGAGGGCCTGCTACTAACCATTTCTCTTCAGGGGAGGAAGAAGTCTTTCTTACCATTTCAATAGGACATGTATGAATGCCAATATATCACATTTATACATATATGCCTGAATCTATTATGCAAGCATGTTTGTAAAACAGTTTATAAAACAGTTTATTCAACAAAGTCACTCAAGCACGACAATCAAGTCAAGCACAACATAATCAATTCAAATCACGGCATAACCAATTCAAGACTTTCAAGACACACATTACAAGCAATACTTCAAGCAAATAACAATTCACGAGATCAATTCGATTCACGATGCCAATTCGATAGGTCAATTCAATGCACAACTGGACACTTCACTTTACTTGAGAAACATTTAACACATAACTATATCACATAGGTGCATCATACATTCAAGTCAAGACACACAATCTCACATACAAGCATACACTTTCAAGACACACTTAACAAGCACACATTCAAGCGTCACTACCCATTAGACCGAGGACCCTATCTCGGCTTATGAGCTAAACAAGCTCTGATACCACCTGTAACACCCTGATCCCTCTCGAGACCGGGAGTTCTAACAATCAATCTAATCTCAACCCAATTCCAAACCCGGGCAAAATTCTTAGGGAAAGACGGACGGAGTCTCCCTTGTTTCTAGGCAAAATACAAAACCTGTAATAGCATATAAGTGGACCAGCACCGTGTCCAACCATACAAACACCTCAAGGTCATCCGAGCCTTGGTTCTCAACAAGCGAACACAAGTAAATATACATTTCCAGTTTAAAGCTAACCTATCACTTCTCATCTTTGACAAGTACATTCATGCTTGGCAATTAAACTATACTAATCTATTGCATAAAATAGACTATCATACCATTCTAACTCTTTTCCTTTGGACATTACAAACATGCATTGAAGTTAAACTATACTAACTGTATACATAAACTAGCTTATCAAACCACTTCAATAATCTAGTAAAACTTAAATTACATTCCTTTTAACATTAAATACATACAGTACATGAAACATACATCTTTGCATCTTTGACAACTCAAGCCACATAGCACGCAAGACAACTCTTCAAGCACGAACTTTCCAGCTAACATGGCATTTCCTGAAATGTGGTGGTGAGGAGTGAGTATACACAACACGTATACTCAATGAGGGCGAGACAGATATCGAGGTGGAGAGAAAGAAAGTCGTGTAGTGCAAATAAGGCAGTTAAGCAATATAACTGACTTGTAAGCAATCAATATAAACAATCAATACAATAAACAATTAATAAAAACATTAACATAACCATTCAAAGCTATACCACACTCTGAAAGCTATGATTCAATCATACGAGCAATGTACCGATCATAATTTCGATGACTTTAATGATGACGCGCCGGCTCACCCACCTTATAACTTCCGTTTAGAGTACTCCAGACATACTCTATCAATTCTACGACCCAAAACTCCTTGGGCGGCAACCCAAGCGAGAACGGGAATAGGACACGGAGCTAGAGCAACCAACCATGGCAGCCCGAGACTACCCAGAGAGGCCCATCACTCATGCGCCTGACACAATGCAATGTAATACGAGGAATATAATGATAATCGAGCAAGGCACTGAAGTGCAGGTTAGTAATAACATGCGATACAATAAGCATTTACAATCAATAAAGTAACAAGAATAACACTAACAAGCATTATCAACAATTAATATACAATTCAATCATAACCAACTTTAACAAGCATAACAAGCAATAATAAGCATTCTACAAGCATAACATTATGAAAACCAACAAAAACAAAAAATGACCCCAACTTTCAAAATGCTACTACTTTCAAACGAGCCACGAGTTTTGGAAACCGACTTCACCAATCCTTCTAGGTCACCATATGGCACGTCTAAAGACCCTGAAACCCTACTTTACCCTAGAATTCCCGCAAAGTCCTGATTTCCCCCTTTGCTTGTTTGAACTATAGCTACCTTAACCAAACACCCAACCAATGCCATAACCACACCAAAAGTGCTTCCATGGCCTCCCGAGACAATGCCATCACGCAAAACGAGGAAACGCTAAACTCGACCTAAATGACCCCAACATGCACTTAGCCATTTTTCTTCATTTTCCATTACACAATACAATTTAACCATACATTTAGGCATTCTAGCATATCTAGCACCTTCCTACATCAACAAAACGCAAAACGAAGCAATTGTAACGTAACGAGGGTTCACTATTCATATTTTACTATTCCATTAGCATTTAAAATTGCAATTGCTATATTCAACCATAGAAAATGCTAAAAGTCTACAAATACATGTTCTACAATTGTCAAGAAACATTCTTTAAGCATCAAAACGAATAAAATAACAATCTATGCATAAATCCCAAAAATTAAAGTTTAGGCATAATTATTTCAAATGCACAAATAAAGATGAAACCCTCACCTGAGACGCTACTAGATGCTAGGAAAACCACGTTGGAAGCCTCAGAAACAACCCCGTGCAAGCTCTCATGAAGATTTGAAGATTTGAAGATTTGAAGTTGAAATCTTTTTTTTTCTTCTCCCTTGTATTTTCGGCCTTCCGATCTTTTTTTTCAGCTTTTCCTTTGTTTTTTTATGCTATTTTGTCTATTAAAAGATGACAAGCTTAAATGGTCAAAGGTCAATGGTCTTGGCTTGGTCAAATCTAGCTATTTTGGCATTTTTAACTTAAAATGAAGTATAAAACTACTAGTCTAATTGTGATAACCCGAACCCGGCATGCATTTAATAGCACTTGACTGCACTTGATTAATTGTTTAATTAGTTAAATCAACCAACTTGCACTATTTTAATATTCCTCTTGGAAGCATTTAGGAGTTGTAAATTGAATAATTAAAAGTTTATTACCTATTCCTAATAATTATAGTAATTGAAATTCTTTTATTGTGATTAATTAAGTGTCATCTTAAATGTTAGTGTTTAATTGTATTTGACTATGTGTTTATATTAACTTTCATTTGTAGCTTAATATTAACTTTATAATTCTTTAAATGTTCTAGAAATGGTTAAATTAATTAATTTAGATGAATATTGATTACCTTGATTGCTCTGATTATTTTAATAATCGGTTTTGGTTGTCTTGCAATATAATCACTCGGTTTTCAAATAAAAGAGGAAAGTGGCTCCGAGCCAGAGTAAATTTTAAACTATGATGCCTTTCAAAAATGATGTATTTCTTAGATTCTTTAAGATTTAATTGTCACTCCTTGGTTGACGCAAAGTGCATAGCATATCGAGAGCGATAGGTAGAGATCGGTTTCTAGTCCTCAGCAAATAGTGAAACTAGTATTTAGATGAATTAAATTGTATGTTTTAATTGTTGCTAGCTAGAATTAATATTTCCATAGTTGTTTTAGCTTAGAAATGCATGAAAATAGGCTAGTTTGACCAAGTTTAAGTGGTTTGACCAAGGGGCTTTGACCCTTTGACCTTTTGTCACCTTATTTGCATAATAAAAGCACAAAACAAAAAAAAAAGAGCTGAAAAACAGTAGCTTAGCAGGGCCGAAAATGAGGAGAGAAAAAAAAAATAGATTTCAAGCCAAATCTTCAATTCTTCGCGAGGGCTTCCACGGGGTGGTTTCCGAGGCATCCTACGAGGTTTTCCTAGCGTCTAGGAGCGTCTAAGGTGAGGGTTTCATCGTTATTTGCGCATTTATACGTTGTGTATGTTAACTTTGTTAATTTTTAGATTTATCCGTAGATCGTTATTTAAAGCGATTTGATGCTTCTAGAATGTTCCTTGGCATTTGTAGAACATGTATTTATAGCTTTGTAACATTTTCTGTGGTTAAATGTTGTGATTCCAAATTAAATTGATAATTGAATAGTATTTTATGAATAGTAAAACCTTGAAACGTTGAAGTTGCGCTGTTATGCTTTCTGTTGATGTAGAAATGTGCTAGGTACGCTAGAATGCAAAAAATGCGTGGTTTGTTTGGGTTGTGTAGTGGAAAAAATGAGAGTTATGCCTTTGGAAAAGTCGGGGTCGTTTAGGTCGACTTTAGCGTTTTCTCGTTTTGCATGTTGGCATTGCTTCGGGAAGCCATGGAAGCACTTTTGGTGCGATTATGGCGTTGGTTGGGTGTTTCGTTGTTATAGTTGTAGTTCAAATGAGAAAGGGGGAAATAGGGGCTTTGCGCGAGTTCTAGGGTAAAGTAAGGTTTCGAGGTCTTTAGACGTGCCTTATGGTGACCTAGGAGGGTTGGCAAAGTCGGTTTCCAGAACTCGTGGCTCGTTTGGAAATAGTAGCGTTTTGATAGTTGGGGCCGATTTGTGTTTTTGTGTGTTTTCTTGTCTTTATGCTTATAGAATGCTTAGAATTACTTGAAATACTTGTTTGAGTTGTTTTGGATTGAATTGCTTATCAATTGCTGCTATTGCGTGCGAGAGTAACCTACTTTGTTATTCTCTCACGTGTGGTTTTATCGCTTGATTATTGCCTTGTATCGAGTCTTGCATTGCATAGTGTCTCGCGCGTGAGTGATGGGCCTCTCTGGGTAGCCTTGGGTTGCCAGTGTTGGTTGCTCTAGCTCCGCTGCTATTTCCTTTGATATTCCTCTCAGCATTTGATAGCAAAACTCAGAATTTTATTGGTTGTTCCATGGGGTTATTATTTGGAAGGCTTCTTTGGACCTTTGAAATATATTTGATTGGGTTCTTAGTATTTTTCTTTAGCACTCTTAACAGGGAATTCTTCTATGAAATTCATGACCAGCGAGGTAACTCTTTGGACCTCTAGATAGAACCTTTGTTTGAGCTTTTATTTGGCTTCTTGCTTAGGAATTCTCGGGCAGTAATAGTTAGACTTCTATTGGAGATTCGTGCGTGGGGTATTCTTCTTGTCGTTATTGTATGGTATTAATGACATCTACAGTATCTTTGCTATAGTCTTTATTGGTATTATCTCGGCGTTTCTGGTTGGAATTTATTCTTCTTCGGTATTCGGGTCAACGGGATTCTTGTACGGTATCTACCTTTGAGCCTTTATTTGGCGTTACCGCTTGGCATTTCTACTTGAAATTTCCTATTGAACATCTTGATGAAATAATTGTTTAGAAGCTAATGAAGATTAGTCAGAATTGGATTTCAAATGATGCTGAGTTATATTGGGAGAAGAATTGCGAGGACGCAATTGTTTTAAGGGGGGAAGGATGTGATAACCCGAACCCGGCATGCATTTAATAGCACCTGACTGCATTTGATTAATTGTTTAATTAGTTAAATCAACCAACTTGCACTATTTTAATATTCCTCTTGGAAGCATTTAGGAGTTGTAAATTGAATAATTAAAAGTTTATTACCTATTCCTAATAATTATAGTAATTGAAATGCTTTTATTGTGATTAATTAAGTGTCATCTTAAATGTTAGTGTTTAATTGTATTTGACTATGTGTTTATATTAACTTTCATTTGTAGCTTAATATTAACTTTATAATTCTTTAAATGTTCTAGAAATGGTTAAATTAATTAATTTAGATGAATATTGATTACCTTGATTGCTCTGATTATTTTAATAATCGGTTTTGGTTGTCTTGCAATATAATCACTCGGTTTTCAAATAAAAGAGGAAAGTGGCTCCGAGCCAGAGTAAATTTTAAGCTATGATGCCTTTCAAAAATGATATATTTCTTAGATTCTTTAAGATTTAATTGTCACTCCTTGGTTGACGCAAAGTGCATAGCATATCGAGAGCGATAGGTAGAGATCGGTTTCTAGTCCTCAGCAAATAGTGAAACTAGTATTTAGATGACTTAAATTTTATGTTTTAATTGTTGCTAGCTAGAATTAATATTTCCATAGTTGTTTTAGCTTAAAAATGCATGAAAATAGGCTAGTTTGACCAAGTTTAAGTGGTTTGACCAAGGGGCTTTGACCCTTTGACCTTTTGTCACCTTATTTGCATAATAAAAGCACAAAACAAAAAAAAAGAGCTGAAAAATAGCAGCTTAGCAGGGCTGAAAATGAGGAGAGAAAAAAAAAGATTTCAAGCCAAATCTTCAATTCTTCGCGAGGGCTTCCACGGGGTGGTTTCCGAGGCATCCTACGAGGTTTTCCTAGCGTCTAGGAGCGTCTAAGGTGAGGGTTTCATCGTTATTTGCGCATTTATACGTTGTGTATGTTAACTTTGTCAATTTTTAGATTTTTTCGTAGATAGTTATTTAAAGCGATTTGATGCTTCTAGAATGTTCCTTGGCATTTGTAGAACATGTATTTATAGCTTTGTAACATTTTATGCAGTTAAATGTTGTGATTGCAAATTAAATTGATAATTGAATAGTGTTTTATGAATAGTAAAACCTTGAAACGTTGAAGTTGCGCTGTTATGCTTTCTGTTGATGTAGAAATGTGCTAGGTACGCTAGAATGCAAAAAATGCGTGGTTTGTTTGGGTTGCGTAGTGGAAAAAATGAGAATTATGCCTTTGGGAAAGTAGGGGTCATTTAGGTCGACTTTAGCGTTTTCTCGTTTTGCGTGTTGGCATTGCTTCGGGAAGCCATGGAAGCACTTTTGGTGCGATTATGGCGTTGGTTGGGTGTTTGGTTGTTATAGTTGTAGTTCAAATGAGAAAGGGGGAAATCGGGGCTTTGCGCGAGTTCTAGGGTAAAGTAAGGTTTCGGGGTCTTTAGACGTGCCTTATGGTGACCTAGGAAGGTTGGCAAAGTCGGTTTCCAGAACTCGTGGCTCGTTTGGAAATAGTAGCGTTTTGATAGTTGGGGCCGATTTGTGTTTTTGTGTGTTTTCTTGTCTTTATGCTTATAGAATGCTTAGAATTACTTGAAATACTTGTTTGAGTTGTTTTGGATTGAATTGCTTATCAATTGTTGCTATTGCGTGCGAGAGTAACCTACTTTGTTATTCTCCCACGTGTGGCTTTATCGCTTGATTATCGCCTTGTATCGAGTCTTGCATTGCATAGTGTCTCGCGCGTGAGTGATGGGTCTCTCTGGGTAGCCTTGGGTTGCCAGTGTTGGTTGCTCTAGCTCCGCTGCTATTCCCTTTCTCGCTTGGGTTGCCTCCCAGGGAGATTTGGGTCGTAGGTTGATGGATACTTCCGGGGTATTCCAAACTGGTGTTATAAGGTGGTTTGGGCCGGCACGTCATCGTTAAAGTCATCGGAATCGTGATCGGTACATTACTCGCTCGAGTGAACCATAGCCTTCAAAGTGTGGTATAGCTTTGATTGGTTGTGTTAATGCTTTATTTAGTTGTTTAATTGTATTGTTGTTTATATTGAATGCCTTTTATTGATTGTATTGCTTAACTGTACCTATTTGCATTGCACGATCTTCTTTCTCTCCAATTCGATATCTGTCTCGCCCTCACTGAGTATATGTGTTGTGTATACTCACTCCTCATCACCACATTTCAGGATATGCCCTGTTAGCTGGAAAGTTTGTGATTTCGTGAAAGTCCGTGCTTGAAGAGTTGTCTTGAGTGCCTATGTAACTTGAGTTGTCAAAGTTGTCAAGTTGTATGCTTTTATGTTGTATGTAATTATTGTTAAAAGAAATGTAATATAAATTTAGCTATGTAGTTGGAATGGTTTGATAAGTTAGATTATGTATATAGTTAATGTAGCTTAACTTCAATGCATGGCTGTAATGTCCAAAGGAAAAGAATTAGAATGGCATGATAGTTTATTTTATGCAGTAGCTTTGTATGGTTTAATTGCCTGGATTGAATGTACTTGTCAAAATGAAAAGATAGGTTAGTTTTTAAATTGGAAATATATGTATACTTGCTGAGTTTAAATTGTTGAGAACCGAGGCTCGGATGGCCTTGAGGAAGTTTTGTATGGTTGGACACGGTGGTGGTCCATTTATATGCTATTACAGGTTTTGTATTTCGCCTATAAACAGGGGAGACTCCGTCCGTTTTCCCTGAAAATTTTGCCCGGGTTTGGTTTGGGTTGTGATTAGTTTGATTGATAGAACTCCCGGTCTCGAGAAGGATCGGGGTGTCACACTAATATCCTAACAACTAAATAATAACTACTAAAATACTAAAACTCCAAAATCAACACACTAAATACTAGTTTTCACTATTTGCTGAGGACTAGAAATCATTTTCTAACTATCGCTCCCGAAATGCAATGCACAAAATGACGAAGAAAGAATAACACCTAAATATTATGGAATATAAGAAAAATATAATTTTTGAAAAGCAACATAGTTCAAAATTTACTCCGGCTCGAAGCTACGTTTCATTTAATTGAAAACCGAGCATTAAGATGCAAGAAAATAAAACCAGGTAACATAAATATGAAAAGTAGTTGATACTCCTTTAAAATAATTAACTCAAGTATTATTTAATTACTTGTAAAAGAAATATGAAAATAATGCTAGAAATGAATGTTTAACTAAAAATAAACACAAAATTCAATGCTAACATTTAAGATGACACTTAATTAAATGCAATTAAATGCCATTAAATGCATGCCAGGTTCAGATTATCACAGACCTCTTGCCGCTGCACTAATTTCATTCATCAATCAGAAAAAGTTGGGTGAGGACTAGCTCTCTTAGATTGAGCCTTGGTTCATGTTGAAGTATAGCTACGTCCCGTAAGGTCACTTTACCCGAATACCTTACTTTCATGGAACTACCCTCGACTTGATCCATCCAATGATGGTAGGTAGGCAACTCTTTTTCGAGAGCGTAGTTGGGAAAGATTTTGTATTGAAACCTTGGGACTTTGTCCGCTTCCTTCAAATGGTTGCTAACTACTATTCTGGGTGGATCTTGCAACGATACCCTGAGCCTAGTCTTTATAGCCAATCCCCGGTGATAGATATTTTATAACAAATTCCACTAGGATAGAATAAGGCTATAAGCAAACCATTGAGAACCCTATAGCCCTGTCAGCAAGGCAACTAACCCTTCGCTTAAAGATTCTATTCTAGAGTAAGTTTACTTCAGAAAGCTTAAAGCTCTACCTTGCAGTTCAAAGTCTAGAAGCAATTCCTATCCTTGTCTATCTTTCGGGCTATTCGTTATTTCCTTCAGTTGGTTCGGAGAGAAAGGGAGGTATACCACCATTTCCAAGGCCCTATGCTTTAGTCGTAGCTTTTGAGAGGGGCCCACCTCACCTCTCCCCCCTCCCATGGCCAAGCGCATCATTTACTTAATGCATCGACCATGGCCTCCTTACTTTATCAGAACTATCTTTCGGTACAATCCTTCATTCATTCTCGGAACTATCTTTTTAGAAGTTTGATCCTTGCCCCCTATTTCTTTCCTATTATTTTCTTACATTAGTTGTCTTCTTGATAATAAGACTCTAAAATGTTCTCTAATATGATTTTGATCTTTTTATAATTACCAAGGCAAGCTACAAGATCAGTCATTTTACTATCGGTTTTTGTATCAATATCAAATTGGGAAATTGCAAGATTTTTTGCTAAATAGTGGTAATCTACCTCTGTGGAATTGAGTTGCGGATACTTATTACACACCTCCATTAATTGACAATGCCACTTCACGTGTTTAAACAAGATGGCTAGATACTCCTTTGGACTACCATAACCAAAAATAAATAAATAAATGCTCATCCAGACCTTTATCCCGTTCGTGTAAGCCATTCTTTCCACGCCTAGGCACTGCATTCTGTTTCGCCAAATCTTGCGAAATTCCATGAGAAAACTGAGTAGAAACATGAGTTAGCTTTATAAAAAAAGTATCTATAGAATAAGCACTGTGAACTATCTGCTTCAAAAAGATAGTTGGTCCTTCTATCACTAATGATACCATTTTAGGACTCAGGTAGACTTTAATGCATTGAACTCTAAATAAATCTCTCAATAAAGAAAGAGAAAGGCTTCTTGCAATACGTACTATAGAGACCTGTGGTTGGTTGTTGACCAACGGAAGACATGGGGCATAAAGAAAAGATTGGCTACTTCTAAAGCTCTCTTTCTTCTCTTATATAAATAGTTTAGATCCACTCCTAAAAGCAACCGCGATCTTATATACGATACCACTAAATAAAACTTCCTTCTTACTTAAGGCCATAGTTCGGATGGAAACCCTAATCAAGCGGGTGGCCTAGCTCACTTCCGTCATCCTCTATTTTATCATACAACCCAGACTTTCCACATGAGCTAAGGGGTATGGCTAAAATCCTTACTCTGGTGGAAGAAGTTGATCTTAGGCTTTCATGTGTGGACTGGGGCAATAGATCTTTCCTCGCCCGAAGACCTGACCGAGGGAGATTGAATAAGCTATCCTTATGTAGATAGATCGATTGAAGGACCCCTCCTTATGATCGAGTCTGTCGATAGACTAATGCCTTGCATAAGTACTCTATTAGAGAAAGGGCAAATCTGCCCCCCCTATTCCTTCGTTCTCCTGTCGTATGGATGTCTGTTTTCCCTCCTAAGTCCCTTCAATACTGTTACATTGTTGCCTCTTTCAGTATGGTCCTTCATTCAGGCCTTTCGTTATACACCGATGGTTTCATGATTCGGGTTTATCTTTGAGTTCAATGTTTACGAGCGTCAAAGCATCTAACCAACCATACCTATACCATGCACTCTGCCGGTAAGCAGCCCGGACATGAACCCGAACTGGTTGTTGAATAAAAGAAGACATACCTGCTTTTAGTTGGCCTGCTTTGATAAAGTTGTAAACATAAGGAATATACCCTTTTATCATATATTCCAAAGGCTTATAGTTAGTAAGATAGGTGTCAATACCAAATACCTAATTCGTAGTTTACTACTAGTTAACGTACTACTAAAGTAGAGTATCTAGCATGCGCACATCATGATTTGCTGGAGGAGAAAGATCGAATGGAAGAAGCAGGCAAGAATAGATAGAATTTTTTAGGGAAAGGTGCTTTGAGATCAAAGATCTTTCAACGCATTGATTTCTTACTAAAGAAATAGGGCTTCTATCGGGTTTGAATATGCTCGAACGATAAGGTGTTTACAAGCTTGTTTGATAGAACAAGGTATGAAGTAACTCAACTGATAAGGAGAGGAAGGTAGATGCTCGACAGAGGAATGGACTTTTTTTTAAGTGTTAAAAATAGGCAAGTTGATTTAATGAAGTTGAAAAAAGGTATGAAGTAACACGACTGATAAGGAGATGAATTATCTTTTTTTATTGCTTGCCGAGTAAAGTGACATAGTCTTGGAAGCAGTAGAAGTCTTCTATCTAGGTTATGAGGTTTCTAGTCTTTCAACATCAGCCATACCTTTAGTGGTGTCATAGCCGTTTGCTTGAGCCAGTCTACCTGTTATCCATAAGCAAGTTTAATTTCGTTGTTATGGGAAATGGTCTAATAGCCCCGTGTCGGATAATCGGCTTCCATGATCGGATAAGAAGCTGTTTGGATGCATGCATCCTAAGTTGATGTCTTCGATCGTGTAGCTAGCCCTACCCACAGTGAATCAATCCTCTACAAGCCCCTAAGGGAACCCCTTGTTAGGCTAACTTATCTTTCTATCTTTCCAAGTCTTTCAATCCGAGCAATGACTTTCTCACCTTAACTACAACAAACAATTCTTTTTATTCTTTTTCACCATAGTGAATCTCTGCCAACTCAACTCCTGCCTCACCTGCTAACTATTCTCGATCTTGGTAGGCTTACCCTGATAGGGGATTCGATGCATATCTATCACTGACTTCCTAAAATCGGCTTTTTCATCGCTTCTCCGTGATCAAAGACTTTTTCTTTCTAGACGATACCACCCAAGCAGGGAAATAGTCAAAGTCAAGACATGCTAAGGCGATAGAGAGAATTCCTAGTAAGTTTCTTTTCCTAGGGTCACTACCTTTGAGCTGGGGATATGCCAACAACAGCTGAAATAGCAGCGCTTAGGCCTAATCCCAATTCCCTTACTCAAGGATTCGGAAAAGAGAAGAATGGAAGCGTGAACAAGGACAGCTTTCTCTTGTGACCATGCTACCATGAGTGAATTCCACTTATTTCTCCTTCGAACCCTCACCACTAACCAAGAGCAGTTGATAGGAGACAGAGTCTTTCCTTTATGTTGATGGATAGGCGGACTTCACTCCCATTGATCTAACAACATGGGATATGATCACAAGAGGTGATTCAATCAGGTTAACAGCATCGGCTCACTGCTAGCAATCCAGTTAGTTAGGTCTCGTATGCCTACTATATAGTCTTACTAATAGTTCATAGTATTTAATCTGATCTGGGAACGGAATTCAAGTAAACCGAAAAGATGAACAATGGTCAAACTGCATGCAATCGACAACCAAAAGAGAGAAGGTGTGACACCCCGATCCCTCTCGAGACCGGGAGTTCTATCAATCAAACTAATCACAACCCAAACCAAACCCAGGCAAAATTTTCAGGGAAAACAGACGGAGTCTCCCTTATTTATAGGCGAAATGCAAAACCTGTAATAGCATATAAATGGACCAACACCGTGTCCAACCATACAAAACTTCCTCAAGGCCATCCGAGCCTCGGTTCTCAACAATTTAAACTCAGCAAGTATACATACATTTCAAATTTAAAAGCTAACCTATCTCTTTTCATTTTGACAAGTACATTCAAACTTGAAAATTAAACCATACTAAACTACTACATAAAATAGACTATCATGCCATTCTAGTTCTTTTCTTTTGGACATTACAAACATGCATTTGAAGTTAAGTTATAATAACTAGATACATAATCTAACTTATCAAACTATTTCAACAATCTAATGAAACTTAAATTACATACATTTGGCATTAATTACATACAACATATGAAAGCATATAACTTTACAACTTTGACAACTCAAGTCACATAGGCACGCAAGACAACTCTTCAAGCACGGACTTTCACGAAATCACGAACTTTCCAGCTAACATGGCATTTCCTGAAATGTGGTGGTGAGGAGTGAGTATACACAACACGTATACTCAGTGAGGGCGAGACAGATATCGAATTGGAGAGAAAGAAGATCGTGCAATGCAAATAGGTACAGTTAAGCAATACAATCAATAAAAGGCATTCAATATAAACAACAATACAATTAAACAACTAAAGAAAGCATTAACACAACCAATCAAAGCTATACCACACTTTGAAGGCTATGGTTCACTCGAGCGAGTAATGTACCGATCACGATTCCGATGACTTTAACGATGACGCGCCGGCCCAAACCACCTTATAACACCAGTTTGGAATACCCCGGAAGTATCCATCAACCTACGACCCAAATCTCCCTAGGAGGCAACCCAAGCGATAAAGGGAATAGCAGCGGAGCTAGAGCAACCAACACTGGCAACCCAAGGCTACCCAGAGAGGCCCATCACTCACGCGCGAGACACTATGCAATGCAAGACTCGATACAAGGCGATAAACAAGCGATAAAGCCACACGTGAAAGAATAACAAAGTAGGTTACTCTCGCACGCAATAGCAGCAATTTGATAAGTAATTCAATCCAAAACAACTCAAACAAGTATTCCAAGTAATTCTAAACATTCTATAAGCATAAAGACAAGAAAACACACAAAAACACAAATCGGCCCCAACTATCAAAATGCTACCATTTCCAAACGAGCCAAGAGTTCTGGAAACCGACTTCGCCAACCCTCCTAGGTCACCATAAGGCACGTCTAAAGACCCCGAAACCTTACTTTACCCTAAAACTCGCGCAAAGCCCCGATTTCCCCCTTTCTCGTTTGAACTACAACTATATCAACCAAACACCCAACCAACGCCATAATCGCACCAAAAGTGCTTCCATGGCCTCCCGAAGCAATGCCAACACGCAAAACGAGAAAATACAAAAGTCGACCAAAACGACCCCAACTTTCCCAAAGGCTTAATTCTCATTTTTTCCACTACGCAACCCAAACAAACCACACATTTTAGCATTCTAGCATACCTAGCACGTTTCTACATCAACGGAAAGCATAACAGCGCAATTTCAACGTTTCAAGGTTTTACTATTCATAAAACACTATTCATTTCACAATTTAATTTGCAATCACAACATTTAACCGCAGAAAATGTTACAAAGCTATAAATAGATGTTCTACAAATGCTAAGGAACATTCTAGAAGCATCAAATCGCTTTAAATAACGATCTACGGATAAATCTAAAAATTGACAAAGTTAACATATACAACGTATAAATGCGCAAATAACATGCTTCCCTCACCTTAGACGCTCCTAGACGCTAGGAAAACCTCGTAGAGTGCCTTGGAAACCACCCCGTGCAAGCTCACGCAAAGATTTGGTGATTTGTAATTGAAGTTTTCTTTTTTTTTTCTCCTTCTTTTCCTCAAGTTTTCAAGTCTTTCTTCTCTGTTTTTTTCGTGTGCAATTCTGCTTATTTAGGAAAAAAAAAATTGACAAGTCAAAGGTCAAAGTTTCGGTCAACCCGCTAAACCAAAACAGCTATGCGCGACCTTACGAAAACGGCCATAACTTCTTCTAGAAAACTCCAATTCACGAACGGTTTGAAGCCTCAGAAACTAGACTCATAGAGCTTTCCAACCATATATAATTTGCTACCTAACTCTTCCCCAATTGGTTCAGATTTAATTCCAAAGTTGACCCAAAATTTGACTAACTTAACATTGCATTTTTTTATTTCTAATCCCAAGTTTGCCCTTTATTAAACATTTCAAAAAATTTCACATTGTCCTAGTTGGTCAATGTATATGAAAAGTCAACTAGTTTGGTCAAAGAAGGTGAAAGGTCAATAAAATGCAATTTAAATGAACTTTAAATGCTATTGAATACATGCCAGGTTCGGGGTATCACATCCTTCCCCCCTTAAAACAATTGCGTCCTCGCAATTCTTCTTCCAATTGAACTCAGCATCATCTGAAATCCAATTATGACTAATCTTCATCGGTTGAAGAATCCCATTGACACGAATACCGAAGAAGAATAAAATTTCAACCAAAAGTGCCGAGATAATACCAATAATGACCTAAGCAAAGATACTGTAGATAAAATCACATCACATATTAATGATAAGAAGAATACCGAATGAATACCCCATACACGAATCTCGAGTAGAAGTTCAACTATTACTGCCCGAGAATTCCCAAACAAGAAGCCAAATAAAGGCTCAAACAAAGGTTCCATCCAGAGGTCCAAATAAGTACCCCACTGGTCATGAATTTCATAGAAGAATACCTAGTTAAGAGTGCTGAAGAAAATACTAAGAACCCAATGAAATATATTTCAAAGTTCTAAAGAAGCCATCCAAATAATAACCCCATGGGACACCCAATAAAATTCTGAGTTTTGCTATCAAATGCTGAGAGGAATATCAAAGGAAATAGCAGAGAGAAAATAATGTGCCCAATAAGACAATCAAGTTGAATAACAAACATAGTTTCCCAGATGGACGAAAACTCCAAGGATAAACACCGAACTGATGAATAATATACCGAAACCAAACTCTGAGTCCTCTTCACTGTTTGCCAAGTGAGAACTTCATACAACTTTGCCAACAAGGAAAATACCAATAGAACGCCTAATAAGAATTTCAAAGAATACCATAAGTAGTATTATACAATAAGTCTGGTAGGAACTCCAAATACCAACCCTACTGAGGAACACTGAAGAGGATATCCGTAACAATGCTCCAATAAGAAAGTAGCCAGGTTTGCCTAATAAATAAATACTAAATAATTGGCCACTGAGAATTCCATAAAATACCATTGAAGAATTTCTAATCAGGAATGCCAGTATCACACCAATAAAGTCCAAGACACACATACCATAGATAATACTATGCAGTAAGGCCGATTGAAATCCCATTAACCAAGTCTACCAAGTAGTGCCAATAGAAGTCTCCAAAGAATACCCAGTAAGAAACCCAAGAATGCTCCAAAGAATAACCAAATAAAACCCCAAGAGAAAACTATTCTTTCACAACTGCTAAGCACAGAGAAGGCCATAGAGATTCGCCAATAGCCGAGCTCCAAAAGCAAACACCAATTTCCAAATAAAGGCTAGTCAAATGCCATTCATTTCCTGCCAATCCATACACCTTGAAAAGCCAGCGGTGAACCACTTTCTTCAGGGGAGGAAGAGGACTTACTTACCATTTCAATAGGACATGTATGAATGCCAATATATCACAGTTATACATATGCATTAAGCTATTATGCCAGCAAGTTTACAATATAGTTTATTTAACAAAGTCACTCAAGCATAACAATCAAGTCAAGCACAGCATAATCAATTCAAATCACGACATAGCTAATTCAAGACATTTCAGTACACACATTAAAAGCAATACTTCAAGCAAATAACAATCCACGAGGTCGATTCGATAGGTCAATTCAATGCACAACTAGACACTTTACTTCACTTAGCACACAATTAACACATAACACATAACTATATCACATAGGAGCACACATTCATGTCAAGATACATAATCTCACATAAAAGAAGACACTTTCAAGACACACTTAACAAGCACACATTTAAGGGTCACTACCCACCAGACCGAGGACCCTGTCCCGGCTTATGAGCTAAATAAGCTCTGATACCACCTGTGACACCCCGATCCCTCTCGAGACCGGGAGTTCTATCAATCAAACTAATCACAACCCAAACCAAACCCAGGCAAAATTTTCAGGGAAAACAGACGGAGTCTCCCCTATTTATAGGCGAAATGCAAAACCTGTAATAGCATATAAATGGACCAACACCGTGTCCAACCGTACAAAACTTCCTCAAGGCCATCCGAGCCTCGGTTCTCAACAATTTAAACTCAGCAAGTATACATACATTTCAAATTTAAAAGCTAACCTATCTCTTTTCATTTTGACAAGTACATTCAAACTTGAAAATTAAACCATACTAAACTACTACATAAAATAGACTATCATGCCATTCTAGTTCTTTTCTTTTGGACATTACAAACATGCATTTGAAGTTAAGTTATAATAACTAGATACATAATCTAACTTATCAAACTACTTCAACAATCTAATGAAACTTAAATTACATACTTTTGGCATTAATTACATACAACATATGAAAGCATATAACTTTACAACTTTGACAACTCAAGTCACATAGGCACGCAAGACAACTCTTCAAGCACGGACTTTCACGAAATCACGAACTTTCCAGCTAACATGGCATTTCCTGAAATGTGGTGGTGAGGAGTGAGTACACACAACACGTATACTCAGTGAGGGCGAGACAGATATCGAATTGGAGAGAAAGAAGATCGTGCAATGCAAATAGGTACAGTTAAGCAATACAATCAATAAAAGGCATTCAATATAAACAACAATACAATTAAACAACTAAAGAAAGCATTAACACAACCAATCAAAGCTATACCACACTTTGAAGGCTATGGTTCACTCGAGCGAGTAATGTACCGATCACGATTCCGATGACTTTAACGATGATGCGCCGGCCCAAACCACCTTATAACACCAGTTTGGAATACCCCGGAAGTATCCATCAACCTACGACCCAAATCTCCCTAGGAGGCAACCCAAGCGAGAAAGGGAATAGCAGCGGAGCTAGAGCAACCAACACTGGCAACCCAAGGCTACCCAGAGAGGCCCATCACTCACGCGCGAGACACTATGCGATGCAAGACTCGATACAAGGCGATAAACAAGCGATAAAGCCACACGTGAAAGAATAACAAAGTAGGTTACTCTCGCACGCAATAGCAGCAATTTGATAAGTAATTCAATCCAAAACAACTCAAACAAGTATTCCAAGTAATTCTAAACATTCTATAAGCATAAAGACAATAAAACACACAAAAACACAAATCGGCCCCAACTATCAAAATGCTACCATTTCCAAACGAGCCAAGAGTTCTGGAAACCGACTTCGCCAACCCTCCTAGGTCACCATAAGGCACGTCTAAAGACGCCGAAACCTTACTTTACCCTAAAACTCGCGCAAAGCCCCGATTTCCCCCTTTCTCGTTTGAACTACAACTATATCAACCAAACACCCAACCAACGCCATAATCGCACCAAAAGTGCTTCCATGGCCTCCCGAAGCAATGCCAACACGCAAAACGAGAAAACACAAAAGTCGACCAAAACGACCCCAACTTTCCCAAAGGCTTAATTCTCATTTTTTCCACTACGCAACCCAAACAAACCACACATTTTAGCATTCTAGCATACCTAGCACGTTTCTACATCAACGGAAAGCATAACAGCGCAATTTCAACGTTTCAAGGTTTTACTATTCATAAAACACTATTCATTTCACAATTTAATTTGCAATCACAACATTTAACCGCAGAAAATGTTACAAAGCTATAAATACATGTTCTACAAATGCTAAGGAACATTCTAGAAGCATCAAATCGCTTTAAATAACGATCTACGGATAAATCTAAAAATTGACAAAGTTAACATATACAACGTATAAATGCGCAAATAACATGATTCCCTCACCTTAGACGCTCCTAGAAGCTAGGAAAACCTCGTAGAGTGCCTTGGAAACCACCCCGTGCAAGCTCACGCAAAGATTTGGTGATTTGTAATTGAAGTTTTCTTTTTTTTTCTCCTTCTTTTCCTCAAGTTTTCAAGTCTTTCTTCTCTGTTTTTTTCGTGTGCAATTCTGCTTATTTAGGAAAAAAAAAAATTGACAAGTCAAAGGTCAAAGTTTCGGTCAACCCGCTAAACCAAAACAGCTATGCGCGACCTTACGAAAACGGCCATAACTTCTTCTAGAAAACTCCAATTCACGAACGGTTTGAAGCCTCAGAAACTAGACTCATAGAGCTTTCCAACCATATATAATTTGCTACCTAAATCTTCCCCAATTGGTTCAGATTTAATTCGAAAGTTGACCCAAAATTTGACTAACTTAACATTGCATTTTTTTATTTCTAATCCCAAGTTTGCCCTTTATTAAACATTTCAAAAATTTTCACATTGTCCTAGTTGGTCAATGTAGATGAAAAGTCAACTAGTTTGGTCAAAGAAGGTGAAAGGTCAATAAAATGCAATTTAAATGAACTTTAAATGCTATTGAATACATGCCAGGTTCGGGGTATCACAGAAGGTCCAGCTTTACTTATTCCACTTTCTTTTGGAATGAAAGAATCACCAATTGATGCGGAAGAAGGGGTTTTTGCTGCTATCTTACTTCCTGACTTCTCTATGGGAGGAAAAAGAAGCTCTTCTTCCTATTGTCAACTCGGGCTTGAATAAGTTGAATTTGGGAAGGTGGTTAAGTCATTGATAGAGATGAATCGAATCACTTAGCATTAGACTAGCTAAACTTCCTTTTCTTGGGTGGCTTGGTTAGATTGGTTTGAATAGCCTTATCTTTTACCCGGAAAGGGAATCGAGCCCACACTTGGTTCAAGGCTTTCAATAAGGAATACCGGGCTTAAAGGAATGGGAATCTACTTACCAACTGATCCTACTCTTCCTTAAGGCGCGGGTTCTGCTTTCACTAGATTCTCTAAAGCTAAAAAGGTAGTTGACCCTAAGGATAAGCTCTTTATCTTCTTAGCTGCGTATTCGGGATTAGTAGTGAAGTAAGGGCATGACTTAAGCCAGCTCCTAACCCTAGGGTGAGGTATCATAATAGAGTAAAGTAGGACAGAATGATTAGCTTAGCAGTGAATATAAATCATTCAATCAGCCCCAGAGCTGGGAGTTCTCCTTCTAGATTTCAGAATAGAAGAAATGAGGCTCCCAGGGGTCAGTATCAGTCCTGCTTGATTGTTTTCTTTGGCTAGAAGGGAAGAGAGAAGGGCCAATACCACCGCTTCCACCGCCTTCAATGGAAAGAAGAATATTTTCCATGAAGGACAGGGCCATCTCGATGTAGTCTACTAATCTTTCCACATATAGAAGAAAGAAGTCGGCCTCCTTCCAATAAAAAAGGAAACAACTAATGTTGAGTACGGTGATACTGAAAAAGAGTTTTCAAATGGATATGAGTTGGCTTTATAAGTATCTATAGAATAAGCATTGTGAACTATCTACTTCAAAAAGATAGTTGTAAGAAATAAGACTTTGACGAGTCCTTTCCTTTGTGAACATTTACTTGCCTTAGCCTTTCCTTCCCCCCTTAAGAAAGAAATATAGACCAGCGCCAACTACTGATAGGCTTACTCCTGCTCTAGGATGGGAGAGGATAAAATAACATACCACTTTACTGGCTAGGAGAAAAAGAATGATTCTTCCAAGTCGAGTGACAGGGCTTGACCTTGACGGATGGCTTAACTGATCTAATTAGAAGTACATCGCTAACAGGTTTGCTTGAAATACACCTTTCAATCTCTTACCTATTTTCCTAAGCAAACTCTCATCGGCTGGCTGGAAACTGGCAATGAAATGCTCCCTCGACAACTCTGATAAGCATGCTTCATAAATAAGGAGGTCCCGACACGTGAGACCTAGCTCGGGATAGATTCTGCATGTAGGGAGGCACAAGGCCCCTTTCCCATAAATGAATTAGGGAGCCGACTGACGCTCTACGATCATAGTAAAAAGACGGCTTCTTGGTCATCATCTGTCAAGGTTGCCCCTATTTATTTATACTGTTACTGGACCGACAACCAAAGGAAATTCCCTCTCGATTAAGGGAATTCCCAAGGGTAGTAGGAGAACTCCAACTAAAGATGGGCTTAGAACTTTTTCTCACTTTTTGGCAAAGAACAGGTATAGACTGACGGACTTTAGGATAGGGGACGGATACGAAGGCTACTAGACGAGGGACTGGTGGTTATGGATTTTTACCTAGAACCGAAACTTACCCTAACTTTCAATCTGGTAGTGATGCTGCGGGCTTACTTACTTACATAGAGCCTTTGGTTCGCGTACATCCATGTAAAAACCTTTCTCGGTGATAGATGTTATTGGTGAAGCCATCCTTGAAAAACTAGACAAGCACATATCCGTACGGGTTAGCTATCTAATGAAATAAAGGGCATACTTTTCCTTTTTCGTGGTATGGAACAAAGAATGGGTTCTACTACTATCGACACCTACCCAATTAACCAACGATTGAGACCGAAGCTTAGCGAGCGTTTTCGTTATAAGAACTTCTCGCTCAATAAGACTAAGTGAGCAAACACCCTTACTCTAATGGGATGGTCTTCTTTTATCATTCCACGAAACTATAAAAAAGAATTTATTTAATAGATTGAAACCACATCCTAAAAGGGGCACTCAAGCTCGAACTTACTTTTTCAACGGCATCTTCCTTGTCCCAAAGTTCATCGATTAACCTGAAAGTTTACAATTCAATCAGCACCCTATTCGGATGATGCTGGAATAGTGTAAAAGCATACGATAAGTCCCAGTGAAAAGCTACCTTTACTCAATTTCTTATTTGATCCAAGGGGGCCTGCTTCCTGCTCTAACCCGTCTTCTTCCTTTCTTTTTGTTACAAATGCAATAGGTGTAAAAAATGCCCATACTGCCATGTGGGTTGTAGCATAAGGCCGGAATGCACATAATGTTACAAATGCCCTTACATATCCCTCTTCTATTGTTCTTAGACGTCCTGATGAACTTGAACACTTCAGCTTACTACTTTATATTATTATAAGTAGACTGGTTCTTGTTACTAGTTTGTTCCTGTCCCACTTCCACTTTCCTCACTCCCCGGGTTGCTTGCATAGTAAAAAGAAAGAAAGCGTCTATGGCAGATGTAATACAAGATCTAGGGAAGCCCTTCTTATAAACTTAAAGGCTATGTAGAATCCTAGGTTTAGCTTTCTAATACCAATTATTAGTTCCGGGTATCGCTCAAAAGTGATAGCGCCATCGAAAGAGAGAGTGTAAACAGTCAAACTTTGATACCTAGCATCCAATTTTCCATTCCCTGATTCGTGCCTCTTTATCAAAGACTTTATGAATAGTGGTTGGCTTCCGAGTGGGAAAGATAAGAAGAGCTTGACCGATCCATTCTGAAGGGAAGAAACATACTGCTTAAGATATAAAACGTAATGCAGCCATCCCGACTTTCGTCCTATCCTAATAACAAACCTGGAGAACAGGTAAGCTCCAATACATAGTTCCTTGGTTAGACCGCCTGTGATAACCCAAACCCGGCATGCATTTAATGGCATTTAATTGCATTTAATTAAGTGTCATCTTAAATGTTAGTGTTTAATTGCATTTGATTACGTGCTTATATTAACTTATTCAATTGTATCTTAACATTAACTTTATAATTCTTTAAAATATTCCATAAATAGTTAAATTAATTATTGTTAAATGAATAATGATTATTTTGATTGTTTTGATTATTTTAATAATCGGTTTTAATTATCTTGCATTAAAATCACTCAGTTTTCAAATAAATGAAAAAAGTAACTCCGAGCCGGAGTGAATTTTAAACTATTCTACTATTCTACTTTTCAAAAAAATTAAAGTTTTCTATTATTGCTCATCACTTTATTAGTGATCATTTATTGATCGTTTGATCGTAGTATTTTGAAAATAAGAGTTAGAGAAATATTCTTCTGACTTAGTGAAAAATGTTTTTAGCTTAATTTAACTAGCTTTAGATGTTTTTCATTTAATTGCATTGTTTTAAGTTGAACTAGATTAAATGGCATCAAAATAAGCTTATTTGACCAATTTTCACTTAAGTTTGACTTTGGAAAAAGACCATTTTGCCCTTGAGCTTTGTCAATTCTTTTAAATAGCCAAAATTCAAAAAAATGATCAAAAAAACAATTTTCAAAATGCCCTATAAGTCCTTGCCATGGCCGAAGCTCTCAAGGAGGAAAAAGAAAAGATTTTTGCTTGTATTTTCTTCTACAATCGTGCTTGGAATTGCTCGGGGGTCATGGCTCGGGTCCTTGTGGGTCTTGATCTTCAATGTCTGTGAGGGTTTTCATGCTTTTTTGCATTTAAATTCGAATTTGAATTTTGTGTCAAATTTTTAGATTTGATATATAATGTGTTATAATGCTTGTAATTGCTTGATATAGCTTCCTTTGAGTTCGTAGAGCATTGTTTGATAGTTATTTAGCAATTTTTACGATTGAAATTGCGTATTTGAAATTGGGGAAAAATAATAAATAGTGAATTTTGAATAGTAAACTCTAGAATTTCGAATTTTGATCCGAATTGCGATTGCTTGATTTGGATAGGTGCCATTAGTGATAGAAGGATAAAATGTGCAATAAAAACGGACCGGCCTTTGTTAATTAGAAATTAGACAAAGAAACGTAAAGGGGCCGTTTGACCAAAAGTTGACCGTGCTCGAATTGAGTTGGGGGTTTTGCAATTGAGGGCATGGAAGCACTTTTGGCGCTGTTGTGGCCCTGATTGAATGACCGGTTAGCATAGCTGTAGTTCAAATGCGGTAGGTGGACTTTCGGCCTTCGGTTGAGAAAGTGAAGTTTAGTGATATAGAAACGTGCTTTGTAGTGCCTAAGTGAATGTAGTGAAATCAGTTTCCTAGTCCCGTAGCTCGTTTGCTCATAATTGCCTTTTGAAGTTAAAGATTGAATAGTGATATTTGTCGTTTTCATGTTTGAACTGCTGTTACTTGTTTAATTGGTGTTATTGTTGCTATTAATGATAGTTATGCTTGAAAAGTTAATTGAATGCTAATATTGATTGTAAATGCTTGATATCTCGTTTATCGCCTCTAATCTATATTGTTGTGCTATCGCTCGTTTATCACCTTGTATCTTGTCTTGCATTGCATAGTGTCAGGCGCGTGAGTGATGGGCCTTTCTGGGTAGTCTCGGGCTGCAAGTGTTGGTTGCTCTAGCTCCGTGTCCTATTCCCATTCTCGCTTGGGTTGCCTTCTAGGGAGATTTGGGTCGTAGAATTAATTGGATACTTTCGGGGTATTCCAAACTGAAGTTATAAGGTGGTTGCGTGCTTATTGTCATCGTTGTCAACATCAAGCTCAAGATTGATGTATCACTCGTGAAATGGTACATTGCTCGAATGAGTGAACCGTGACCTTCAAAGTGTGGTATAGCCTTGAATGGTTGTGTTGATGCTTTCTTTAATTATTTATTGTATTGTCGTGTATATTGAGTGCTTTCTTATTGATTATATTGCTTAACTGTACCTATTTGCATTGCACGACTTTCTTTCTCTCCACATCGATATCTGTCTCGCCTTCATTGAGTATACATGTTGAGTATACTCACTCCTCACCACCATATTTCAAGAAATGCTATGTTAGCTGGAAAGTTCGTGGTTTCGTGAAAGATCATGCTTGAAGAGTAGTCTTGCGTGCTATGTGGCTTGAGTTGTCAAATATGCAAAGATGTATGTTTCATGTGTTGTTTGTATTTAATGTTAAAAAGGAATGTAATTTAAGCTTTACTAGGTTATTAAGGTGATTTGAAAAGTTAGATTGTCACGCCCCAACACGACCCCTCCTATGATCAGTCAGGACGCAACGGAATTTCGGCAGTATAACGACAATAAATAGGACACCGAGGTTCCAAACCAACCTCATTAAACATCATACATCCAGCAACTCCTTAATTCAAACAACAACATACAACACAATCATATTATACAATAAACCATCCTCGTTATACGCCTCCGTTCCAACATAACATACAATACCTCAACCTTATCATACATTTCAAAAATAAGTTGAGACATATTTACAACTTAACCATAGACAAAAGAATGCCACTAAGTTAACACCATTTGGATCATCATCTTCCAACATCTATTACAATAAGAACCACAAAGCATATAAAAGTCTATTAAGCTAATATACATGACATTAAACAACATATAATCATGGATAAGACTCGGGAACATATGACTCGTCCACGTAAAGCACATTTTCCACATTCTCCTCTTCAGGAGGCACATACCCGTAATCCGGCTCTGCAACACCTGAAAGCATGCATTAATAGAGAGTGAGCTTATATACATAAGCCCAGTGAGGATCCGATAGATCTCGACAGTATTCACTACGCTCCTTGGATTTAGTCCTTTGAGCAAGTAAACACACAACAACAATAATAATGCTATCATCACATAACAACATAAATAATGCTATCATCACATAACAACATAAATAATGCTATCATCACATAACTATATAACCAATCAATAAGGATACTCTATTTGGTGTAGCTCCAAACGCCATCACGATCTCAACCGTTCTTCTTATAACTCCCCATTACTCACGCACCCGAGGTACCTCACTAGCCCCTTCCCTCCATGACATCTCCGTCATGCGAGCTGGGGGTAGCCTATGGCAGTCATGCCGTTATCAACCCGACAGCCCGACGCTGCCCAAGAGGTGGCACACACATACCAAGGCTCCATATTCATCAATCATCATGCAAGCATAAATCAATCAATCCATTGGGGGATCAGCAACAAGAGTGCCCGATTCCCGCATTCAATAATAATCAATCAATAACATCAATATAACATCAATATTAAATTAAACAACAAACATCGTAGTTAGATGACAAAGTAGGCCATCTAACCGGACATGCATAATATACATAATTAAACTCTAAATTACTCAACAACAACTCACCATTCATCACTCGAACACTACCCAACCATCTAAGGCATCGTTCAAGAAATTAAAGAATGACAACCTAAACTTCTAAAATTCATAACTTACAATCTACTAATCCAAACATTGCCAAATCAGTTCCTATCACTCACCCATTCAACCTACTACATTAGTCCTCTCGGAAATCCACCATAACACCTCCAAATCATGCCCGATAACCCTAAAACCCTATGACGTCATGGCTGGATTTTCCGGATTTTCACACAAACAATGTAATCGAAAATTCGGCATTACAACAGCGCTAACACGTAATTATCAAGTATTTAGAAATCGACGGCAATCGATTTCGAGCAACACAACTCAATTAAATCAACTTTGAACATTTTATTCAAAATTAAATACCCGGAAAATAAAAATTATGCTATATCCGACAGAAACTCGTAGTATTAGTATATAATGATCCCTAGCATGCAAGGAGCAATAATCTAACATCAGATTTCAATTCTAACGGTTCAATCTTCATTTATACGCAAAAACACAAAAATGACATTTTGAGATCTAGAATTTTTCTCTCACCTTTGATGCGATAAAATCCTAAGAATGCGTGCAATGCGTGCCCAACAAGCAGAATCCAAGTCGGTGCGAAGTTTCACGGACAAAAACTAGGTTTTTCTTTGAAAAATTGGATTGAAAAGCTTTGAAATTCTCTTTCTTTTTCTCTCCTCTTTCTCTCGGCCATGTGTGTGTTTGTGGAGTGTGTTTTGTGTTGTGTGAGTGTGTGTTGATGACAAGGAGTATTTAAAAGCTTGGTCAATTAAAAAAATGCAAAGTCAAAGTTAGTTTTAATAGGTATTTTTGTGTTTTTAATGACTTTAATTGCATTTTAATGTTCACCAAATTAAAAATAATTATGCAACCCCCAAGATATCTCAAGTGGATTATTTTTAGGTGACAAGAAGTTTTACATTCAAAGAATTCCACCCGAGTCGGCTTAAAACTCGATTTTCGCAAAAGTCGGTGTAAAAACCCTAATAAATTCTTAAGCCGATTTTAAAACCGTTTTCATCAAACACAGGTCTATTAAAGTCCGTGGACTAGGTCTAGAAGGGTTAAAAAGACCAGTTTCAAAATTATAGCGGACGTGTTTCGAAAACACTATTCACTAAAAATCGACGATAAAATTTCTGACTCCGTTTTTGATGAAAATTTCATGAATGCACATTTAGCACGTATTAGGAGTATTGAAATCAAAATTATAACTTTCTAGGTCCTATAGCACATAAACAGGTCATATGCACGCAAAACGAGACAAAGCACGTAAATCAAGTTAAAGCAGAAAAATGGGGTTTCACATTCTCCCCTCCTTAAAACAATTGCGTCCGCGCAATTCTTGAACTGACAGACAATTAAATCCTCAATCGTTACACTTAATAATACTTCTCTTAGTTCCCATTTATTTCCTAGGATGACACCTAACCAAAGACCTCAAAAGAACAACCTCTGTTGACTGCAAGTTGATGATCATAGTTCCAAGACAATCTCCAATTCATAATTCTCTCCTACCTAATATCTTATTGCATATGAAAGAAATCACAACTCCAAAGTCTTAGCATGACACCAGTAATTATCAATCATCTCCTACTATACAAAAGAGCTCTATGAACACCCTGAGGGTTTAAAAACTCATTCACGATAATATGAATGATTATTGATCAAGGAAATATCTCAAAAGTGACATTTGTCAGAATATGGCTCTTATGAAATTTACAAGGAAATAAGAATATGGAAAGTCATATTCGAGCCAACAATCAAGTGAACAAGATGTCAAACAGGTTAGAGAATCAAGAGGCTAATAGTTTAATAAGGAAGCATGATAACTAAGATAAGAAATGTCTCAGCACCTTTTAGTTAAATAAGTACGAACAAAGGATGATGACGAGTCAAAACAGTGCTAAGTATGTTGAACAAAAATTCCTGAACAAGTAGATATTTCAATTCTCGATGATTGTTCAAGGAACCAACAAGCAAGTTGTACTTGAGGTGAATTTGAAATTAAGAAATAAGAGGTGGTTAATTCAATAGAAGTCATGAGTGGCAAGAGTATCTCAGCACGCAATACCAAAGAAGTGCGAATAAGAAATGATAACAATAAGACAGTGCTGAGTACTTCGAGTGAGCAATTACAAGAAAAGTAATGGCTCAGCATTTAATAATAAAACAATAGGATTAACAAGGATCAACAAGAATTACAATGATGTACTTAGGTAGGGAGTACATCAAGCAGGTGAAATTCGAATAAGTAAAATGGTATACCAAAGGAAAAATTACTTTCAAATGAGTAGTAATAGGATGAAATGAAATATTGAAACGAATGGCTAGAGATATAGAATGAAATATAGAAGTCTCAAACCTTAACTCCAATAAGTGACATTGCTATAAGAAGCAAATATGAATTTTAAGAATAGAAACAATGTCAAATGAGTATAGGATCCATTAATCCAGTAAGAAAACTTTCAAGAAACAATTGATAGGCTAGAAAAGTGTAACTCTCTTTCAATTAAGTGAGAATAGAGTAGAAATGAATAATAAGACTGATAGAATAGGAAGCACAAAGGGGTGTCCCACCTACACACTTAAACACCAACAAGTCAAATCTTACAAACTATCTTCCTCCAAAACAAGACACTAAGGAGATCTAGAGAACCTAAGGAGTCATAACAATCACCAAACAAGATAAATCACTCCAAAATTTTACATTCCGTACCAGACCAACCACTAAACAAGATAAATCACCGATTACCCAACAAGATTAACTAATGAGGACTCCAAAATCTGATAACACAATACATATTCATATTAACCCATTATAACACTAGTGAATCATCAATCAACAATTTAGAAAGTCATACCACCTAGAACTCAAAAGCTCGATGTAGGCAAGTAAATGTTCAGTCACCAAAATGCATTCTTATTTCCTCAAATAATTCTATCTCCCAACAATTACATCTTCAATTAAAGTAACTTTAGTCAGGAATCACTCCAATTTTCTCCAAGGTCTAAAGATCAAAACTCCAAAATATCCATTAATAATATAGCAATCCCAAATAGTAGAAATATTCACATGTTATGCCACACTTCCTTCCATTCACAAATATACATCACTAATTCCTCAAATAAATTCATTCTAAAATAACTTCAAGAAAGTATAATCTGAGTTGAGACTCCAAAAGTGTCTAATCACAACCTCACAAAAACCTCAACTTATGATTCATCTCCAAGTAATAACAAGTTAAACATGGCAACAAAAGTAATTATAATCATCAAGATACATTGCTATTTCCTCGAACAACTTCATTCTCACTAAAGGAACATCAAGATCAATCCACTAAGCCGAAACTAAAATCCATAAACATAACAATTAAAATCTAACTGATAAACTTCTAGAATAATAATAATTCAAAATCATGGCCTACCACTATTTCCGAAAACTCTTGCAGTCACCCTAGACATTAAAAGGTCACTCACGAGTTAAAACATGTATGCAACTATATCATATGAAAGACAAGTACAACGTAATGCGCAATTATCATACAATGCAACATTATCACATAACACACAATTCAACATATAAGAAGCCAACATCACATAAACAGGTTATATCACAGAAGTAAGTTATAAACAATTAAAGTCACATAAGCAACAAACTTCACATAAGACAAGTTGATCACGTAACTCACATTGGTCACTTAAAGTATATTGACCACCTAAAGCACGTTGTTTCACATAAGCTAGTTATAAACAATTAAAACCACATAAACAACTAACTTCACACAAGGCACTTTGATCACATAAAACACAATTGTCACATAATACACATTAATCACATAATGCACATTAATCACAACACATTGAGTATGTATAGCACGTTATCACATAAAACATATTGACCACATTAGTTCACTTAACACACAAGGCATACTGGTCACATAGAAAGTTAGACACATAAGTAAATTAATCACATAAACATATT
Source organism: Ehretia macrophylla (assembly GCA_037974665.1). Lineage (NCBI taxonomy): Eukaryota > Viridiplantae > Streptophyta > Magnoliopsida > Boraginales > Ehretiaceae > Ehretia > Ehretia macrophylla. The sequence continues at coordinate 16,837,696 of CM075780.1, read as the reverse complement.
AACATATGTTTCACTTTTCTTTCACTTAATACATACTTGCATGCTTAGACCACTACCCACATTCCGAGGATACCCCGGCTGACAGCTAACATGCGCTCTGATACCACTTAAACTGTCACGCCCCAACACGACCCCTCCTATGATCAGTCAGGACGCAACGGAATTTCGGCAGTATAACGACAATAAATAGGACACCGAGGTTCCAAACCAACCTCATTAAACATCATACATCCAGCAACTCCTTAATTCAAACAACAACATACAACACAATCATATTATACAATAAACCATCCTCGTTATACGCCTCCGTTCCAACATAACATACAATACCTCAACCTTATCATACATTTCAAAAATAAGTTGAGACATATTTACAACTTAACCATAGACAAAAGAAAGCCACTAAGTTAACACCATTTGGATCATCATCTTCCAACATCTATTACAATAAGAACCACAAAGCATATAAAAGTCTATTAAGCTAATATACATGACATTAAACAACATATAATCATGGATAAGACTCGGGAACATATGACTCGTCCACGTAAAGCACATTTTCCACATTCTCCTCTTCAGGAGGCACATACCCGTAATCCGGCTCTGCAACACCTGTAAGCATGCATTAATAGAGAGTGAGCTTATATACATAAGCCCAGTGAGGATCCGATAGATCTCGACAGTATTCACTACGCTCCTTGGATTTAGTCCTTTGAGCAAGTAAACACACAACAACAATAATAATGCTATCATCACATAACAACATAAATAATGCTATCATCACATAACAACATAAATAATGCTATCATCACATAACTATATAACCAATCAATAAGGATACTCTATTTGGTGTAGCTCCAAACGCCATCACGATCTCAACCGTTCTTCTTATAACTCCCCATTACTCACGCACCCGAGGTACCTCACTAGCCCCTTCCCTCCATGACATCTCCGTCATGCGAGCTGGGGGTAGCCTATGGCAGTCATGCCGTTATCAACCCGACAGCCCGACGCTGCCCAAGAGGTGGCACACACATACCAAGGCTCCATATTCATCAATCATCATGCAAGCATAAATCAATCAATCAATTGGGGGATCAGCAACAAGAGTGCCCGATTCCCGCATTCAATAATAATCAATCAATAACATCAATATAACATCAATATTAAATTAAACAACAAACATCGTAGTTAGATGACAAAGTAGGCCATCTAACCGGACATGCATAATATACATAATTAAACTCTAAATTACTCAACAACAACTCACCATTCATCACTCGAACACTACCCAACCATCTAAGGCATCGTTCAAGAAATTAAAGAATGACAACCTAAACTTCTAAAATTCATAACTTACAATCTACTAATCCAAACATTGCCAAATCAGTTCCTATCACTCACCCATTCAACCTACTACATTAGTCCTCTCGGAAATCCACCATAACACCTCCAAATCATGCCCGATAACCCTAAAACCCTATGACGTCATGGCTGGATTTTCCGGATTTTCACACAAACAATGTAATCGAAAATTCGGCATTACAACAGCGCTAACACGTAATTATCAAGTATTTAGAAATCGACGGCAATCGATTTCGAGCAACGCAACTCAATTAAATCAACTTTGAACATTTTATTCAAAATTAAATACCCGGAAAATAAAAATTATGCTATATCCGACAGAAACTCGTAGTATTAGTATATAATGATCCCTAGCATGCAAGGAGCAATAATCTAACATCAGATTTCAATTCTAACGGTTCAATCTTCATTTATACGCAAAAACACAAAAATGACATTTTGAGATCTAGAATTTTTCTCTCACCTTTGATGCGATAAAAGCCTAGGAATGCGTGCAATGCGTGCCCAACAAGCGGAATCCAAGTCGGTGCGAAGTTTCACGGACAAAAACTAGGTTTTTCTTTGAAAAATTGGATTGAAAAGCTTTGAAATTCTCTTTCTTTTTCTCTCCTCTTTCTCTCGGCCATGTGTGTGTTTGTGGAGTGTGTTTTGTGTTGTGTGAGTGTGTGTTGATGACAAGGAGTATTTAAAAGCTTGGTCAATTAAAAAAATGCAAAGTCAAAGTTAGTTTTAATAGGTATTTTTGTGTTTTTAATGACTTTAATTGCATTTTAATGTTCACCAAATTAAAAATAATTATGCAACCCCCAAGATATCTCAAGTGGATTATTTTTAGGTGACAAGAAGTTTTACATTCAAAGAATTCCACCCGAGTCGGCTTAAAACTCGATTTTCGCAAAAGTCGGTGTAAAAACCCTAATAAATTCTTAAGCCGATTTTAAAACCGTTTTCATCAAACACAGGTCTATTAAAGTCCGTGGACTAGGTCTAGAAGGGTTAAAAAGACCAGTTTCAAAATTATAGCGGACGTGTTTCGAAAACACTATTCACTGAAAATCGACGATAAAATTTCTGACTCCGTTTTTGATGAAAATTTCATGAATGCACATTTAGCACGTATTAGGAGTATTGAAATCAAAATTATAACTTTCTAGGTCCTATAGCACATAAACAGGTCATATGCACGCAAAACGAGACAAAGCACGTAAATCAAGTTAAAGCAGAAAAATGGGGTTTCACATAGATTATGTATTCAGTTATTATAGTTTAATTTCATTGCATGTATGTAATTGTCTAATGGAAAAAGTTAGAATGGTATGATAGTCTATCTTATGCAATAGATTAGTATGGTTTAATTGTGAAGCTTGAAAGTACTTGTCAAAGATGAAAATAGATAGGTTAGTTTTTAAACTGGAAGTGTATATATACTTGTTGTGTTTATTTGTTGAGAAACAAGGCTCAGATGGCCTTGAGGTGTTTGTATGGTTGGACACGGTGCTGGTCCACTTATATGCTATTACAGGTTTACAGTTTTCCTAGAAACAGGGGAGACTTTGTCCGTCTTTCCTTAAAATTTTTACCTGGGTCTGGAATTGGGATGTGATTAGATTGATTGATAGAACTCCCGGTCTCGAGAGGGATCGGGGTGTCACAGGTGGTATCAGAGCTTGTTTAGCTCATAAGTCGGGATAGGGTCCTCGGTCTGGTGGGTAGTGATCCTTGAATGTGTGCTTGTTAAGTATGTCTTGAAAGTGTATGCTTGTATGTGAGATTGTGTGTCTTGACTTGAATGTATGCACCTATGTGATATAGTTATGTGTTATGTGCTAAATGTGTGTTACGTGAAGTGAAGTGACTACTCATGTATCAAATTGGCATCGTGAATCGAATCGACCTCGTGAATTGTTATTTGCTTGAAGTATTGCTTGTAATGTGTGTATTGAAATGTCTTGAATTGGTTATGCCGTGATTTGAATTGATTATGTTGTGCTTGACTTGATTGTCGTGCTTGAGTGACTTTGTTGAATAAACTCTTTTGTAAACTTGCTTGCATAATACTTTAAGGCATGTGTATAAATGTGATATCTTGGCATTCATACATGTCCCGTGGAAATGGTAAGTAAGTCCTCTTTCTCCCCTGAAGAAAGTGGTTCACAGTTGGCATTTCAAGGTGTATGGATTGGCAAGAAATGAATGACATTTGACTAGCTTTTATTTGGAAGTTGGTGATTGTCTTTGGAGCTCGGTTATTGGCATACTTCTAAGAGTCTTCTTTGTGGTTGGCAATCATAAAAAGAGTAGCTTTCTTTTGGGGTTCTATTTGGTTGTTCTTTGGAGCATTCTTTGGTTTTCTTATTGGGTATTCTTTGGAATTTCTGTTGGCACTTCTTAGTAGACTTTGCTATTGGGGTTTCAATCGGACTTACTGCATGGAATTATCTATGGCATATGTGTCTCGGTCTTTATTGGTATGTTACTGGCATCCCTTATTGGCAATTCTTCAACAGCATTTTATAGAATTCTTAGTGGCCATTTATCTAGTACTTATTTATTTGGGCAATTCTTGGTACTTTATTACTGGAGCATTGTTTGGTTATTTTCTTTGGCATCCCTTAGTTGGTTTGGTAATCGGAATTCCTATCGGACTTATTGTGTAATATTACTTGCGGTATTCTTTGGAATTCTTATTGGGCATTCTACTAGTATTTTCCTTATTGGCATTTTTTGGAAGATCCTACACTTGGAATTCTGCTTGGACTTATTATCTTGTATTGTTTACGGCTTCTCCTTCGGCTTTTCCACTCAGGAAAATCTATACTTGCTGTTTACTAAGATGTTGCGGTAGGGACTCAGTGATTGGAGGATTTCATTTAGAGATTGGCCTTTGGTATTATTCTCTATATACTTTTACAGAACTTTCAGCTAGGTCTACTTACGATAATCAGCACTGCATGAGGTGTATCTGTAACGCCCCGATCCCTCACGAGATCGGGATTCCTAGTTATCACGCTATTCTCACCCAATTCCAAACCCCAGGCACAAAATTTTAGGGGAAAAACAGACGGAGTCTCCCCTGTTTATAGGACTAAACTGGTACCTGCAAAAGACACCTATGATACTAGATCCACAAACAGCAACTCTTACAACCAATCCTCCAAGATTTTTATGGGCCACCCGCGATCACAAGGCCATCCGAGCCTCGGAACAACAATTACATATAACACACAAGCAAGCAAAGCATTTCTAATTTTAACTATAGGTAGTTAGATACAACAATAGCCAAGTTCTACTTCCAAGTTTGTTAATCACACAAGCATGCAAAAGAATAAGTTTACTATGGATTATTACATGTCTTTCCACTTTATATCCAACATACAAGATTACAAATTATTACATTCACCAATTATACTCAAGACCCCAAGGTCATAAAAAGGCAATCAACAACAACTCCACGCAAGCTTCTCATTTTAGACAACCTTATCACACAAGAAGTCACAGAAATTGCTTAACTAGCACTTCCTCCTCTTCTACTACCGCTACTAGCTGAAGGTTTACCTCAAGTTCTCCTGAAACATATTAAATGAGGAGTGAGCAACGAAGTTGCCCAGTGAGGGAGGTGATGCAACATGCCAACGTGCAATATGATATGCAAACACAAGAAAACATATATAAGCCATGTAAATCAACAAGATAATAAGCCAAGCAATTAATCACTTTTAAAAAGGATACGGTTCCACTTCCAAGTCTTCATTCACGAGCCACGAACCACGAGCATCATGAACATGCCGGCAAACCCCAAACACCAACAATTGGGATACTCCGGATGTATCCCGATCCTACGACCCTTTCTCCCGAGGTAGGTCCATGCCCAGCAGGTGAACCACGCCTCTGGGGTAGTGGAGTATGCCTCAGCGAGAAAGGGAATAGGCACCATGGTAGTCGAGGGAGCACGGCAAGCCCGACGCCGCCCGTGTTTCTCGACGCTACCATGTCCGATAAAGGTTGCGCAACCCAAAACAAGTCACAAGCAATCAATATAACACATAACACATAAGAGGGACAACAAAGTAGGCCGCCCTCACATATATGCACGATAAAAGTTCATATAAGCACGATATTAGCTAATAGATGTCAAAAGAAGCAATCAACACAATTAATTCTAATAATCTACTCAAATAACTTAAATACATCCTAAATATTCAAGGCAAGGCATTGCTAACACACAACAAGTTCCAAATGCAACTAAAATGGCTAAAAACTACATTTCCCCTTTCTTTAACCGAGCTTTCTTTCTCCTAAGCATAGTTCGAGATTCCCAATCATACCCTAGTCTTTCTATATTCCTAATTAAGCTCAAAGGTACCTTTTAAAGTCACTAAAACTCATTTTTGAAGCAAAAGTTCGGGAAGGCCCCGAACGGGTTTGAACTATAGCCATACTAACCGAACCCCATTTTCGCGAAACGAAAGCACCAAAGGTGCTTCCTTAGCTCAAGGATACCCAAATCGATGCCCAAACTTGCCCGGATTGCTTAACGTATAAAACCCCCTTTTTAAAGTAAGCTAATTATGCAATTAAGTTCAAATTCGAGTGATTCAACCTAACATGGATTTTCAACTAACTTCCCTAGGGTTTAGAGCACCTAATTGAGGCATCAATTCAAGCCAATTAGCAAATTTTCTCAAAACCCTAGTTCTAGGCACTATTTATCATCTCTTTGATCAAATTGAACATTCAACCATTAACTTTGTTATCAACCCTCAAAAGTTAGCTCTAGAGACATTAAATAACTCATAGGAAGCATTCATAACAAGTTATATAGCTATAATTGACAATTCAAGAAAATTAACATATGCACATAAACTTTAAAATCAAGAAAATGAAACTCCCTCACAATTTTTGAAGATGATGATGCTTGTAGAAGTCCCTAGGTTGCTCAAAACCCTCCCAAGATCAATCTAGAAGCTCAAGATGCAAGGTTGTTGAAGCAAAATCTCCTCTTTTCCTTCTCCTATGCAATTCTCGGATTTGCTATGTCACGCCCCAACACGACCACTCCTATGATCAGTCAGGACGCAATGGAATTTCGGCAGTATAACGACAGTAAATAGGATACCGAGGCTCTAAACCAACCTCATTAAACATCATACATCCAGCAACTCCTTAATTCAAACAACAATATACAACACAATCATAATATACAATAAACCATCCTCGTTATACGCCTCCGTTCCAACATAACATACAATACCTCAACCTTATCATACATTTCAAAAATAAGTTGAGACATATTTACAACTTAACCATAGACAAAAGAAAGCCACTAAGTTAACACCATTTGGATCATCATCTTCCAACATCTATTACAATAAGAACCACAAAGCATATAAAAGTCTATTAAGCTAATATACATGACATTAAACAACATATAATCATGGATAAGACTCTGGAACATATGACTCGTCCACGTAAAGCACATTTTCCACATTCTCCTCTTCAGGAGGCACATACCCGTAATCCGGCTCTGCAACACCTGAAAGCATGCATTAATAGAGAGTGAGCTTATATACATAAGCCCAGTGAGGATCCGATAGATCTCGACAGTATTCACTACGCTCCTTGGATTTAGTCCTTTGAGCAAGTAAACACACAACAACAATAATAATGCTATCATCACATAACAACATAAATAATGCTATCATCACATAACTATATAACCAATCAATAAGGATACTCTATTTGGTGTAGCTCCAAACGCCATCACGATCTCAACCGTTCTTCTTATAACTCCCCATTACTCACGCACCCGAGGTACCTCACTAGCCCCTTCCCTCCATGACATCTCCGTCATGCGAGCTGGGGGTAGCCTATGGCAGTCATGCCGTTATCAACCCGACACTGCCCGAGAGGTGGCACACACATACCAAGACTCCATATTCATCAATCATCATGCAAGCATAAATCAATCAATCAATTGGGAGATCAGCAACAAGAGTGCCCGATTCCCGCATTCAATAATAATCAATCAATAACATCAATATAACATCAATATTAAATTAAACAACAAACATCGTAGTTAGATGACAAAGTAGGCCATCTAACCGGACATGCATAATATACATAATTAAACTCTAAATTACTTAACAACAACTCACCATTCATCACTCGAACACTACCCAACCATCTAAGGCATCGTTCAAGAAATTAAAGAATGACAACCTAAACTTCTAAAATTCGTAACTTACAATTTACTAATCCAAACATTGCCAAATCAGTTCCTATCACTCACCCATTCAACCTACTACATTAGCCCTCTCGGAAATCCACCATAACACCTCTAAATCATGCCCGATAACCCTAAAACCCTATGACGTCATGGCTGGATTTTCCGGATTTTCACACAAACAATGTAATCGAAAATTCGGCATTACAACAGCGCTAACACGTAATTATCAAGTATTTAGAAATCGACGGCAATCGATTTCGAGCAACGCAACTCAATTAAATCAACTTTGAACATTTTATTCAAAATTAAATACCCGGAAAATAAAAATTATGCTATATCCGACAGAAACTCGTAGTATTAGTATATAATGATCCCTAGCATGCAAGGAGCAATAATCTAACATCAGATTACAATTCTAACGGTTCAATCTTCATTTATACGCAAAAACACAAAAATGACATTTTGAGATCTAGAATTTTTCTCTCACCTTTGATCCGAAGTAAAGCTAGGAATGCGTGCAACAGGTGCCCAACAAGCGGAATCAAGCTCGGTTTGAAAAGATTCGGACTTTAAATGAGTTTTCTAAGGCAAAATTACTTTGAAAATAAGTTGAATAAAATCTCTTTTTTTCCCCTAAGCTTTCACGGCTGCAAGGTGTGTGAAAATGTGGTGTTTTGCTTTGTTTCATTGTGTGTTGGTGATATATGCATGAAAGTCAACAAGTCAAATGAAAGTCAAAGTTGAAACTTTAGTATTTTTAGTGTTTTCTTGACTTTAAATGCATTTTATTGATCACCAAAGTTCAAAACATTTATTCAACACCCAAGCTAGCTCAAGTAAATTATTTTTAGGTGACAAGAAGTTTTACAATCAAACAATTTCACCCGAGTCGGCTTAAAACTCGATTTTCGCAAAAGTCGGTGTAAAAACCCTAATAAATTCTTAAGCCGATTTTAAAATCGTTTTCATCAAACACAGGTCTATTAAAGTCCGTTGACTAAGTCTAGAAGGGTTAAAAAGACCAGTTTCAAAATTTTAGCGGACGTGTTTCGAAAATACTATTCACTGAAAATCGACGATAAAATTTCTGATCCCGTTTTTGATGAAAATTTCATGAATGCACATTTAGCACGTATTAGGAGTATTGACATCAAAATTATAACATTCTAGGCCTATAGCACATAAACAGGTCATATGCACGCAAAACGAGACAAAGCACGTAAATCAAGTTAAAGCAGAAAAGTGGGGTTTCACATTCTCCCCTCCTTAAAACAATTGCGTCCGCGCAATTCTCGAACTAACAGACAATTAAATCCTCAATCATTACACTTAATAATACTTCTCTTAGTTCTCATTTATCTCTTAGGATGACAACTAACCAAAGACCTCAAAAGAACAACCTCTATTGACTGCAAGTTGATGATCATAATTCCAAGACAATCTTCAATTCATAATTCTCTCCCACCTAATATCATATTGCATATGAAAGAAATTGCAACTCCAAGTCTTAGCGTGACACCACTAATTATCAATCATCCCCTATTACACAAAAGAGCTCTATGAACACCCCGAGGGTTTAAAAACTCATTCACGATAACATGAATGATTATTGATCAAGGAAATATTTCAAAAGTGACATTGGTCAGAATATGGCTCTTAAGACATTTACGAGGAATTAAGAATATGGAAAGTCATATTTGAGCGAACAATCAAGGGAGCAAGAGGTCAAACAAGTTAGAGAATCAAGAGGCTAATAGTTTAATAAGGAAGCATGATAACTAAGATAAGAAATGTCTCAGCACCTATCAGTTAAATAAGTACGAACAAAGGATGATGACGAGTCAACATAGTGCTGAGTATGTTAAACAAAAATTCCTGAACAAGTAGATATTTCAATTCTCAATGATTGTTCAAGGAACCAACAAGTAAGTTGTACTTGAGGTGAAATGAAATTAAGAGATAAGAGATGGTTAATTCAATAGAAAACATGAGTGGCAAGATAATGAGTATCTCAGCATGCAATAACCAAAGAAGTATAAATAAGAAAGGACAATGCTGAGTATATTAAATGAGCAATTACTAGCAAAGTAATGACTCTGGATTTAATAATAAAACAATAGGATTAACAAAGATCAACAAGAATGACAATGATGTACTTAGGTAGGGAGTACATCAAGCAGGTGAAATTCGAATAAGTAAAATGGTATACCAAAGGAAAAATTACTTTCAAATGAATAGTAATAGGATGAAATGAAATATTGAAACGAATGGCTAGAGATATAGAATGAAATATAGAAGTCTCAAACCTTAACTCCAATAAGCGACATTGCTATAAGAAGCAAATATGAATGTTAAGAATGGAAACAATGTCAAATGAGTATAGGATCCATTAATCCAATAAGCAAAACTTTCAAGAAACAATTGATATGCTAGAAAAGTGTAACTCTCTCTCAAATAAGTGAGAATAGAGTAGAAAAGAATAATAAGACCGTTAGAATTATGAAGCACAAGAAGGGTGTCCCACCTACACACTTAAACACCAACAAGTCAAATCCTACAATCTATCTTCCTCCAAAACAAGACACTAAGGAGATCTAAAGAACCTAAGGAGTCATAACAATCACCAAACAAGATAAATCACTCCAAAATTTTACATTCTGTATCAGACCAATCACTAAACGAGATAAATCACCGATTACCCAACAAGATTAACTAATGAAGACTCCAAAATCTGATAACACAATACAGATTCATATTAACCCACTATAACACAAGAGAATCTCCAATCAACAATTTAGAGAGTCATACCACCTAGAACTCAAAAGCTTAATGTAGGTAAGTAAATGTTCAGTCACCAAAATGCATTCTTATTTCCTCAAATAATTCTATCTCCCAACAATTACATCTTCAATTAAAGTAACTTTAGTCAGGAATCACTCCAATTGTCTCCAAGGTTTAAAGATCAAAACTCCAAAATACCCATTAATAATATAGCAATCCCAAATAGTAGACATATTCACATGTTATATCACAGTTCATTCCATTCACAAATATACATCACTAATTCCTCAAATAAATTCATTCTAAAATAACCTCAAGGCAGTATAGTCTGAGTTGAGACTCCAAAAGTGTCTAATCACAACCTCACAAAAACCTCAACTTATGATTCATCTCCAAGTAATAATAAGTTAAACATGGCAACAAAAGTAATTATAATAATCAAGATACATTGCTATTTCCTCGAACAACTTCATTCTCGCTAAAGGAACATCAAGATCAATCCACTAAGCCGAAACTAAAATCCATAAACATAACAATTAAAATCTAACTGATAAACTTCTAGAATAATACTAATTCAAAATCATGGCCTACCACTATTTCCGAAAACTCTTACAGTCACCCTAGACATTAAAAGGTCACTCACGAGTTAAAACATGTATGCAACTATATCATATGAAAGACAAGTACAACGTAATGCGCAATTATCATACAATGCAACATTATCACATAACACACAATTCAACATATAAGAAGCCAACATCACATAAACAGGTTATATCACAGAAGTAAGTTATAAACAATTAAAGTCACATAAGCAACAAACTTCACATAAGACAAGTTGATCACGTAACTCACATTGGTCACTTAAAGTATATTGACCACCTAAAGCACGTTGTTTCACATAAGCTAGTTATAAACAATTAAAAGCACATAAACAACTAACTTCACACAAGGCACAAAATCACATAAAACACAATTGTCACATAATACACATTAATCACATAATGCACATTAATTACAACACATTGAGTACGTATAACACGTTATCACATAAAACATATTGACCACATTAATTCACTTAACACACAAGGCATATTGGTCACATAGAAAGTTAGACACATAAGTAAATTAATCACATAAACATATTAACATATCTTTCACTTTTCTTTCACTTAATACATACTTGCATGCTTAGACCACTACCCACATTCCGAGGATACCCCGGCTAACAGCTAACATGCGCTCTGATACCACTTAAACTGTCACGCCCCAACACGACCCCTCCTATGATCAGTCAGGACGCAACGGAATTTCGGCAGTATAACGACAGTAAATAGGATACCGAGGCTCTAAACCAACCTCATTAAACATCATACATCCAGCAACTCCTTAATTCAAACAACAATATACAACACAATCATAATATACAATAAACCATCCTCGTTATACGCCTCCGTTCCAACATAACATACAATACCTCAACCTTATCATACATTTCAAAAATAAGTTGAGACATATTTACAACTTAACCATAGACAAAAGAAAGCCACTAAGTTAACACCATTTGGATCATCATCTTCCAACATCTATTACAATAAGAACCACAAAGCATATAAAAGTCTATTAAGCTAATATACATGACATTAAACAACATATAATCATGGATAAGACTCGGGAACATATGACTCGTCCACGTAAAGTACATTTTCCACATTCTCCTCTTCAGGAGGCAAATACCCGTAATCCGGCTCTGTAACACCTGAAAGCATGCATTAATAGAGAGTGAGCTTATATACATAAGCCCAGTGAGGATCCGATAGATCTCGACAGTATTCACTACGCTCCTTGGATTTAGTCCTTTGAGCAAGTAAACACACAACAACAATAATAATGCTATCATCACATAACAACATAAATAATGCTATCATCACATAACTATATAACCAATCAATAAGGATACTCTATTTGGTGTAGCTCCAAACGCCATCACGATCTCAACCGTTCTTCTTATAACTCCCCATTACTCACGCACCCGAGGTACCTCACTAGCCCCTTCCCTCCATAACATCTCCGTCATGCGAGCTGGGGGTAGCCTATGGCAGTCATGCCGTTATCAACCCGACACTGCCCGAGAGGTGGCACACACATACCAAGACTCCATATTCATCAATCATCATGCAAGCATAAATCAATCAATCAATTGGGAGATCAGCAACAAGAGTGCCCGATTCCCGCATTCAATAATAATCAATCAATAACATCAATATAACATCAATATTAAATTAAACAACAAACATCGTAGTTAGATGACAAAGTAGGCCATCTAACCGGACATGCATAATATACATAATTAAACTCTAAATTACTTAACAACAACTCACCATTCATCACTCGAACACTACCCAACCATCTAAGGCATCGTTCAAGAAATTAAAGAATGACAACCTAAACTTCTAAAATTCGTAACTTACAATTTACTAATCCAAACATTGCCAAATCAGTTCCTATCACTCACCCATTCAACCTACTACATTAGCCCTCTCGGAAATCCACCATAACACCTCTAAATCATGCCCGATAACCCTAAAACCCTATGACGTCATGGCTGGATTTTCCGGATTTTCACACAAACAATGTAATCGAAAATTCGGCATTACAACAGCGCTAACACGTAATTATCAAGTATTTAGAAATCGACGGCAATCGATTTCGAGCAACGCAACTCAATTAAATCAACTTTGAACATTTTATTCAAAATTAAATACCCGGAAAATAAAAATTATGCTATATCCGACAGAAACTCGTAGTATTAGTATATAATGATCCCTAGCATGCAAGGAGCAATAATCTAACATCAGATTACAATTCTAACGGTTCAATCTTCATTTATACGCAAAAACACAAAAATGACATTTTGAGATCTAGAATTTTTCTCTCACCTTTGATCCGAAGTAAAGCTAGGAATGCGTGCAACAGGTGCCCAACAAGCGGAATCAAGCTCGGTTTGAAAAGATTCGGACTTTAAATGAGTTTTCTAAGGCAAAATTACTTTGAAAATAAGTTGAATAAAATCTCTTTTTTTCCCCTAAGCTTTCACGGCTGCAAGGTGTGTGAAAATGTGGTGTTTTGCTTTGTTTCATTGTGTGTTGGTGATATATGCATGAAAGTCAACAAGTCAAATGAAAGTCAAAGTTGAAACTTTAGTATTTTTAGTGTTTTCTTGACTTTAAATGCATTTTATTGATCACCAAAGTTCAAAACATTTATTCAACACCCAAGCTAGCTCAAGTAAATTATTTTTAGGTGACAAGAAGTTTTACAATCAAACAATTTCACCCGAGTCGGCTTAAAACTCGATTTTCGCAAAAGTCGGTGTAAAAACCCTAATAAATTCTTAAGCCGATTTTAAAATCGTTTTCATCAAACACAGGTCTATTAAAGTCCGTTGACTAAGTCTAGAAGGGTTAAAAAGACCAGTTTCAAAATTTTAGCGGACGTGTTTCAAAAACACTATTCACTGAAAATCGACGATAAAATTTCTGATCCCGTTTTTGATGAAAATTTCATGAATGCACATTTAGCACGTATTAGGAGTATTGACATCAAAATTATAACATTCTAGGCCTATAGCACATAAACAGGTCATATGCACGCAAAACGAGACAAAGCACGTAAATCAAGTTAAAGCAGAAAAGTGGGGTTTCACATGCTACAGTGTTTTCAGCATGCTCTCTTTTTTTTTTTTGCTAAGTTATGAGCTAATGTGTGTGTTGTGTGAGTTATATATTAAATGGGGCTAAGTTGCTTGCTTAAATGGTTCACTAAATGCGCTTAGTTAGCTTAAAACGAGCCTAGATAGTAAAATGAATGCTAGCTAATTCATTCCCTAAATTATGTTACGTAATACTATTCATACAACTACAAAAATCATTTTCTAAACGAGCTCTCCTATCGCCTCTAGCTCAAATGCACATTTTTCCCACTACTCTAACAATTAATATGATTTAATAAAAATGCAAATTCGCTAATAGCATGAAGTTAAAAACAAAGTGAATAGTAATTTAAGAAGACAGTTAATACTGCACAGAAGGAAATGCGCAAACAAGGGATGCAACAGTAATTGAATGCATGGCTAAAATCTCGGACGTCACACCCTCTCCCCCTTAAACTAATTGCGTCCTCGCAATTCTTACACATACAAGCGAGTTACCCTCATACATAAAACACATTGATCACGTTAGTAATTTATAACAAGTAAAGTCACATAAGCAACAAGTTCACATACACAAATTATAAACTACTAAATCATTTAAACAACAACTTCACATAAAACAAGTTAATCACATATTCACATTAGTCATATAAAGCATATCGAGCACTCAAGTACACAAAGCACATAATTCACACAAGGCACGTTAATCACATCCATTCCACTTATCACACAAGCACATAAACCACTACTAGTTCACTCAACAAATAAAACATGTTGATCACATAAGCACATTGATCACATTAACTCTCTTATCACATAAGACATGCACATACACTTTTTAAACACATTGAAACTAACTAAGGCCACTACCCCACAAGCCGAAGACCCTATCCCGGCTTGCGCCTAGCTAACTAGCTAAGCTCTGATACCACTTCTGTAACGCCCCGATCCCTCACGAGATCGGGACTCCTAGTTATCACGCTATTCTCACCCAATTCCAAACCCCAGGCACAAAATTTTAGGGGAAAAACAGACGGAGTCTCCCCTGTTTATAGGACTAAACTGGTACCTGCAAAAGACACCTATGATACTAGATCCACAAACAGCAACTCTTACAACCAATCCTCCAAGATTTTTATGGGCCACCCGCGATCACAAGGCCATCCGAGCCTCGGAACAACAATTACATATAACACACAAGCAAGCAAAGCATTTCTAATTTTAACTATAGGTAGTTAGATACAACAATAGCCAAGTTCTACTTCCAAGTTTGTTAATCACACAAGCATGCAAAAGAATAAGTTTACTATGGATTATTACATGTCATTCCACTTTATATCCAACATACAAGATTACAAATTATTACATTCACCAATTATACTCAAGACCCCAAGGTCATAAAAAGGCAATCAACAACAACTCCACGCAAGCTTCTCATTTTAGACAACCTTATCACACAAGAAGTCACAGAAATTGCTTAACTAGCACTTCCTCCTCTTCTACTACTGCTACTAGCTGAAGGTCTACCTCAAGTTCTCCTGAAACATATTAAATGAGGAGTGAGCAACGAAGTTGCCCAGTGAGGGAGGTGATGCAACATGCCAACGTGCAATATGATATGCAAACACAAGAAAACATATATAAGCCATGTAAATCAACAAGATAATAAGCCAAGCAATTAATCACTTTTAAAAAGGATACGGTTCCACTTCCAAGTCTTCATTCACGAGCCACGAACCACGAGCATCACGAACATGCCGGCAAACCCCAAACACCAACAATTGGGATACTCCAGATGTATCCCGATCCTACGACCCTTTCACCCGAGGTAGGTCCATGCCCAGCAGGTGAACCACGCCTCTGGGGTAGTGGAGTATGCCTCAGCGAGAAAGGGAATAGGCACCATGGTAGTCGAGGGAGCACGGCAAGCCCGACGCCGCCCGTGTTTCTCGACGCTACCATGTCCGATAAAGGTTGCGCAACCCAAAACAAGTCACAAGCAATCAATATAACACATAGCACATAAGAGGGACAACAAAGTAGGCCGCCCTCACATATATGCACGATAAAAGTTCATATAAGCACGATATTAGCTAATAGATGTCAAAAGAAGCAATCAACACAATTAATTCTAATAATCTACTCAAATAACTTAAATACATCCTAAATATTCAAGGCAAGGCATTGCTAACACACAACAAGTTCCAAATGCAACTAAAATGGCTAAAAACTACATTTCCCCTTTCTTTAACCGAGCTTTCTTTCTCCTAAGCATAGTTCGAGATTCCCAATCATACCCTAGTCTTTCTATATTCCTAATTAAGCTCAAAGGTACCTTTTAAAGTCACTAAAACTCATTTTTGAAGCAAAAGTTCGGGAAGGCCCCGAACGGGTTTGAACTATAGCCATACTAACCGAACCCCATTTTCGCGAAACGAAAGCACCAAAGGTGCTTCCTTAGCTCAAGGATACCCAAATCGATGCCCAAACTTGCCCGGATTGCTTAACGTATAAAACCCCCTTTTTAAAGTAAGCTAATTATGCAATTAAGTTCAAATTCGAGTGATTCAACCTAACATGGATTTTCAACTAACTTCCCTAGGGTTTAGAGCACCTAATTGAGGCATCAATTCAAGCCAATTAGCAAATTTTCTCAAAACCCTAGTTCTAGGCACTATTTATCATCTCTTTGATCAAATTCAACATTCAACCATTAACTTTGTTATCAACCCTCAAAAGTTAGCTCTAGAGACATTAAATAACTCATAGGAAGCATTCATAACAAGTTATATAGCTATAATTGACAATTCAAGAAAATTAACATATGCACATAAACTTTAAAATCAAGAAAATGAAACTCCCTCACAACTTTTGAAGATGATGATGCTTGTAGAAGTCCCTAGGTTGCTCAAAACCCTCCCAAGATCAATCTAGAAGCTCAAGATGCAAGGTTGTTGAAGCAAAATCTCCTCTTTTCCTTCTCCTATGCAATTCTCGGATTTGATACAGTGTTTTCAGCATGCTCTCTTTTTTTTTTTTTGCTAAGTTATGAGCTAATGTGTGTGTTGTGTGAGTTATATATTAAATGGGACTAAGTTGCTTGCTTAAATGGTTCACTAAATGCGCTTAGTTAGCTTAAAACGAGCCTAGATAGTAAAATGAATGCTAGCTAATTCATTCCCTAAATTATGTTACGTAATACTATTCATACAATTACAAAAATCATTTTCTAAACGAGCTCTCCTATCGCCTCTAGCTCAAATGCACATTTTTCCCACTACTCTAACAATTAATATGATTTAATAAAAATGCAAATTCGCTAATAGCATGAAGTTAAAAATAGAGTGAATAGTAATTTAAGAAGACAGTTAATACTGCACAGAAGGAAATGCGCAAACAAGGGATGCAACAGTAATTGAATGCACGGCTAAAATCTCGGACGTCACAGTATCTACTCTGGCTATCTTTTAACTTTCTTATTTGGTACTTGTTAGACTTCTATTGGAGATTCGAAAATAGGGTATTCCTTTGGTATTCTTCTTGCTATTAATATGAGGTATTGATATCATCTATAGTATCTTTGCTTTAGTCTTTGTTGTTATTATCTCGGCGCTCTTGGTTGGAATTTTATTCTTCTCCGGTATTCGTGTCAACGAGATTCTTGTACGGTATCTACATTTGAGACTTTATTTGGCATTACTATTTGGAATTTCTTCTTAAACTTCCCTATTGGTCTTCTTGTTTAATATACTTGCTCAGCAACCGATGAAGATTACTCAGAGTTGGGTTCAGTGGATGCTGAGTCCTATTAGAAGAAGAATTGCGAGGACGCAATTGTTTTAAGGGGGAAAGGATGTGATAACCCGAACCCGACATGCATTTAATGGCATTTAATTGCATTTAATTAAGTGTCATCTTAAATGTTAGTGTTTAATTGCATTTGATTACGTGCTTATATTAACTTATTCAATTGTATCTTAACATTAACTTCATAATTCTTTAAAATATTCTAAAAATAGTTAAATTAATTATTTTTAAATGAATAATGATTATTTTGATTGTTTTGATTATTTTAATAATCGGTTTTAATTATCTTGCATTAAAATCACTCGATTTTCAAATAAATGTGAAAAGTAACTCCGAGCCAGAGTGAATTTTAAACTATTCTACTATTCTACTTTTCAAAAAAATTAAAGTTTTCTATTATTGCTCATCACTTTATTAGCTATCATTTATTGACCGTTTGATCGTAGTATTTTGAAAATAAGAGTTAGAGAAATATTATTCGGACTTAGTGAAAAATGTTTTTAGCTTAATTTAACTAGCTTTAGATGTTTTTCATTTAATTGCATTGCTTTAACTTGAACTAGATTAAATGGCATCAAAATAAGCTTATTTGACCAATTTTCACTTAAGTTTGACTTTGCAAAAAGACCATTTTGCCCTTGAGCTTTGTCAATTCTTTTAAATAGCCAAAAATCAACAAAATGATCAAAAAAACAAATTTCAAAATGCCCTATAAGTCCTTGCCATGGCCGAAGCTCTCAAGGAGGAAAAAGAAAATATTTTTGCTTGCATTTTCTTCTACAATCGTGCATGGAATTGTTCGGGGGTCGTGGCTTGGGTCCTTGCGGGTCTTGGTCTTCAATCTCTGTGAGGGTTTTCACGCTTTTGTGCATTTAAATTCGAATTTGAATTTTGTGTCAAATTTTTTAGATTTGATATATAATGTGTTATAATGGTTATAATTGCTTGATATAGCTTCCTTTGAGTTCGTCGAGCATTGTTTGATAGTTATTTAGCAATTTTTATAGTCGAAATTGCGTATTTGAAATTGGGGAAAAATAATGAATAGTGAATTTTAAATAGTAAACCTTAGAATTTCAGATTTTGATCCGAATTGCAATTGCTTGATTTGGAAAGGTGCCATTAGTGATAGAAGGATAAAATGTGCAATAAAAACGGACCGACCTTTGTTAAAATTGGAAATTAGACAAAGAAACGTAAAGGGGCCGTTTGACCAAATGTTGACCATGCTCGAATTGAGTTGGGGGTTTTGCAATTGAGGGCATGGAAGCACTTTTGGCGCTGTTGTGGCACTGATTGAATAACCGGTTAGCATAGCTATAGTTCAAACACGATAGGTGGACTTTCGGTCTTCGGTTGGGAAAGTGAAGTTTAGTGACATAGAAACGTGCTTTGTAGTGCCTAAGTGAATGTAGTGAAATCAGTTTCCTAGTCCTGTAGCTCGTTTGCTCGTAATTGCCTTTGGAAGTTAGAGATTGAATAGTGATATTTGTCGTTTTCGTGTTTGAACTGTTGTTACTTGTTTAATTGGTGTTATTGTTGCTATTAATGATAGTTATGCTTGAAAAGTTAATTGAATGCTAATATTGATTGTAAATGCTTGATATCACGTTTATCGCCTCTAATCTGTATTGTTGTGCTATCGCTCGTTTATCGCCTTGTATCGTGTCTTGCATTGCATAGTGTCAGGCGCGTGAGTGATGGGCCTCTCTGGGTAGTCTCGGGCTGCCAGTGTTGGTTGCTCTAGCTCCGTGTCCTATTCCCATTCTCGCTTGGGTTGCCTCCAAGGGAGATTTGGGTCGTAGAATTGATTGGATACTTCCGGGGTATTCCAAACTGAAGTTATAAGGTGGTTGCGCGCTTATTGTCATCGTTGTCAACATCAAGCTCGAGATTGATGTATCGCTCGTGAAATGGTACATTGCTCGAATGAGTGAACTGTGACCTTCAAAGTGTGGTATAGCTTTGAATGGTTGTGTTAATGCTTTCTTTAATTGTTTATTGTATTGTCGTGTATATTGAGTGCTTTCTTATTGATTATGTTGCTTAACTGTACCTATTTGCATTGCACGAGTTTCTTTCTCTCCACCTCGATATCTGTCTCGCCCTCACTGAGTATACGTGTTGAGTATACTCACTCCTCACCACCACATTTCAAGAAATGCCATGTTAGCTGGAAAGTTCGTGGTTTCGTGAAAGATCATGCTTGAAGAGTAGTCTTGCGTGCTATGTGGCTTGAGTTGTCAAAGATGCAAAGATGTATGTTTCATGTGTTGTTTGTATTTAATGTTAAAAAGGAATGTAATTTAAGTTTTACTAGGTTATTGAGGTGATTTGAAAAGTTAGATTATGTATTCAGTTATTATAGTTTAATTTCATTGCATGTATGTAATTGTCTAAAGGAAAAAGTTAGAATAGTATGATAGTCTATCTTATGCAATAGGTTAGTATGGTTTAATTGTCAAGCTTGAAAGTACTTGTCAAAGATGAAAAGAGATAGGTTAGTTTTTAAACCAGAAGTGTATATATACTTGTTGTGTTTATTTGTTGAGAAACAAGGCTCGGATGGCCTTGAGGTGTTTGTATGGTTGGACACGGTGCTTGTCACGCCCCGACCCGACCCCGCAAAAGGCCAAGCCCGGACCCGACACACGGACGGAGTCTCCTCTATACCGCGGACGATCCGAAAACCCTAAAAACAATATAATACTTGCGAAAACCATAAAATAATCAAAACAAGCCAACTTTCTGTAAAACATACATTTCCTATTATCCAACTTCCCAAGCCAAAAATGCCATGCATACTACACAGGTATTCATGCCACTAAACCATTAGCTATTAGTATGCATTTCTTCACTAGTCAACCGAGTATAAGTTTACAATTTTACAAACTTAAACCATTACAACATAAGACCATTAAAGGTCTTAACTAGAAAATATATATATAAGGCTACAAGCCTCAAAATTAAGCGTCCTTCACGCAATATACATAACAACAAGGTTTGCACAAAACTGGTAACCAACCACCAGCAAAGCAGGTAAGTGCTATCATGGAAACACCTCCACCTGCTCCTCCAACTCAATTACCTCGAGAGGGTCTGCCTCAACTACTCCTGTAAAAACATAGTATAGAGAGGAATGAGCAAAAACTATTGCTCAGCGAGGGCAATTGGTCTCAAGGACGGAGATGAGAGGAGTATGCAATGCAATTAGCCAAACAATACATATAAATCATATAAAGATACAACCAAAGCCAATAATAAAGCAAGGCAAGTATCTAAAGCTGCAAACACTCATTCAAAGGATACGATACTCTTTTTACGAGCAACTTTCAAATACGAATTCGATGACGACGCGCCGGCCCAAACAACCTTATAACACCAGTTTGGAATACCCCGGAAGTATCCATCAATCCTACGACCCAAATCTCCCTGGGAGGCAATCCAAGCGAGAAAGGGAATAGCAGCGGAGCTAGAGCAACCAACACTGGTAGCCCAAGGCTACCCAGAGGGGCCCATCACTCACGCGCGAGACACTATGCAATGCAAGACTCGATACAAGACAATAAACAAGCGATAAACAAGCGATAAAGCCACACATGGGAGAATAACAAAGTAGGTTACTCTCGCCCGCAATAGCAGCAATTTGATAAGCAACTCAATCCAAAACAACTCAAACAAGTAATTCAAGTAATTCTAAGCATTCTATGAGCATAAAGACAAGTAAACACACAAAAACACAAATCGGCCCCAACTATCAAAATGCTACCATTTCCAAACGAGCCACGAGTTCTGGAAACCGACTTCGCCAACCCTCCTAGGTCACCATAAGGCACGTCTAAAGACCCCGAAACCTTACTTTACCCTAGAACTCGCGCAAAGCCCCGATTTCCCCATTTCTCGTTTGAACTACAACTACAACAACCAAACACCCAACCAACGCCATAATCGCACCAAAAGTGCTTCCATGGCTTCCCGAAGCAATGCCAACACGCAAAACGAGAAAGCGCCAAAGTCGACCTAAACGACCCCGACTTTCCCAAAGGCTTAATTCTCATTTTTTCCACTACGCAACCCAAACAAACCACACATTTTAGCATTCTAGCATACCTAGCACGTTTCTACCTCAACGGAAAGCATAACAGCGCAACTTCAACGTTTCAAGGTTTTACTATTCACAAAACACTATTCATTCCACAATTCAAGTTGCAATCACAACATTTAACTGCAGAAAATGTTACAAAGCTATAAATACATGTTCTACAAATGCTAAGGAACATTCTAGAAGCATCAAATCGCTTTAAATAACGATCTACGGATAAATCTAAAAATTGAGAAAGTTAACAAACACAACGTATAAATGCGCAAATAACATGCTTCCCTCACCTTAGGCACTCCTAGTTGCTAGGAAAACAACGTTGGTTGCCTTGGAAACCACCCCGCACGAGCTCACACGAAGATTGATCGTTTGGAAGGTTGAATATTTTTTTTTCTTTCTCTCTTGCTTCGGCCTGCTCCTGGTCTGTTCAGCTGCTGTTTTTATTTTATTTTGCGTAGTTTTAACTTATTTAAGGGTCATATGGTCAAAGGGTCAAAGGGCTAAGGTCAAACAACTTAAGACTTGGTCAAAGGGCCCTATTTTGCGCGTTTTAAAGCCGTTTCAGCTAAGGTAAGTTCAATTAAAGCTAGCAACATTTAAAATATAAAATTTAAGTCATCTAAATACTAGTTTCACTATTTGCTGAGGACTAGAAATCGTTATCTAGCTATCGCTCCCTAAATGCAATGCACGTTGCGTTGGCGATAAAGTAACAATTAATTCACAAAGAATTTAAGGAAATATAATTTTCAAAATAATAAACAAAGAAAATTCACATTCCGGGCTCGGGTATTATACCCTCTCCCCCTTAAAACAATTGCGCCCATGCAATTCTTACCTGGTCAACAAACAACTCCGGATACTGATCCCGAACTTGGTCCTCTCTTTCCCAAGTCGCTTCCTCAAACCCATGATGATTCCATAGAACCTTTACTAACGGAATACTCTTCCTGCGAAGCTCCTGAATCTTTCGATCCACAATTCTAATCGGTTTCTCTTCATAAGACAACTTCTCTTCAATCTGCAAAGGCTCTGGTTCAAGTACATGTGAAGGGTCTGGATGATACTTCTTCAACATAGACACATGGAACACATCATGCAGTCTCGACAAGCTCGGAGGCAAAGCTAATCGATAAGCCAAAGGACCTACCTTTTCGGTGATCTCATACGGACCCACATACCTGGGACTAAGCTTCCCACTCTTACCGTGCCGAATCAATCCCTTCCGTGGAGAAATCTTAAGAAACACCCAATCTCCCAAATCAAACTTAAGATCTCAACGGTGCTTATCCGCATAACTCTTCTGACGACTCTGAGCTGTAAGCATACGCTGGCGAATAAGGTGAACATTATCTACCATCTTAATCATCTCAGGTAACATAGTCGGATCAACTATTCTCATCTCTCCAACCTCTTCCCAATATAATGGGGATCTGCATTTCCGACCATACAACGCCTCGTAGGGAGCCATACCTATAGTAGATTGATAACTATTATTGTAGGCGAACTCCGCTAAAGGCAAAAACTTCTCCCAATTCTTCCCAAAGTCAAGCACACATGCCCGAAGCATGTCTTCCAAGATCTTGATGGTTCTCTCAGACTGTCCATCAGTTTGCGGATGATATGCAGTACTGAAGCTCAACTTAGTTCCCATGGCCTCTTGCAACTTCTGCCAAAAACGAGATCTGAATCTGGGATCCCTATCTGACACTATACTCTGTGGTACTCCATGCAATCTCACAATATTAGCAACATAAAGCTCAGCTAGCTTATCAAGGCTATCCTGTTTGTTCACGGGAATAAAATGTGTAACTTTAGTCATGCGGTCCACAACAACCCAAACAGAATCACATCCTCTCGGAGATCTAGGAAGATCGGTCACAAGGTCCATTGTTATATGTACCCACTTCCATTGCGGAATCGACAACGGCTGTAGAAGTCCGGCTGGCCTCTGATGCTCAACTTTAACCCTCTGACAAGTCAAACATTTGGATACATACCCAGCAATCTCCCTCTTCATATTGTTCCACCAGAAGTGTTGCTTCAAATCTCTATACATCTTTGTACTGCCCAGGTGAATCGTGTACCTCGAATTATGTGCCTCGGACAGGATCTCATTCTTCAAAGTCGGATCATCAGGAACACATACTCTATCCCTGAATCTGAAAATGCCATCTGCATGTAATTTAAACTCCGACTCTCCCCCTTTAGCTTTCTCTTGGATCTTCAAGATGTGAGGATCAGTCCTCTGAGCCTCTCTGATCTGTGCTAGCAATCCTGACTGAATCTGTAAACTAGCAAACCGAATCCCTACCTCAGTAGCTTCTGGTTTCCATGAACAAATTTCTTCCAAAGTCTCCCAGTCCTTGATAATCAAGCTTGCAACAGTAGCCTTTCGGCTCAAAGCATCAGCAACAACATTTGCCTTACCTGGCGCATAGTTAATGGAACAGTTATAACCACCCAATAGCTCTAGCCATCTCCGCTGCCTCATATTTAGATCCTTCTGTGAAAATAAATACTTGAGACTCTTGTGGTCAGTAAATATTTCAAATCTGCAACCCCACAAGTAGTGACGCCACTTCTTCAAAGCAAACACAACTGCAGCTAACTCAAGATCATGTGTAGGGTAGTTGACTTCATAAGGTTTCAATTTCCTAGAAGCATAGGCAATCACCTTACCATTCTGCATTAAAACACAGCCCAAACCTTCCTTAGATGCATCACTGTAGACAACAAAGTTCTCTATTCCCTCAGGTAAAACTAGTATAGGAGCTGTAGTTAGTCTCTTCTTCAATTCTTGGAAACTGGATTCACATTTGGCATCCCAGTTGTAAGCAACTTTCTTCCGAGTCAACTGGCTCAAAGGTCCAGAAATTTTAGAAAAGTCTTTAACAAATCTCCGGTAGTAACCTGCCAATCCAAGAAAACTCCGAATCTCTGGCACTGTCTCAGGTCTCTTCCAAGCTGAAACAACTTCAATCTTAGCTGGGTCCACTGAAATTCCTCGATCTGAAATGATATGGCCTAGAAAAGATATCTGGTTCAACCAGAACTCATACTTGCTGAATTTAGCAAAAAGTTTGTTTTCCTGCAAAGTCTGAAGCACAATCTTCAAGTGTTGCTCGTGTTCAGCCTCGTTCTTCGAATACACTAAAATGTCGTCAATAAAGATCACGACAAACTGATCAAGGTAAGGCCGAAAAACCCTTTGCATCAAGTCCATGAATGCGGCTGGTGCATTCGTCAATCCAAACGGCAACACAACAAACTCATAGTGGCCATATCTAGTCCTGAATGCCGTCTTTGTTATATCGTCACTCCGAATTCTAAGTTGATAGTAGCCCTGCCTCAAGTCAAATTTGGAGTAAACACTCGTACCCTGCAACTAGTCAAACAATTCTTCAATCAACGGCAAAGGGTATTTATTCTTAATCGTGACTTGATTAAGTCCCCTGTAATCAATGCATAACCGTAGTGTGCCATCTTTCTTTCTCACAAACAACACAGGTGCACCCCACGGTGAAGAACTAGGTTGTATAAACCCTTTCTCAAGCAAGTTCTGAAGCTGAATTTTTAATTCCTGAAGTTCAGCCGATGCCATCCTATAAGGACTCCTAGAAATTGGCGCAGTGCCTGGTACAAGATCAATCACGAACTCAATCTCCCTATCCGGTGGTAAACCCGGTAATTCCTCGGGAAATACACCAGGGAAGTCTCTAACAATCGGAACCTCATTCAGACTCAACTTATCAGCAGGCTGATTGATCAAATAGGCTAAGTAAGCTTCACAACCCCTATTCAACAACTTAGAAGTCTTGATCGCTGATAAAAGAGGAATTCGGGCAGCCCTGCAGTTCCCAACAATCTCTAGTACCGGTAGGTCAGGAACCTTAAGATAAACGATCTTTGTTCTACAATCCAACTGTGCATAATACTTTCCCAACCAGTCCATTCCCAAAATGATTTCAAAGTCACGGAATGGTAATATAATTAAATCAGCAGGAAATTTACGGTTCTCAATACATATATCACAAGATTTGCAAATAGACTCAGCAACAAATTTTGCACCCAAAGGAGCACTAACTTCAACTTCATGAGGCAAATTATCAATGCAAACATTCACAGATCGTGCACATGCAGGAGTTATAAACGAATGTGTAGCTCCAGGATCAATCAAAACTTTAACTGGCTGAGTATTGAGAAGAAAGGTACCTTCCACTATAGCTGTATTATCGGGCAGCTCCTCTGCATCCAGTGCAAAGACCCTAGCCTGTACTCTCTGTGCTGGTCGTGCACCTGCAGCCCTATTCTGAACACCTCGGCCTCCACCACGGCCCTGAACATTATTATATTTAGGGCAATCCCTCACCCTATGCTCATCACTGCCACAACCCGTACATTTTCCACTCTTCCTCCAGCAGTTAGCCTCAATATGCCCTGGTCGATTACAATAATCACACTGCTGATTTTGCCTAACCGCAGTGTTTCCTGTAGGTGCTGGGGCTCTGGCAGGGGTAGGAACTGTACCTCCCTGCTGAGGTCTGGTCACAGCTGGTCTAGCCTGAATCTGCTGCTCTGGCTGATACGGACGCTGCTGAGGACCCTGTGCAGAAACCTGATACTGCCTCGGCTGTCTCTGGCTACTATGGCCCAAAAACTGCTTCTTACTCGGCTGACTGCTCTTAGCTAACATCTCAGCCTTCCGTTTCTCAAACTTCGAGGCTGCCTGAAATACCTCGGGAAAAGTAGTGTAGGTCTGCCCAGTCAAATGCAACTGTATGTCCATTCTCAGCCCACGGACAAACCTATGTATCATCCTCCTAGCTGGCCGTACCAACTCGGGCATATACCTCGACAGGCTAACAAACCTAGCCTCATATTGTGCAACAGTCATATTTCCCTGCTTCAGGGCCACAAACTCATCTTCCCGTCTCTCCATAGCCATCTCGGGAATATA
Source organism: Ehretia macrophylla (assembly GCA_037974665.1). Lineage (NCBI taxonomy): Eukaryota > Viridiplantae > Streptophyta > Magnoliopsida > Boraginales > Ehretiaceae > Ehretia > Ehretia macrophylla. The sequence continues at coordinate 16,810,746 of CM075780.1, read as the reverse complement.
TTTGTCCCGGAACTCACTTACGAAATCATCCCATAAATGTGGAACATCCTCACAATCCCACCTCAGCCTAACAGTATTCCACCATTGCTCTGCATCACCCTCAAATAAAAATGATGCATAATCTATTCTTGCCTCATCAGTATACCTCAACGCGGTGAAAATTTTCTCGACACGATTAATCCATCTCTCGGCCGCCTCATCATCAGGCTCTCCGAAGAACTTCCCCGGCTCATGCCTCAGAAATTTCTCTAGCTGGTTATTCTCAGCTCTGTACCCCTGACCACCAGGATTAGCTTGATTACCTTGGGGATTAATCCGGTCCTGCCTCTGCTCATGTAGTACCTGTGTGATCCGGTCTACTGCAGTAGTCATGGTAGCCATAAACTGCTCAGGCAACGGCTGCTGACCCTGTTCTGCTGCCTCTTCATCTGATCCTATACCTTGAGTACCACGACGTGGCGGCATAGTAGCAACTCGCAATAGCTGGCAACATTTAAAAGCAGTTTATAGACAGAAATATAACACATAAGATTAGATAACACTCAAATCAATAACAATCCAACATTCTATCACACAATTCACATAAGACAAGTTTAACTTGCCAAACTATTTCACTTAAACACATAAACATTCCAAGTTCACACAGTCATGCTAGAACATTTTCTTTTCACTTAGCAATCATTCATAAACACTTTAGCATTTTAGACCTTTACCCCACAGACCGAGAATCATATCCCGGCTCATGCAAGACTATCATGCTCTGATACCACCTAAAGATGTCACGCCCCGACTCGACCCCGCAAAAGGCCAAGTCCGGACCCGACACACGGACGGAGTCTCCTCTGTACCGCGGACGATCCGAAAACCCTAAAAACAATATAATACTTGCGAAAACCATAAAATAATCAAAACAAGCCAACTTTCTGTAAAACATACATTTCCTATTATCCAACTTCCCAAGCCAAAAATGCCATGCATACTACACAGGTATTCATGCCACTAAACCATTAGCTATTAGTATGCATTTCTTCACTAGTCAACTGAGTATAAGTTTACAATTTTACAAACTTAAACCATTACAACATAAGACCATTAAAGGTCTTAACTAGAAAATATATATACAAGGCTACAAGCCTCAAAATTAAGCGTCCTTCACGCAATATACATAACAACAAGGTTTGCACAAAACTGGTAACCAACCACCAGCAAAGCAGGTAAGTGCTATCATGGAAACACCTCCACCTGCTCCTCCTCCTCAATTACCTCGAGAGGGTCTGCCTCAACTACTCCTGTAAAACCATAGTATAGAGAGGAATGAGCAAAAACTATTGCTCAGCGAGGGCAATTGGTCTCAAGGACGGAGATGAGAGGAGTATGCAATGCAATTAGCCAAGCAATACATATAAATCATATAAAGATACAACCAAAGCCAATAATAAAGCAAGGCAAGTATCTAAAGCTGCAAACACTCATTCAAAGGATACGATACTCTTTTCACGAGAAACTTTCAAACACGAATTCGATGACGATGCGCCGGCCCAAACAACCTTATAACACCAATTTGGAATACCCCGGAAGTATCCATTAATCCTACGACCCAAATCTCCCTGGGAGGCAACCCAAGCGAGAAAGGGAATAGCAGCGGAGCTAGAGCAACCAACACTGGCAACCCAAGGCTACCCAGAGAGGCCCATCACTCACGCGCGAGACACTATGCAATGCAAGACTCGATACAAGACAATAAACAAGCGATAAACAAGCGATAAAGCCACACGTGGGAGAATAATAAAGTAGGTTACTCTCGCACGCAATAGCAGCAATTTGATAAGCAACTCAATCCAAAACAACTCAAACAAGTAATTCAAGTAATTCTAAGCATTCTGTAAGCATAAAGACAAGTAAACACACAAAAACACAAATCGGCCCCAACTATCAAAATGCTACCATTTCCAAACGAGCCACGAGTTCTGGAAACTGACTTCGCCAACCCTCCTAGGTCACCATAAGGCACGTCTAAAGACCCCGAAACCTTACTTTACCCTAGAACTCGCGCAAAGCCCCGATTTCCCCCTTTCTCGTTTGAACTACAACTACAACAACCAAACACCCAACCAACATCATAATCGCACCAAAAGTGCTTCCATGGCTTCCCGAAGCAATGCCAAAATGCAAAACAAGAAAACGCCAAAGTCGACCTAAACGACCCCGACTTTCCCAAAGGCTTAATTCTCATTTTTTCCACTACGCAACCCAAACAAACCACACATTTTAGCATTCTAGCATACCTAGCACGTTTCTTCATCAACGGAAAGCATAACAGCGCAACTTCAACGTTTCAAGGTTTTACTATTCATAAAACACTATTCATTCCACAATTCAAGTTGCAATCACAACATTTAACCGCAGAAAATGTTACAAAGCTATAAATACATGTTCTACAAATGCTAAGGAACATTCTAGAAGCATCAAATTGCTTTAAATAACGATCTACGGATAAATCTAAAAATTGACAAAGTTAACAAACACAACGTATAAATGCGCAAATAACATGCTTCCCTCACCTTAGGCACTCCTAGTCGCTAGGAAAACAACATTGGTTGCCTTGGAAACCACCCCGCACGAGCTCACGCGAAGATTGATCGTTTGGAAGGTTGAATATTTTTTTTTTCTCTCTTGCTTCGGCCTGCTCCTGGTCTGTTCAGCTGCTGTTTTTATTTTATTTTGCTTAGTTTTAACTTATTTAAGGGTCATATGGTCAAAGGGTCAAAGGGCTAAGGTCAAACAACTTAAGACTTGGTCAAAGGGCCCTATTTTGCGCGTTTTAAATCCGTTTCAGCTAAGGTAAGTTCAATTAAAGCTAGCAACATTTAAAATATAAAATTTAAGTCATCTAAATACTAGTTTCACTATTTGCTGAGGACTAGAAATTGTTATCTAGCTATCGCTCCCTAAATGCAATGCACGTTGCGTTGGCGAGAAAGTAACAATTAATTCACAAAGAATTTAAGGAAATATAATTTTCAAAATAATAAACAAAGAAAATTCACATTCCGGGCTCGGGTATTACAGTGCTGGTCCACTTATATGCTATTATAGGTTTACATTTTGCCTAGAAATAGGGGAGACTCTGTCCGTCTTTCCCTAAAAAATTTTCCCGGGTTTAGAATTGGGTTGTGATTAGATTGATTGATAGAACTCCTGGTCTCGAGAGGGATCGGGGTGTCACACTGACAGTGATAATGAGAAGAACCTTCTTTAGGTAACCTCCTGGAGGTTGGCACTTTTGGCATCACTACCTCATGGCAAGGTTACTGAGTATCCACCACATCCATTTCCAAATATTCATTCTGATTGGTTTTTGCCATGAACTATTTTGGGAAAGTCAGAATCATCTTGCAATCCACCTTATCAGGTAAGTTACCTAACTGAACTTGAAACTTTGGCTCATTTTTCTTTAACCTGGGTCTGACTTACCAACCTTCAAGTCTTCCTCCATCAGGTCATCTTCCGGAGCCAAGCCTTCTGAAAGGAAGCCTTCTTCCTTAAAATCCTCCTTTTCAGGGTCCTTGTTAGCTTAGATGATTTCAATTATACTAAACTCTCTCCTACAGCCTCCTTCTGAGGTCTTGGTTTATGTGCGGCATGAACCCACTGATCAGTTGGTGGGACAGTAGACTGTATTTGAAATAACCATTGTTTGCTATTAAATCAAAATTTCATAAGAGAAGAAAGCTGTTAACGTAGGTCAGCGTAGATAAATACTATTCGACTTGAATGATCGAATCGATTCCACTTTTCACTTTATCGAGATTAGCTTGGTGTGAAGTGTACCAAACCCTGGGTACAAGATAGAAAAGAACCCTATAGGCAGGCAGGCTAAAAGCAATGTCCGTCTTTATAGACTTAATAAGACTCAGTATTGTACTAGCCGAATCCATTTCGCAGCACAGAGTATACCTCAATCTCCGTTAGTTCCGTTTTGGCTTTTTCCTCAACATTTTATGAGGCAAAACCTCACCACACTACACTTCGACACAAGCCAATAGGATCGGGCACTTTGCTTGTCTTGTATCTTTGGGATACGAGTTGGCGGTCTTATTTAAGAGCACTTTTTTCTAATACTCATTATGGATCAACTCGTTGCTGATTTCGTTTCTAGGATGGGTTTGGCTCTGCCTATAGCTATTCTTGTAGTCGTTAGGGCTAGCTGAATGATCCATCAAATAAATAGTCTTAATATGGAAACAAAGATAACATCAATTACCATAGATGTTGTTAAGGAAAAGATTATTGAACAACTCTCAATTCTTTTGAGAGTCTATAGAGAGACCACTAAAGATGTGAACTTACCAACAGTAGTCAATCTCCAAGAGGTAAGCGCACATCTATTTTTTTGCAGACGAGAGCCTTTTGGATGATATTTATTGTGATCTTATTTCTCGTGGAACGCAAAGTGAATACTTTCTCCAAGTTATACAATTTCTTTGCGGGTAGTCTTTCTTTTTCTGATGGTTCCTGACGTACTGGAGTTATAATATTTGAATTTCTCTTACATTTTACGTTCCCGAAAGGATCCTATCAAATATTTCACATTTTCTATGATCATCTCTATTTCAGGTATTCGGGGAATCCTCCTTAATACATGAAATATTCCCATTATGTCAATACCAATTGAATCAATGTTATTAGCTATGAATTCGAACTTTTTGGTATTTTCCATTTCTTCGGATGATATGATGCGTCAATTGTGACGCCCGAGATTTTAGCCGTACATTTATTTACTGTTGCATCTATTGTTTGCGCATTTCCTTCTGTGCCTTATTAATTGGCTTCTTTAGCTACTATTTATCCCATTTTCAAACTATATTCTATTAGTGAATTAGCATTTTTATTAAATCACATTAATTGTTAGAGGAGTGGGAAAAATGTTCAATTGAGCTAGAGGCGATAGGAGAGCTCGTTTAGAAAATATTTTTAGTAGTTAAGTGAATAGTGTTATGTAACAAACTTAGAGATTTAAATAACTAACATTACTTTTCATCTTAGGCTCATTTTTAAGTTAATAACGCGCATTCTAGTGACCTTTTAAATACCCAAACTTGACCCCACCTCAACTTAATCTTATATAAATCACATAAGCTCATTAAAACACAAAAAAAAAGAAGAACAATGTGCAGGAATTACTGTAGCAGGCCGAAAATACCAAAGGAGAAGGAAAAGAGGAGATTTTGCTTCAATAACCTTGCATCTTGAGCTCCTAGCTTGATCTTGGGAGGGTTTTGAGCATCCTAGGGCCTTCAACAAGCTTCCTTGTCTTCAAAAATTGTGAGGGAGTCTCATTTTCTTGATTTTAAAGTTTATGTGCATATGTTTAAATTTCTTGATTTGTCCATTTTAGCTATATATCTTGTTAAGAATGCTTCCTATGAGTTAATTAATGTCTATAGAGCTAACTTTTGTGGTTTGATAACAAATTTAATGGTTGAATGTTGAATTTGATCAAAGAGATGATGAATAGTGCCTAGAACTAGGGTTTTGAGAAAATTTGCTAATTGGCTTGAATTGATGCCTCAATTAGGTGCTCTAGACCCTAGGGAAGTTAGTTGAAAAGCCACGTTAGGTTGAATCACTCGAATTTGAACTTAATTGCATAATTAGCTTACTTTAAAAAGGGGGTTTTATACGTTAAGCAATCCGGGCAAGTTTGGGCATTGATTTGGGTATCCTTGAGCTAAGGAAGCACCTTTGGTGCTTTCATTTCGTGAAAATGGGGTTCGGTTAGTATGGCTATAGTTCAAACCCGTTCGGGGCCTTCCCGAACTTTTTCTTCAAAAATGAGTTTTAGTGACTTTAAAAGGTACCTTTGAGCCTAATTAGGAATATAGAAAGACTAGGGTATGTTTGGGAATCTTGAACAATGCTTAGGAGAAAGAAAATTTGGTTAAAGAAAGGGAAAATATAGTTTTTAGCCATTTGAGTTGTATTTAGAGCTTGTTGAGGAGTCTTAGTGCCTTGCATTGAATATTTAGCATATAATTAAGCTATGTGAGTAGATTGTGGGATTTAATTGTGTTGATTGCTTCTTTTGGCATCTATTAGCTAAAATCGTGCTTATATGAACTTTTATTGTGCATATATGTGAGGGCGGCCTACTTTGTCGTCCCTCTTACGTGTTATGTGTTATATTGATTGTTTGTGACTTGTATTGGGTTGCGCAACCTATATCGGACATGGTAGCTTCGAGAAACACGGGCGGCGTCGGGCTTGCCGTGCTCCCTTGACTACCATGGTGCCTATTCCCTTTCTCGCTGAGGCATACTCTACTACCCCAGAGGCGTGGTTCACCTGCTGGGCATGGACCTACCTCGGGAGAAAGGGTCGTAGGATCGGGATACATCCGGAGTATCCCAATTGTTGGTGTTTGGGGTTTGCCGGCATGTTCGTGATGCTCGTGGTTCGTGGCTCGTGAATGAAGACTTGGAAGTGGAACCGTATCCTTTTTAAAAGTGATTAATTGTTTGGCTTATTGTCATGTTGGTTTATGTGGATTATATATGTTTTCTTGTGTTTGCATATCATATTGCACGTTGGCATGTTACATCACCTCCCTCGCTGGGCAACATTGTTGCTCATTCCTCATTTAATATGTTTCAGGTGAAGTTGAGGTGAATCCTCAGCTGATAGAAGAAGAGGAAGAAGTGCTAGTTAAGCAATTTCGATGACTTCTTGTGTGATAAGGTTGTCTAAAATGAGAAGCTTGCGTGGAGTTGTTGTTGATTGCCTTTTTGTGACCTTGGGGTCTTGAGTATAAATGGTGAATGTAATAATTTGTAATATTGTATGTTGGATATAAAGTGGAATGACATGTAATAATCCATAGTAAACTTAATCTTTTGCATGCTTGTGTGAATAACAAACTTGGAAGTAGAACTTGGCTATTGTTATATCTAACTACCTATAGTTAAAATTAGAAATTGCGCGTGCACGATACAAGGAGACATCCCCTTATATCTAGCAGCCCAGAACCATCCGCGTCCGATGTGGGATATTACAATAAGAGTTGCTATTTGTGGATCTAGCATCATGGGTGTCTTTGTGCAGGTACCAGTTTAGTCCTATAAATAGGGGAGACTCCGTCCGTTTTTTCCTAAAATTTTGTGCCCGGGGTTTGGAATTGGGTGAGAATAGCATGATAAATAGGAGTCCCGGTCTCGTGAGGGATCAGGGCGTTACAGAAGTGGTATCAGAGCTTAGCTAGTTAGCTAGGCGCAAGCCGGGATAGGGTCTTCGGCTTGTGGGGTAGTGGCCTTAGTGTCAATGTGTTTAGAAAGTATATGTGCATGTCTTATGTGATAAGAGAGTTAATGTGATCAATGTGCTTAAGTGATCAACATGTTTTATTTGTTGAGTGAACTAGTTGTGATTTATGTGCTTGTGTGATAAGTGAAATAGATGTGGTTAACGTGCTTGATGTGTTTATATGTTCAATGTGTTTATGTGATTAATGCGAGCTATGTGATTAACGTGCCTTGTGTGAATTATGTGCTTTGTGTACTTGAGTACTCGATGTGCTTTATATGACTAATGTGAGTATGTGATTAACTTGTTTCATGTGAAGTTGTTGTTTAAATGACTTAGTAGTTTATAATTTGTGTATGTGAACTTGTTGCTTATGTGACTTTACTTGTTATAAATTACTAACGTGATCAATGTCTTTTATGTGTTAAGCATGCATATGTGAAACAATGAGTTTTATGTATGAGGGTAACTCGCTTGTATGTGTAAGAAATTGCGTGGACGCAATTTGTTTAAGGGGGAGAGGATGTGACGCCCGAGATTTTAGCCGTACATTTATTTACTGTTGCATCTATTGTTTGCGCATTTCCTTCTGTGCCTTATTAATTGGCTTCTTTAGCTACTATTCATCCCATTTTCAAACTATATTCTATTAGTGAATTAGCATTTTTATTAAATCACATTAATTGTTAGAGGAGTGGGAAAAATGTGCAATTGAGCTAGAGGCGATAGGAGAACTCGTTTAGAAAATGTTTTTAGTAGTTAAGTGAATAGTGTTACGTAACAAACTTAGAGATTTAAATAACTAACATTACTTTTCATCTTAGGCTCGTTTTTAAGTTAATAACGCGCATTCTAGTGACCTTTTAAATACCCAAACTTGACCCCACCTCAACTTAATCTTATGTAAATCACATAAGCTCATTAAAACATTAAAAAAAAAAGAAAAAGAACAATGTGCAGGAATTACTGTAGCAGGCCGAAAATACCAAAGGAGAAGGAAAAGAGGAGATTTTGCTTCAACAACCTTGCATCTTGAGCTCCTAGCTTGATCTTGGGATGGTTTTGAGCATCCTAGGGCCTTCAACAAGCTTCCTTGTCTTCAAAAATTGTGAGGGAGTCTCATTTTCTTGATTTTAAAGTTTATGTGCATATGTTTAAATTTCTTGATTTGTCCATTTTAGCAATATATCTTGTTAAGAATGCTTCCTATGAGTTAATTAATGTCTATAGAGCTAACTTTTGTGGTTTGATAACAAATTTAATGGTTGAATGTTGAATTTGATCAAAGAGATGATGAATAGTGCCTAGAACTAGGGTTTTGAGAAAATTTGCTAATTGGCTTGAATTGATGCCTCAATTAGGTGCTCTAGACCCTAGGGAAGTCAGTTGAAAAGCCACGTTAGGTTGAATCACTCGAATTTGAACTTAATTGCATAATTAGCTTACTTTAAAAAGGGGGTTTTATACGTTAAGCAATCCAGGCAAGTTTGGACATTGATTTGGGTATCCTTGAGCTAAGGAAGCACCTTTGGTGCTTTCGTTTCGCGAAAATGGGGTTCGGTTAGTATGGCTATAGTTCAAACCCGTTCGGGGCCTTCCCGAACTTTTGCTTCAAAAATGAGTTTTAGTGACTTTAAAAGGTACCTTTGAGCCTAATTAGGAATATAGAAAGACTAGGGTATGTTTGGGAATCTTGAACAATGCTTAGGAGAAAGAAAATTTGGTTAAAGAAAGGGAAAATATAGTTTTTAGCCATTTGAGTTGCATTTAGAGCTTGTTGAGGAGTCTTAGTGCCTTGCATTGAATATTTAGCATATAATTAAGCTATGTGAGTAGATTGTGGGATTTAATTGTGTTGATTGCTTCTTTTGGAATCTATTAGCTAAAATCGTGCTTATATGAACTTTTATTGTGCATATATGTGAGGGCGGCCTACTTTGTCGTCCCTCTTACGTGTTATGTGTTATATTGATTGTTTGTGACTTGTATTGGGTTGCGCAACCTATATCGGACATGGTAGCGTCGAGAAACACGGGCGGCGTCGGGCTTGCCGTGCTCCCTCGACTACCATGGTGCCTATTCCTTTTCTCGCTGAGGCATACTCCACTACCCCAGAGGCGTGGTACACTTGCTGGGCATGGACCTACCTCGGGAGAAAGGGTCGTAGGATCGGGATACATCCAGAGTATCCCAATTGTTGGTGTTTGGGGTTTGCCGGCATGTTCGTGATGCTCGTGGTTCGTGGCTCGTGAATGAAGACTTGGAAGTGGAACCGTATCCTTTTTAAAAGTGATTAATTGCTTGGCTTATTGTCTTGTTGGTTTATGTGGATTATATATGTTTTCTTGTGTTTGCATATCATATTGTACGTTGGCATGTTGCATCACCTCCCTCGCTGGGCAACATTGTTGCTCATTCCTAATTTAATATGTTTCAGGTGAAGTTGAGGTGAATCCTCAGCTGATAGAAGAAGAGGAAGAAGTGCTAGTTAAGCAATTTCGATGACTTCTTGTGTGATAAGGTTGTCTAAAATGAGAAGCTTGCGTGGAGTTGTTGTTGGTTGCCTTTTTGTGACCTTGGGGTCTTGAGTATAAATGGTGAATGTAATAATTTGTAATCTTGTATGTTGGATATAAAGTGGAATGACATGTAATAATCCATAGTAAACTTATTCTTTTGCATGCTTGTGTGATTAACAAACTTGGAAGTAGAACTTGGCTATTGTTGTATCAAACTACCTATAGTTAAAATTAGAAATGCTTTGCTTGCTTGTGTGTTATATGTAATTGTTGTTCCAAGGCTCGGATGGCCTTGTGATCGCGGGTAGCCCATAAAAATCTTGGAGGATTGGTTATAAGAGTTGCTGTTTGTGGATCTAGCATCATGGGTGTCTTTGTGCAGGTACCAGTTTAGTCCTATAAATAGGGGAGACTCCGTCCGTTTTTTCCTAAAATTTTGTGCCCGGGGTTTGGAATTGGGTGAGAATAGCATGATAAATAGGAGTCCCGGTCTCGTGAGGGATTAGGGCGTTACATCAATTATTTGCTACATTGGTTCTAACGGTGGCAGTTGCGGAATCTGCTATTGGGTTAAGTATTTTCGTTATTACTTTCCGAGTTCGAGGGACTATTGCTGTAGAATCTATTAATAGCATTCACAGTTAAACATGACTTCGTCAGAGTTACCAAAATATGAAGTTCCCTTCTCCTTTTGTTCTCTTCATTCTTTTTGATTTTGACTTGGTTGGCAGGGTCAGGGCCTTTCTCGTTGGGCAAGCGCATCCGATTCTAAAGTCCTTGTGACACCCGAGATTTTGTCGTACGTCTAGATTACTGTTGCGTCCACTATGTGCACATTTCTTATGTGCTTTAATTACTGTCTTCTTTAGTTACTATTCATTCCATTTTTCAACTGCATAATATTACTGAATTAGCATTTTTATTACATCATATTAATTGTTTTAGGAGTAAGAAAAATGTGTGATTGAGCTAGGAACGATAGGAGCCTTGGTTTAGAAAATGGCTTAGTGAACTAATGAATAGTGTTACGTAACTTAATTAAGTGTTTTTATTAGCTAGCACTTATTTGTACCTTAGACTCATTTTAAAGCTAACTAGGTTCATTTTAGAAGACCACTTAAGCACTCAACTTGACCCCACCCATCATATGCTCAATATAACATAATTTACACTTATAAAACACAAAAGAAAAAAAAATTAAAAGCTGAAAAACAGAGGGTAGAACCCGATAGCTCCAAGGGAAGAAGAAAAATAAATTTTGCTCACCAAACCTCTATTTCAAGCCTCTCCAAGCCTAGAACAAGTAGTTTACGATGTGTGCAAGCCTTCTAGGTGCTCCTACGCGCTTTAGGTGAGGGTTTCATGATTATTTGTGCATTTTAGAAATGTTGCTATTTTCTTGAATTGTTAGAAATGCTATCAAATGCTATTGCAATGCTTATCCATGTTATTGTACATTGTATATAAGTGCTAGAGAACACATTTAAGCTACTGATTCGCATTTTAAACGGTTGGAATCGTTACTTTATTTTATGAGGTAAATAATGACGAATTTTTAGGGTTTTTTATAATTGTGTGTATTGGCTTGCTTCATTTCTTCTAATAGATGACCTAGGTACCAATGAAGGTAGTCCAATAGCCCCGTGCCCTTGAATTGTTCTAAACTTGTATAAAACATAAAATAGCCGACTTTTTAAAAGGGGTTTCGGTGTTGATGCTAATCCGGGTTGAACTGGCCTCCACATTTATTAATCCTAGGCTATTTAAGACATAACTAAGCTTTGCTAGATCCCATGTGAGTCCCGATTGAGGTACTTGTAGTACAAAGCCAAAAGAGGGAATTTGGGGCTTTTGGGCTAAATGCGGGTGTTAGCATGATTTTAAGGTTCCTAAAGGTGCCTAAAGGGTTAACTAGGAGCATGGTATAGGTCATTTGCTAATCTAGAACCATCACATGAGTTTGGAAGGAAAACGGTTTGGGTTACAAAGGGGGTTAAGTACAAATTCAATTGTCTCACGCTACTAAGTTCTTGGTATAACTCGTTGTGCGTTTAAATGTAGTTTCAAGATATTTTGGAGCTTTTGGTACAGTTCTATGTGGATCTTGAATATGCCTCTTTGTAATTGGCTTAATTGCTTATATAAAATACTTCTATTCTAACTGTTTTGAGGACAACCTACTTTGTTGATCCTCCCATGTGTTATTGCTCATATTATTGATATTGACTTGTCATGATTAAGTGCATTCCATATTTGTTGCGCAACCATAGTATCAGGGGCTGATGTGTTTAATATCGGCTGGGCAGTAGAGGGCTTGCTAGTGGATATTCAAACTACGTACCATATTCCCTCATTCGCCTAGTCCGGAGATTGCCAGGGGATGTTGGGTCGTAGGATTATCGGGGTACATCCAGAGTACACCCATTGAGGTAATTGAGAATTTGCCAGCACATTGATCGTGGTTCGTGGATCGTGGATCGTGGTTCGTGGCCAAAGATAAGAGAATCATGGAGTTTGGGCTTAAGTGTATTGTATCCTTTGATATGTGTGGTTATTTACTATTTCAAATGTACTTTACTTGTTTTTCTTGTTAACTGTTATATTTGTTGCATTGCACGTCTTGTTTGGGCTTTATCCCTCACTCGACAATAGTGGTTGTTCATACCTCGCTAATATGTTTCAGGAGATGTTGTGGGTGATCCCCAGCTAGATTTGGTAGAGGAAGAAGAACCAGAGGTTCAGACTAAACCATTGCCTTAGTTGCTGTGTCTAGTTGCCTGAGGTAGTTTATGTTCTTGTTGTTTAATGAAGAACTCATTTGTTTACTTTATGTTCTATTTTGTAGCCTAAGAGCTATGTATATGTTATGTAGTTGCAAGTTGAAAGATAGATGTTGTAGTAGTAGATTTGGAACCATGGCATGTAATAACTTATGTTTCTATTTCTAGCTGCTTTGCATGCTTGAGAGTGAATGTTCTTATGTATGTTTGCTTTCAACTTCTAAGATTGTTTCAATGCTATCATGGAGTGGCATGATAAGTGGTTTTGTAAAGAAGTTAAGTTGGATGCATGCTTGTGTGAATCTGAACTACTATATGTCTCAAGGCTCGGATAGCCTTGAACCTTTGAACTTTAGTTATAAAAGCTTGTCTTGTTATTATGTGGCTTTATTGAGCGTTTACATGTTTTCAGAATGTCCATGGTACAGGGCAGACTCTGTCCATTTGTCGGGTCCAGACTTAACCTTTAGCATGGGGTTGGGTCAGGGCGTGACATTTTGGTGGTATCAGAGGTTATAGAATGCATGAAGCCGGGTTAATTTTCTCGGTCTGTGGGTAGGAGTCCATTAAGTTAAGGCGTGATTGCGTGAATAAATGTTTCTTTGATTGGATAAGTGAAGGATTGAATGGTTAAAGCACATGCTATCATGAAAGAGAGAATGTAAAAGGTCTTTCATGAGTTATTGTGTAAAAGTGAAACGTTAAGAATCGAAAGTATGATTAATTGTTTTACTTATGTCTTTAGTATGCAAAGTGTTCCTATGACCCTATATGTGATCTTATGTTAACTTATTTGAACTTATTCTTATGTGATTTAATTGTGAATTATACATATGCTTGTCATAATACTTTGCATTCTAGTTGTCTGGAATGGGACCCCGCCGTCGAACTGGGAATTAGGATGTTGATAGAGAACCAGAGGAGGCTCCCGGGCAAGAAGCCAGTATGGCAGGAAATGCACCACAGGTTTAGGAACTGAGTAACATGCAGATCTTGGCCACAATGGCCAATGCTATGAATACCATTGCCCAGTTCGTGACTCAACAAGGACAGACAGGGGCTGCCAGAGGTAATCAGGCAGCAGGAGTTGAGGGTAGTAGTACTACCGGAGGTAATTTGTATGACAGGTTTTTACATCATGGGGCCTATAGCTTTTTCGTAGAGCCAAATGATATGAAGGCTGAATTGTAGTTGAGAAAGTTTGAAAGGGTAGCTGCAATACTCGAGTGTAGTGATGACAGAAAAATTACTTATGGCACATTTCTTTTGGAGGGTGATACCAAGGAGTGGTGGCGTACTATTAGTAAGAAATAGGAAGCAGAGAGGGTTCAACATTCGTGGGCTGACTTCGTCTGTGAATTCTGAGATAAGTATATATCAGTGATTGCCTATGGGAGACGCCAAGCAGAGTTCATAGCTTTGAAGCAGGGAAATATGTTAGTGGATCAGTATGAGGTTACTTTTACTAGGCTCTCCCGTTACGTGCCGACTTTGGTACAGCCAGAGGACATGAAAATGTAGAGATTCATCATGGGGTTGATAAGTTATATTATGCTTAATCTGTCTGCGAATGATTACCCTAATTATGCTGCAGTGGTCAGAGCCGCGTCGAGGTATAAAAAACGCAAGGCAGATGTGTTGGCCAAGACTAGTCAATCGAGTAAGCGGCAGTTCCAGTCACAGAGTCAGGGGTACCAGAGGTAGACTCTTTCAGTTGGGTAGAGTCCACAGCCGAGGCAGACACAGAGTTATGCAGGGCCTGTTCAGACTCAGTCCTGACCAGCTCAGAGTCAGAATCAGGGACAGACTCGATCAGCAGTGGTCTATTCATAGCAAGGTAGTTCAGCTACCTCTACTTACAGAGCTCCTTCGGGAGGCACTGTTGCAAGACGTCACCAACAGTGCAGCTTCTGTCAACACCAGGGTCATACTGAGGAGAATTGTAGGAAGAGTTTGGGTCGATGTACCGGATGTGGCAGTGATCGACACAAGGCTAAAGACTGCCCAAAATTCAAGAATACTAGGGGTCAGACATCTGGTCAGGGCAATCAGACCAGGGCGTTAGCTGCAGCACCAGTACCACGGGGTTAAGCCCGAGTATTTGCCTTAGATGCAGAGGAACTTCCTGATATGACTGCTCTAATAGAAGGTACTTTTCTTCTTATTGATCAATCAGTTAAAGTTTTAATTGATTAGCTTCGCAATCATTTATTACTCCTACTTGTGCATAAAATGCAAAACTGAATCATGATAAACTATTGCATGAGATTGTGGTTTACACTCCTATTGGTCCAAAGTTTGTTACTAGATCTATTTGTAGAGCATGTAATATTTTTATTGAGGGTCGTGTTTTTGCTACTGACTTGATTATTCTACCCTTCAAAGATTTTGAAATTATATTGGGGATAGATTGGTTGAGAAGTTATTATGCACAGCTTGACTGTAGAAAGAAGATTGTGAGATTAGAAATGTCTAATCACCCTGTAGTTGAAATAGTTGGTAGTAGAAAATCAACTGGAACTCCTATCATTTCTTCCATTAGAGCATCTAAACTGTTGAGCAAAGGTTGTGAGGCTTATCTTGCATATTTGATTAATCAACTTGTGGACCAATTGAAATTGAATGATGTACCTATTGTGAGAAAGTTTTTGGGGGTCTTTCCTGAGGAATTACCTGGTTTACTGCCTGATAGAGAGATAGAGTTCATGATTGGTTTATTGCCGGGGACTACACCTATCTCTAGGACTCCATATAGAATGGCTTCACCCGAATTGCAGGAATTGAAAGTTCAGTTGCAGGGCTTGCTTGAGAAGGGATTCATTCAACCGAGTTCTTCGCCTTGGGGTGCACCAATTCTATTTGTTAAAAAGAAAGACGGATCTCTTCGCTTATGCAATGATTATCAGGGCCTTAATCAGGTAACTATCAAAAACAAATATCCATTGCCTTTGATTGATGAGTTATTTGATCAGCTGCAAGGTGCTCGGGTATTTTCTAAATTCGATCTAAGGCAGGGCTATTATCAGTTAAGGATTAAGTCTGATGATGTTCCCAAAACTACTTTCAGAACTCAGTATGGTCATTATGAATTTGTTGTTCTGCCATTTGGGTTAACTAATGCTCCTGCCATATTCATGGATTTGATGCAAAGAGTATTATGTCCATATCTGGATCAGTTTGTGGTTATTGTCATTGATGATATCCTTGTATACTCTAAATCTGAGAATAAACATGAACAACATCTCAGAATTGTATTACAAACTCTTCAAGAGCATCAGTTATTTGCAAAGATCAGCAAATGCGAATTCTGGCTTAAGCAAGTTACTTTTCTGGGCCATAATATTTCTCAGGATGGAATTTCTGTTGATCCAGCGAAGATTGAGGTTGTCATGGCATGGAAATGGCCGGAGATTGTTACAAAATTCACAGTTTTCTGGGCTTAGCGGGTTATTACAAAAGGTTTGTCAAGGATTTCTCTAAAATTGCTCGACCATTGACTCAACTTTCTCGAAAGAAGACTGTATTTGACTGGAATGAGAAATGTGAGGCTAGCTTCCAGGAATTGAAGAAGAGATTAACCATAGCTCCTATTCTTGCTCTACCTGAGGTAACTGATAAACTGGTAATCTATAGTGCTGCTTCTAAGGAAGGTTTGGGCTGTGTATTGATGCAAAATGGAAAAGTTATTGCCTATGCTTCCAGAAAATTGAAACCTTATGAACTTAATTATCCGACGCATGATCTTGAGCTTGCAGCTATTATCTTTGCACTAAAGAAATAGTGTCACTATCTTTGGGGTAATAAATTTAAAATCTTTACTGATCACAAAAGTCTGAAATATCTATTTTCTCAGAAAGAGTTGAATATGAGGCAGAGGCGTTGGTTGAAATTGCTTGAGGATTATAATTGCACTATCAATTATCTGCCAGGTAAGGCCAATATTGTTGCTGATACTTTAAGCCGAAAGGCTACAGTTGCCAATCTAATCATAAAAAATTGGGAGTTCATGGAAGAACTATGTCTATGGAAGCCTAAGACTTCAGATTCTAGTATTCAATTTGCAAGTTTGCAGATTCAATCCCTATTATTATCCAGGATTAGAGAAGCTCAGCAGACGGATCTTCATTTGTTGAAAATCTTACAGAAATCGAAAGGGGGAGAGTCGGATTTCAAATTGCATGATGATGGTCTTCTTAAATTCAAAGACATAATTTGTATTCCTTCTGAGCCAACTTTAAAGAAGGAAATTCTTGCAAAGGCTCATAATTCTAAGTATACTATCCATCCAGGTAGTATAAAGATGTATAAAGAATTGAAACAAAACTTCTGGTGGAACAACATGAAGAGAAAAATTGATGACTATGTTGCTAGATGTCTTACTTGTCAGAAAGTTAAAGCATTGCATCAGAGACCTGTAGGGTTATTACAACCTTTGGCTATACCTGAATGGAAGTGGGATCATATTACCATGGATTTCATCTCCGATTTGTCGAGGTCTTCGAAGGGTAATGACTCAGTTTGGGTTGTTGTGGATAGATTGACCAAGACTTCTCATTTTATTTCTAAAAAGAAGACTGATTCTCTTGATAAGCTAGCGGAGTTATATATTGAGAATATTGTCAGACTTTATGGGATTCCAAAGAGTATTGTGTCAGATAGAGGTCCCAGATTCACATCTCAGTTCTGGTAGAAGATTTAAAAAGCTTTGGGCACGACATTGAGCTTCAATACTTCTTATCATCCTTAAACTGATAGACAATCTGAAAGAACTATTCTAATACTTAAGGATATGTTACGAGCGTGCATTCTGGACTTCGGTAAGAGTTGGGAGAGATACTTACCTCTTGCAAAATTAGCTTATAATAACAGTTATCAAGCTACTATTGGTATGGCACCGTATGAAGCTTTGTATGGGCATAAATGCAGATCTCCTTTATATTAGGATGAAGTTGGAGAGTTGAAATCTATTGATCCTACTCTATTGGCAGAGATGAACAAAATGATTGATAATGTTCATCTTATTAGAAAAAGAATGCTTATAGCGCAGAGTCGGCAAAAGAGTTACACAAATAGATGCCATCATGATCTGAAATTTGTCATAGGTGATCGGGTATTTCTGAAAATTTTGTCCTCGCAAGGGTTTGATTTGGCATGGTAAGGGAGGAAAACTCAGTCCTCGTTATGTGGGACTGTTTGAAGTAACTGAAACGATTGGTGAATTGGCTTATCGACTAGCTTTGCCTCCTAGCCTGGGCAGAATTCATGATGTCTTCCATGTTTCTATGCTTCGGAAGTATCAGCCAGATCCTTCTCATGTTCTTGAGCCCGAGCCATTAGAGATCAGTGGAACTTTGACCTACACAGAGAAGCCTCTTCGAATTGTTGATTGGAAAGTTCAGGAGCTGAGAACTAAAAGCATTCCGATGGTTAAGGTTTTATGGGATCATCACGGGATAGAGGATGCTACATGGGAAAGAGATGAGGAGATGCGAGAGAAGTATCTAGAGTTATTCACCGAATTATGTAAGAATTGTGTGGGTGGAATTAGATTAAGGGAGAGAGGGTGTGACGCCCGAGATTTTGTTGTACTTTTAGATTACTGTTGCATCCACTATGTGCGCATTTCTTCTGTGCTTTAATTACTGTCTTCTTTAGTTACTATTCTTTTCATTTTTCAACTGCATAATATTACTAAATTAGCATTTTTATTAAATCATATTAATTATTTTAGGAGTGAGAAAAATGTGTGATTAGGCTAGGAACGATAGGAGCCTTCGTTTAGAAAATGGTTTAGTGAACTAATGAATAGTGTTACGTAACTTAATTAAGTGTTTTAATTAGCTAGCACTTATTTGCACCTTAGACTCGTTTTAAAGCTAACTAGGTTCATTTTAGAAGACCACATAAGCACTCAACTTGACCCCACCCATCATATGCTCAATATAACATACTTTAGACTTATAAAACACAAAAGGAAAAAGAAATAAAAGTTGAAAAACAGAGGGCAGAACTCGACAGCTCCAAGGGAAGAAGAAAAATAAATTTTGCTCACCAAACCACCATTTTAAGCCTCTCCAAGCCTAGAGCAAGTAGTTTAGGGTGTGTGCAAGCCTTCTAGGTGCTCCTACGCACTTTAGGTGAGGGTTTCATGATTATTTGTACATTTTTGAAATGTTGTATTTTCTTGAATTGTTAGAAATGCTATCAAATGCTATTGCAATGCTTATCCATGCTATTGTACATTGTATATAAGTGCTAGAGAACACATTTAAGCTATTGATTCACATTTTAAACGGTTGGAATAATTACTTGATTTTATGAGGTAAATAGTGACGGATTTTTAGGGTTTTGTGTAATTGTGCGTATTGGCTTACTTCATTGCTTCTGATAGATGCCCTACGTGCCAATGAAGGTAGTCCAATAGCCCTGTGCCCTTGAATTGTTCTAAACTTGTATAAACCATGAAATAGCCGACTTTTAAAAGGGGTTTCGGGGTTAATGCTAATCCGGGTTGAATTGGTCTCCACATTTAGTAATCCTAGGCTATTTAAGACCTAACTAAGCTTTGCTAGATCCTATGTGAGTCCCGATTGAGGTACTTGTAGTACAAAGCCAAAAGAGGTAATTTGGGGCTTTCGGGCTAAATGCGGGTGTTTACGTGATTTCGAGATTCCTAAAGGTGCCTAAGGGATTAACTAGGAGCATGGTATAGGTCGTTTTCTAATCTAGAACCATCACATGAGTTTGGAAGGAAAACAGGTTGGGTTACAAAGGGATTTAAGTACAAATTCGATTGTCTCACGCTTCTAAGACATTGGTATGACTCCTTGTACGTTTAAATGTAGTTTCAAGATGTTTTGGAGCTTTTGGTACAATTCTATGTGGATCTTGAATATGCCTCTTTGTAATTGGCTTAATTGCTTATATAAAATGCTTCTATTCGAACTATTTTGAGGACAACCTACTTTGTTGATCCTCCTACGTGTTATTACGCATATTATTGATATTGACTTGTCATGATTAAGTGCATAGCATATTGGTTGCGCAACCATAGTATCAGGGGCGGATGTGTTGAATATTGACTGGGTGGCAGAGGGCTTGCCAATGGATATTCAAACTCCGTATCCTATTCCCTCATTCGCCTGGTCCAGAGATTTCAAGGGGATGTTGGGTCATAGGATTATCGGGGTACATCCGGAGTACACCCATTGAGGTGATTGGGAATTTGCTGGCACATTGATTGTGGTTCGTGGATCGTGGTTCGTGGCCAAAGATAAGAGAATCATAGAGTTTGGGGTTAAGTGTATCGTATCCTTCGATATGTGTGGTTATTTACTGTTTCAAATGTACTTTACTTGCTTTTCTTGTTAACTGTTATATTTGTTGCATTGCACGTCCCGTTTGGCCTTTATCCCTTACTGGGCAATATTGGTTGCTCATACCTCGCTAACATGTTTCAGGAGACGCTTTGGGTGATCCCCAACTAGATTTGGTAGAGGAAGAAGAACCGGAGGTTCAGACTGAACCATTGCCTTAGTTGCTGTGTCTAGTTGCCTGAGTTAGTTTATGCTCTTGTTGTTTAATGAAGAACTCATTTGTTTACTTTACGTTCTATTTTGTAGCTTAAGAGCTATTTATATGTTATGTAGTTGCAAGTTGAAAAATAGATGTTGTAGTAGTAGATTTGGAACCATGGCATGTAATAACTTATGTTTCTATTTCTAGCTGCTTTGCATGCTTAGGAGTGAATGTTCTGATGTATGTTTGCTTTCAACTTCTAAGATTGTTTCAATTCTATCATGGAGTGGCATGATAAGCGGTTTTGTAAAGAAGTTAAGTTGGATGCATGCTTGTGTGAATCTAAACTACTGTATGTCTCAAGGCTCGGATGGCCTTAAACCTTTGAACTTTAGTTATAAAAGCTTGTCTTGTTATTATGTGGCTTTATTGAGCGTTTACAGGTTTTCAGAATGTCCACGGTACAGGAGAGACTCTGTCCATTTCTCAAGTCCAGACTTAACCTTTAGCGTAGGGTTAGGTCGGGACGTGACAGTCCTTTCCTAAACCACTTCCTGTTCAGTTGCTGAAAGATAGATATAAGGCTTTCTAAATGAGATTGAGTTCCACGAATATGCTGGCTAGAAAGATGCTATTTGCTGCTATTCTATCTATTTATGCATCAAGTTCGAAGAAGATCTCAATCTATAATTAAGAAATAATAGTAGCTCGTTGTTTTTTAGGCTTTATCATATTCAATTGGACGAGTTTAGGTAAGACTTTCAAAGTGACTCTCGACGGGAGAATCCAGGCTATTCAGGAAGAATCACAGCAATTCTGCAATCCTAACGAAGTAGTTCCTCCAGAATCCAATGAACAACAACGATTAATTAGGATCAACTTGTGAATTTGGTGCACCGTAGTAGAATCATTACCAATGGCATGTTGTGCGCCTAAGTGCGAAAAGATAGTGCAAGCTTTGTTATGCCGAAACCTAAATGTTAAGTCAGCAACACTTCCAAATGCCACTTTTTCCCGTCACATCCTTCTTCAGAACGATCTAGTCACAGGTTTTCACTTCTCATTGAGTGAAAGATTTTTCCCTAGGTCTACGTTGAAAGCTTCTATAGTAGAACTCATTCAAGAGAGCTTGGCGGTCTTAAGAATGGTTTGGGTGGGGGGTTCTCTTAAGTATAAAGAAGACGAATAGAATCTAATACATGTTCATGCTAATAGAGGAGTGGATCCAATACCAAGACAACTTCTTTCTCAGGAAGTGTAGTAAGTACTTGAGGATTTTTGGGATATCATGTGTCACGCCCCGACCTGACCCCGCAAAAAGCCAAGCCTGGACCCGACACACGGACGGAGTCTCCTCTGTACCGCGAACGATCCGAAAACCGTAAATTCAACATAACACTTGCGAAAGCCATAAAATAATTAAAACAAGCCGACTTTCTTTGAAACATACATTTCTTATTAACCTACTTTGCAACCCAAAAATGATATGCATGTTACACAAGTATTTATGCCACTAATCAATTCCATTAGCATGCATTTCCTTACTAGTCACAAGAGTATAAGTTTACAACTTTACATTCTTTCAACTTATACAACATAAGACCGTAGAGGCCTCAAACTAGAAAATACATACAAGGTTACAAGCCTCAAAATTAAGCGACATCCAAGCAATATACATATCAAGCAAGTCTCACACAAAATCTAGTAACCAACCACCAGTAAAACAAAGAAGTGCTATCACGGGAACACCTCCACCTGTTCCTCCTCCTCAATTACCTCAAGAGGGTCTGCTTCAACTACTCCTGTAAAAATATTGTATAGAGAGGAATGAGCAAAAACTATTGCTCAGCGAGGGCAATTGGTCTCAAGGACGGAGATGAGAGGAGTATGCAATGCAATTAGTCAAGCAATACATACAAGTATCATATAGAGACACCAATAAAGCCATCAATAAAGCAAGGCAAGTATTTAAAGATGTAAACACTCATTCAAAGGATACGATACTGTTTTCACGAGCAACTTTCAAACACGAATTCGATGACGAGGCGCCGGCCCAAACCACCTTATAACACCAGTTTGGAATACCCCGGAAGTATCCATCAACCTACGACCCAAGTCTCCCTGGGAGGCAACCCAAGCGAGAAAAAGGAATAGCAGCAGAGCTAGAGCAACCAACACTGGCAACCCAAGGCTACCCAGAGAGGCCCATCACTCACGCACGAGACACTATGCAATGCAAGACTCGATACAAGGCGATAAACAAGCGATAAAGCCACACGTGGGAGAATAACAAAGTAGGTTACTCTCGCACGCAATAGCAACAATTGATAAGCATTTCAATCCAAATCAATTCAAACAAGTATTTCAAGCAAGCCTAAGCATTCTATAGGCATAAAATCAAGAAAACAAGCAAAAACACAAATCGGCCCCAATTATCAAAACACTACCATTTCCAAACGAGCCACGAGTTCTGGAAACCGACTTCGCCAATCCTCCTAGGTCACCATAAGGCACGTCTAAAGACCCCGAAACCCTACTTAACCCTAGAATTCACGCAAAGTCCCGATTTCCCCCTTTGATCGTTTGAACTACAACTATATCAACCAAACACCCAACCAACGCCATAATCGCACTAAAAGTGCTTCCATGGCCTCCCGAAACAATGCCAACACGCAAAACGAGAAAACGCTAAAGTCGACCTAAACGACCCCGACTTTCACCAAAGCTTAATTCCAGTTTTTTCCATTACGCAACCCAAACAAACCATGCATTGAGGCATTCTAACACACCTAGCACATTTCTACATCAATGGACAGCATAACAGAGCAACTTCATCGTTTCAAGGGTTTACTATTCATAAAATACTATTCAACAACTAATTTAATTTGCAATCTCAACATTTAACCGCAGAAAATGTTAAAAAGCTATAAATACACGTTCTACAATTGCCAAGGAACATTCTAGAAGCATCAAAATGCTTTAAACAACAATCTACGAATAAAATCTAAAAATCACAAAGTTGATACACTTGACATTTAAATGCGCAAATAACATGCTTCCCTCACCTTAGGCACTCTTAGTCGCTAGGAAAACAACGTTGTTCACCTCAAAAACCACCCCGCACGAGCTCACGCAAAGATTGAACGATTGGAAGTTGAAAGGTTTTTTTTCCCCTTGAAGCTCACGGCCTGCTCTTGCTGTTTCAGCTGCTATTTTTTTATTTTGCTTTGTTTTAGCTTATTAAGGTGTTAAGTTGGTCAAATGGTCAAAGTCCTAGGTCAAACAACTTAAAACTTGGTCAAATGGCCTTATTTTGTGCATTTTAAGCTAAAATAACTATCACCAATTAAATTTTCAGCTAGCAACAGTTAAAATATAAAATTTAAGTCATCTAAATACTAGTTTCACTATTTGCTGAGGACTAGAAACTGTTCTATAGCTATCGCTCCCTAAATGCAATGCACGTTGTGACAACAAGGAAGTAACAATTAATTCTAAAAGAATTTAAGGAAATATAATTTCCAAAATAATAAACAAGAAATTTTCACATTCCGGGCTCGGGTATTACTCCCTCTCCCCCTTAAAACAATTGCGCCCACGCAATTCTTACCTGGTCAACAAACAACTCCGGATACTGATCCCGAACCTAGACCTCTCTTTCCCAAGTTGCTTCCTCAAACCCATGATGATTCCACAGAACCTTTACTAATGGAATACTCTTTCTGCGAAGCTCCTGAACTTTCCGATCCATAATTCGAATCAGTTTCCCTTCATAAGACAACTTTTCTTCAATCTGCAAAGGCTCTGGTTCAAGTACATGTGAAGGGTCTGGATGGTACTTCTTTAACATAGACACGTGGAACACATTGTGCAGTCTCGACAAGCTCGGAGGCAAAGCTAACCGATAAGCCAAAGGACCTACCTTTTCGGTGATCTCATACGGACCCACATACCTGGGACTAAGTTTCCCGCTCTTACCGTGCCGAATCAATCCCTTCCGTGGAGAAATTTTAAGAAACACCCAATCTCCCAAAGCAAACTCAAGATCTCGACGGTGCTTATCCGCACAACTCTTCTGACGGCTCTGGGCTGTAAGCATACGCTGGCGAATAAGGTGAACATTATCTACCATCTTAATCATCTCAGGTAACACAGTCGGATCAACTGTTCTCATCTCTCCAACCTCTTCCCAATATAACGAGGATCTGCATTTCCGACCATACAATGTCTCGTAGGGAGCCATACCTATAGTAGATTGATAACTATTGTTGTAGGCAAACTCCGCTAAAGGAAAAAACTTCTCCCAATTCTTCTTAAAGTCTAGCACACATGCTCGAAGCATGTCTTCCAAGATCCTGATAGTTCTCTCAGACTGGCCATCAGTTTGTGGATGATATGCAGTGATGAAGCTCAACTTAGTTCCCAAGGCCTCTTGCAACTTCTGCAAAAAATGAGATCTGAATCTGGGATCTCTATCTGACACTATACTCTGTGGCACACCATGCAACTTCACAATATTAGCAACATAAAGCTCAGCTAGCTTATCAAGGCTATCCTGTTTGTTCACGGGAATAAAATGTGTAACTTTAGTTAAGCGGTCCACAACAACCCAAACAGAAACATATCCTCTCGGAGATCTAAGAAGATCGGTCACAAGGTCCATTGTTATATGCACCCACTTCCATTGCGGAATCGACAACGGCTGTAGAAGCCCGGATGGCCTCTGATGCTCAACTTTAACCCTCTGACAAGTCAAACATCTGGATACATACCCAGCAATCTCCCTCTTCATATTGTTCCACCAGAAGTGTTGTTTCAAGTCTCTATACATTTTTGTACTGCCCGGGTAAATCGTATACCTCGAATTATGTGCCTCAGACAGAATCTCATTCTTCAACGTCGGATCACTAGGAACACACACCCTGTCCCTGAATCTGAAGATACCATATGCATGTAATTTAAACTCCAACTCTCCCCCTTTTGATTTTTCTTGGATTTTCAAGATGTAAGAATCAGTCTTCTGAGCCTCTCTGATCTGTGCTAGCAACCCTGACTGAATCTGTAAACTAGCAAATCGAATCCCTACCTCAGTAGCTTCTGGCTTCCATGAACAAATTTCTTCCAAAGTTTCCCAATCCTTGATAATTAAGCTTGCAACAGTAGCCTTTCGGCTCAAAGCATCAGCAACAACATTTGCCTTACCTGGCATGTAGTTAATAGAACAGTTGTAACCACTTAATAGCTCTAGCCATCTCCGCTGCCTCATATTCAAATCCTTATGTGAAAACAAATACTTGAGACTCTTGTGGTCAGTAAAAAATTCAAATCTGCTACCCCACAAGTAATGACGCCACTTCTTCAAAGCAAACACAACTGCAGCTAACTCAAGATCATGTGTAGGGTAATTGACTTCATAAGGTTTCAACTTCCTAGAAGCATAAGCAATCACCTTACCATTCTGCATTAAAACACAGCCCAAACCTTCCTTAGATGCATCACTGTAGACAACAAAGTTCTCTGTTCCTTCAGGTAAAGCTAGTATACGAGCTGTAGTTAGTCTCTTCTTCAATTCTTGGAAACTGGATTCACATTTGGCATCCCAGTTGTAAGCAACTTTCTTCCGAGTCAACTGGTTTAAAGGCCAAGAAATTTTGGAAAAGTCTTTAACAAATCTGCGGTAGTAACCTGCCAATCCAAGGAAACTCCGAATCTCTGACACCGTCTCAGGTCTCTTCCAAGAAGAAACAACTTCAATCTTAGCTGGATCCACTGAAATTCGTCGATCTGAAATGATATGGCCTAAAAAAGATATTTGATTCAACCAAAACTCGCACTTGCTGAATTTAGCAAAAAGCTTATTTTCCTGCAAAGTCTGTAGCACAATCCTCAAGTGTTGTTCATGTTCAGCCTCGTTCTTCGAGTACACTAAAATGTCGTCAATAAAGATTACGACAAACTGATCAAGATAAGGTCAAAAAACCCTTTGCATCAAGTCCATGAATGCGGCTGGTGCATTAGTCAATCCAAACGGCAACACAACAAACTCATAGTGGCCATATCTAGTCCTGAATGCCGTCTTTGGTATATCGTCACTCCGAATCCTAAGTTGATAGTAACCCTGCCTCAAATCAAATTTGGAGTAAACACTCGCACCCTGCAACTGGTCAAACAATTCTTCAATCAACGACAAGGGGTATTTGTTCTTAATCGTGACTTGAATAAGTCCCCTGTAATCAATGCATAACCGTAGCGTGCCGTCTTTCTTTCTCACAAACAACACAGGCGCACCCCACGGCGAAGAACTAGGTTGTATAAACCCTTTCTCAAGCAAGTTCTGAAGCTGAATTTTTAATTCCTGAAGTTCAGCCGATGCCATTCTATAAGGACTCCTAGAAATTGGCGCAGTGCCTGGCACAAGATCAATCACGAACTCAATCTCCCTATCCGGTGGTAAACCCGGTAATTCCTCGGGAAATACACCAGGGAAGTCTCTAACAATCGGAACGTCATTCAAACTCAACTTATCAGTAGGCTGATTGATCAAATAAGCTAAGTAAGCTTCACAACCCTTATTCAACAACTTAGAAGTCTTGATCGCTGATAAAAGAGGAATTCGGGCAGCCCTGCAATTCCCAACAATCTCCAGTACCGGTAGGTCAGGAACCTGAAGATAGACAATCTTTGTTCTACAATCCAATTGAGCATAGTACCTCCCCAACTAGTCCATTCCCAAAATGATTTCAAAGTCATGGAATGGCAATATAATTAAATCAGCAGGAAATTTACGGTTCTCAATGCATATATCACAAGATTTGCAAATAGACTCAGTAACAAATTTTGCACCCAAAGGCGTACTAACTTCAACTTCATGCGGCAATTTATCAATGCAAACATTCACAGATCGTGCACATGCAGGAGTTATAAACAAATGTGTAGCTCCGGGATCAATCAAAACTTTAACTGGCTGAGTATTGAGAAGAAAGGTACCTTCCACTATAGCTGTAGTATCGGGTAGCTCCTCCGCATCTAGTACAAAGACCCTAGCCTGAACTCTCTGTGGTGGACGTGCACCTGCAGCCCTATTTTGAACACCCTGGCCTCCAGTACGGCCCTGAACATTGTTATACTTAGGGCAATCTCTCACCCTATGGTCATCATTGCCACAACCCGTACATTTACCACTCTTTCTCCAACAATTTGCCTCAACATGCCCCGATCGATTACAATAGTTGCACTGCTGATTTTGCCTTACAACAGTGTTTCCCGCAGGTGCTGGGGCTCTGGTAGTAGGAACTGTACTACCCTGCTGGGGTCTAGTCACACCTGGCCTAGCCTGAATCTGCTGCTCTGGCTGATACGGACGTTGCTGAGGAACCTGTGTAGAAGTCTGATACTGCCTCGGCAGACTCTGGCTGCTCTGGCCCAAATACTGTTTCTTACTCGGCTGACTACTCTCAACTAACATCTCAACCTTCCGTTTCTCAAACTTCGAGGCTGCCTGAAATGCCTCGAGAAAAGTAGTGTAGGTCTGCCCAGTCAAATGCAACTGAATGTCCATTCTCAGCCCACGGACAAACCTATGAATCATCCTCCTAGCTGGCCGTACCAACTCGGGCATATACCTCGACAGGCTAACAAACCTAGCCTCGTACTGTGCAACAGTCATATTTCCCTGCTTCAGGGCCACAAACTCATCCTCCCTCCTTTCCATAGCCATCTCGGGAATATACTTGTCCCGAAACTCACTCACAAAATCATCCCATAAATGTGGTACATCCTCACAATCCCACCTCAATTTGACAGTATTCCACCACTGCTCTGCGTCACCCTCAAACAGGAATGATGCATAATATATTCTTGCCTCATCAATGTACCTCAATGCGGTGAAAATTTTCTCAACACAATTAATCCATCTCTCGGCCGCCTCATCATCCGGCTCTCCGAAGAACTTTCCTGGTTCGTGCCTCAGAAATTTCTCTAATTGATTATTCTCAACTCTATACCCCTGTCCACCAGGATTAGCTTGATTTCCCTGGGGATTATTCCTGTCCTGCCTCTGCTCATGCAATACCTGGGTAATCCGGTCAACTGTAGTAGTCATAGTAGCCATAAACTACTCAGGCAATGGTTGCTGACCCTGTTCTGCTGCCTCTTCATCTGACCCTATACCTTGAGTACCACGACGTGGCGGCATAGTAGCAATTCACAATAGCTGGCAACATTTAAAAGCAGTTTATAGACAGAAATATAGCACATAAGATTAGATAACACTCAAGTCAATAACAATCAAACATTCTAACACGCAATTCACATAACACAAGATTGACATGCCAAACTAATTCACTTTAAACACATAAGCACTCCAAGTTCACAAAGTCATGCTATAACATTTTCTTTCCACTTAACAATTATACAATAACACTCTAGCATTTTGGAACTTTACCCCACATACCGAGAAACATATCCTGGCTCATGCAAGACTATCATGCTCTGATACCACCTAAAGATGTCACGCCCCGACCCGACCCCGCAAAAGGCCAAGCCCGTACCCGACACACGGACGGAGTCTCCTCTGTACCGCGGACGATCCGAAAACCCTAAAATCAACATAACACTTGCGAAAGCCATAAAATAATTAAAACAAGCCGACTTTCTTTGAAACATACATTTCTATTAACCAACTTTGCAACCCAAAAATGATATGTATATTACACAAGTATTTATGCCACTAATCAATTCCATTAGCATGCATTTCGTTATTAGTCACAAGATTATAAGTTTACAACTTTACATTCTTTCAACTTATACAACATAAGACCGTAGAGGCCTCAAACTAGAAAATACATACAAGGCTACAAGCCTCAAAATTAAGCGACATCCAAGCAATATACATATCAAGCAAGGCTCACACAAAATCTGGT
Organism: Ehretia macrophylla; assembly: GCA_037974665.1. Lineage (NCBI taxonomy): Eukaryota > Viridiplantae > Streptophyta > Magnoliopsida > Boraginales > Ehretiaceae > Ehretia > Ehretia macrophylla. Next base: position 16,781,709 of record CM075780.1, on the reverse strand, counting down.
AACCAACCACCAGCAAAGCAAAGAAGTGCTATCATGGGAACACCTCCACCTGTTCCTCCTCCTCAATTACCTCAAGAGGGTCTGCTTCAACTACTCCTGTAAAAATATAGTATAGAGAGGAATGAGCAAAAACTATTGCTCAGCGAGGGAAATTGGTCTCAAGGACGGAGATGAGAGGAGTATGCAATGCAATTAGTCAAGCAATACATACAAGTATCATATAGAGATACCAATAAAGCCATCAATAAAGCAAGGCAAGTATGGAAAGCTGTAAACACTCATTCAAATGATACGATACTCTTTTCACGAGCAACTTTCAAACACGAATTCGATGACGACGCGCTGGCCCAAACCACCTCATAACACCAGTTTGGAATAACCCGAAAGTATCCATCAACCTACGACCCAAGTCTCCCTGGGAGGCAACCCAAGCTAGAAAAAGGAATAGCAACAGAGCTAGAGCAACCAACACTGGCAACCCGAGGCTACCCAGAGAGGCCCATCACTCACGCGCGAGACACTATGCAATGCAAGACTCGATACAAGGCGATAAACAAGCGATAAAGCCACACGTGGGAGAATAACAAAGTAGGTTACTCTCGTACGCAATAGCAACAATTGATAAGCATTTCAATCCAAATCAATTCAAACAAGTATTTCAAGCAACCCTAAGCATTCTATAGGCATAAAATCAAGAAAACAAGCAAAAACACAAATCGGCCCTAACTATCAAAACACTACCATTTTCAAACGAGCCACGAGTTCTAGAAACTGACTTTGCCAATCCTCCTAGGTCACCATAAGGCACGTCTAAAGACCCCGAAACCCTACTTAACCCTAGAATTCACGCAAAGTCCTGATTTCCCCCTTTGCTCATTTGAACTACAACTATATCAACCAAACACCCAACCAATGCCATTATTGCACCAAAAGTGCTTCTATGGCCTCCCGAAACAATGCCAACACAGAAAATGAGAAAATGCTAAAGTCGACCTAAACGACCCCGACTTTCACCAAAGCTTAATTCCCGTTTTTTCCATTACGCAACCCAAACAAACCATAAATTTAGGCATTCTAACACACCTAGCACATTTCTACATCAACGGACAGCATAACGGAGCAACTGCATCGTTTCAAGGGTTTACTATTCATAAAACACTATTCAACAACTAATTTAATTTGTAATCTCAACATTTAACCGCATAAAATGTTAAAAAGCTATAAATATACGTTCTACAATTGCCAAGGAACATTCTAGAAGCATCAAAACGCTTTAAACAACAATCTACAGATAAAATCTAAAAATCACAAAGTTGATACACTTGACATTTAAATGCGCAAATAACATGCTTCCCTCACCTTAGGCACTCCTAGTCGCTAGGAAAACAACGTTGGTCACCTCGGAAACCACGCCGCACGAGCTCACGCGAAGATTGAACGATTGGAAGTTGAAAGGTTTTTTTTTTCCCTTGAAGCTCACGGCCTGCTCTTGCTGTTTCAGCTGCTATTTTTTTTTTTTGCTTTGTTTTAGCTTATTAAGGTGTTATGTTGGTCAAATGGTCAAAGTCCTAAGTCAAACAACTTAAAACTTGGTCAAATGGCCTTATTTTGTGCATTTTAAGCTAAAATAACTATCACCAATTAAATTTTCAGCTAGCAACAATTAAAATATAAAATTTAAGTCATCTAAATACTAGTTTCACTATTTGCTGAGGACTAGAAACCGTTCTCTAGCTATCGCTCCCTAAATGCAATGCACGTTGTGACAGCAAGGAAGTAACAATTAATTCTAAAAGAATTTAAGGAAATATAATTTCCAAAATAATAAACAAGAAATTTTCACATTCCGGGCTCGGGTATTACATCATGCCCCATGAGTTAGTTGCCAAGTGCCCCCTAGGAGGGCAGTCTACCACAAGATCGAGTTGGGACCTGGAGCGCCCCTTAACTTACTTAGACTGGGGCTGGATTTAGCGAATGGCCTCCCCAACTTGCATCTATTAGTCTTGGGGCTCGGTTGAGCTAAGGAAAGAATTTAAGGAACTCATTGAAGCCTATTTCTATTCCAGCTGAACATGCAGTTTTTCCTATCTTGCTGGGGAAAAGGTTGGGGAGCCCCTGTTTTATTCCAGAAAAAGCGGGAGCCTTTGCATTGATTACCGGGCACTCAACAAGGTAACCTAATCATCAAGAACAAGTATCCACTTTGATTGCAGACTTCTTCGCCCTAATCAATAAGCACGAGATACTTCTCGAAGTTCGATCTAGGGTCGGGCTACTATTAGGTGCGTATCACGGAAGGAGACGAGCCAAAGATGACCTATGTGACAAGCAAGCAACCTTACAAATAAAAGGGCGTTTGATAATTTTTTTGTTATGCCTTTCGGACTCACCAATACCCCTTCCACGTTCTGCACCCTCCACAATGAGCTATTCCACATGTATTTAGACGACTGGTGGTATACTTTGATCGTGTGCTATAGCCATTCGTTAAACGACCACATTAGCCACCTCCGGACCGTTAAAGAAGAATCACCTCTATGTAAAGAAAGAGAAATGCTCCTTTGAACAAACGGAGATCCTTTTCCTATGGCATTGGATGGGCATCAAAACCATCAAGGAATGGAAAGAACGTTTTTACAGCTCGTGAACTATATTACTAAAAATTAATCGCAAGTAACTCAAAGAGGGCTTCTCAACTCAAAAACCTCCTAAAGAAGGACGTACAAACCGATCATGGCACTGCACTTTTCAAAAAAGTGTCAAAGCGCTTTTGAGGACCTAAAGCAGGCAGTGATTGATAACCCCGTATTGCAGTTGCCATATTACATTAAGCCATTTGAAGTACACACGGATGCGTCAGACTATGCCATAGGTGGTGTGATAGTACAATAAGGTGACCCTATCACATATAAGAGTCGAAAGGTCAATGAGAGAGAGACGCGGTCCAAGAGAAGGAGATGACAACAATAGTGCACTACTTGAAAACGTGGAGGCAAGTCACGATTCGTGACAGATAATGTGGCGACGAGTGACTTCCTGACCCCGAAGAAATTCACACCAAAACAGGGACAATGGTAGCAAGACAAACTTGCCAACTTTGATTGATATGGTGCTAGAGTATAAGCTTGGACGGACCAACAAGGTTGGGGATGTCTTAAGTAAAAAGACGGAGCTGGCGGCATTTAAGTACGAGGCAGTGGCAGGCACCAGCAGGGTCACGAGCTGTAATACCCGAGCCCGGAATGTGAAATTTTCTTGTTTATTTTTCTGAAAATTATATTTTTCTTAAATTCTTTGAAATTTAATTGTTATTTATTTATCGTCGCAAAGTGCATTGCATTTCGAGAGCGATAGTTAGAAAGCATTTTCTAGTCCTCAGCAAATAGTGAAAACTAGTATTTAGTGTTTTAATTTTAGTATTTTTGTTGTTGTTAACTATAATTAAATTTGTATTAGTTGTTTTAGCCTTATAATGCATGAAATAAGCCTAGTTGACCAACTTAAGTTAGCTTTGACCAAGGCCTTGACCATTTGACTTCAACTTGTCATCTTATATATGCATAATACATTACAAAAACAAGAAAAAATCTGAAAAAAAAGAAAGGGCCGAAACCATAGGAGAAAAAGAAAAAAAAAGATTTCAACTTCAAATCTTCAAATCTTCGCGAGAGCTTGCATGGGGTTGTTTTCGAGGCTTCCAACGTGGTTTTCCTAGTGTCTAGGAGTGTCTAAGGTGAGGGATGCATCTTTATTTGCGCATTTGAATATATGTTATACAAACTTTAAATTTTAGGAATTATGCGAAGATTGTTATTTTATCTATTTTATTGCTTAAAGAATGTTCCTTGATGATTGTAGAACATGTATTTGTAGGGTTTTAGCATTTTTTGCAGTTGAATATAGAAATTGCAATTTAAATTGATAATAGAATAGTAAATTGTGAATAGTAAACCCTCGTTTTGTAAAAGTTGCTCCGTTTTGCATTCTATTGATGTGAAAAGATGCTAGATATGATAGAATGCCTAAATGAATGATTTAATTGGGTTGTGTAATTGAAAAACGGAGAAAATGGCTTGGTACATGTTGGGGTCGTTTCGGTCGAGTTTGGAAATTCCTCATTTTGCGTGAAGGCATTGTCGAGGTATATCATGGAAGCACTTTTGGTACAGTTGTGACATTGGTTGGGTGATCGGTTGAGGTAGCTGTAGTTCAAACGAGCAAAGGGGAAAATCGGAGCTTTACGGGAATTCTAGGGTATAGTAGGGTTTCATGGTCCTTAGACGTGCCTTATGGTGTCTTAAGAGGAGTGGTGAAGTCGGTTTCCAAAACTCGTGGCTCGTTTGGAAGTAGTGGCATTTTGAAAGTTGGGGTCGTTGTGTGATTTTGTTGGTTTTCATAGTGTTATGCCTGTAGAATGCTTATTGTTGCTTATTATGCTTGTTAAAGTTGATTATGATTGAAATGTTTACCAAATGTTGCTATTGCGTGCGAGAGTAAACTACTTTGTTATTCTCCCACGTGTGCCTCTATTGCTCGATTGTTGCATTGTATATTGTATTGCATTCATAGAGTCAGGGGCGGTGTGATGGGCCTCTCTGGGTAGCCTTGGGTTGCCAAGGTTGGTTGCTCTAGCTCTGTGTCCTATTACCTTTCTTGCTTGGGTTGCCTCCCAAGAAGATTTGGGTCGTAGAATGGATTGGATACTTCCGGGGTATTCCAAACTGAAGTTATAAGGTGGTTGGGCTGGCGCGTCGTCAACGGATTCATGATTGAAAGTTGCTTGTGGAAAGTGAATTGTATCCTTTAATTGAATGATTATAACCTTAATGTTTGTCTTGATTTATTGTTGGCTTTGCTTGTATCTCTATATGATAATTGACTGATCTACTTGACTATTTGCATTGCATTCTCCTCTCAACTCCGTCCTTGAGACCAATTAACCCTCGCTGAGCAATAGTTTTTGCTAATTCCTTTCTATACTATATTTTACAGGAGTAGTTGAAGCTGATCCTATTGAGATAGTTGAGGAGGAGGAGCAAGTGGAGGTGTTTCCTTGATAGCACTTTCTTTGCTTAGCTGGTGGTTGGTTGCCAGTCTTTTGTGCGGGCCATGCTTGATGTGTATATTGCTTGGCTGACACTTCATTTTGAGGCTTGAATCCTTGTATGTAGATTCTATTTTGAGGCCTCTATGGTCTTATGTTGTAAAAGTTGAAAGATTGTAAAGTTGTAAAGATATACTCACGTGACTAGTAAAGAACTGCATGCTAGTAGTTTAACTGCTTAGTGGCATAAGTACCTGTGTAGTATGCATGTCATTTTGGTTTGCAAAGTTGGATAATGAGAAGATGTATGTTTCTAAAGAAAGTTGACTTGTTTCAAATGATTATTGTGGTTTTCGCGAGTATTATGTTGAATGTAGGGTTTTCAGACCGTCCACTGTACAGAGGAGACTCCGTCCGTGTGTCGGGTCCTGTCTTGGCCTTTTGTGGGGTCGGGTCGGGGCGTGACACGAGAACCCTATTAGTGTTCCAGAGAAATGAAAAGCTTATTTCTTTGTTATATCATTCTTCGATTCCAAAACATATGAGATGTCTGGTTTTCTTCCCTTCGTTCCTTTGGATCTTGACGGTTACCAGCAGCTCTTTAGGATCAAAGTGTGTTACATGCCATGGAAGTAGCTTTCTCAAGTGACGATGATTATTTATCTGGTGTGGTCACTATTCCATTGTAACGTTATAAGTTGGGGCGATAACGAATTCGTAACCAAGAACGGTAGGGTTTTTAATGTGTGAGCGGCATCTTAGAGATGATTGTAAAAACGTACTTTCCCGGCTTTTCGTAGTAAGACTAAAAACAACAAACAAGAAGCAAAAAACAACGAAAGAAGAGAAGAGAGAAGGAACCTACCTTACTATCTTATTCAAGGAAAGAATAGAGCGATGAGAGAGAACAACTTCTTCAATCAACTGTAGGAAATGCGAAGAAGAATTCTAATAACTCTAATAAATCTATCCCCCGACTTTCTCTCTTTCTATACAAATACTATTTGCTTGCTTGAACTCAGTCTTACAATCGGCTAAATGAAGCCTAAAAGGCCGAAAGGTGGTTAAAGTTGTTTCTAGCCCCCCCTAAGAACCCCCTAGTGGTGAACTAGAGCTAGAAAAGTGCCCTCGCCATAGAAGCGGAAGTTAGAAGGAAAAACCAGAGATTGAGTTCTATCTTTAGGGGATGGGGATATTATAAACACCAATATCAGACTATTCGCCGATTCAGAGAATAGTCTTATTTATGTAATTAGGTTAGGAAGAAGAAAGGTTGATATATTGTTGGCCGGTAAGGGGGAAGCCACTGCTTTGATGAGCGTGGTGTCGTATGGGCCCTAGGGAATGGATAACCTTGTGCTGGAGGTACTGCATAGCCTTGCTGAGGGAATTGTTGTAGAGTATGGGAGCAGATAAACTGATGACGGATCTTATGCTACTTCAAATAATCATCAAACTCTTCCAACGTGTATTCCCCACCTAACAGAACGGAATGAAACTTAAGGGGAACCTTCTTTCTTTAGTGCCAACCAGGGGATCCAATAGAGATGCCCATGTCAAGTGACTCCAATCGTATCTGAATCTCTTTTAATGACAGAAAGGTAACCCCAAAGATTAGTAGTTTGCTGTGTTGAACATAACTGTAGGGTCTCCACCTTGAACTGAATGTCCGATCCTTGCTTCCCGGTCCCCTTCCCTCTCCCCTAAACCTCTTCCTTTCCTCTAGCGGGTAGAAAGCGGTAAAAAATAACTGTTAGTAAGCGGTTCAGCTTCTAGCTCAAGTTCAGTCTCAAGCTAAGTCTCAGTCTCCAACTAGCACGACTCTTGGCATCGTTTTTCCAGTAAGAATAAGTGTTAGGCTGAAATATTAGAATTGAGCTACCCAACTTACTGAATACAACTATGGACCTGAAATGATATCTTTCAACTATTCGTGGTAAGGAAATCTAACCTTCTTCTACTCAGTTAACAGGAATGAAAACTATTCATTCCTGTTCTGGTATTTTTATAAGGCCTGTGAAAGCAGTATGCTATAGGTAGTTACTAATTATCCTATGCTTATCTGCTTGTAGCTCTTAGTTGTAATTCATTTGATTTGAATCTTTACTACACAAAGGAGGAATATAAGAACAAAGAGGCTAACTATTATCCTGGTCTCCTATAAAGGCTTTGTTCTATTAGGTCTTCCTGCCATATCAAAAAAAAGAGGGAGAAGGCAACCGAAGGGAGGAGTTGGATCTAGGCTAAGAACTAAGGATAGTTATATGCTTAACACATGCAAATCGTAGAAATACCACTCATAAGGGACAGTGAGGTTTTGATCCCTATTATTAGCTTTCAGTGATCCAGTAGATGGAAAGCTAGGAGTTGTCTCAACTAGAGAAGTTAGAACTCTGATACAAGCATGCGTACCAATGAATACCAACAAGTGGAGTTAACGCTATATCTCATCATTTCCTTAATAGGGGTTATCCTTAAACAAAATACCGATTCAAGCCCCTTTACTAGGTTGGGCCAGTCTCACGATTCTCGATTTCAAAATATCTTAATTAAGAGATGAGAGAACAACGACTGAACTTCATCAGCTCTTTTTTGAATAAGAAAGCTTGTCTGTCTCTAATGCGAATGAGGAATGCAAGACAACAGAGTAGTTTACGCCCAAAGGGTCCTCTACAAGACCGGTCCCCGGGGATAAAGTCAACTTGTTACTGATTGATTGAGCATCAAGACAGTCTGCTTTGAACATGAATAAGACGCGCTATTAGAGTAGAGAAGGGATAAATTGTTCAAGCTACCACTAATGTGAACATGTGAATGAACATATGAACATCTTACACGTGTATATATGACACATGTGTAGAATCAGGGTTGTCAACGAGAAAAGGCTTCTTGGTTATAGAAGGGGATAGCTAGGATCCGATTGATGGGCTAAAGAAGGAGTTCCCTCCTGGGGTTGTCAACTAGAAGGAAGATGTTAGGCATCCGGGTGTGCTATTTGAAAGAGGGCTAGAAAAGTTTGATCTTACTAGCCCATGTGAGAGAGCTTGTTCAGTTTTAACATCCTCGTAAGGTGGTAGAGCAAGTTCACTTTTCACTTGTCGCAAGCAAGCAATCTTTTCCCTTCCTATCCCGCTGGTCGAGAAAAGAAGTTCAATCATCTAAGATAAGAGAAAAAATTTCATATAGAGAGAAAATGGCGTATACAGAGAGAGGGAATAAGATATATGCTTAACAACTTGCATGTCGAAGAACTTAGACCGAAAATAGCTTTCCCTCGAGTAAAGGGACAAATTTGATTTATGCAATTTCAATCTCATTCCTTTCTTACAGCCGCTAAGTTGCTTGTTCTTGAGTGGGGGTTCGTGGCAAAGAATTGGGTTCAACTCCCATAGCCCCCTTGTGGCGAAATAGCATGATCTGGCCAAAAAACTCGAATGTTAACTAACGACGTATTGTTATAACATCCACCGTTCAGAACCAGCTACGACAATTAGAATCTCTATCATGAAAAAGCTATTTTCGGGCATACTACGGATTTCTTTGATTAAATTCTTTGTCAGTATCTCCTTCATCTTCTTAATTAGCACACTTTGGGACTGGGGCTTGTCTTGGTATTGCCCATTCTATCTTGACTTTCTCGATTTTCTGCTCTCTCAAAAGGAGAACCTGCCTCTTTCAGTTGGAGGCGGCAGAAGCAATGGCAGCCCTTCGAGATGCCTGGTTCTCGATCTTAACCTCCTCCCTAAACCGGAGCTAGATCTCAACGAACCTCTAGCTTAGGAGCCAGAGCAGCAACCTGACCCTTCTCACGGGTTATCAGGGGAGGCTATCAGAGCTGAATTGCAGAAGAACGTAAAACGTCTCCGCATTGCTCAGGGGCTTCTCAATTATTGGGATGACCTTATGCGGATAAACTTCGTAAGGAACACGCTAGTCAAGAAAGGAGGAGGGTTTTCCGCGAATGGTGTGAATCTTGGCGAATGCGCCAATAAAATCAAAAAGTATCTTCGTCTGAGTCCTAATTCCGGGACGGAGCCGTATGAGGTGAAAGCCCCACGTACGGTTTTGAAGCCGAGCCTTTCCAGTAATGTATCTTATCTATTTAATGATCAGTCTACTAGTTTCATTGACTTTCTTTTCTTGGTATGCCGCTCCGCGAACAAGGAGTTCCACGCACGAGTAGAGCGAAAAGAAAGCAAAGGGAATTCTTCGATTTTTGCGGGAGAAATCTTTTGATTGCATATTGAATATAGATCTATGTCTTTCTTGTTCCACTAACTAGGACCAAATTTGCAGAAGTCCCTTTCGTTGTTACAACCTTCTTTTTTGATGTCAAAGACCAAAAGCTACACGCAAATTCTCATTGGATCTCAATTGTTCTTAACAACGATAGCTATTCACTTAAGTCTTCGGGTAGCACCACTAGATCTTCAACAAGGTAGAAATTATCGTATTCTATATGTACATGTTCCTGCAGCTCGGATGAGTATTCTTGTTTATATCGCTATGGTTAAAAAAAATTTCTTGTTCCTATTAACAAAACATCCCATTTTTCTTCGCTCTTCCAGAATTGGTACAAAAATGGATGCTTTTTCTACGATGTTTACCTTAGTTACTTGGGGGGTTTCAGGGAAGACCTATGTGGGGCACCTTTTGGGTATGGGATGCTCGTTTAACCTTTGTATTCATCCTATTCCTTATTGACCTGGGTGCACTGCGTTTTCAAAAGCTTCCTGTCGAATCGGCTCCTATTTTAATTCGTGCTGGACCGATCAATATACCAATAATCAAGTCTTCAGTCAACTGGTGGAATACATCGCATCAACATGGGAGCATTTGCCGATCTAGTACATCAATACATGTTCCTCTGCCTATTCCAATCTTGTCTAACTTTGCTAACTCCCCCTTCTCAACCCGTATCTTGTTCATTCTAGAAACACATCTTCCTATTCCATCTTTTCTCGAATCTCCCTTAACGGAAGAAATAGAAGCTCGAGAAGGAATACCAAAACCTAGTTCACTCGCTGAGTCTCTTTGCATCCATGGCTGAATGGTTAAAGCGCTCAACCTAGTAAAGGGGCAAATTGTAGGTTCGATTCCTGCTGGATGTACTTGGAACGTTCAGTTCAATCGCTGCTCATAGAATTTATACATATGGCTCGCCCTTATAGCTTATAGGGCACTTTACTAGCTCAATACTTGTTCAAAACATCCACTCGTTCTTCACTCGCTAGGGAAAAAAAGGATAGATGACTGAAAATCCCGCTTAGAGATCACAATTCTAATAAGAGTAAGAGTTCCCATCTATCATCTATGTCGAGGCCTCGTTTTACCTGCCAATTACGATTGATTCATCGGATTGAAAGCTCCATTAGATTCGGCATCTAAGGATGAGATTACCTGAGTATCGGCTTTGATGTCCTAAATGTTCTTTTTAATAGGGTCGCCTTGACAAGGCTTTTCACCGTAGAACTTTTACCTGTTCAACTGGAGCACAACTATACTTTCATCGCTTTCACTAGAACGTCAGTCATAGGGGCACTTTTTTTTCCTTCCTTATTAAGTCCATGGACGACCCCTATGTTTTTTCGTGGAGTGCAGAATTTTCCTTAATCGGTGAGAGTATATACAATCTATTCCACTGGCAAAAGCATGATTGAGGGATTTATACTGTAGTCTCTAACTCTTCGGCTCTGCCTCCAGCCCCTTCATATTCTGTATCCTACTGCTTCTTTGCTTGCTTTTCGCAATCAAGCATTCTTGTGCTTAGCAAAGAGGTAGTAGCATTTAGGGTGGCAAGAATTTCATTTTCCGGATAAGTTGACGCAGTTCTTGCTTGCTATCTGTATGTGGTAGGGACTGGTCAATTGCCCGGCCACCTCTTTAACTCATCTCTTGTCAACGCTAGAACTTTGGAATATTTAATAAATGATGCCATTCCCGACTTGCGAAGTAAAGCTCAATTTCTATTCATTAATTCAGCGCTAAGATATAGAACTGAATCTCATATGGGTCAAGAGATCTTCAATCTGGAATTCTCTTTTTTATATAGCAATCCTTCTTAGTGAAAAATAACTCTAAATACTATGTAGGGGAATGAATGAACTATGAGGACTCAATAAAAGACATTATCTGAGACTTAAGAAATGAAACTTCCATTCAACTTCGAGAGGAAACAAATCTCAATAGGCACTATGGGGGAAGCTTAGAGACAGAATTCAAATATAGGAATAGAGGAGTATGTGAGAGGTGAAGTAAACATAACTAACTCAATATAGACCGGGCTTGCTTCCCATTCATTCTTTTATAAGGATGTTATTCGGCTGGGAAATAGGGCACATTGTTTTTGCTTCTGTAATAGGCGCGCTTGGCTAACGAATAAAAACCATGGTCCGCTTTCATTGGTCTAGTCCAGTCATTGCTTATCTTTTTCTTCTCTATTGGTGAATTGGGGGAAAGAGTGCACCAATAAGGGGAGGTGAAAAAGCAAGAAATGAGAAAGTAGAATAGTTGGCACACACTAGTCAATCCAGTACGTACGTCGCCTTCGTTCTTTCCATTCAATATGTCCTATCCTCCAGTAATACGTCCTCCAGCCCTTCCTGCTCATCTGGAAACTCTCACAAAGTTTCATCCCGCTTGGATAGCGAAGTGAGTAAAGAATAGATCTGACTTTATGGTAGGTGCAAGCAATAAAAGGAATATCATTCCAATCAGTAAAGGAATAGTTCTTCTCTTAATGATATATCGAAATATCTATTTTTTCATTCAAGGTTATGGAAGTTTAGTCAAGTCTTCTGTCAAGGTAGCATTTGCCTTCTCAGGAATCAATCCCTTTTGGAATCAGGTAAGGCTCTACTCTTAACTGGCAAGGCCCAAGTCCAATAGCACTTCTTGTCTTTTTAAAAATTTCCCTCATAGCAACAGCGGCACTCGAGTTATTAGTGTCAGGTGCAATAAGTACGCCATTTCCAAACCTCATTGTCTAAATTGAAGGCATCTCACCAATTTCATTGCCTAAGGCCTCTCTGACCTTGGTTTAGTCTAATGTTACACGAACTGCTAATGCAACAGTGGCTGGTTGAGGTGCCGCTCTTCTTTCTGATGCGGGAGCCCCTTTTTTCGTAAGTGAGAGCACTAGCACCGTACGACTCCACTGGTATTATTCATCTATACATGGAACACTCCTGCTTTCTCCCCAATGGAATGATCTGGACTCTTGCGAAAGAAAGGACCTCTAAATTCGACTACCTTGACTGAAAAGCTCCAAATTAGGTTAGTAGCTGGCCGAGTAGTTAAGAGACCAAATAAGCACAGTAGATGTTTAGAGCTGAAGGAGCTCTATTTGGGATTCTATAGCCTACGCACTTGCCTTTAGTGGATCGAAGTTGGATGAATTTCTAGTGGTTCCTTCCATCGGTGTCATCGAACCACGTTAGCAATCCAGAAGAACTGGAAGCTAGAAATGACCGGTCAAAGGAATTGATCCGTTTAGTTATGTTCTTCTCCTAGTTTTATAGCACCCCCATGTAGAGCGACGCTAAGCTCGCTGCATTTCCTGTCCAAGTAAAAAATATCTTGTCCAAGTCCTTTCAGCTTGCATCCTTCTTTTGCCATTGGGAATGGAACATCTCTCAACTTGTAAGTGGTAGAAATTAAAAATGTTGGACTATGTTGCAAGTTTTGGTTGATTAAAGAATCATCTCGTGTATATTAGTCAAAGATATGACTTTCATAGGTTCGATTGCTCTTTGACTGGTGTGCCTGAGAATGTGATTGATAAATGGGCTTTTGAAACTCGATTTGTCACAACAAGAGGTATTGTATCTGCCTTTTCAAGTAAGGATCATCTCTCAAGTGTTATGATCCTCCATTGCTCCTCGGTAGTGGCCTAAGGCTCAATGCAATGATTGATCTTCTGCACTAAAGCTAGTACCTCATCCCATCTTTCATCTTATTGCTTCGAGCTCTTTTCGAAAAGGTGTCAAAGTGTAATCTGTTGCTCCTTGATTTCATATAAACAACTGAGTGCCTTCTACCCCTTTTGGTCTTCTCTTTCTGTGTCTATTGATCTCCTGCCCACTTACATTCTCTTTATCGAATCATTCTTGGCAGATAGGACTATTCCTGCTTGCTCTTGGCCTTGGCTGCTTAGAGACATCCCTTTAGTTCGTCTTAGAAAATGGAAGACGAAATTCAATTTTCGTCTTATTGTAGGTCGGTCATCTGTTCAATCTGGAATTCCATCTCTTTTGTACTTTCTGGTACCAGTTTAAGTTCCTTTGTTCAAATCAATATCTATGTCAGGCTTCCCTTTCTAAAGAAGTTTTTATCTATTGCGATAAGTTTTTCCAACCGCTGATTCTCTCTTTGGCAGTGACGAAAATGAATCTGGGTCTTGATTGTGAGAATAAGTCAATACAGGCTCTGGTGAATCAGTCAAATCGAGTCGTCCAACCCTAATGTAAAATTCCACAAGATTTGTTAATGATTCCCACTCTGTTAAATCTTCATGAAAAGGGATTGCGAAATCCCTGTCTCCTATTGGCAGAGAAGCAAAATCCGAATCAAAATTCAAATTTTTGACCATGCCTCAGATCGGAATATAGAACATAGTCACTTACTACATGTGCACCTTGTTAGAGAAAATGCAGATCCTGAGCTACTAAGCTCAACGGGTCATTTCCACACATTGTCAACATCAATGACGGTTTGCTTGAACTTCGAGGCAGAGAAAACTTGCCCGCTCGAAGAAAGGTACAGCGGGCATCATTCGTATTGGTGACTCTAAGCTTCTTCCTCTTCCCAACAACATAGGGCAATTTATCCCCTATTCCACTAGTTCTGATGCGTACTGCGCAAAAAGACTTCTCTGGTCACATTCTTATTTATATTATATCCTGTGTTCCTCTCATAAGTCAGGTTGTCCATTCCTCCTTCTTCCATCCGCCTCTACTCCAGCATCTTCAACTTTGCCGCTTCTTGCTACAGAATCCGAGTACGCTTTTGAGGTCATCTGTTTGAGGCAAAGGCGAATCCTTCATACTGTATATGGTTGAGCTGGCTTGGCTGGTACATCAAGCATATTGGCATATTCTTTGTTCGGTCTGGTACACATATCTATCAATGTCAATCAAGTAATAGAATTCATTCCCACTGTTTGAGGAAAACATGAAGAATTGCCATTTTATGAGCTTGTAAGGCCCGAATAAAGGGAAAAATAGGGATATAAGTAGGCCATTTGCTATTTCTATAAGGGTTGCTTGCCTTTCTATGACTTGGCTTCGCTATCGCTCCTATGTAGTAGTCGACCTAAAAAGTAGTATTCCTGCCTTATCGGAATGCCTATTATCTAGTGCCAGAAGCAAGCAAGATGAAGGTGCTCTACTTCATAGACAAGGCTCGTTCCATACTTTACTTATGAGCTCGTGTAGTACTCGCCCATATCTCTAAAGGGGCTTATGCACTCCACTCGTTGTCTAGTCAACGAGCATTAGAGCGAGCGAAGCCTTCAATTTAGTGGTTTCCTCTTTTTACCTCACCCTACTCTTTCATTTCCCCTTAAGCTTCCCCAGTTTGGGGAATTAATTGATTGGATACCCAAGAACCATAATCTTTCCTAGGAACAGCTTCTACGACGATAGATAGGGGTCAGGTTTGTTTGGCATCTATGCCCCCTACCCTCCAAACAGTATGGGAGCCTTTCAGCTCGTACTGCTCATACTAGATCTTCATTGCTTCTCCTCCACCATAGTGTAAGCTGGGATTTGCTCCGAAAAGCGAGGCCTACTTCAAAATTCACTTTCAACAAATGTCAACAACACCACGAGAAAAGTAAACTATGGTTGCCCACTGATCTGATCATAGGTAAAATCCAGTCCCTTCGCTTCGCGTTAGGCTTGGAAATCGTAAGTCAGGCCTCCTTCACCTCTCGGTAGCGAAAAGGCGAGCAGCAAGCTAAAAAAGCCAAGTCCCATTTTAATAATAATAAGGTAAGCTTCATAGTTCCAACCTATCCAAGGGGAAAGGCAAAACTAGCTGAAGGAAGGGCTTCATAGCCTTACATTTTTCCTTATTAAAGGGATAGATTTTTCTTATTATTCTTCAATTTTAGTATTTTATGAATATAAGAATAAGCTAAGAGGGCTGGGAATCGTAAGAATTGAGAAGTCCTCCATTGAATTGAATAGGGTGAAAAAGACAGGTTCGGAAATGGCCGGATTAGTAGGAGGAAAGGCGGCCCCACCTTGAAACAAAAGTGTACGTACATAAAAAAAAAAGACTGGTTAAGGCCTTTACTTGATAGAGCTTTTTCCCATCTATCTTGATCGGGAAAAGGGTCAGTAATCTCTACTGTTGCAGGTCCTTCTCCTTCTGCTGAGACAGCCCTATTTTTCGTTTTTGTTTGTTCACCACGGCACGAAATCATAAAGAAGCTGGAATAACTCAGAAAGAGAGTGGCGCCTAGCAAGTGCGTCTCTTGTCTTTGTAGATGAACAGTACGATCTTAGCCAGGTCCCCTTCGCATGACCTAGAAAGAAAAAGAAGTTCGTGCTACTATAAGGCCTCTAAACTCCTCCCTCAGGACACTCTTGCATTGCCCATAGGGACGGGGTAGCCCCAACTTCCATAGGTCCTTGGTTCGACCTCCTAATGAGAATTGAGGTCCTTGCGCGGGCGTCTCTTCCCTAAGACTTGCTTGCTCAGTATGGAGTGCCCCGTGGTTCCTCGAGTGCCAGCCGCATAGAAGAATTCCACCAACTAGGGCGTTATCAGCCACTAACCACTCGCTCGTCGACTGCTCGGGCTTCGCATTTCAAGTTCGTTATCCTAACCGTCTCCTCTGCTCTATCGAAAGCCTAGCCCCTTCTTCTATCTTATCTACTGCCTTGCTCCTCGGCTCCATACTACTCCAGCCACTCGCTGTAATAGCTTGCTTCTCCGGTGGCTCACACCCTGGGCAGTACGACTGAGCCAGAGTGGGCTCAGCAGTTAGCCTATGTTTCTAGGCACATGCATAAAGGCATGATTAGTTCCACAAATCTCACTGCACTGACCATAGTAAACTCTTTCTCGTTGTACCGAAATATAAGTCTAATTTAACCGACCAGGTACAGCATCACATTTGACACCTAAGGAATGTATATCCCAACTATGAAGTACATCAGCAGATGTTACAATAATACGTAAATGTGTTTTTGCTAGTACAACCACTATATTGTCCAATTCTAATAAACGTGATTGACCCAATTCTAGTTCATCTTCTGGAATCATATAACTGTCAAAAGTGAGTGATTGTTCATCAGAACTGTTATAGTCTGAATACTCATAAGGTTAGGTCGACGCCCGCCTTCCCCCAAACTGTACTTGCAAGTTTCCCCACAAAAAGCTTTCTACGCCTACTCTTAGAAAGAACACTATTTTTCTTTAGTTAGGTAGTTCTCCCGACCGTAAGCCCCTTTATGAGTAAGGGTAATCGAGGGCTGGGGAAAGTAGAGTGGCAACAGGGAACCGTTTCTTACCCAGACCTACCTACCCTATGTATTTGAGGGGGAGGCTGGAACCGAAAAAGACCTGGTTTCACACATATAAGACAGGCAGAAGATATGGGACGACCAGTTCACCACGGAAAGTGAATTCGATCCTATAGTTGTCTTCTTTGTTCAAAAAAATGCACAATGGAAAGGGATGCTAGTTGGCTTGGTGAAGTTGTAGGCCCTAATAAATCAGACCTAGAGTAATTCCTTACCTATCCTGTCAGCGACCCAGTTGAACACTCAAGTATAGATTTCTTATGCTTATGTGAACGACCAGGGCCCGTAGATCTAAAAGGATCATCCATAGGCCTGACAACATATCTTTTGTCCACAAACAAAAACAAAGTAGGTTTTTAGTAGTAGTTCATGAGACCTCGAATTCCCATGTTCCAGCGTGCACTATGCCAAGAGGTCCCACCCCCAACTCTAGCTGAGAAGTTGAGTCACCCTTCTTTTTTTTTCATTGCAGCAAGTCAGTTGCGAGGCGCTTCAGACCTGGACCTGTTCGAACGTGAGTTGAGCTTCCAACAATAAGATCCTACTACTACTCATTCCAGTGGATGGGACATTTTCCCTAGCTTTTGAGTTTCACATACTTTTTTTTTCATTTTTCTCACCAGAATGCATGTGAAAATCAACTCACCGGCCTGTGATTTTTTTTTATGGCTTCGCTTTATCCTAGTTTCCATTCCTCTTTCTCTAATAAGAAAGTAAGCTTCATAGCTCCAACCTAGTAAAGGCTCATCTTTTTTTTTATAGAAAAAGAATAGAATAAAGAAAGAGATAGTCTATCATGTATCGTTCACAGGATCACTCTACGAATTGGTAAATTCTCTGTGACCTCCCACCGTTCACGACATTCCTTGTTTCTCGCTGCGAACGGCTCCTCGGTGGAGGAGTAGAAGCGTTGGTCCTCTTCGGTCAAGTTGCTTGTGCCTGCTATTACCTACCGTAGGACCTCTGTCCCCAAAATGAAGAAAGAGGAGCAGGAACAATAGGTTGTCCTCTCTCGGCCTAGTAGTTCTGCAACTACTATAGTGGTTGTTGCCAACAGGGATTCCTCATTTCGAAAGGTTACTAGGTCGGCCCTTAGGTCCAAAGTTGTATGCCACTGCTATGAGCCGATAGATTCACTACTTCAACGCTGTTATCAAACATTGTAGGCTGAGCATCTATTTATTGTATATCGTTCCACACCAAGAAGAGGGATGTGTACCTCAAGCAATAACAAGAATAGAACCATAGGCTCCTATGCTGGGAGCATTTTGGTGTATATGTCTCACCACCTCAACTCCCCATTTCTGGCATGCTATATTTATTAAAGTCTCTCGACGGTGGGAATGGGAGATTACCAGTAAGCCAGATGCTTCGCGAACCATATTCCACTTTATGCCATCTCGTTGCACTTAAATCACCCTCGGGAAAAGACGCACTCCGATACCATTGATGTCCGATAGCTTTGATAGTAATAGCTGGATCTACTACTACCTTGTCCATTGAGTATAACAGAGCAAATGATGGTATAGCAATGAACTTTGGGATAATACTAGAAAATATGGTCCGAAGAATCTCGATAGTAGTTCCATGAACAATCCTTTGCGGGATTGGATTTTTTTATAGTAGAAATGCCATAAAGCGCGAACCAAGATCCATGATATGAAAACCAAAATCAGAATGAGGAAGAAAAAGATATGGTGATATAAGTCTATTATTCCTTGCATCATAGGTGTTGATGCATCTTGAGATCCTAATTGCCATGGTTCTGCTGCATCACATGGAGCAATTGTGAGGAATAGCCATTCTAGAACAATCATTTGCTTTGGTTCATTCTTTGACTGCTCGGATCCCCCCAAAAAAAAGATAGACTTATTCTTGCTTTCCCAATTCAGGAAAACGAAAATCGCCGGTTGGGTTGGTCCGACGAAGAAAGGCATGGGAGTTTGCTTGGGCTGAGTTAAGTAAAGACTGGCTACCTAACAAGAAAACGGATGCGCGTTAGCGCAACGGCTTTTACGCCCCTTGCTTGTTCCCTCACTATACACTTTCTACATATTTGTCTTCATTATCGGCTACATGCTATCGAAGATAGAGCAATGGGAGGTTTAGTCTTACCGCGCACCGCACTCAATTCAATGATCAAGCAATACGAATCTTTTTCTCTTTCTATATGCAATTTCGAGGTCGGTTGTTAGCTACGTAGCAACCAATGCATCTAACGGAAAAAAAAAAAAAGAAATCCCAAATAAAGTCCATGTGGCCTCGTGATTAGACGAAGAGATTACTCTATCATGTGTACCAAACCCAGGGTTTAGGCTCCATCTTCTAGATACGCAACCTTTGAGATAGAAGGAAGATCCATGTCACACTAGGAATCAACCGCCACTAACTAGAGAAATGAGCATATGACTACCAGCCACACTAGAACCAGTCTCCAAGAAAGGAAAGAAGAAAATACGAGGGACTAACCAATCGGCAAGAACTCCCGAGATTGAGAGATTCATAGGGAAGGATGCCAAAGAAGGGCTAAGCATGAAAAAGGATAGAAGTTAAGAATCGGAAATAGAAGCCTAAATTCCTTTTTTTCACTAGAGTATGGACCCAAGTTCATCTGAGGACTCATCTGACTTTTAAGTGAAGGCCAAGGCTAGTTCACAATAATGAATGGTGGTATCGGTCGGGGCAAGCACAGCACTGGTCCCTGCCTCTTTGTTTGAATCACTGACAATTCGGGCAGGCTTGCAGGACTGGAATTCTGAAAAGAATGAATGTCTAGCTTTTGCTATTCTAGTGCAGGTTCTTGCTCGGTATAAATTACTTCACTTTGACTTGGCTTGGCCCGCGCCTTGACAAGGTTGTTGCCTCTCCTTCCACCCGTAGAGAGAGCCAGAGTTAGGCCTTTGTATGACAGATTAATTGATAGTAGGATCAATCATGTTTAATTTCATTTAGGATCGACATGCCCCAGGTTTGAAGAATTTGATGATAGGCCTTCACTGCACAAGATCCCGAAATTGGTCAATTCGAAATCGGCTGGATTGGAGGGATCCGGAGCCACAAGGATCTTCAACGAGTTCGAAACTCTTTTTATTCCAGGCGGCCGGCCCAATTCTATGGAATTAGCTATAAGTCAAGCTTGTCAATGGTACATCTTATATGAAGCAGTACTGTAGCCTTACAAGTTGCTTGAATGGGTAGCGGACTTTCTATCTATGTTGAGTTTTGATGCCTGACTCAAAGCCTCCTATTATTCCCCTTCCGCGAAGACACCCTCTGCCACCTAGTCTGTTTGCCTTTGCTTCCTAAAGTGAGATAGACAGACCGAGACCGTCGTTGGTTGACTCAACTTGATATCTTTTCGACGATTTGCTCTTGTTCGAAACTAGGTCTATCTATATCTTTACCTATGTCCCTGGTTTCCGAGACTGGTAGGGTTGAGTTTGCTAAGAGATTCAGGTGTAAACACTTGACTAAGGATTTATCTCCTGTGTTAGTGCGAAACCTATCCAACTCCCATCATCTACCAAGTGCCTTTTCCATCATTCACATCTATAATGTGAAGAGGTTCACGCACACTTCGTCAAGTACATAGACCTGGATTTAGAGTTTTCTCATATCTCAACCACTCCCGATTACATCGAGTTTTGCAGCTCGCGGCGGTCTAGTTAAAGAGTAGGGTTCCCTTTGACTTATGGCTTTGTGGCTTGCGTGCCTCTATCGCCTTACCTTCGAGTTATCTTGTTAGAGATACTTAGAGAGGCTTTGAAGCCTAAGGAATTGAAAGTAGTGCCTTTTCACTTATATGAATCTGAGGATTGAAGATGCTCGACCAATAGGGAAAGGTCTTCGAGGTACTATAGGAGATCACCTTGGTTAAGGCGTGGATGTCCCAGTGGCTTCCTTAGTTCTTATGGTACTCTATTTACCGTAGCCTTGTATCCAGGTGTCTCTTTCGAGGACTTCTTTAAAGCTCCCATCGTAACAACGCATTTTTCAGTGCGTCATGAGGATCCACATTTGATTCATTTTGGTATCATGTGGAAACTCTATGATAAGGTTGCTAGGCGTAGAGTTGACTATAGGCCTCCAGTATTAGAGTATGTCAGTCTTCTTCACCCAGTAGTCCTTCTCAGAGGAGTCTCTGGTACAGATTTCCCTACTCTATCTGCTTTTGACCCGGCAAGAAGTCCAGTATTGACTGCCATCCTTTGAGCTACTAGCGACCTTTGTGAGAGAAATTCCCTTTTGTTACCGACTAAAGCGAAGGTTAGCAGCCTTTAGTACCGTATGTCCTAAGTCTGATTGTGCTTAGGTCAGTGCATTAGCACCTGCTGAGTGAGAGATTTCTGGTTGAGCTCTATCTGTACTGAACGGAAGCAGTAAGCTTAAAGCGGTTTTTCCTACCTTCCTCTCCTTATAAGTTGAGTTGAATTCCATCCAGTCTCTCCCTATCGGTCGTGATACTTCATACCTTTTTCTATCAAACAAGCTTGTAAATGCCTTATCAGTCAACTTACTTCATACCTTTGACTACTCTTGAGATATAGTGGAAACATTTTGTTATGGTGGAGAGTGGAGAGTGAAAAGACCAATGTAGCAGAGAACGACCGCATGAATCTGAATCCACTTATTATGACTGATGACCAAGTTAGAAAGGCTCTGCGTTCTCCAAGTGGTTGATCTTAGCTTAGTGTGCTAGCCGCTACTTCATTTTGTATAGTGATAACGCTTTCTCTTTCTTAGTACTCTACCCCTCCTTGTATAGTAAGGGGAAATTTGATTATGCGGCTTTCTCTTATAGAGGTCTATTTTCTCTGACTTGACTCAGCTTGACCTACTTGACTCAGTTGTTAGAGTATCACTTTCATATGGCGAGAGTCATTGGTTCAAATCCAATAGTAGGTAAAACCGACCAAAGCCCCATGCTTTTGCTAGCATGACAACAAGCACGGACTGGCAGCAATGAGTCAACTGAATGATCAAAGTATCGGTTGCTTCTACTTATGGCCTTCTTTGACCACTTTGACACCTTAATATCAAGGAACCCCCCCCCCTCTTCCACAAGTAGGTGGAGACCTGGAGGGTCGAAAACCCCAACAGGAAACCTTTCACCGTGCCACACGATTCTTTCGTGAAGCGCTCTCTCAGACGTTTCCACTCCTGTCCCCGCAAGCAAAGAGATTTCAAGATACCAGGTGACCAAGTGAAAGTGAACAGCTCCGAGCAAATCTTCTGAGTGTACCCTTTGTTTCTACTCTTTCTCTATTCTAAAAACAACAAAAAATAGAAATCAAAAAAGCAAAATAAGCAAATTTGTCTACTTTTTAGACCTCCGACCAATGAGATGATAACACATGCACATGAACTTCTAAAGAGTGGGTTCCAAACCTGGGTGGCACTATATAACTCAATCAATTAGTTGGCTATTGGTGGATTTTTTTTTATTTTAGAAAAAACTCTGAGATAGAGGAGACTATAAGGATATTTTTTTGAGATAAGGACTTGCAGAAGTCGAATAGTCGCAGAAGTAAGGTCTCAGATTCGCAGAAGACAAGTGAAAAGTCTCTCGAGGTTTCGCCTAGGGAATTTTGTGAGAGTTTTCGCCGCTTTGAAACAATAAGTTTCAAAATCTAGCAAAATTCCACGTGGTTTTTCTCTAAAAACTCGGAAAGCCCCAAGACCCCCTTATAAGCCCTATAACCCCCCGACCCCTATGCCAAAGCAGTTAAGTGCAAAGAGGTCAGAGCAAAGGAGCTTCCAGGGTAACAAACTAGTTAGGAGAGAAGTCACCTTTTGATTCTTAAGTGTTGTAGGGAGGTAGGGAAGAAAGCACGATAGGAGGCATGTCTCAAGCCTAGGTGACAGCGAAGAACTTTAAAGGTAGGCTAGAAAGGAAGGAAAGAAAAAATAGAACGATTGGTAAGCCAAGGTTTAAAGATGCTCGATCGATAGGGAGATGAAGAGTTTAGCTTCAGTTTCATGGGAATAATTACTTTTACTAAGAGAGAATCCAGTAGTTGTCCAAGGGTTGCAAGCAAGCAAGCTAGTCAGAAGCAAAGGTCAAGGCAGTCAGTGTCAGTCAATTTTGGAGCGGAGAAGTTAGAAGTTAGAACATATCCCGATGTCAAGGCGAGACGTCCTGCTCTTTAAGAAAGAAGGTTCGTCCTAGCTTAGTCGGATATGAGAGACTACGGTTCAAAGCTGAATCCCAACAGTGCTAAGCTAGTAGGATTTCCTCTTGGAAAGAAAGGACTATAGATCATAAGCTATCCAATTAGTAGACAGGCTGGTAACTCTACGAGGAAAGGAACATGCCGTAAAAAGCTTTATCCTTAAATTGAACATATAATGAAGATCATCATTGAAGAAATGAGAACAGCCGGGATGGATATGAGAGACTATGATTCAAAGCTTCCGAACAAACTATGTAGTAAAGTTGGCAGAACACAAAGACAATCGAAGAGAAAGTCTCATTCGAAAGATAGGAGCTAAAATCTGGCTCGGTTAGGGTAGACCCAGGGGAAGAGCTGCGCACAAAGGTTTGAACCATGGGGCAGGGACGGCGACCAGGAACAGGAGAGCATTCGGTCTAGGTCTTTCCTTGTGATCCTAATAAAGGCTTAGTGGCTCAATTAGGCTTGGGAGCAGGAGAAAAGGCCAGATGGACCACCATTGATAAGAATCGACATATTCGCCATGGTAAGGAAGTTCAATTGTTGATTTAGAGAATGCCCTGAGAGAAAAATAGGAAGAATGTGCTCTTGCTACAAGAATGGCTTATTCACGTGAAGAAAAAAAGGTTGTCACTATTCTAGAAGAGGAATCGGGAATTCTAATCATGGAAGATCGATAGGCGAGAACAAAGGTTGAGGTGGTAAAGGATATTTACGAGAAGGCCACCTTCCAACCATAGAAAGCGCTTTTCTCAGTCTTGATAAGATCCTATAGAAATACCGTCAAATCGAATCTATAGTAAGGAAAAGGACAATAGAATGAAAATCGAAATGCCCATACACAAGTAGGGACCTTTTACCTAAAACATTTGAAGTACACAAGGATGCGTCAGAGCTGAGGTAAGGCAATAGGTTGCAGGATCCTCCTCTCTTCTAATTACCTTAGGGGTTCCAAAAGGCTAGGACTGAGGAAAGTTTATATCGAGCACTGACATACTCCTGGAAGGCGGCATCCCTATGGTTTCGAGAGGCACAAATTGTCCACCTATTTTTATAGAAGGCATAAATCCCACGTTTTCACAATCGGCGGTGAATGCCAGCGGATACATATATGATCGATCCTTGAAAGGGGAATTTGAAACATTGATGGTAGGTGGATACAACTGCACCGGCCTCGTGCAGCCAAGGCCTTCCCAACAAGAGATTGAAAGAAGTAACAATGTCTATTACGTGGAAGGCCGTGGTCAGCGTCAGGAGTCCTAATCTTAGGTCGGTAACAAGCCTGCCAATAGTTGCCCTTCTTGAGTTGTCATAGGCAGTAACAAAAATATGGGAGAAGGCAACAAAGTGTCCTAGGGAATGCTGAGAGCACGAAGAGTGGATAAGGGGCAGATGTTTAGGGCTACCCCTGTATCGAAACAACTAAACATGCCAAAAACCCTAACAACCAATTCAAGTGTAAAGATCCCAGAAAATACCATACAAACTCCTTTAATCCTATAAATACTAAACAGAATGTAGAACCCCCTAAACCGTCTGAACCGCCTTTAAACCCCCAACAATGTTCTAACCAAACCATAAAGAGTGATCTACCTCCGAAATGGAGATCCTACCAAATTCACCAAATGGAAATTCCAAATATAATAGAAATGAGCTTGACTCTTTAGAATCTTCGATACATCCTCAACAAAGAGGACGAATGAACTGGGTAAGATTCCATCGAACTAAGGCAGGGAAGGTTTGGTTGGGGTGAACAAATTGGATCTTAGAGAAGTCTCGGTCTTCATCTACACCTAGGATAGGGAAGAGATAATCCTTTGATGAATTAATGCATCAAAGGGCATTAGGCTAACACCTAATTCTTCCACATGAATACCATATGATAGATAGAAATACAGATTTACCTTAAGGATAGTGTACTAGAATCAATAGAATCATAATCCGATGTGAATAAGTTAAGTAATTGAATTAGCTCTATGATATGCAATGGGTTTAGTGGAGTTAATGCTTTGACACCTAGTTGTATTGTACTAGAATACCATTTTAGAAGAAAGAAATGTATGATATTCAAGTTCACAGTTCTGATGGAATGCTTGCTATCAGTGCATTAGATGTCCTAGTTGTCCAGTACCAATCCATTTTCAAGGTTAAGTGTGCCTTTACTTTCGTTCAGTCATTCATCTAGTCTCTAGAAAGTGTTATCAAATTACCTGTAAAGGAGGGTACTTCTTATTATAGTATATAGATCGTTCTTAGGATAGCCTATTATAGTGAATAGGTACTTTCCTTCGCATATAAGATTATCTCTTATATAGGTATACTATCACTATTGTAGTTATCTCTTAGTTGCATATGCGCTGCTACTAGTTAGAATAAGTTTCTAATAAAGTTGACTATCGTATATCCGCTTTCATTCGACGAGCCATCAACGAACAATCTCCACCCCGAACTCTGAGCAAACAGGTCTTAGAGGCCGCCCCCAGTAGCCGGGTCTAAGATAATCTTCAATTTGTTCGGTTCTCGCCTTTGAGGTGAGCTTGTCTGGAGTTCTTTTCTCTATGTTGGCCATAGAGGCCGGCTCTTCATCTATGGAATAGTCGCCCCCAATGTCTGATTCTACAGGAAAATCCACCAGGAAGCTGGCTAGTACTTGACCTTTTTCTGCTGTTCATGGCTCGTATCGAATGTTGAACTCACCTAGCTGAACTACCCACTTTACTACTCTTCCTGGCTGGTCGGTCTTGCCAAGGATGCTCTTTAGCGGATATTATGTGATCACTCTTATTGCATGTGCCAGTGACGGTATAGAATTAAACCCAAATCTCCTCCTCCTTGCTAAATAGATAAGGGCGAGTGCTACTTTTTTGACCTTAGAGTACCTCATCTCTGTGTCTAATAAGGTCTTACTGGTGAAGTAGACCGGCTTCTCCTGTCCTTCATCCCAACGGAATAAGACAGAGCTGATTAAGGATTCTGTAGCTGCTAGGTATAGACTTGGGACTTCGTAGGGGACTGGCGTGGTTATGATAGGAGGCTTGCCGAGGTCTTTTTGGAGGGGTTGAAAGGCTTCTTCAGCTTGAACCAAGGAATCCCTTAGATATGATGCAAAATGGGTCTTGTTCTATCGTTGATCAGAGATTTCTCTATGAACAATACGAATCGGAGTTTGAGTTTGAAGAAGGGGAAGGAGTCCTCGACCAGCAACGGATAGAGGATGATTTATTCAATCACATAGTTTGGGCTCCTAGAATATGGCGCCCTTGGGGGTTTATATTTGATTGTATAGAAAGCCCAATGAATTGGGATTTCCCTATTGGGTCAGGTCATTTCGGGGCAAGCGGATCATTTATGATGAAGAGGATGGGCTTCAAGAGAATGATTCGGAGTTCTTGCAGAGTGGAACCATGCAGTACCAGACACAAGATAGATCTTCCAAAGAACAAGGCTTTTTTCGAATAAGCCAATTCATTTGGGACCCTGCGGATCCACTCTTTTTTCTATTCAAAGATCAGCCTTTTATCTCTGTGTTTTCACATTGAGAATTATTTGTAGATGAAGAGATGTCAAAAGGGCTTCTTACTTCCCAAACATATCTTCCTACATCTATATATAAACGCTGGTTTATCAAGAATACGCAAGAAGGGTACTTCAAATTGTTGATTCATCACCAGAGATGGCTTAGAACCAATAGTTCATTATCTAATGGATTTTTCTTTTCTAATACTCCATTCGAGAGTTATCAGTATTTATCAAAGCAGTTCCTATCTAATGGAACACTATTGGATCAAATGACAAAGACATTGTTGAGAAAAATATGGCTTTTTCCCTGCTTGACATGCTTGCTTTAACTCTATCGACAGTATTTTTGGTGTTCAGACCAGTAGCACCAGCAGTGTGAAACCCCAGTTTTCTATCTTATCTCGTTTTGCGTGCTTTATCTCGTTTTGCGTGAATTAACCTGTCTATGTGCTATGTGACTTAGAATGTGGTAATTTTAGTATCAATACTCCTAGAACATGCTAAATGTACATTCATGAAATTTTTATAAAAAACAGAGTCAGAAATTTTATCGTCGATTTTTAGTGAATAGTATTTTCGAAACACGTCCGCTAAAATTTTGAAACTGGTCTTTTTAACCCTTCTAGACCTAGTCCACGGACTTTAATAGACCTGTGTTTGATTAAAATGGTTTTAAAATCGGCTTAGGAATTTATTAGAGTTTTTACACCGACTTTTGCGAAAATCGAGTTTTAAGCCGACTCGGGTGAAATTGTTTTATTGTAAAACTTCTTGTCACCTAAAAATAACCTACTTGAGCTATCATATGAGTTGCATACTTGTTTTGAGCAAAGAAATAGCTAAAATGCATTTAAAATACTAGAAAATGAATTAAAGGACTAAAATAACTAACTTTGACTTTGCATTTTAATTGTTAACTTTCCTTATATATGCTAAATAACTAAAATTAGCTCTCAAAAATAAGCTCAAAACACCACAAACATACACACACATGGCCGAAACTCTCAAGGCCATTTTTGCATAGTTTTTGTTCAATTTTTCTCTTATAAATTGCAATCCAAGGCCAAAACTCTTGAACCAAAGTTTGTTCTTGCTTGTTGGGCACGCATTGCATGCATTCCTAGGCTTATATCTCATCAAAGGTGAGAGAAAAATTCTAGATCTCAAAACTCATCTTTTGTGTTTTTGCGTAGAATTGAATATCAATCCATTAGAATGATAATCTGATGTTAGATTATTGCTCCATGCATACTAAGGATCATTTATATGTAATCCTACTAGATTTGAACAGTTGTAGCATAATTATTATTTTTTGGGTATTTAAAGTTGATTAATTTGTTAAATATTGATTATTTTGAGTTGTGTTGATCGGAATCGATTGCCGTCGATTTCTAAAAGTTTGTTAATTACGTGGTAACACCGTTGTAATTCTGAATTTTTGATTGTGATGTCCGTGCCAAAATTTGGAAATTTGAGCCATGACACACTAGGGTTTTAGGGTTATTGAGCATGATTTGGATGTGTTTTGGTTGGTTTCCGAGGGGGCTAATGTAGTTGATTGAATGACTGAGTGTTTGAAACTGATTTGGAGTTGTTTGGATTAGTAGAATATAAGATATGATTATTTGAAGTTTAGGTTGTCTTTCTTTAAAATGTTAGATTGAGCCTTAGTTGATTGGGTGTGGTTTGAGTGATTGAATTGTGAGTTATTGATGGATAAACTAGGGTTTGATTGTGTGTTTAATGCATGTTCGGTTAGATGGCCTACTTTGTCATCTAGCTTAGTTATTTGTCGTTAAATTGGTTATTGATGTTATTATGATGATAATATGATTATCGATGATTACTGATTGATGATTGATGCCGGGAGGTAGGCAGTTCTGCTAGACTATCCTCCTGTGAATGATTGATGTTTATTATTATTTTTGAGTCTTTGGTATGTGTGTGAAACCCAAAATTTTTGACCTTATCTCGCTTTGCGTGTTTTATTCTCGTTTTGCATGAATTGACCTGTCTATGTGCTACATGACTTAGAATGTGATAATTTTGATATCAATACTCTTAGAACATGCTAAATGTGCATTCATGAAATTTTCATAAAAAACGGAGTCAGAAATTTTATCGTCGATTTTCAGTGAATAGTATTTTTGAAACACGTCTGCTAAAATTTTGAAACTGGTCGTTTTAACCCATCTAGACCTAGACCACGGACTTTAATAGACCTGTGTTTGATTAAAACGGTTTTAAAATCGGCTTAGGAATTTATTAGGGTTTTTACACCGACAATCGAGTTTTAAGCCGACTCGAGTGGAATTGTTTGAATGTAAAACTTCTTGTCACCTAAAAATAACCCACTTGAGATAACTTGGGTGTTGCATAATTGTTTTGAGCATTGGTGATCAAGAAAATGCATTTAAAGACAAGAAAACACTAAAAATACTAAGTTTTTAACTTTGGCTTTCATTTAAATGTTGACCACCTTGCTCATAAGTAGTTACACACATTAAAACAAGCCAAAAACACCACAAAACACACACAAAACCGTGAGTTCAAGGGGGAGGAAGAATAAGAGCATTTTCAAGGTTTTTCAAAGTAATTTTCACATAAAAACTTCATTTCAAGGCCAAATCACTTCATTCAAAGCTTGATTTTGCTTGTTGGGCATCCATTCTACCTATTTCTAGCCTTGGTTTGCATCAAAGGTGAGAGAAAAATTCTAGATCTCAAAACTCATCTTTTGTGTTTTTGCGTAGAATTGAATATCTAACCGTTAGAATGTTAATCTGATGTTAGATCATTGCTCCATGCATGCTAGGGATCATTTATATGCAATACTACGAGATTTGAACGGATGTAGCTTATTTATTTTTTTTTGGGTATTTAAAGTTGCTTACTTTGTTAAATGTTGAATATATTGACTTGTGTTGATCGGAATCGATTCCCGTCGATTTCTAAAAGATTAATAATTACGTGGTAGCGCCGTTGTAATGCCGAATTTTCGATTGTGATGTCCGTGCCAAAATTCGGAAATTTCAGCCATCATACACTAGGGTTTTAGGGTTATTGGGCATGATTTGGATGTGTTTTGGTTGGTTTCCGAGGGGGCTAATGTAGTTGATTAAATGGGTGAGCGTTTGAAATGGATTTGGAGTTGTTTGGATTAGTAAAATGTAAGATATGATTATTTGAAGTTTAGGTTGTCTTTCTTTAAATTGTTGAATTGAGCCTTTAGATGATTGGGTGTATTTGAGTGATTGAATTGTGAGTTGTTAATGGTTAGACTAGGGTTAGATTACGTGTTTCATGCATGTTAAGTTGGATGGCCTACTTTGTCATCTAACTTAGTCGTTTGTTGTTTAATGTTATATTGATGTTATATTGATTATTATTGATTACGGAAATCGGGCACTTTTGTTGCTGATCTCCAAGTTTATTGATTGATTATTGAATATGGGAATCGGGCAGTTTTGTTGCTGATCTCCCAGTTTATTTATTTATTATTGAGTACGAGAATCGGGCACTTTTGTTGCTGATCTCTCAGATTATTGATTGATTATTGAATACGGGAATCGGGCACTTTTGTTGCTGATCTCTCGGTTTATTTATGTTAAGTCTCATTGTTGTGAGCTTTGATAATATTGTGTCACCTCGGGATGCATCCTGGGCTGTGGGCACAGTTATCATGGCTAATCCCTATCTCGCATGGGCAGAGAGGCCATGGGGTGTGGGTCTAGGTCAAGGTACCTCAGGATTGTGTCATTGAGTTTGGAGGAATTGTTGAGCATGGAATTCGTGTATGGGGCTTCATCAGCAAATGTATCGTATCCTTATTGTGTGTTTACAGTTATTACTATTGTTGCATTTATAACGATTATTGATGTTCATTGTGTGTTTACTGACTCAAAGGATTATTCCAAGGAGTTTAGTAGACCTTGCTCAAGATCTATCGGATCCTCACTGGGCTTATTTATATAAGCTCACTCTCTATTATTGCATGCTTGCAGGTGTACTATCGCAGGATTACGAGTACGTGCCTCCTGAGGAGGAAAATGTGCCTTACGTGGACAAGTCATATGTTCTAGAGTCTTATCCGTGATTCTGTGCTGTTATTTATCATGTATATTAACTTAGTAGCCTTTTCTATGCTTTATAGTTCTTGTTGTATAGGATGCTGAAAAGAATATAAATTAGTTGTTACTATTCTAGCAGCTTCTTTTGTCTATGGTTAAGTTGTTAGATGGGTCTCAACTTATTTTTGAAATGTATGATAAGGTTGAGGTATTGTATGTTATGTTGGAACGGAGGCAGATAACGAGGACTGATTATTGTATATTTTGGTTATGTTATGTGTTGTTATGTTGTTGAGGAGTTGTTGTTTGTATGGTTATGGAATTGGATGTTTAATGTTATTAATGAGGTTGGTTTAGAACCTCGGTATTCTATTTACTGTCGTTATACTGCCAAAATCCCGTTGCGTCCTGACTGATTGTAGGTGGGGTTGAGTTGGGGCGTGACAATGTGTGTGCCACCTCTCGGGTAGCATTGGGCTGTCGGGTTGATAACGACATGACTACTAGAGACTGCCTCCAGCTCGCATGATGGAGGTGTCATGGAGGGAGAGGTTATTGGGGTACCTCAGGTGCGTGAGTTTATGGGAGTCACAAGAAGGCTGTTGTGATCGTGATGGTGTTTGGAGCTACACCAACTGGTGTATCCTTTATTGAATGGTCATTATAGTTATGTGATGATAGTAAACCTTGCTCGAGATCTATCGAATCCTCACTGGGCTTATTTTATATAAGCTCACTCTCTATTATTGCATGCCTACAGGTGTACTTTCGCAGGATTACAGGTACGTGCCTCCTGAAGAGGAAAATGTGGAAAATGTACCTTACGTGGATGAGTCTTATGTTCCAGAGTCTTATCCTTGATGTTGTATTGTTTTACTATCCTGTAATTAACTTAGTAGACTTTTATATACTTTGTAGTTCATAATGTCAAAGATGTTGAAAAGATAATGAATTAGTTGATGTTGTCTTAGTAGCCTTTCTTTTGTTTATGATTAGGTTGCTAGATTGGCTCAATATGTTTTTGTAATATATATTAAGGATCATGTATTATGTTGGAACGGAGGCGTATAACGAGGAATGTTTATTGTATAATATGGTTATGATGTATGTTGTTATTTTATTGAGGAGTTGTTTGTTGTATGGTTTGTGGAGTTGATGTATGATGTCTATTGAGTTTGGTTTAGAGCCTCGGTATCCTATTTACTGTCGTTATGCTTTCAAAATTCCGTTGCGTCCTGACTGATCGTAGGTGGGGTCGAGTTGGGGCGTGACATTTAAGTGGCATCAGAGCGCATGTTAGTTGTCAGCCGGGGTATTCTCGGAATGTGGGTAATGGTCTTAGCATGAAAGTATGTATGAAAAGAAAGAAAAGTGATCTATATATTAATATGATTAAATGATTCAGTGATTAAGTGATTATGTGATTTAGTGCTTATGTGATTATGTGATCAATTTGTTTATGTGTTTTATATGACTTTATTGTTTATGTGCTAATAGTTGTTCATAACCTGTTTACGTGCTATAACCTGTGCTAACTCTTTGATTAGTAGAATGACGGGCAGACCGAGAACCAGAGGTAGGCCTGAGATGACTTATGAGACTCCTGGTAATGCGGCACCGGGCCGTGATAGGGGCGATGACCGTTTGGGGGCAGCTATGGAGAGGTTTGCTGAGTTAGTGGCCGGACAGGCTTAGTTGATAGCAGGGCAGGCTGCCCAGACTCAGGCTTGGCAAGCTCAGTTGTTGAATGTGCAGGGTGGAAACCACGGGCGTGGTACCCTGAAAGAGTTCTTAGGGTATCATCCACCTAGATTTCAGGAGGAGCCGGATGATAGGAAGGCTGAGGCGTGGATTAGCAAGATGGAGAAGATTTATGATCCTCTTGATTATACCGATGAGTAGAAAGTCTCTTTTGTCGTGTACTTGTTAGATGATGAGGCAGAAGAATGGTGGCGCACGGTAAGGACTAGTTGGGCGACTCAGGGTATTCCGTATATTTGGGGTACCTTTCTGATGGCTTTCCGGGCAAAGTATGTCCCGAGGATCGCAAGGGAACGGAGAGAGGCAGAGTTTCTAGCCTTAGTGCAGGGAGATGCTTCAGTGGCTCAGTATGAGGCCACCTTTACTCGATTGTCCCGTTATGCACCGAAGTATGTGGCTGATGAGGAGCGAAGGACCCGTAGATTCATATTGGGTTGAGGCCCGAGATTCAGGATGTGATGGCTTTGAATCGGTATGATATATTCACAGAGGCCTTTGAGGCAGCTTCTAGACTAGAGAAGAGAAAGGGGGATCAGCTTGTGTCTAGTCAGCCCAGTAAGAGGCCGTATCAGCCGCAGTATCAGCAGGGTATGTATAGGCCTCCAGTACAGCAGGTTGTGTACAGGCCACCAGCACAGCAGGGTTCTTTTAGGCCACAGGGGCAGCAGAGTTATTATCGGCCTCAGTTTTAGCAGGGGTCATATAAGGTTCAGTCCCAGTTTAGGCCAGCCCAGTCTCAGGGTCAGTACAGGCCCAGTTTGGTAAGGCCTCAGCAGCAGTAGGCTAGATCAGCTGTTTGTTCAGCTCCTGGTTCTTCTAGGGGCAGTGTTAGTGCATCATCACGCAGTGTACTCACTGCAACCGCACGGGGCATGTAGAGGCCGATTGCAGAGTGAAAGCAGGGACGTGTTTAGGTTGCGGCAGCAATCAGCACAGGGCGAGGGATTGCCCTAGGTATGCGAGGACTGAGGGTCGGACAACGACTCAGGGTTATCAGGGCTGACCTGCGGCCAGTGCACCACAGCAGCAGTGGGTTCAGGCTCGGGCCTACGCAATTGACTTAGAGGAGATGCCGGAGGAGACTGCAGTTGTGGAAGGTAACTTCCTTATACTTGATCAACTTGTTAAAGTGTTGATTGATTCTGGTGCTAAGCATTCTTTCATTACTCCTGATTGTGTGCAACGTGTTAATTTGCAACCTGAAAGATTGCCTTATATGGTTGAGATTAGTACCTCTTTGACTGATAAGTATGTGACTGGCCTAGTTTGTGAGGATTGTATAATACATGTTAAGGGGCATAATTTTCCGTCCGACCTTATCTTATTTCCTATCCGGGGGTATGATGTTATCTTGGGTATGGATTGGCTTTCTAAGTATGATGCCCAGTTGAACTGTAGAACCAAGGTAGTACAGTTTCGTTTGCCAGATCAGCCAGTAGTTGAGGTAGTAGGGAACCGGGGTGCAAAGACGAGTTTTGTTATCTCAGCAACTAAAGCTGTTAAGTTGGTGAGTAAGGGGTGTTCGGGTTATCTAGCTTATTTGATCAACAAGCCATCTGATAAGGTACAGCTAGAGGAAGTCCCCATTATTCGGGAATATCCCAATGTATTTCCTGAGGAGTTGCCAGGGTTAGCGCCAGAGAGAGATGTGGAGTTTGTGATCAATCTTATTCCCGGTACTCAACCTATTTCTAAATCAGCGTACCGGATGGCACCAGCTGAGTTGAAGGAGTTGAAGACTCAGTTGCAGGAGTTATTGGAGAAGGGATTCATTTAGCAGAGTTCTTCACCTTGGGGAGCTCCTGTTTTATTTGTGAAGAAGAAGGATGGTACCTTGAGATTGTGTATTGATTACCATGGTTTGAATCAGGTGACCATCAAGAACAAATATCATTTGCCACTGATTGATGAGTTGTTTGATCAACTTCAGGGAGCTAAAGTCTATTCTAAATTTGATTTGAGGCAGGGGTATTATCAGCTCGGATTCGCGCGGAGGATGTTCCGAAGTCTGTCTTTAGGACTCGGTACGGGCATTATGAGTTTGTTGTTATGCCCTTTGGATTAACTAATGCACCGGCAGCATTCATGGATCTTATGCATCGGGTTTTCCAGCCGTATTTAGACCAGTTCATGATAATATTTATTGATGATATATTGGTCTATTCTAAATCTAAATCGGAGCACGAGCAACATCTACGGCTTGTCTTACAGAAGCTGTAGGAGCATCAGTTGTTTGCCAAGTTCAGCAAATGTGAATTTTGGCTGCAACGCATAACTTTTCTTGGCCATGTTATTACACAGAGCGGTATTTCTGTAGATCCCACTAAGATTGAGGTAGTGATGTCTTGGAAACGTCCGGAGAATGTTTCGGAGGTTCGTAGCTTTCTTGGCTTGGCGGGTTATTACCGTAGGTTTGTCAAGGACTTCTCAAAGATTGCTGGGCCACTTTCTAAGTTGACTCAAAAACGGACTATCTTTGCTTGTGATGAGAAGTATGAGAGTGGGTTTCAGGAGTTGAAAAAGAGGTTGACCACTACTCCAGTACTTGCTCTACCAGAGGGGACCGATAATATAGTTATTTACAACGATGCATCCAAGGAGGGCTTGGGATGTGTTCTTATGTAGGATGGCCGAGTTATTGCCTATGCTTCCCAGAAGTTGAAGCCTTATGAGGTGAATTATCCGACTCATGATCTTGAGTTGGCAGCAGTTGTCTTCGCACTGAAGAAGTGGCATCATTATCTGTGGGGCAGTAAGTTCGATATTTTCACTGATCATAAGAGTCTGAAGTACTTGTTCTCACAGAAGGAGTTGAATATGCGCCAACGGAGGTGGATGGAACTTCTTGGAGATTATAATTGTTCTATCAATTATCTGTCTGGCAAGGCAAATGTTGTAGCAGATGCTCTCAGCCGGAAGGCGAATGTTGCTTGTTTGGCTGTCAAGAAATGGGAGATTCTTGAGGAATTCACTTATTGGAGACCGGAGTTGACTCAGGTTGGGGTGATGTGTTCACATCTCCGTATTCAACCTTTATTGCTATCTTAGATCAGGGAAGCTCAGCAGCTTGATGTTAAACTTCAGAAGATTAAGGATCAGATCACAGATGATCAGTCTGATTTTAAACTGCATGAGGATGGTATTCTTCGGTTTCGGAACTGCAATACCCCGATCCCTCTCGAGACCGGGAGTTTTATCAATCAATCTAATCACAACCCAAATCCAAACCCGGGCATAATTTTTAGGGAAAACGGACAGAGTCTCCCCTGTTTCTAGGCAAAAAGCAAACCTGCGACAGCATATTAATGGACCAATACCATGACCAAACATTCAACCACCTCAAGGCCATCCGAGCCTTGTTCTCAACAAGCAATCACAAGCAAATATACATTTCCAGTTTACAGACTAACCTACCTCTTCACATCTTTTACAAGTACATTCATGCTTGACAATTAAACCATTCTAACTTATTGCATAAAATAGACTATCATACCATTCTAACTCTTTTCCTTTGGACATTACAAACATGCATTAAAGTTAAGCTATACCAACTAGATACATAATCTAACTTATCAAACCACTTCAATAATCTAATGAAACTTAAATTACATTCCTTTTGACATTAAATACATACAATACAGGAAAGCATACATCTTTACAACTTCGACAACTCAAGCCACATAGGCACGCAAGACAACTCTTCAAGCACGAACTTTCACGAAATCATGAACTTTCCAGCTAACATGACATTTCCTGAAATGTGGTGGTGAGGAGTGAGTATACTCAACATGTATACTCAACACGTATACTCAGTGAGGGCGAGACAGATATCGAGATGGGGAGAAAGAAGTTCGTGCAATGCAAATAAGGCAGTTAAGCAGTATATCTGACAAGTAAGCAATCAATATAACAATCAATACAATAAGCAAGTAATGAAAGCATTAACACAACCATTCAAAGCTATACCACACTCTAAAGGCTATGGTTCACTCATACGAGCAATGTACCATTTCACGAGCAATACATCAATCTCGAGCTTGATGTTGACAACGATGACAATAAGCGCGCAACCACCTTATAACTTCAGTTTGGAATACGCCGGAAGTATCCATCAATTCTACGACCCAAATCTCCCCGGAAGGCAACCCAAGCGAGAAAAGGGAATAGGACACGGAGCTAGAGCAACCAACACTGGAAGCCCGAGACTACCCAGAGAGGCCCATCACTCACGCGCCTGACACTATGCAATGCAAGACACGATACAAGCAATATACGAGCGATAGCACAACAATACAAATTAGTGGCAATAAACGAGATATCAAGAACAACACTAACAAGCATTATCAACAATTGATATACAATTCAATCATAACCAACCTTAACAAGCATAACAAGCAATAATAAGCATTCCAAAGGCATTACATTATAAAACAATCAAAATCACAAATTGACCCCAACCTTCAAAACGCTACTACTTTCAAACAAGCCACGAGTTTTGGAAACTGTCCTCACCAATCCTCCTAGGTCACCATAAGGCACGACTAAAGACCACAAAACCCCACTTTACCCTAGAATTCTCGCAAAGCCCCGATTTCTCCCTTTGCTCGTTTCAACTACAACTACCTCAACCGATTACCCAACCAATGTCACAACTGCACCAAAAGTGCTACCATGACGTACCTCGATAATGCCTTCACGCAAATCGAGAAAATTCCAAACTTCACCGAAACGACCCCAACTTTCACTAAGCCTTTTTCTCCATTTTTTCCATTACACAATCTAATTAAACCATACATTTAGGCATTCTAGCATATCTAGTACCTTCCTCCATCAACAGAACGCGTAACGGAGCAACTTCATCGAAACGGGGGTTTACTATTCATAATTTACTATTCATTAATCAATTTAAATTGCAATTTCAATTTTCAACTGCAGAAAATACTAAAAAGCTATAAATACATGTTCTACAATCAACAAGGAACATTATTTAAGCAACAAAATAGATAAAATAACAAACTACACATAATTTCAAAAAATTAAAGTTTAAACACAATTATTTGAAATGCGCAAATAACGATAAAACCCTCACCTTAGACGATCCTAGACGCTAGGAAAACCACGCCGGATGCCTCGGAAACCACCCCGTGCAAGCTCATGCGAAGATTTGAAGATTTGAAGTTGAAATTTTTTTTTTCCTTCATGGTTTCGGCCCCTTTGCATTCTGATTTTCAGCTTTCTTCTTTTTTTATGCTATACCAAGCTTTAAATAAGATGCAACAAGTCAACAAGTCAAGCCCTTGGTCAAAGCTAACTTAAACTTGGTCAAATAGGCTTATTTTATGCATTTTAAAGCTAAAACATCTAGCACAATTCTAATTCTAGCTAACAACAACTAAAATATTAAAATTAAGACACTAAATACTAGTTTTTACTATTTGCTGAGGACTAGAATTCATTTCATAACTATCGCTCTCGAAATGCAATGCACTTTGCGACATTAAAAGAATAACAATTAAATCTCAAAGAATTTAAGAAAATATAATTTCTGAAAAGCAACATAGTTCAAAATTTACTCCGGCTCAGAGCTACTTTTTCATTTAATTGAAAATCGAGCATTAAAATGCAAGAAAATTAAAACCAATTAACAAAATATGAAAATAAAGCTACAAATAAATATTTAACTAAAAATAAACACTTAATTCAAGGCAACATTTAAGATAACACTTAATTAAATGCAATTTAAATGCCATTAAATGCATGCCGGGTTTGGGTTATCACAGGAACAGGGTTTGTGTTCCCGATGAACCGGGCTTGAGGCGAGGTATTCTGGAGAAAGCTCATAATTCAAAGTATACTATTCATCCCGGTGGAACCAAGATGTATCAGGATTTGAAGCAACATTACTGGTGGAATAATATGAAGAGGGAGGTTGCTCAGTTTGTATCTAGGTGTTTGACTTGTCAGAGGGTGAAAGCCGAGCATCAACGACTTGTAGGGTTGCTTCAGCCGTTGGCTATACCAGAGTGAAAGTGGGAGCATATTACGATGGATTTCGTCACTGGTTTGCCTAGAACACCGAGGGGTAATGATGCAATTTGGGTTGTCGTGGATCGTTTGACGAAGACAGCTCATTTTATTTCGATGAGGATGGGAGATGAGGTTTCAAAGTTGATGGATCTTTATTTGGATTAGATTGTTAGACTTCACGGGATTCCATCTAGTATTGTCTCAGATCGAGATCCTTGATTTACTTCTCGTTTGTGGGAGAAACTTCAAGAGACCTTGGGTACTCAGTTGAACTTCAGTACAACGTATCATCCACAGACCGACGGTTATTCTGAGCGGACTATTTAGATTCTGGAAGATATGATTAGGGCTTGTGTTCTGGACTTCGGGAAGAACTGGGAGAAACATCTACCACTTGCCGAGTTTGCCTATAACAATAGTTATCAAGCTACTATTGGGATGGCACCTTTCGCAGCTTTTTACGGTCGTAAGTGCCATTCACCTTTATATTGGGACGAGGTAGGGGAGATGAAGACTATTGATCTGACTATCATGCCAGAGCTTCTTGAGAAGATTGAGAATGTTCAGTCGATCAGGCAGAGAATGCTTACGGCGTAGAGTAGATTCAAGAGTTATGCTGATAAGTGTCATCGGGACTTGGAGTTTGCAGTCGGAGATCGGGTTTTCTTGAGATTGTCTCCTCGTAAGGGGTTTGCTCGTTATGGTAAAGGTGGTAAGCTGAGTCTGAGATTTGTTGGGCTGTTTGAGATTACCGGCAGGGTTGGTAAGTTGGCATATCGGTTGGCTTTACCGGAGAACTTCTCTAATGTCCACGATGTATTTCACGTGTCTAATTTGTGAAAATATTATCCGGATCCTTCTCATATTCTTGAGCCAGAGCCGTTACAGCTCCATGAGAATCTGACTTATGACTAGCATCCGATTCGTATTCTTGATCAGATGGAACGACAGTTGATGTCGAATAAGATTCCGATGGTTAAGGTGTTGTGGAAGCATCACGGTATCGAGGAAGCTACTTGGGAAAGATGGGATCACATGCAGCAGCAATACCAAGATCTGTTCAGTACATCAAGTAAGAA
The DNA here is from genome assembly GCA_037974665.1 of Ehretia macrophylla. Classification (NCBI taxonomy): domain Eukaryota; kingdom Viridiplantae; phylum Streptophyta; class Magnoliopsida; order Boraginales; family Ehretiaceae; genus Ehretia; species Ehretia macrophylla. Next base: position 16,742,499 of record CM075780.1, on the reverse strand, counting down.
TTTCGAGGGCGAAATTTCCTTAAGGGGGGGAGAATGTGAAACCCCACTTTTCTATCTTATCTCATTTTGCGTGCTTTATCTAGTTTTGCTTGAATTAACCTGTCTATGTGCTATGTGACTTAGAATGTGGTAATTTTAGTATCAATACTCCTAGAACATGCTAAATGTGTATTCATGAAATTTTTATAAAAAACGGAGTCAGAAATTTTATCGTCGATTTTTAGTGAAAAGTATTTTCGAAACACGTCCGCTAAAATTTTGAAACTGGTCTTTTTAACCCTTCTAGACCTAGTCCACGGACTTTAATAGACATGTGTTTGATTAAAACGGTTTTAAAATTGGCTTAGGAATTTATTAGGGTTTTTACACCAACTTTTGCAAAAATCAAGTTTTAAGCCGACTCAGGTGAAATTGTTTAATTGTAAAACTTCTTGTCATCTAAAAGTAACCTACTTGAGCTATCATAGGAGTTGCATATTTGTTTTGAGCAAATAAATAGCTAAAATGCATTTAAAAGACTAGAAAATGAATTAAAGGACTAAAATAACTAACTTTGACTTTGCATTTTAATTGTTGACTTTCCTTATATATGCTAAATAACTAAAATTAGCTCACAAAAATAAGCTCAAAACACCACAAACACACACACACATGACCGAAACTCTCAAGGCCATTTTTGCATAGTTTTTGTTCAATTTTTCTCTTATAAATTGCAATCCAAGGCCAAAACTCTTGAACCAAAGTTTGTTCTTGCTTGTTGGGCACGCATTGCACGCATTCCTAGGCTTATATCACATCAAAGGTGAGAGAAAAATTCTAGATCTCAAAACTCATCTTTTGTGTTTTTGCGTAGAATTGAATATTAAACCGTTAGAATATTAATCAGATGTTAGATTATTGCTCCATGCATGCTAGGGATCATTTATATGTAATCCTATGAGATTTGAATGGTTGTAGCATAATTATTATTTTTCGGGTATTTAAAGTTGATTAATTTGTTAAATGTTGATTATTTTGAGTTGTGTTGATCGGAATCGATTGCCGTCGAATTCTAAAAGTTTGTTAATTACTTAGTAGCGAAGTTGTAATGCCGAATTTTCGATTGTGATGTCCGTGCCAAAATCCAACAATTTCAGCCATGACACACTCAGGTTTTAGGGTTATTGAGCATGATTTGGATGTGTTTTGGTTGGTTTCCGAGGGGGCTAATGTAGTTGATTGAATGTGTGAGTGTTTGAAACTGATTTGGAGTTGTTTGGATTAGTAGAATGTAAGATATGATTATTTGAAGTTTAGGTTTTCTTTCTTTAAAATGTTAGATTGAGCCTTAGTTGATTGGTTGTGGTTTGAGTGATTGAATTATGAGTTGTTGATGGGTAAACTAGGGTTCGATTGTGTGTTTAATGCATGTTCAGTTTGATGGCCTACTTTGTCATCTAACTTAGTTATTTGTCATTAAATTGGTTATTGATGTTATTATGATGATAATATGATTATTGATGATTACTGATTGATGATTGATGCCGGGAGGTAGGCAGTTCTGCTAGACTGTCCTCCTGTGAATGATTGATGTTTATTATTATTGCTGAGTCTTTGGTATGTGTGTGCCACCTCTCAGGGCGCATTGGGTTGTCGGGTTGATAACGGCATGACTACCAGAGACTGCCTCCAGCTCGCATGACGGAGGTGTCATGGAGGGAGAGGTTATTGGGGTACCTCGGGTGCGTGAGTTTATGGGAGTCACAAGAAGGCTGTTGTGATCGTGATGGTGTTTGGAGCTACACCAACTAGTGTATCCTTTATTGAATGGTCATTATAGTTATGTGATGATAGTTTTATTGTTGTTATTGTGTGTTTACTTGCTCAAAGGATTATGTCCAATGAGCTTAGTAAACCTTGCTCAAGATCTATCGGATCCTCACTGGGCTTATTTTATATAAGCTCACTCTCTATTATTGCATGCCTACCGGTGTACTTTCGCAGGATTACGGGTACGTGCCTCCTGAAGAGGAAAATGTGCCTTACGTGGATGAGTCTTATGTTCCGGAGTCTTGTCCTTGATGTTGTATTGTTTTACTATCCTGTAATTAACTTAGTAGACTTTTATATGCTTTGTAGTTCATAATGTAAAAGATGTTGAAAAGATAATGAATTAGTTGATGTTGTCTTAGTAGCCTTTCTTTTGTTTATGATTAGGTTGCTAGATTGGCTCAATATGTTTTTGTAATATATATTAAGGTTCATGTATTATGTTGGAACGGAGGTGTCACGCCCCGACCCAACCCCCAAGCTAAAGGTTAAGTCCGGACCCGACACACGGACAGAGTCTCCCCTGTACCGTGGACATTCTGAAAACCTGTAAACACTTAAACAAGGTCCCAACAATACAATACGGCTTTTCTCAATTAAACAACAAAGCTATAAGGCCATCCGAGCCTTATAGTGCACAATAATTCCAAAACACACAAGCATGCGAGAACTAGTTGACAGCATAGTCTTATATTTATAACATTCTAGGAAATCAATAAAACAACTTAAGGGATAAAGCATTCTACAACAACTAACCACTCCCAAGCATGCAATGAAATAAGACAGGAATAAAAGTTATTACAGTTCATAGACTTTCAAAGCTACAACCCAACTATCTAATCTTCGACTTATACAACAAGCATATACATAGCCCTTGGCTACAAAATAGTACATAAAGCAATTAGTTGAGCATTCCACATAGCAACAAATTCAATGACCACCTCAAGTTATCAAGTACGGCAACTAAGGTAAAGGCTCGATCTGGACTTCTTCTTCCTCAACTAAATCAACCAGCTGGGGATTACCCTCAGCGTCTCCTGAAACAGATATCGAGGTATGAGCAACCACTGTTGCCCAGTGAGGGATATAGTCCCGGGGCGTGCAATGCAACAGATAATACAATTACACGACAATAGCACTTTAACAATTTAAGAAACAATGAAAACTTAAATAACCACATAATTAAAAGGATACATTTCAACAATCCCCTATACACCAATCTTCACTGGTCTTCAATCACGATCCACGAACCACGAGCACGATCACGATAAGCCGGCATAACCCCAATCACTCCAGTGGGTGTACTCCGGATGTACCCCGAGTCCTACGACCCAACATCCCCTGGCAATCTCCGGACCAGGCGAATGAGGGAATAGGGTACGGAGTTTGAATATCCACCGGCAAGCCCTCTGCCGCCCAGCCGATATTCAACACATCCGCCCCGACACTATGGTTGCGCAACCACTATGCAATGCACTCAACGATGGCAAGTTAACAACAATAATATAAGCATTAACACATATGAGGATCAACAAAGTAGGTTGACCTCGTTGCAGTTAGGATAGAAGCAAAGATAGAAGCTAATAAGCAGTTTACAAATGAAATTATACCATATAAGCATAGAATCATTCCAAAAGCTCCAAATCAATTTAAAATCATATATAAACACTTAAGAAGTCCTGACATGGGTTTAGAAGTGTGAAACAACTTAAATTGCACCTAAACCCCTTTGTTTTTCGATCTATTTCTCTTCTAAACCAAAGTTAATGATTTCATTTTCAAAAGAAACTCTCCCAACCTTCTAACCAACCCCCAAGGTACCCTTTCAACCCTCGAACTCAATCAAATGCCCGCGTTTACCCCGGAAGCCCCAATTTCCCTCTTTTGGCTTTAAACTACACCTACATTGTCCGGGCTTCAAACAAGGGATATCAAGGCATCTATAGCACCTAGGTAGCCTAAGGATACTAGAATTGAAGCCCGAATCCACCCGGATTCGCATTAACCCCAAAAGCCCCAAGTTAAAGTCGGCTATTTACCATTCTTAGGCGATTTAAGGGCAATGCAAGTGCACGGGGCTATTAGGTTATCTTCACTAACACCTAAGGCATCTATTAGGAGCATTAAATCAAGCTAATTCGAGCAATTACACAAAACCCTAGAAAAAATGTCACTATTCACCCTAAAAATCAAACTAACGATTCTAACCGTTTAAATTGCGAAACGACGGTTCAAATGTGTTCTCTAGCATTCATATAGATGTTATATTAGCATAGATAACAATTACAATGGCATATAATCATATTTTCAACAAATCAAGAAATGAGCAACTATTTAAAAATGCAAAAACAAGTCGTGAAATCCCTCACCAATACGCGTAGGAGCACCTAGGAACCTTGCACACACCCTAATCCACTAGCTCAAGGGTTGGGAAGGCTTGGATTGAAGAGTTGAAGACCAATTTTCTCTCCTAGAGCTGCTGCAAAATTTCGGCCCTGCTACAGTGCCATTTCAGCATTTTTTTGTTTTGATTTTTGCTTGTTATGACTTAAGGTGAGTTGTGTGTGTGTTATATAAGCTTGGGTGAGTTATTTAGTTTAAGTGTATGGTCAAATGTGAGTCAAACTAGTTAGAAACAAGTCCTAAGCATAAATTTAATGTTAGCTAATTAAACTCCAAATTAGTTACGTAACACTATTCCTTCAACTACTAAAAACATTTTCTAAACGGGCTCTCCCATCGCCTCTAGCTCAATTGAACATTTTTCCCACTACTTTATCAATTAATATGATTTAATAAAAATGCTAATTAACCAATAGAATGCAGTTTAAAAATGAAGTGAATAGTAATTCAAGAAGGCAGTTAATATGGCATAGAAAGAAATGCGCAAACAAGGGATGCAACAGTAATTGAATGCATGGCTAAATCTTGGGCGTCACATCCTCTCCCCCTTAAACAAATTGCGTCCACGCAATTCTTCTTCACAAGAGAACTCTGCATCAACTGGAAACCAACTCCGATTATTCGTCATCAGTTGCTAAGCAAGAATACCATACACGAACTCTCGTGGGAGCTCATTAAGAAATCCCAGTAGTATTGCCTGCGAACCTCATGTAATAAGGCCAAATAAAGGCTCCAATAGAGATGCTACTTCGAAATCCAAATAAGAATCCCGCTGGCACGAATACCATAGAAGAATAGAATCCCAACTAACAGTGGCGAGAAAATACCAATAAGAATTTAGAGTACAAATACAGAAGATAATTCCATATAATAAGGCTAATTAGAATCCCAAACTAAGTCTTCCGAGTAATACCAACAAGAAAATACTAGAAGGATACTCAATAAGAAAACCGAGAGAACGGTCATATAGAAATCCCAAAGGAAGCCATTCATTTCTGACTACTGAGCGTAGAAGAATGCCTTTGAAGAAATCCCAATAACTGAGCTCCGCTTACAACATTCTCATTCCCGCTAATCCACACAACTTGGAGGGCTTGTTGCTAATCACTTCTCTTCAGGGGGAGGAAGAAGTCTTTCTTACCATTTCAACGGGACATGTATGAATGCCAAGATATCACATTTACACATATATGTTTTAAACTATTATGCAAACATGTTTATATAAGAGTTTATGAAACAGTGTAATCATCAAAGTCATTCAAGCACGATAATCAAGTCAAGCATAACACAACTCAATCAAAGACATTCAAATACAGACATTACAAGCAACAGTTCAAGCAATTAATAATTCACGAAGTCAATTTGATGCATAACTAGCCACTTTACTTCACTTAGCACACATTTAGCACGTAACACATAATTATATCACATAGGTGCACACATTCAATACAAGACACACAATCAAACATGCAGGCATACACTTTTAAGACACACACTTAATCAAGCACACAAGCAAGGGTTACTACCCGACAGGCCGAGGACCCTATCCCGGCTGAGAGCTAACTAAGCTCTGATACCACCTAAATGTCACGCCCCGACCCAACCCCCAAGCTAAAGGTTAAGTCCGGACCCGACACACGGACAGAGTCTCCCCTGTACCGTGGACATTCTGAAAACCTGTAAACACTTAAACAAGGTCCCAACAATACAATACGGCTTTTCTCAATTAAACAACAAAGCTATAAGGCCATCCGAGCCTTATAGTGCACAATAATTCCAAAACACACAAGCATGCGAGAACTAGTTGACAGCATAGTCTTATATTTATAACATTCTAGGAAATCAATAAAACAACTTAAGGGATAAAGCATTCTACAACAACTAACCACTCCCAAGCATGCAAGGAAATAAGACAGGAATAAAAGTTATTACAGTTCATAGACTTTCAAAGCTACAACCCAACTATCTAATCTTCGACTTATACAACAAGCATATACATAGCCCTTGGCTACAAAATAGTACATAAAGCAATTAGTTGAGCATTCCACATAGCAGCAAATTCAATGACCACCTCAAGTTATCAAGTACGGCAACTAAGGTAAAGGCTCGATCTGGACTTCTTCTTCCTCAACTAAATCAACCAGCTGGGGATCACCCTCAGCGTCTCCTGAAACAGATATCGAGGTATGAGCAACCACTGTTGCCCAGTGAGGGATATAGTCCCGGGGCGTGCAATGCAACAGATAATACAATTACACGACAATAGCACTTTAACAATTTAAGAAACAATGAAAACTTAAATAACCACATAATTAAAAGGATACATTTCAACAATCCCCTATACACCAATCTTCACTGGTCTTCAATCACGATCCACGAACCACGAGCACGATCACGATAAGCCGGCATAACCCCAATCACTCCAGTGGGTGTACTCCGGATGTACCCCGAGTCCTACGACCCAACATCCCCTGGCAATCTCCGGACCAGGCGAATGAGGGAATAGGGTACGGAGTTTGAATATCCACCGGCAAGCCCTCTGCCGCCCAGCCGATATTCAACACATCCGCCCCGACACTATGGTTGCGCAACCACTATGCAATGCACTCAACGATGGCAAGTTAACAACAATAATATAAGCATTAACACATATGAGGATCAACAAAGTAGGTTGACCTCGTTGCAGTTAGGATAGAAGCAAAGATAGAAGCTAATAAGCAGTTTACAAATGAAATTATACCATATAAGCATAGAATCATTCCAAAAGCTCCAAATCAATTTAAAATCATATATAAACACTTAAGAAGTCCTGACATGGGTTTAGAAGTGTGAAACAACTTAAATTGCACCTAAACCCCTTTGTTTTTCGATCTATTTCTCTTCTAAACCAAAGTTAATGATTTCATTTTCAAAAGAAACTCTCCCAACCTTCTAACCAACCCCCAAGGTACCCTTTCAACCCTCGAACTCAATCAAATGCCCGCGTTTACCCCGGAAGCCCCAATTTCCCTCTTTTGGCTTTAAACTACACCTACATTGTCCGGGCTTCAAACAAGGGATATCAAGGCATCTATAGCACCTAGGTAGCCTAAGGATACTAGAATTGAAGCCCGAATCCACCCGGATTCGCATTAACCCCAAAAGCCCCAAGTTAAAGTCGGCTATTTACCATTCTTAGGCGATTTAAGGGCAATGCAAGTGCACGGGGCTATTAGGTTATCTTCACTAACACCTAAGGCATCTATTAGGAGCATTAAATCAAGCTAATTCGAGCAATTACACAAAACCCTAGAAAAAACGTCACTATTCACCCTAAAAATCAAACTAACGATTCTAACCGTTTAAATTGCGAAACGACGGTTCAAATGTGTTCTCTAGCATTCATATAGATGGTATATTAGCATAGATAACAATTACAATGGCATATAATCATATTTTCAACAAATCAAGAAATGAGCAACTATTTAAAAATGCAAAAACAAGTCGTGAAATCCCTCACCAATACGCGTAGGAGCACCTAGGAACCTTGCACACACCCTAATCCACTAGCTCAAGGGTTGGGAAGGCTTGGATTGAAGAGTTGAAGACCAATTTTCTCTCCTAGAGCTGCTGCAAAATTTCGGCCCTGCTACAGTGCCATTTCAGCATTTTTTTTGTTTTGATTTTTGCTTGTTATGACTTAAGGTGAGTTGTGTGTGTGTTATATAAGCTTGGGTGAGTTATTTAGTTTAAGTGTATGGTCAAATGTGAGTCAAACTAGTTAGAAACAAGTCCTAAGCATAAATTTAATGTTAGCTAATTAAACTCCAAATTAGTTACGTAACACTATTCCTTCAACTACTAAAAACATTTTCTAAACGGGCTCTCCCATCGCCTCTAGCTCAATTGAACATTTTTCCCACTACTTTATCAATTAATATGATTTAATAAAAATGCTAATTAACCAATAGAATGCAGTTTAAAAATGAAGTGAATAGTAATTCAATAAGGCAGTTAATATGGCATAGAAAGAAATGCGCAAACAAGGGATGCAACAGTAATTGAATGCATGGCTAAATCTCGGGCGTCACAGGAGGCGTATAACGATAAATGTTTATTGTATAATATGGTTATGATGTATGTTGTTATTTTATTGAGGAGTTGTTTGTTGTATGGTTTTGTGGAGTTGATGTATGATGTCTATTGAGGTTGGTTTAGAGCCTCGGTATCCTATTTACTGTCGTTATGCTTTCAAAATTCTGTTGCGTCCTGACTGATCATAGGTGGGGTCGAGTTGGGGCGTGACAAGCAGCGTCGGTTAAGGCTAGTTCTAAAAGAGATATATGTGGAACGGTTCCAATCCCTCTTTTGGGGGACTTATACTCGGTAAGCAGAGTTACCCTCCACTCAGCCATGTAAAACACGGTTTCGTATACCCCTAATTCTGATTGCAAAAAGGGAATCCATTCTATGTCAATGGGTTCGGGAGAATAGGAAATACAATACCAATAAGTGGATGAGTGGATGCAAGAAATCTTTTTCAATTTATCTCGAGGCTGCCAAGGTCAATCGAGAGAGGGATCAAAGGTGCCATAAAATGAATTTTCCGACATCTGCTTTCCCAAGGCTTAATCGCTCTGTGGGGTTATGAAAGAAAGCTTAGATCTTTCTCCTTTGTCTGATGAATGCGCTTATTCATGGATTTTGTCTTCCTTCCAATAGAGCTACAAAGAAAGGCTTTTCGTGGGCTTATTTAGAGCTACCTTTTTTAGGAAAGCTCCAACTTTAGGCTTTAAGCAGAGACAAGAGTTTAGATCCTATGGTATAGTATTCCAACCACTAAGGTCTCGCTCTGACTTGCTCACGAAGAAGAATTCTCGATCGAGAGCTAGTACGAGGGTAGAGGGACAAACTATCTGGCTTATGCAAGCAGGCTATCTGAATCTGACTTTGATAAGGAAAAGAAATGTAGGCAAAAGTGAAGGGTTGGGCCTGATGTTACAACTCAATCTCACACCTTCCTTCTTGAAACAAGTTCCAATAGAGCTTTCCCAGGACTGAAAGCTGCCTAAACTGGATCAAAGATACCTACGTGCCCAGAAGTAGCTGCAAGAACAAGAACGCCAGTGCCTATAGTTGAGTGAACAGGGCTTGTTCTTGAAGAAAGAAATTGTAAGGCATTTACCTACCTTAGATAGATGACAGGATAAGGATTCGTAGGGGATATTGAACGAACAGAGGAAGCAGGACAGACAAGTAAGGCTATAAGAGGCTCTAATAAGGTTTAGGCTTGAGGTTTACATAGCCTATATAAGTATCCCAAGTTGTCGGAATAGACAAAAGGAGCTGCAGGCCAACTCATAATAGAATCTGATGCTTTGAGAGAAGGGTGTGAGAGAGAAGACGATCTTAGAATTGAGCATCCGAAGAAGCCAAGCTCATGCCATCAAAGGGAGGACTCTTGTTAAACCTTCCTTACTTATCGATATTCTTTACCTAACCTAAGGACTCTTTTGAGGAAAAATATGTTGGGAAAGAAAGGCTTGTTTCAGGCATTAGATAAAGGGATGTCCGCGCCCGAATAAGCCCTTTACTCTTTTACAGGTACTTTTTCTGTTGCTTGTCTTTATTTCTGGAGGAAAGGGAAGAAGATCAGAAGCTAATCCTTGTTTGGGAAAAGGCATATTAGAAAGGATGTCCCCCCATAAGAGCTTCAGAGGGAAGGTATGCACCTTACTCGACTAGAAGAGGAGCTGTCCAATCCGAAGGGGTCCTAACAAGGTCAGGGAGTTCTATCCGTCTACATTCTTAATATGGAACTGGGATTGAGACTTTCACTTTCATGCTAGGAGTTGAAGATGGAGTTGTCTAAGCTGTCACGCCCCGACCCGACCCCGCAAAAGGCCAAGCCCGGACCCGACACACGGACGGAGTCTCCTCTGTACCGCGGACGATCCGAAAACCCTAAAATCAACACAACACTTGTGAAAGCTATATAAACAATCATATCAAGCCAACTTTCTCCAAAACATACATCTTCTTATTATCCAACTTTGTAACCCAAAAATGATATGCATACTACACAATTATTTATGCCACTAAACCATTAGCTATTAGTATGCATTTCTTCACTAGTCATCCGAGTATAAGTTTACAATTTTACAAACTTTAAACCATTACAACATAAGACCATTAAAGGTCTCAAAATAGGAAAATACATACAAGGCTACAAGCCTCAAAATTAAGCGTCCTTCACGCAATATACATAACAAACAAGGTTTGCACAAAACTGGTAACCAACCACCAGCAAAGCAGGGAAGTGCTATCACGGAAACACCTCCACCTGCTCCTCCTCCTCTATTACCTCGAGAGGGTCTGCTTCAACTACTCCTATAAAAACATGGTATAGAAATGAATGAGCAAAAACTATTGCTCAGCGAGGGCAATTGGTCTCAAGGACGGAGATGAGAGGAGTATGCAATGCAATTAGCCAAGCAATACATACAAATCATATAAGTTACCTCCAAAGCCAACATTAAAGCAAGGCAAGTATTTAAAGCTGCAAACACTCAATTAAAGGATACGATACTCTTTTCACGAGCAACTTTTAAACACGAATTCGATGACGACGGGCCGGCCCAAAACCACCTTATAACACCAGTTTGGAATACCCCGGAAGTATCCATCAACCTACGACCCAAATCTCCCTGGGAGGAAACCCAAGCGAGAAAAGGAATAGTAACGGAGCTAGAGGAACCAACACTGGCAACCCGAGGCTACCCAGAGAGGCCCATCACTCACGCGCGAGACACTATGCAATGAAAGACTCGATACAAGGCGATAAACAAGCGATAAAGCCACACGTGGGAGAATAACAAAGTAGGTTACTCTCGCACGCAGTAGCAGCAATTTGATAAGTAATTCAATCCAAAACAACTCAAACAAGTATTCCAAGTAATTCTAAGCATTCTATAAGCATAAAGACAAGAAAACACACAAAAACACAAATCGGCCCCAACTATCAAAATGCTACCATTTCCAAACGAGCCAAGAGTTCTGGAAACCGACTTTGCCAACCCTTCTTGGTCACCGTAAGGCACGTCTAAAGACCCCGAAACCTTACTTTACCCTAGAACTCGCGCAAAGCCCCGATTTCCCCCTTTCTCGTTTGAACAACAACTATAACAACCAAACACCCAACCAACGCCATAATCGTACCAAAAGTGCTACCATGGCTTCCCGAAGCAATGCCAATACGTAAAACGAGAAAACGCCAAAGTCGACCTAAACGACCCCGACTTTCCCAAAGGCTTAATTCTCTTTTTTTCCTCTACGCAACCCAAACAAACCACACATTTTAGCATTCTAGCATACCTAGCACATATCTACATCAACGGAAAGCATAACAGCGCAATTTCATCATTTCAAGGTTTTATTATTCATAAAACACTATTCATTTCACAATTTAATTTGCAATCACAACATTTAACCGTAGAAAATGTTACAAAGCTATAAATACATGTTCTACAAATGCCAAGGAACATTCTAGAAGCATCAAATCGCTTTAAATAACGATCTACGGATAAATCTAAAAATTGACAAAGTTAACAAACACAACGTATAAATGCGCAAATAACATGCTTCCCTCACCTTAGGTACTCCTAGTCGCTAGGAAAACAATGTTGGTTGCCTTGGAAACCACCCCGCACGAGCTCACGCGAAGATTGATCGATTGAAAGTTGAAAGATTTTTTTTTTCTCTTCAAAGCCACGGCCAGAGCTGGCTGTTTTGCTGCTGTTTTCTTTTTATTTTGCTTAGTTATTTTAGCTTATAAGTGTTAAATTGGTCAACAAGTCAAAGGTCCAAGGTCAACAACTTAAAACTTGGTCAAAGAGCCCTATTTTGTGCGTTTTAAAGCCATTTCAGCTAAGGTATGTTCAATTAAAGCCAGCAACATTTAAAATATAAAATTTAAGTCATCTAAATACTAGTTTCACTATTTGCTGAGGACTAGAAATCGTTATCTAGCTATCACTCCTTAAATGCAATGCACGTTGCGTCGGCGAGAAAGTCACAATTAATTCACAAAGAATTTAAGGAAATATAATTTTCAAAATAATAAACAAAGAATTTTCACATTCTGGGCTCGGGTATTACACTCTCTCCCCCTTAAAACAATTGCGCCCACACAATTCTTACCTGGTCGACAAACAACTCCGGGTACTGATCCCGAACTTGGTCCTCTCTTTCCCAAGTCGCTTCCTCAAACCCATGATGATTCCACATAACCTTTACTAACGGAATACTCTTTCTGCGAAGCTCCTGAATCTTCCGATCCACAATTCTAATCAATTTCTCTTCATAAGACAACTTTTCTTCAATCTGCAAAGGCTCTGGTTCAAGTACGTGTGAAGGGTCTGGATGGTATTTCTTCAACATAGACACGTGAAACACATCGCGCAGTCTCGACAAGCTCGGAGGCAAAGCTAATCGATAAGCTAAAGGACCTACCTTTTCGGTGATCTCATACAGACCCACGTACCTAGGACTAAGCTTCCCACTCTTACCGTGCCGAATCAATCCCTTCCATGGAGAAATCTTAAGAACCACCCAATCTCCCAAATCAAACTCAAGATCTCGACGGTGCTTATCCGCATAACTCTTCTGACGACTCTGAGCTGTAAGCATACGCTGGCGAATAAGGTGAACATTATCTACCATCTTAATCATCTCAGGTAACACAGTCGGATCAACTGTTCTCATCTCTCCAACCTCTTCCCAATATAATGGGGATCTGCATTTCCGACCATACAACACCTCGTAGGGAGCCATACCTATAGTAGATTGATAACTATTGTTGTAGGCAAACTCCGCTAAAGGCAAAAACTTCTCCCAGTTCTTCCCAAAGTCTAGCACACGTGCCCGAAGCATGTCTTCCAAGATCCTGATGGTTCTCTCAGACTGGCCATCAGTTTGCGGATGATATGCAGTACTGAAGCTCAACTTAGTTCCCATGGCCTCTTGCAACTTCTGCAAAAAACGAGATCTGAATCTGGGATCCTATCTGACACTATACTCTGTGGCACACCATGCAATCTCACAATATTAGCAACATACAGTTCAGCTAACTTATCAAGGCTATCCTGTTTGTTCACGGGAATAAAATGCGTAACTTTAGTCAAGCGGTCCACAACAACCCAAACAGAATCACATCTTCTCGGAGATCTAGGAAGATCGGTCACAAGGTCCATTGTAATATGTACCCACTTCCACTGCGGAATCGACAACGGCTGTAGAAGTCCGGCTGGCCTCTGATGCTCAACTTTAACCCTCTGACAAGTCAAACATCTAGATACATACCCAGCAATCTCCCTCTTCATATTGTTCCACCAGAAGTGTTGCTTCAAATCTCTATACATCTTTGTACTGCGCGGGTGAATCGTGTACCTCGAATTATGTGCCTCAGACAGGATCTCATTCTTTAAAGTCGGATCACCAGGAACACATACTCGGTTCCTGAATCTGAAGATGCCATCTGCATGTAATTTAAACTCCGACTCTCCCCCTTTTGATTTTTCTTGGATCTTCAAGATGTGAGGATTAGTCTTCTGAGCCTCTCTGATCTGTGCTAGCAATCCTGACTAAATCTGTAAACTAGCAAACCGAATCCCTACCTCAGTAGCTTCTGGTTTCCATGAACAAATTTCTTCCAAAGTCTCCCAGTCCTTGATAATCAAGCTTGCAACAGTAGCCTTTCGGCTCAAAGCATCAGCAACAACATTTGCCTTACCTGGCACATAGTTAATAGAACAGTTATAACCACCCAATAGCTCTAGCCATCTCCGCTGCCTCATATTTAGATCCTTCTGTGAAAACAAATACTTGAGACTCTTGTGGTCAGTAAATATTTCAAATCTGCAACCCCACAAGTAGTGACGCCACTTCTTCAAAGCAAACACAACTGCAGCTAACTCAAGATCATGTGTAGGGTAATTGACTTCATAAGGTTTCAATTTCCTAGAAGCATAGGCAATCACCTTACCATTCTGCATTAAAACACAGCCCAAACCTTCCTTAGATGCATCACTGTAGACAACGAAGTTCTCTGTTCACTCAGGTAAAGCTAGTATAGGAGCTGTAGTTAGTCTCTTCTTCAATTCTTGGAAACTGGATTCACATTTGGCATCCCAGTTGTAAGCAACTTTCTTCCGAGTCAACTGGCTCAAAGGTCCAGAAATTTTGGAGAAGTCTTTAACAAATCTCCGGTAGTAACCTGCCAATCCAAGAAAACTCCGAATCTCTGACACCGTCTCAGGTCTCTTCCAAGATAAAACAACTTCAATCTTAGCTGGGTCCACTGAAATTCCTCGATCTGAAATGATATGGCCTAGAAAAGATATCTGGTTCAACCAGAACTCACACTTGCTGAATTTAGCAAAAAGCTTGTTTTCCTGCAAAGTCTGAAGCACAATCCTCAAGTGTTGCTCATGTTCAGCCTCGTTCTTCGAATACACTAAAATGTCGTCAATGAAGATCACGACAAACTGATCAAGGTAAGGCCGAAAGACCCTCTGCATCAAGTCCATGAATGCGGCTGGTGCATTCGTCAATCCAAACGGCAACACAACAAAATCATAGTGGCCATATCTAGTCCTGAAAGCTGTCTTTGGTATATCGTCACTCCGAATTCTCAGTTGATAGTAACCCTGCCTCAAGTCAAATTTTGAGTAAACACTCGCACCCTGCAACTGGTCAAACAATTCTTCAATCAACGGCAAGGGGTATTTGTTCTTAATCGTGACTTGATTAAGTCCCCTGTAATCAATGCATAACCGTAGCGTGCCATCTTTCTTTCTCACAAACAACACAGGTGCGCCCCACGGCGAAGAACTAGGTTGTATAAACCCTTTCTCAAGCAAGTTCTGAAGCTGAATTTTTAACTCTTGAAGTTCAGCCGATGCCATTCTATAAGGACTCCTAGAAATTGGCACAGTGCCTGGCACAAGATCAATCATGAACTCAATCTCCCTATCCGGTGGTAAACCCGGTAATTCCTCGGGAAATACTCCAGGGAAGTCTTTAACAATCGGAACCTCATTCAGACTCAACTTATCAGCAGGCTGATTGATCAAATAGGCTAAGTAAGCTTCACAACCCCTATTCAACAACTTAGAAGTCTTGATCGCTGATAAAAGTGGAATGCGGGCAGCCCTGCAGTTCCCAACAATCTATAGTACCGGTAGGTCAGGAACCTTAAGATAAACAACCTTTGTTCTACAATCCAACTGAGCATAATACTTTCCCAACCAGTCCATTCCCAAAATGATTTCAAAGTCACGGAATGGTAATATAATTAAATCAGCAGGAAATTTACGGTTCTCAATACATATATCACAGGATTTGCAAATAGACTCAATAACAAAATTTTCACCCAAAGGAGTACTAACTTCAACTTCATGAGGCAATTTATCAATGCAAACATTCACAGATCGTGCACATGCAGGAGTTATAAACGAATGTGTAGCTCCGGGATCAATCAAAACTTTAACTGGCTGAGTATTGAGAAGAAAGGTACCTTCCACAATAGCTGTAGTATCGGGTAGCTCCTCTGCATCCAGTGCAAAGATCCTAGCCTGAACTCTCTGTGCTGGTCGTGCACCTGCTGCCCTATTCTGAACACCTTGGCCTCCACCACGGCCTTGAACATTATTATATTTAGGGCAATCCCTCACCCTATGGTCATCACTGCCCCAACCCGTACATTTACCACTCTTCCTCCAGCAGTTAGCCTCAATATGCTCTGGCCGATTAGAATAATTACACTGCTGATTTTGCCTAACCGCAGTGTTTCCCGTAGGTGCTGGGGCTCTGGCAGGGGTAGGAACTGTACCTCCCTGCTGGGGTCTAGTCACAGCTGGCCTAGCCTGAATCTGCTGCTGTGGCTGATACGGACGCTGCTGAGGACCCTGTGCAGAAGCCTGATACTGCCTCGGCTGACTCTGGCTGCTCTGGCCCAAGTACTGCTTCTTACTCGGCTGACTGCTCTCAGCTAACATCTCAGCCTTCCGTTTCTCAAACTTCGAGGCTGCCTGAAATGCCTCGGGGAAAGTAGTGTAGGTCTGCCCAGTCAAATGCAACTGTATGTCCATTCTCAGCCCACGGACAAACCTATGAATCATCCTCCTAGCCGACCGTACCAACTCGGGCATATACCTCGACAGGCTAACAAACCTAGCCTCGTACTGAGCAACAGTCATATTTCCCTGTTTCAGGGCCACAAACTCATCCTCCCTCCTCTCCATAGCCATCTCGGGAATATATTTGTCCCGGAACTCACTTACAAAATCATCCCATAAGTTTGGAACATCCTCACAATCCCACCTCAATCTGACAGTATTCCACCACTGCTCTGCATCACCCTCAAAGAAGAATGACGCATAGTCTATTCTTGCCTCATCAGTGTACCTCAAAGCGGTGAAAATCTTCTCAACTCGATTAATCCATCTCTCGGTCGCCTCATCATCCGGCTCTCCGAAGAACTTTCCCGGCTCATGCCTCAGAAATTTCTCTAGCTGGTTATTCTCAACTCTGTACCCCTGTCCACCAGGATTAGCTTGATTACCCTGGGGATTAATCCGGTCCTGCCTCTGCTCATGTAGTACCTGTGTGATCCGGTCTACTACAGTAGTCATGGTAGCCATAAACTGCTCGGGCAATGGCTGCTGACCCTGTTCTGCTGCCTCTTCATCTGATCCTATACCTTGAGTACCACGACGTGGCGGCATAGTAGCAACTCACAATAGCTGGCAACATTTAAAAGCAGTTTATAGACAGAAATATAGCACATAAGATTAGATAACACTCAAGTCAATAACAATCCAATATTCTATCACACAATTCACATAAGACAAGTTTAACTTGCCAAACTATTCCACTTAAACACGCAAACATTCCAAGTTCACAAAGTCATGCTAGAACATTTTCTTTTCACTTAGCAATCATCCATAAACACTTTAGCATTTTAGACCTTTACCCCACAGACCGAGAATCATATCCCGGCTCATGCAAGACTATCATGCTCTGATACCACCTAAAGATGTCACGCCCCGACCCGACCCCGCAAAAGGCCAAGCCCGGACCCGACACACGGATGGAGTCTCCTCTGTACCGCGGACGATCCGAAAACCCTAAAATCAACACAACACTTGCGAAAGCTATATAAACAATCATATCAAGCCAACTTTCTCCAAAACATACATCTTCTTATTATCCAACTTTGTAACCCAAAAATGATATGCATACTACACAATTATTTATGCCACTAAACCATTAGCTATTAGCATGCATTTCTTCACTAGTCATCCGAGTATAAATTTACAATTTTACAAACTTTAAACCATTACAACATAAGACCATTAAAGGTCTCAAAATAGGAAAATACATACAAGGCTACAAGCCTCAAAATTAAGCGTCCTTCACGCAATATACATAACAAACAAGGTTTGCACAAAACTGGTAACCAACCACCAGCAAAGCAGGGAAGTGCTATCACGGAAACACCTCCACCTGCTCCTCCTCCTCTATTACCTCGAGAGGGTCTGCTTCAACTACTCCTGTAAAAACATGGTATAGAAAGGAATGAACAAAAACTATTGCTCAGCGAGGGCAATTGGTCTCAAGGACGGAGATGAGAGGAGTATGCAATGCAATTAGCCAAGCAATACATACAAATCATATAAGGTACCTCCAAAGCCAACATTAAAGCAAGGCAAGTATTTAAAGCTGGAAACACTCAATTAAAGGATACGATACTCTTTTCACGAGCAACTTTCAAACACGAATTCGATGACGACGCGCCGGCCCAAAACCACCTTATAACACCAGTTTGGAATACCCCGGAAGTATCCATCAACCTACGACCCAAATCTCCCTGGGATGCACCCCAAGCGAGAAATGAAATAGCAGGGGAGCTAGAGCAACCAACACTGGCAACCCGAGGCTACCCAGAGAGGCCCATCACTCACGCGCGAGACACTATGCAATGCAAGACTCGATACAAGGCGATAAACAAGCGATAAAGCCACACGTGGGAGAATAACAAAGTAGGTTACTCTCGCACGCAATAGCAGCAATTTGATAAGTAATTCAATCCAAAACAACTCAAACAAGTATTCCAAGTAATTCTAAGCATTCTATAAGCATAAAGACAAGAAAACACACAAAAACACAAATCGGCCCCAACTATCAAAATGCTACCATTTCCAAACGAGCCAAGAGTTCTGGAAACCGACTTCGCCAACCCTCCTAGGTCACCGTAAGGCACGTCTAAAGACCCCGAAACCTTACTTTACCCTAGAACTCGCGCAAAGCCCCGATTTCCCCCTTTCTCGTTTGAACTACAACTATAACAACCAAACACCCAACCAACGCCATAATCGTACCAAAAGTGCTTCCATGGCTTCCCGAAGCAATGCCAACATGCAAAATGAGAAAACACCAAAGTCGACCTAAACGACCCCGACTTTCCCAAAGGCTTAATTCTCATTTTTTCCTCTACGCAACCCAAACAAACCACACATTTTAGCATTCTAGCATACCTAGCATGTTTCTAAATCAACGGAAAGCATAACAGCGCAATTTCATCGTTTCAAGGTTTTACTATTCATAAAACACTATTCATTTCACAATTTAATTTGCAATCACATCATTTAACCGCAGAAAATGTTACAAAGCTATAAATACATGTTCTACAAATGCCAAGGAACATTCTAGAAGCATCAAATCGCTTTAAATAATGATCTACGGATAAATCTAAAAATTGACAAAGTTAACAAACACAACGTATAAATGCGCAAATAACATGCTTCCCTCACCTTAGGTACTCATAGTCGCTAGGAAAACAACGTTGGTTGCCTTGGAAACCACCCCGCACGAGCTCACGCGAAGATTGATCGATTGAAAGTTGAAAGATTTTTTTTTCTCTTCAAAGCCACAGCCAGAGCTGGCTGTTTTGCTGCTGTTTTCTTTTTATTTTGCTTAGTTATTTTAGCTTATAAGTGTTAAATTGGTCAACAAGTCAAAGGTCCAAGGTCAACAATTTAAAACTTGGTCAAAGAGCCCTATTTTGTGCGTTTTAAAGCCATTTCAGCTAAGGTATGTTCAATTAAAGCTAGCAACATTTAAAATATAAAATTTAAGTCATCTAAATACTAGTTTCACTATTTGCTGAGGAATAGAAATTATTATCTAGCTATCGCTCCTTAAATGCAATGCACGTTGCGTTGGCGAGAAAGTAACAATTAATTCACAAATAATTTAAGGAAATATAATTTTCAAAATAATAAACAAAGAATTTTCACATTCCGGGCTCGGGTATTACATATGCTGTTCCCCCAAGAGCAGTTCAATCTTAACGAGAAAGAAAGTTAGTAGCTCCTCGAATTCCCGAGGCCGACCCGTAACACCTTCTACTTACTACGAACTAGGATCAGCTCATAACATAAACTCAAAGACGCCAGAAAAGCACATTTAACGCGGCTCATCAGGTTGTTCAGAGGCTCCTTCCTGTCCTGCCCACCACCCTGCTTCAACATATCAGTTGTCATTAAGCACATTTTTCTCTTAACGAGAAGCAAATGGCTTTTGTGTTTGTGATCCTGTGTTAAAAGCTTTCTAAACACATGTTAAAAGCTATCACCCCTATTAAGTTTGTCGCTAGTTTCGGAATGCATGACTTCCTATGCTCTAAACTCATATCTGGATTGCCTTTCTTGTTTGTTAAATAATAAGAGGTGCACGGAGTCCAAGTAAAGAATTTTTGGGCTTCATATCATCCGGTCATAGGCGGCCACTCTCTCTCTTAGTTTCTTTCATTTAGTTAGGCGTGGTAAAGGATCTCGCTCGAAAGAGACTCTTGGTTTACCTACCCAATTGGAATGAATCTTACCCTTACTTATCTTTTTACTCAGAGAAGTCCCTCTCGGAGCTATTTCCTGGCGCTGTCTTCTTTCTCCTTACTCTGGGAATGAAGCCGTAAGTTGAACAGAATATGGACTTGCTTGTTCTATTTAATTCAGGACCTCTTGCTGCTGCATCTCTTTCGGATTCGGTTCCTAAAAAAAAAAAAAGGTTGAAGGCCTGGCTATTCTGATTGAGAATACGGAAGAGGCTATGAAATAGAAGAAAGAAGGTGAGTTCGAACTCTAACTCAAGAGCCCTTACTGAAGAGGGTTTCTCTTCCTCTTATTGTCAAAAGTCAAATGGTTAAGTCCAGTTGGGGAAACTGGGCCAAACGACATTGATAACGGAGTTTATGTGGTAAGATATAAAGCTTTTTGTCTGGGTCTTAGGCAGACGTACTCAACTAGTACAAATAGAAAGGCTCATCCATTGAGTGATAATACTAGCGAGTAAACTGCAAAAGGGTCTTGCTTGGTATAATATAAGCGGATGAATTAGTTAGAATTCGCTCAGATGTGACTTCTTTGCTCGGTTTCGGTTGCTTGACTCAATAATGGCCCTTCAAAGTCATTGACTCCGTATTTATGTGAGAGAGATAGAACTCCTATTTTGACCTCCGTCACCTCTGAAACTCAGCAAAGTAGCCTGCCTTTCTTTCAATGCTTTAAGATGGAAACTGGTCGAGTGCTGTTATAGGGGGAGTCCAGACGGACTTGATTGCTTATTTCATTCCATCTCTGCTCCTGGAGACAAATCAAGATCAAGCATCTTAAAAAGACTGAGTCAACTGATAGATCAAAGAGTCATAAACCTTGCTGCCACCTAATCGATGAATCTTGTCCCCCTTCTTTGGCTTTAGCTCGCTTCTTGTTACCTTGTTACTATAAAAATTGTGTGCGTATAGAATGGGATCATGACCAGTAGGTCAGTTCTCTCCCGAGTATCATTAGTTGGTCCACATACTTTTTTGATAAAAATGAAAGGATAGGTCCGGGGACCCCTAATATAATAGAATTGGATCACTCATCTCATGCCGTGGATGGACTCTTATTCAATGCCAATCGCTCAGCTTCTTTGTTTAATGAAGGACCATTCCCCCTGAGTGAGACCATTCATTTGTCTTAACTCGGGCTGAAAAAGTAGATTAGCCCCAGATTTCACTCATTTTTATTTCAAGCTACTGGCGCCTATTGTTTATTGGTCCAATGCCTTACCACTGGTTGTCTCTCTATTAAAATATTGGGCAAGTGGCAAGGAATTACCCGTATTCAGTACGAGCAGAGGGGAAACTGCTCATACCTTTCGGACTTTGGCATTCGCCTGTCACCCGTAATCTGAAAAGACTGACCTCAATAATGTTCGCAATCAGACATTAGATCCAGATCAAAATAATACCCGATATAAGATTCATCTACACTGGCAAAAGTACTTTCAGAGAAATTGTCCTATCGGCGTGAAGGTTTTTTGTTTAAGACTGTTTTTCGTGCCCTTACTTTGGAATCTATCAGCTGCAACAAGGGATGCAGGAACGAGTGCTTTCTATGGGATGAGATGACTATTTATATATATAAGATAGCGGTAATCAAGCTAGGGCGTTTAGTTTACTT
This sequence comes from Ehretia macrophylla, assembly GCA_037974665.1. Lineage (NCBI taxonomy): Eukaryota > Viridiplantae > Streptophyta > Magnoliopsida > Boraginales > Ehretiaceae > Ehretia > Ehretia macrophylla. The sequence goes on along the minus strand of CM075780.1, from coordinate 16,720,741 downwards.
TGTTTACTCCCAAGCACTCACGACACACTTTCAAGATTTTGTATCTCCCGTCGCTCTCCTGGTGTAAGAGTTGAGCCCTCACTTCTCCCTCCCCCAACTGGATCTCCTATATGTTATATTAGAATCTATTATTTTATTGGTTCAAAGCCTATTGATCGACTCAACCTAACTATCGCCCGGCCAATGAAGAGTAGTTTTGGAAAACCTGCCTCCTCTGGCTGATAGGAAGAAAAGGCTTCGTAGTGCTTCCGATGATGGCATATCTTCCTCCTATCCGCATACTATAGTCGATCGAGCGGGGGGAAGAGAAAAGCTTGAATCCACAACTGCTGAAAGCAGGAACACGTGTCAATAATTAGAGTTCATCTAGCTGGGGGGATCCTACTACCCCATAGATAGAATCCCTATATCGATGCTCACCCTCCTGGAAGTGTTTTGCCCTTTTTCTTTTATTCTTGAGTGGATTCCCTATTTGATGTTTCTGAAAGACTTGATTCTAGTATGAATGAGGACGAATGATAACGTATGTTACATTTCAAAGATTAGGACATCGTCTATATAAGCTATAGCCAAAAAGTCAAAGGGTTTGACTATCTCGTCCAAAATTCTTTACCTAGCTCTCACCTACCGATACCGCTCACAATGAGAAGAGCTCGATTACTACGCTTGCCGCTGACCAAAATCTTGTTCTTTCTTCATCACGACCAAAGTCATAAGCAGGTGGGGCCTTCTTTTAGTTGCGAAGTTGAACTCACTCCCTAACCTTTCTTCAGAAATAGCATGGCGCGGTGTCACGCCCCGACCCGACCCCGAAAAAGGCCAATCCCGGACCCGACACACGGACGGAGTCTCCTCTGTACTGTGGACGTTCTGAAAACCCTAAAATCAACATAATACTTGCGAAAGCCATAAAAACAATTAAAACAAGCCAACATTCTTTTAGAAAACATACATCTTTTCATTAACAACTTTGCAACCCAAAAATGACATGCATACTACACAATTATTTATGCCACTAAACAATTAACCATTAGCATGCATTTCCTTACTAGTCACATGAGTATATATTTACAACATTACAACCTTTAATCCTTTACAACATAAGACCATCTAGGCCTCAAAATAGACACTACAAACAAGGCTACAAGCCTCAAAATAAGTGACCACCAAGCATTAAACACATCAAGCATGGCTCGCACAAAAGTCTGGCAACCAACCACCAGCAAAGCAAAGAAGTGCTATCACGGAAACACCTCCATCTGCTCCTCCTCCTCTATTACCTCAATAGGGTCTGCTTCAACTACTCCTGTAAAAATATAGTATAGAAAGGAATGAGCAAAAACTATTGCTCAGCGAGGGCAATTGGTCTCAAGGACAGAGATGAGAGGAGTATGCAATGCAATTAATCAAGCAATTCATACAAACATTATATAGAGATACAACAAAGCCATCAATAAAGCAAACCATGCATTAAAACTATAAACACTCATTCAAAGGATACGGTACTCTTTTCACGAGCAACTTTCAATCACGAACTCGATGACGACGTGCCGGCCCAAATCACATTATAACACTAGTTTGGAATACCCCGGAAGTATCCATCAATCTACGACCCAAATCTCCCTAGGAGGCAACCTAAGCAAGAAGAGGGAATAGCCACGGAGCTAGAGCAACCAACACTGGCAACCCGAGGCTACCCAAAGAGGCCCATCACTCACGCACGGGACACTATGCAATGCAAGACTCGATACAAAGCGATAAACGAGCAATAAAGCCACACGTGGGAGAATAACAAAGTAGGTTACTCTCACACGCAATAGCAACAGTTGATAAGAATTTCAATCAGAATCAATTCAAACAAGTATATCAAGCAACCCTAAGCATTCTATATGCATAATATCAAGAAAACAAACAAAATCACAAATCGGTCCCAACTATCAAAACACTACAATTTCCAAACGAGCCACGAGTTCTGGAAACCGACTTCACCAATCCTCCTAGGTCACCATAAGGCATGTCTAAAGACTCCGAAACCCTACTTAACCCTAGAATTCACGCAAAGCCCTGATTTTCCCCTTTGCTTGTTTGAACTACAACTATACCAACCAAACACCCGACCAATGCCATAATCGCACCAAAAGTGCTTCCATGACCTCCCAAAACAATGCCAACACGCAAAATGAGAAAACGTCGAACTCGACCTAAACGACCCCGACTTTCACCAAGGCATATTTCTCATTTTTTCCATTACGCAACCTAAACAAACCATGCATTTAGGCATTCTAGCATACCTAGAACATTTCTACATCAACAGATAGCATAACAGCGCAACTTCATCGTTTCAAGGGTTTACTATTCATAAAACACTATTCAATTGTCATTTTAAATTGCAATCTCAACATTTAACAGCAGAAAATGTTAAAAAGCTATAAATACACGTTCTACAATTGCCAAGGAACATTCTAGAACCATCAAAATGCTTTAAACAGCAATCTACGGATAAATCTCAAAAATCACAAAGTTGGCATACATAACATTTAAATGCGCAAATAATGTGCTTCCCTCACCTTAGGCACTCCTAGTCGCTAGGAAAACAACGTTGGACGGCTCAGTAACAACCCCGCACGAGCTCATGCGAAGATTGAATGATTTGAAGGTTGAATTTTTTTTTCTTTTTCCTTCTTGGTTTCGGCCTGCTCTATGGTTAATTTCAGCTTTGTTGTTTTATTTTCCTTGTTAATTTATGCTATATTAAAAGATGACATGAAGTCAATTGGTCGAAGTTCAACAACTTAAAATTTGGTCAATTTAGCCTTATTTTCATGCATTTTTAAAGCTAACAAACATCACCAAATTAATTCTAGCTAACAGCAAGTAAAATATAAAATTTAAGGCACTAAAATACTAGTTTCACTATTTTCTAAGGACTAAAAGTCACCCTCTAACTATCGCTCTCGATATGCAATGCACGTTGCGACAACAAAGAAGTAACAATCAAATCCCGAAGAATCTAGGAAAATATAATTTCAAAATAATAAACAAGAAAATTTCACATTCCGGGCTCGGGTATTACACCCTCTCCCCCTTAAACAATTGCGCCCACGCAATTCTTACCTGGTCAACAAACAACTCCGGATACTGATCCCGAACTTGGTCCTCTCTTTCCCAAGTCGCTTCCTCAAACCCATGATGATTCCACAAAACCTTTACTAACGGAATACTCTTTCTGCGAAGCTCCTGAATTTTTCGATCCACAATTCGAATCGGTTTCTCTTCATAAGACAACTTTTCTTCAATCTGCAAAGGCTCTGGTTCAAGTACATGTGAAGGATCTGGATGATACTTCTTTAACATTGACACGTGGAAAACATCGTGCAGTCTCGACAAGCTCGGAGGTAAAGCTAACCGATAAGCCAAAGGACCTACCTTTTCGGTGATCTCATATGGACCCACATACCTGGGACTGAGTTTCCCGCTCTTACCGTGCCGAATCAACCCCTTTCGAGGAGAAATCTTAAGAAACACCCAATCTCCCAAATCAAACTCAAGATCCCGACGGTGCTTATCCGCATAACTCTTCTGACGACTCTGAGCTGTAAGCATACGCTGGCGAATATGGTGAACATTATCCACCATCTTAATCATCTTAGGTAACACAGTCGGATCAACTGTTCTCATCTCTCCAACCTCTTCCCAATATAATGGGGATCTTCATTTACGACCGTACAGTGCCTCGTAGGGAGCCATACCTATAGTAGATTGATAACTATTATTGTAGGTGAACTCCGCTAAAGGCAAAAACTTCTCCCAATTCTTCCCAAAGTCTAGCACACATGCCCGTAGCATGTCTTCCAAGATCCTGATAGTTCTCTCAGACTGGCCATCAGTTTGTGGATGGTATGCAGTGCTGAAGCTCAACTTAGTTCGCATGGCCTCTTGCAACTTCTGCCAAAAACAAGATCTGAATCTGGGATCTCAATCTGACACTATACTCTGTGGCACACCATGCAGTCTCGCAATATTAGCAACATAAAGCTCAGCTAGTTTATCAAGGCTATCTTGTTTGTTCTCGGGAATAAAATGTGTAACTTTAGTCAAGCGGTCCACTACAACCCAAACAGAATCACATCATCTCGGAGATCTAGGAAGATCGGTCACAAGGTCCATTGTTATAGGCACCCACTTCCATTGCGGAATCGACAACGGCTGTAGAAGCCCGGCTGGCTTCTAATGCTCAACTTTAACCATCTGACAAGTCAAACACCTGGATATATACCCAGTAATCTCCATCTTCATATTGTTCCAATAGAAGTGTTGTTTCAAATCTCTATACATTTTAGTACTGCCCGGGTGAATCGTATACCTCGAATTATATGCCTCAAACAGAATCTCATTCTTCAAAGTTGGATCACCAGGAACACACACCCTGTCCCTGAATCTGAAGATACCATCTGCATGTAATTTAAACTCTGACTCTCCCCCTTTAGCTTTTTCTTGGATTTTCAAGATGTAAGGATCAGTCTTCTGAGCCTCTCTGATCTGTGCTAGCAACCCTGACTGAATCTGCAAACTAGCAAATCGAATCCCTACCTCAATAGCTTCTGGCTTCCATGAACAAATTTCTTCCAAAGTCTCCCAATCCTTGATAATTAAGCTTGCAACAGTAGCCTTTCGGCTCAAAGCATCAGCAACAACATTTGCCTTACCTGGCACGTAGTTAATAGAATAGTTGTAACCACTTAATAGCTCTAGCCATCTCCGCTGCCTCATATTCAGATCCTTCTGTGAAAACAAATACTTAAGACTCTTGTGGTCAGTAAAAATTTCAAATCTGCTACCCCACAAGTAGTGATGCCACTTCTTCAAAGCAAACACAACTGCAGCTAACTCAAGGTCATGTGTAGGGTAATTGACTTCATATGGTTTCAACTTCCTAGAAGCATAGGCAATCACCTTACCATTCTGCATTAAAACACAGCCCCAACCTTCTTTAGATGCATCACTGAAGACAACAAAGTTTTATGTTCCCTCAGGTAGAGCTAGTATAGGAGTTGTAGTTAGTCTCTTCTTCAATTCTTGGAAACTGGATTCACATTTGGCATCCCAGTTGTAAGCAACTTTCTTTCGAGTCAACTGGCTTAAAGGCCCAGAAATTTTGGAAAAGTCTTTAACAAACCTCCAGTAGTAACCTGCCAACCCAAGAAAGCTCTGAATCTCTGACAACGTCCCAGGTCTCTTCCAGGATGAAACAACTTCAATCTTAGCTGGGTCCACTGAAATCCCTTGATCTGAAAAGATATGGCCTAGAAAAGATATCTGATTCAACCAGAATTCACACTTGCTGAATTTTGCAAAAAGCTTGTTTTCCTGCAAAGTCTGTAGCATAATCTTCAAATGTTGTTCATGTTCAGCCTCATTCTTCAAGTACACTAAAATGTCATCAATAAAGATCATGACAAACTGATCAAGATAAGGTCAAAAAACCCTCTGCATCAAGTCCATGAATGTGGCTAGTGCATTCGTCAAACCAAATGGCAACACAACAAATTCATAGTGGCCATATCTAGTCCTGAATGCCGTCTTTGGTATATCGTCACTCCGAATTCTAAGTTGATAGTAACCCTGCCTCAAGTCAAATTTGGAGTAAACACTCACACCTTGCAACTGGTCAAACAATTCTTCAATCAACGGCAAGGGGTATTTGTTCTTAATCGTGACTTGATTAAGTCCCCTGTAATCAATACATAACCGTAGCGTGCCATCTTTCTTTCTTACAAACAACACAGGCGCACCCCACGGCGAAGAACTAGGTTGTATAAACCCTTTCTCAAGCAAGTTCTGAAGCTGAATTTTTAATTCCTGAAGTTCAGCCGATGCCATTCTATAAGGACTCCTAGAAATTGGCGCAGTGCCTGGCACAAGATCAATTACAAATTCAATCTCCCTATCCGGTGGTAAACTCGGTAATTCCTCGGTAAAAACACCAGGGAAGTCTCTAACAATCGGAACCTCATTCAAATTCAACTTATCAGTAGGTTGATTGATCAAATAAGCTAAGTAAGCTTCACAACCCTTATTCAACAACTTAGAAGTCTTGATCGCTGATAAAAGAGGAATTCGGGCAGCCCTGCAATTCCCAATAATCTCCAGTACCGGTAGGTCAGGAACCTGAAGATAAACAATCTTTGTTCTACAATCCAACTGAGCATAATATTTTCCCAACCAGTCCATTCCCAAAATAATTTCAAAGTCACGGAATGGCAGTATAATTAAATCAGTAGGAAATTTACGGTTCTCAATGCATATATCACAAGATTTGCAAATAGACTCAGTAACAAATTTTGCACCCAAAGGCGTACTAACTTCAATTTCATGCGGCAATTTATCAATGCAAACATTCACAAATCGTGCACATGCAGGAGTTATAAACGAATGTGTAGCTCCGGGATCAATCAAAACTTTAACTGGCTGAGTATTGAGAAGAAAGGTACCTTCCACTATAGCTGTAGTATCGGGTAACTCCTCTGCATCCAGTGCAAAGACCCTAGCCTGAACCCTTTGTGCTGGACATGCACCTGCAGCCCTATTCTGAACACCCTGGCCTCCAGTACGGCCCTGAACATTGTTATACTTAGGGAAATCTCTCACCCTATGGTCATCATTCCCACAACCTGTGCATTTACCACGCTTTCTCCAACAATTAGCCTCAATATGCCCTGATCGATTACAATAGTTACTTTCTCCAACAATTAGCCTCAATATGCCACGATCGATTACAATAGTTACACTACTGATTTTGCCTTACAATAGTGTTTCCTGTAGGTACTGGGGCTCTGGCAGTAGTTGGAACTGTACATCTCTGCTGGGGTCTAGTCACAGCTGGCCTAGCCTGAATCTGCTGCTGTGGCTGATATGGACGTTGCGGAGGAACCTGTGCAGAAGTCTGATACTGCCTCGGCTGACTCTGGCTGCTCTGGCCCAAATACTGCTTCTTACTCGGCTGACTACTCTCAGCTAACATCTCAGCCTTCCGTTTCTCAAACTTCGAGGCTGCTTCGAATGCCTCGGGAAAAGTAGTATAGGTCTACCCAGTCAAATGCAACTGTATGTCCATTCTCAACCCACGAACAAACCTATGAATCATCCTCCTAGTTGGCCGTACCAGCTCGGGCATATACCTCGACAGGCTGACAAACCTAGCCTCGTACTGTGCAACAGTCTTGTTTCCCTGCTTCAGGGCCACAAACTCATCTTCTCTCCTTTCCATAGCCATCTCGGGAATATACTTGTCCCGAAACTCACTTACAAAATCATCCCACAAATGCGGTACATCCTCACAATCCCACCTTCTCTTGACAGTATTCCACCACTGCTCTGCATCACCCTCAAACAGGAATGACGCATAATCTATTCTTGCCTCATCAGTGTACCTCAAGGCGGTGAAAATTTTCTCATCACGATTAATCCATCTCTCGGCTGCCTCATCATCCGGCTCTCCGAAGAACTTTCCCGGCTCGTGCCTCAAGAATTTCTCCAACTGATTATTCTCAACTCTATACCCCTGTCCACCAGGATTAGCTTGATTTCCCTGGGGATTATTCTTGTCCTGCCTCTGCTCATGCAGTACCTAGGTAATCCGGTCAACCGTTGTAGTCATAGTAGCCATAAACTGCTTAGGCAACGGTTGCTGACCCTGTTCTGCTGCCTCTTCATCTGACCCTATACCTTGAGTACCACGACGTGGCGGCATAGTAGCAATTCACATTAGCTGGCAACATTTAAAAGCAGTTTATAGATAGAAATATAGCACATAAGATTAGATAACACTCAAGTCAATAACAATCAAACATTCTAACATGCAATTCATATAACACAAGATTGACATGCCAAACTAATTCACTTTAAACACATAAGCACTCTAAGTTCACAAAGTCCTGCTATAACACTTTCTTTCCACTTAACAATCACACAATAACATTCTAGCATTTTGGACCTTTACCCTACAGACCGAGAAACATATCCCGGCTCTTGCAAAACTATCATGCTCTGATACCACCTAAAGATGTCACGCCGCGACCTGACCCCGCAAAAGGCCAAGCCCAGACCCGACACACGGACGGAGTATCCTCTGTACCGTGGACGTTCCGAAAACCCTAAAATCAACATAATACTTGCGAAAGCCATAAAAACAATTAAAACAAGCCAACATTCTTTTAGAAAACAAACATCTTTTCATTAACAACTTTGCAACCCAAAAATGACATGCATACTACACAATTATTTATGCCACTAAACAATTAACCATTAGCATGCATTTCCTTACTAGTCACATGAGTATATATTTACAACATTACAACCTTTAATCCTTTACAACATAAGACCATCTAGGCCTCAAAAGTGATACTACAAACAAGGCTACAAGCCTCAAAATAAGCGACAACCAAGCATTAAACACATTAAGCATGGCTCGCACAAAAGTCTGGCAACCAACCACCAGCAAAGCAAAGAAGTGCTATCACGGAAACACCTCCACCTGCTTCTCCTCCTCTATTACCTCTGTCACGCCTCGACCCAACCCCCAAGCTAAAGGTTAAGTTCGGACCCGATACACGGACAGAGTCTCCCCTGTACCCTGGACATTCTAAAAACCTGTAAACACTTAAACAAAGTCCCCACAATACAATACAAGCTTTTCTTAATTAAACAACAAAGCTATATGGCCATCCGAGCCTTATGGTACACAATAGCTCCAAAACACACAAGCATGCGAGAACTTGTCGTCAGCATAGTTTTATAATCATGACATTCTAGGAAATCAATAAAACAAATTAAAGGATAATGCATTCTACATTAACCATCCACTCCCAAGCATGCAAGGAAATAAAGGCAAGAATAAAAGTTATTACAAGACATGGCTTCCAATTCTACACCACAATCTACTATCCTTCAACTAGCACAACAAACATATACATAGCCCTTAGGCCACAAAATAGTACATAAAACAATTAGTTGAACTTTCCACATAGCAGTAAAGTCATTAACCACCTCAAGCTATCAGGCACAGCAACTAAGGTAAAGGCTCAATCTAAACTTCTTCTTCCTCAACTAACTCAACAAGCTGGGGATCACCCTCAGCGTCTCCTGAAACAGATATCGAGGTATGAGCAACCACTGTTGCCCAGTGAGGGATATAGTCCCGGGGCGTGCAATGCAATAGATAATACAATTATACAACAATAACACTTAGACAATTAAAGAAACAATGATAACTAAGGTAACCACACATTTAAAGGATACATTTCACACAATCCCCTATACACCAATCTTCACTGGTCTTCATTCACGATCCACGAACCACGAGCACGATCACGATAAGCCGGCATAATCCCCAAACACTCCAGTGGGTGTACTCCGGATGTACCCCGAATCCTACGACCCAACATCCCCTGGCAAATCTCCGGACCAGGCGAATGAGGGAATAGGGCACGGAGTTTGAATATCCACCGGCAAGCCCTCTACCGCCCAGCCGATATTCAACACATCCGCCCTTGATACTATGGTTGCGCAACCACGATGCAATGGACTTAACAATGGCAATTTAATAGCAATAATATAAGCGTTAACACATAGGAGGATCAACAAAGTAGGTTGACCTCGATGCAATTAGAATAGAACAATTATATAAGCAAATATGCAGTTTTACAAAGAGACATTAGCAAGATAAGTTTAGAATCATACCAAAAGCTCCAAATCAACTTAAAATCACTTATAAACACTCAAGAAGTCATGACATGGGTTTAGAAGTGTGAGACAACCTAAATTGCACCTAAACCCCTTTGTTTTTCGAACTATTTATCTTCCAAACCAAGGTTAATGATTCCATTTTCAAAGGAAACTCTCCCAACCTTCTAACTAACCCTCAAGGTACCCTCTTAACCCTCTAACTCATTCAAATACCTGCGATTACCCCAAAAGCCCCAATTTCCCTCTTAAGGCTTTAAACTACACACACAATGTCCGGGCTTCAAACAAGGGATATCAAGGCCTCTATAGCACCTAGGTAGCCTAAGGATACTAGAATTGAAGCCCGAATCCACCCGGATTCGCATTAACCCCGAAAGCCCCAAATTAAAGTCGGCTATTTTCCATTTTAGGCGATTTAAGGACAATGCAAGTGCACGGGGCTATTAGGTTACCTTCACTAGCACCTAAGGCATCTTTTAGAACCATTGAATCAAGCTAATTCGAGCAATTACGCAAAACCCTAGAAAAACGTCACTATTCACCCTAAAAATCAAACTAACGATTCTAACCGTTTAAATTGCGAAACGAAGGCTCAAATATGTTCTCTAGCATTCATATAGATGGTATATTAGCATAGATAACTCATACAATAGCATTTGATCACATTTTCAACAAATCAAGAAATTGGCAACTATTTAAAAATGCAAAAACAAGCCGTGAAATCCCTCACCAATGCGCGTAGGAGCCTCTAGGAAGCTTGCACACACCCTAATCTAGTTGCTCTAGGCTTGGAGTGGCTTGAATCGAAGAGTTGAAGAGCAAAAATCAGTTTTTCTCCTCTCCTAGCTGCTCTCGGCCCTGCTACAGTATTTCTGCTCAATTTTTTTTCTTTTTGTTTTGTGTTTTGGTGCTTATGTGTTTATATGGTGAAGTTTAGTTGAGGTGGGGTCATGGTGGGGCTTAAGTGGACTCCTAAAATGCGCGTAGATAGCTTAGAAACGAGCCTAAAGTGTAAACATAGGCTAGTTAATTAAATCTCTAAGTTATGTTACGTAACACTATTCACTCAACTACAAAAATCATTTTCTAAACGAGCCCTCCTAATGCCTTTAGTTCAAATGCACATTTTTCCCACTACTTTTACAATTAATATGATTTAATAAAAATGCTAATTAACTAATAGAAGGCAGTTTAAAAACGGAGTGAATAGTAGTCACAAAAGTCAGTTAGTAAGGCACAGAAGTAAATGCGCAAACAAGGGATGCAACAGTAATTAAATGCATGGCTAAAACCCAGGCGTCACAACCTCAATAGGGTCTGCTTCAACTACTCCTGTAAAAATATAGTATAGAAAGGAATGAGCAAAAACTATTGCTCTGCGAGGGCAATTGGTCTCAAGGACAGAGATGAGAGGAGTATGCAATGCAATTAATCAAGCAATTCATACAAACATTATATAGAGATACAACAAAGCCATCAATAAAGCAAACCAAGCATTAAAACTATAAACACTCATTCAAAGGATATGGTACTCTTTTCACGAGCAACTTTCAATCACGAACTCGATGACAACGCGCCGGCCCAAATCACCTTATAACACCAGTTTGGAATACCCCGGAAGTATCCATCAATCTACGACCCAAATCTCCCCGGGAGGCAACCCAAGCGAGAAGAGGGAATAGCCACGGAGCTAGAGCAACCAACACTGGCAACTCGAGGCTACCCAGAGAGGCCCATCACTCACGCGCGAGACACTATGCAATGCAAGACTCGTTACAAAGCGATAAACGAGCAATAAAGCCACACGTGGGAGAATAACAAAGTAGGTTACTCTCGCACGCAATAGCAACAGTTGATAAGAATTTCAATCATAATCAATTCAAACAAGTATATCAAGCAACCCTAAGCATTCTATATGCATAATATCAAGAAAACAAACAAAATCACAAATCGGCCCCAACTATCAAAACACTACCATTTCCAAATGAGCCACGAGTTCTGGAAACCAACTTCACCAATCCTCCTAGGTCAACATAAGGCACGTCTAAAGACCCCGAAACCCTACTTAACCCTAGAATTCACGCAAAGCCCCGATTTCCCCTTTTGCTCGTTTGAACTACGACTATACCAACCAAATACCCAACCAACGCCATAATTGCACAAAAAGTGCTTCCATGACCTCCCAAAACAATGCCAACACACAAAATGAGAAAACGTCGAACTCAACCTAAACGACCCCGACTTTCACCAAGGCATATATCTCATTTTTTCCATTACGCAACCTAAACAAACCATGCATTTAGGCATTCTAGCATACCTAGCACATTTCTACATCAATGGATAGCATAACAGCGCAACTTCATCATTTCAAGGATTTACTATTCATAAAACACTATTCAATTTGACATTTTAAATTGCAATCTCAACATTTAACTGCATAAAATGTTAAAAAGCTATAAATACACGTTCTACAATTGCCAAGGAAAATTCTAGAACCATCAAAATGCTTTAAACAACAATCTACGGATAAATCTCAAAAATCACAAAGTTGGTATACATCACATTTAAATGCGCAAATAACGTGCTTCCCTCACCTTAGGCACTCTTGGTCGATAGGAAAACAACGCTGGACGGCTCGGTAACAACCCCGCACAAGCTCATTCGAAGATTGAACGATTGGAAGGTTGAATTTTTTTTTTCTTTTTCCTTCTTGGTTTCGGCCTGCTCTATGGTTTATTTCAGCTTTGTTGTTTTATTTTCCTTGTTCATTTATGCTATATTAAAAGATGACATGAAGTCAATTGGTCAAAGTTGGTCAACAACTTAAAATTTGGTCAAATTAGCCTTATTTTCATGCATTTTTAAAGCTAACAAACATCACCAAATTAATTCTAGCTAACAACAAGTAAAATATAAAATTTAAGGCACTAAAATACTAGTTTCACTATTTGCTGAGGACTAAAAGTCACCCTCTAACTATCGCTCTCGATATGCAATGCACGTTGCGACAACAAAGAAGTAACAATCAAATCCCGAAGAATCTAGGAAAATATAATTTCAAAATAATAAACAAGAAAATTTCACATTCTAGGCTCGGGTATTACACGCGGTCTCTCCTAGAAAATCGGGAAACACATGTTGTAGCCACTCTGTTCGCTAGGAATCTCCTTTTTGCTCCTCGTACGCATCTTCCTCAGTCCAGGCATTCCGACTGGCGGGATAGGCATTCATAGAATCAGTTTAGCCATCTGAGGCACCTCTATTGGATGAGTTGAACTCACCTATTTCATTCAGATCTGCAGAGACAACTGGAACAAAAGCCGCACTGGAAGAGATAGCTAAGCCTGCTGAATCTTGGGAATTAACATTTGTTACTAACCTATGTTGAAAGTCAACCAGCAGCTAATTGCTGAGTAAAAAAGGCAGGGTAGGTACTGTGTAGGCGGAACAAAGTAAGGTCGAGAGTCGCGAGTAAACCAAGTAAGTAGTAGTAAAGCCTCGAAAACAGAAGACCAGGAAGAGTTAGGCACCTTAGCATAGCCACACCTACTATGAATGGAAGACTTAAAGCGAGAGTGGGACTTCGATCAATAGGTTAGGGACTGGTAGAATCAATCCGGGCATCCAAGATAAGATGCAAATTGAACTAGAGAGCTTGGACATAGATGAACACATGTTTAGGACGTTGATGTATGGTAGTGCTTCCTATGATGAGTAGATCACTGAGTGAGTCGGCGGCAGCGAATGCTTCCACGAAATCCATACTTAGTGCTCCAAAACCTCCCCTCCTCAAGTAATAGTGTAACTGTCACGCCCCAACTCGACCCTGTAACATCCCGATCCCTCTCGAGACCGCGAGTTCTATCAATCAATCTAATCACAACTCAAACCAAACCCGTCTAAATTTTAGGGAAAGACGGACAGAATCTCCCCTGTTTCTAGGCAAATTGTAAAACCTGTAATAGCATATAAATGGACCATCACTGTGTCCAACCATACAAAACTTCCTCAAGGCCATCTGAGCCTCGGTTCTCAACAATTAAACTCAGTAGGTATACATACATTTCCAATTTAAAAACTAATCTGTCTCTTTTCATTTTTGACAAGTACATTCAACTAGACAATTAAACCATACTAAGCTACTGCATAAAATAAACTATCATGCCATTCTAATTCTTTTCGTTGGGACATTACAAACATGCATTGAAGTTAAACTATGCTAACTGATTACAAAACTAGCTTATCAATTTACCTCAACTATTTAGCTAATTTAGATTACATTTCTTTTAACAATAAATACATACAATACATAAAAGCATACATCTTGCATCTTTGACAACTCAAGCCACATAGCACGCAAGACAACTCTTCAAGCACGAACTTTCACGAAGTCACGAACTTTCCAGCTAACATGGCATTTCCTGAAATGTGGTGGTGAGGAGTGAGTATACACAACACGTATACTCAGTGAGGGCGAGACAGATATCGAATTGGAGAGAAAGAAAGTCGTGCAACGCAAATAAGACAGTTAAGCAATATAACTGATAAATAAGCAACCAAGACAAACAATCAATACAATAAGCAATTACTGAAAGCATTAACACAACCATTCAAAGCTATACCACACTCTGAAGGCTATGGTTCACTCATACGAGCAATGTACCATTTCACGAGCGATACATCAATCTCGAGCTTGATGTTGACAACGATGACAATAAGCGTGCAACCACCTTATAACACCAGTTTGGAATATCCCGGAAGTAACCATCAATTCTATGACCCAAATCTCCTTGGGAGGCAACCCAAGCGAGAAGAGAGAATAGCTACGGAGCTAGAGCAATCAACACTGGCAACCCGAGGCTACCCAGAGAGGCCCATCACTCACGTGTGGGACACTATGCAATGCAAGACTCGATACAAGGCAATAAAAAATGATAGCACAACAATACAAACTAGTGACAACAAACGAGATAACAAGCAATCACAATCAATACTAGCATTCAACTAACTTTTCAAGCATAACAAACAATAATAAGCAACAATAACACCAATTAAACAAGTAACGGCAGTTCAAACACGAAAACAACAAATTTTATTATTCAACCCCAACTTCCAAGGACAATTACGAGCAAACAAGTTAAGGGATTAGGAAATCAATTTCACTACATTCACTCAGGCACTACAAGGCACGTTTCTATGTCACTAAACTTCACTTTCTTACCCGAGACCCGAAAGTCCACCTACTGCGTTTGAACTACAGCTATGCTAACCGGTCATTCAATCAACGCCACAACAGCGCCAAAAGTGCCTCCATACCCTCAATTACAAAACCCCCAACTCAATTCGAGCACGGTCAACTTTTGGTCAACCGGCCCCTTTACGTTTCTTTGACTAATTTCCAATTTTAACAAAGGCCGATCCGTTTTTATTTCACATTTTATCTTTCTATCACTAATGGAACCTATCCAAATCAATCAATCGCAATTCGGATCGAAATCCAAAATTCTAGGGTTTACTATTCATAATTCACTATTCATGTTCTTCCCCAATTTCAAATACGCAGTTTCAACCGTAAAAATTGCTAAATAACTAACAAGCAATGCTTTACGAACCCTAAGCAAGCTATTTCAAGCAATAACAAGCATTATAATGCGATAAATATCAAATCTGAAATTTTGACTTAAAAATCAAATTCGTATTAAAATGCACAAAAGCGTGAAAACCCTCACAGAGATTGAAGACCAAGACCCGCAAGGACCCGAGCCACGACCCCCGAGCAGTTCCACGCACGATTGTAGAAGAAAATGCAAGCAAAATATTTTTTTTTCTTGCAAAGCTTCGGCCATGGGGGGAGGGGGGGGGACAAAAAGGGAATTTATGGTTTTGTTTTTGAGTCATTTTTGCCTTGTTTTTAATTTAAATGGAGACAAGGGCATTTTGGTCATTTGCAAAATCAAACTTTAATTAAAAATAGTCAAATAAGCTTATTTTGATGCCATTAAATCTAATTCAAGTTAAAACAATGCAATTAAATGAAAAACAACTAAAACTAGTTAAATTAAGCTAAAAAACATTTTTCTCTAAGTCCGAAGAATATTTCTCTAACTCTTATTTTTGAAATTCTACGATCAAACGGTCAATAATCGATCGCTAATAAAGTGATGAGCAATAATATAAAACTTTAATTCTTTGAAAAGTAGAATAGTAGAATAGTTTAAAATTCACTCCGGCTCGGAGTTACTTTCCTTATTTATTTGAAAACTGAGTGATTTTAATGTAAAACAACCAAAACCGATTATTAAAATAATCAAAACAATCAAGGTAATCAATATTCATTTAAAAATAATTAATTTAACTATTTCTAGAACATTTTAAAGAATTATGAAGTTCATGTTAAGTTACAAATGAACAAATAAATATAAACATGTAATCAAGTACAATTAAATATTAACATTTAAGATGACACTTAATTGATCACAAGAGAATAAATTCAATTACTACAATTATTAGAAATATGTAATAATCTTTTAATCAATTAATATAAATCATTCTCGAATTCTTCTAAAAGAAATAGCAAAACAGTGGAAATTAGATGATTTAACTAATTAAACATTTAATCAAATGCAATCAAGTGCTATTAAATGCATGCCGGGTTCGGGTTATCACATCATTCCCCCCTTAAAACAATTGCGTCCTCACAATTTTTCTTCCAATAGGACTCTGCATCATCTAAAATCCAACTCTGATAAATCTTCATCGGTTGCTGAGCAAGATAGTATATAAGAATGCTCGTAGGAAATCCCAAATAAAAATTCCAATCAAGAATGCCGAGGAAATACCAACTAAAGACTGAAGCAAAGATACTGTAAATATTATCAATACCACATACTAATGGCAGGAAGAGCACCAAAGGAATACCCTATTTAAGAATCTTCAATAGAAGTCTAACAAGTACCCAATAAGAAAGTTAAGAGATAGCCAGAGTAGATGTACCTCATGCAGTGCTGATTACCGTAAATAGACCCAACTGAAAGTTCTGTAAAAGAATATAGAGAAGAATACCAAAGGCCAACCTCTAAATGAAATCTTCCAATCACTGAGTTCCTACCGCAACATCTTAGTCAAACAGCAAATATAGATTTCCCCTGAGTGGAAAGGCGGAAGGAGAAGCCGTAAACAGTACAAGCTAATATGCCTAATCAAAATTCCAAGTGTAGGATCTTCCAATAAATGCCAATAAGGAAAATACTAGTAGAATGCCCAATAAGAATTCCAAAGAATACCGTAAGTAATATGAGATAATGAGTCTGATAGGAATTCTAGTTACCAAACCAACTGAGGGATGCCAAAGAAAATACCCGAACAATGCTTCAGTAAGAAAGTACCAAGAATTGCCCAATAAGTAATACTAAATAAATGACCACTAAGAATCCTAGAGAATGCCATTGAAAAATTTCCAATAAAGAATACCAGTAACACTCCAATAAAGACCGAGACACATATGCCATAGATAATACCATGCAGTAAGTCCAACTGAAAACCCAATAGCCAAGTCTACCAAGAAGTGCCAATAGAAGTCTCCAAAGAATACCCAGTAAGAAACCCAAGAATGCTACCAAGAGCCATCATACAGAAACCCCAAAGAAAGTTATCTTTTTATGATTGCTATTCACAAATAAGAGTCTTAGAATTGTGCCAACAATTGAGCTCCATAAACAAACACCAACTCCCAAATAAGGCTAGTCAAATGCCATTCATTTCCTGCCAATCCATACACCTTGAAAAGCCAGCGGTGAACCACTTTCTTCAGGGGAGGAAGAAGTCTTTCTTACCATTTCCACGGAACATGTATGAATGCCAAGATATCACATTTATACACATGCCTTAAACTATTATGCAAGCAAGTTTACGAAACAGTTTATTCAACAAAGTCACTCAAGCACGGCAATCAAGTCAAGCACAACATAATCAATTCAAATCACGGCATAACTAATTCAAGACATTCTATACACACATTACAAGCAATACTCCAAGCAAATAACAATCCACGAGATCAATTCGATTCACGATGCCAATTCCATAGGTCAATTCAGTGCCCAACTAGACACTTTACTTCACTGAGCACACAATTAACACATAACACATAACTATATCACATAGGTGCATACTTTCAAGTCAAGACACACAATCTCACATGCAAGCATACACTTTCAAGACACACTTAACAAGCACACATTCAAGGGTCACTACCCACCAGACCGAGGATCCTGTCCCGGCTTATGAGCTAGACAAGCTCTGATACCGCCTGTAACACCCCGATCCCTCTCGAGACCGGGAGTTCTATCAATCAATCTAATCACAACTCAAACCAAACCCGGCTAAATTTTAGGGAAAGACGGATAGAATCTCCCATGTTTCTAGGCAAATTGTAAAACCTGTAATAGCATATAAATGGACCATCAACGTGTCCAACCATACAAAACTTCCTCAAGCCCATCCGAGCCTCGGTTCTCAACAATTAAACTCAGCAGGTATACATACATTTGCAATTTAAAAACTAACCTGTCTCTTTTCATTTTTGACAAGTACATTCAACTAGACAATTAAACCATACTAAGCTACTGCATAAAATAAACTATCATGCCATTCTAATTCTTTTCGTTAGGACATTACAAACATGCATTGAAGTTAAACTATGCTAACTGATTATATAACTAGCTTATCAATTTACCTCAACTATTCAGCTAATTTAGATTACATTTCTTTTAACAATAAATACATACAATACATAAAAGCATACATCTTACATCTTTGACAACTCAAGCCACATAGCACGCAAGACAACTCTTCAAGCACGAACTTTCACAAAATCACGAACTTTCCAGCTAACATGGCATTTCCTGAAATGTGGTGGTGAGGAGTGAGTATACACAACACGTATACTCAGTGAGGGCGAGACATATATCAAATTGGAGAGAAAGAAAGTCGTGCAATGCAAATAAGATAGTTAAGCAATATAACTGATAAATAAGCAACCAAGACAAACAATCAATACAATAAGCAATTACTGAAAGCATTAACACAACCATTCAAAGCTATACCACACTCTGAAGGCTATGGTTCACTCATACGAGCAATGTACCATTTCACGAGCGATACATCAATCTCGAGCTTGATGTTGACAACGATGACAATAAGCGCACAACCACCTTATAACACCAGTTTGGAATACCCCGGGAGTAACCATCAATTCTATGACCCAAATCTCCCTGGGAGGCAACCCAAGCGAGAAGAGGGAATAGCTACGGAGCTAGAGCAACCAACACTGGCAGCCCGAGGCTACCCAGAAAGGCCCATCACTCACGTGCGGGACACTATGCAATGCAAGACTCGATACAAGGCAATAAACGAGCGATAGCACAACAATACAAACTAGTGACAACAAACGAGATAACAAGCAATCACAATCAATACTAGCATTCAACTAACTTTTCAAGCATAACAAACAATAATAAGCAACAATAACACCAATTAAACAAGTAACAACAGTTCAAACACGAAAACAACAAATTTTACTATTCAACCCCAACTTCCAAGGACAATTACGAGCAAACAAGCTACGGGATTAGGAAACCGATTTCACTACATTCACTCAGGCACTACAAGGCACGTTTCTATGTCACTAAACTTCACTTTCTTACCCGAGACCCGAAAGTCCACCTACTGCGTTTGAACTACAGCTATGCTAACCGGTCATTCAATCAACGCCACAACAACGCCAAAAGTGCTTCCATAACCTCAATTACAAAACCCCCAACTCAATTCAAGCACGGTGAACTTTTGGTCAACCGGCCCCTTTACGTTTCTTTGACTAATTTTCAATTTTAACAAAGACTGATCCGTTTTTATTTCACATTTTATCTTTCTATCACTAATGGAACCTATCCAAATCAATCAATCGCAATTCGGATCGAAATCCAAAATTCTAGGGTTTACTATTCATAATTCACTATTCATGTCCTTCCCCAATTTCAAATACGCAGTTTCAACCATAAAAATTGCTAAATAACTAACAAGCAATGCTCTACGAACCCTAAGCAAGCTATTTCAAGCAATAACATGCATTATAACGCGATAAATATCAAATCTGAAAAATTGACTTAAAAATCAAATTCGTATTAAAATGCACAAAAGCGTGAAAACCCTCACAGAAATTGAACACCAAGACCCGCAAGGACCCGAGCCACGACCCCCAAGCAGTTCCACGCACGATTGTAGAAGAAAATGCAAGCAAAATATATTTTTTTCCTCTTGCAAAGCTTCGGCCATGGGGGGGGGGGGGGACAAAAAAGGAATTTATGGTTTTGTTTTTGAGTCATTTTTGCCTTGTTTTTAATTTAAATGGAGACAAGGGCATTTTGGTCATTTGCAAAATCAAACTTTAATTAAAAATAGTCAAATAAGCTTATTTTGATGCCATTAAATTTAATTAAAGTTAAAACAATGCAATTAAATGAAAAACAACTAAAACTAGTTAAATTAAGCTAAAAAACATTTTTCACTAAGTCCGAAGAATATTTCTCTAACTCTTATTTTCGAAATTCTACGATCGAACGGTCAATAATCGATCGCTAATAAAGTGATGAACAATAATATAAGACTTTAATTCTTTGAAAAGTAGAATAGTAGAATAGTTTAAAATTAACTCCGGCTCGGAGTTACTTTCCTTTTTTATTTGAAAACTGAGTGATTTTAATGCAAAACAACCAAAACCGATTATTAAAATAATCAAAACAATCAAGATAATCAATATTCATTTAAAAATAATTAATTTAACTATTTCTAGAACATTTTATAGAATTATGAAGTTCATGTTAAGTTACAAATGAACAAATAAATATAAACATGTAATCAAGTGCAATTAAATATTAACATTTAAGATGACACTTAATTGATCACAAGAGAATAAATTCAATTACTACAATTATTTGAAATAGGTAATAATCTTTTAATCAATTAATATAAATCCTTTTCGAATTCTTCTAAAAGAAATAGCAAAACAGTGGAAATTAGATGATTTAACTAATTAAACATTTAATCAAATGCAATCAAGTGCTATTAAATGCATGCCAGGTTCGGGTTATCACAGACCCCTCCTACGATCAGTGAGGACACAACGGACTTTCGACAGCATAATGACAGTAACATGAACATCAGGGCTTTAAACCAACCCTTAAGAACAACATACATCAACCTCCATAAATCACTAACCAATTCCACAATCAAATTAACAACATACAACACAACCACTTCATACATTAAACATTCTTTCATCAACTCTTCCATAGTTACGCGCCTCCATTCCAACATAATACATAGGCTATACATACATTTCAAAAAAGATTATAAACCAACTTAGTAATCTAAACATGATCAAAAGAGAAACAATTAAACAATCATACATAAGTCTTTAAGTTAAAGTAGGTTTATAATACATCATAATACTTCAACTACAAACAATCTCATGGCAAAGACTCCTGCACATAAGACTCATCCACATATGGCAAATTTCCTTCTTCAAGAAGCACGTACTCGAAGTCAGGCTCAGTAACACCTGCATGCATGCAATAATTGAGAGTGAGATTATATAAAACAAGCCCAGTGAGGATTTGATAGATCTCTAACAGTATTTACTATACTCCTTAGAAATCATCCTTTGAGCAGTAAACACACAATGAACATTATTATCATTATAAATGCAACAATAGCAATTACTATAAACACACAATAAGGATACGATACATTTACTGATGAAGCTCCATACACCAATTCAATCCTCATCAACTCCTCCAAACTCAATGACACAATCCTGAGGTACCTTGACCTATACCCACACCCCATGGCCTCTCCACCCATGTGAGATAGGGATTAGCCATGATAACTGTGCTCGTAGCCCAGGATACCTCCCAAGGTGATACAACATTATCAAAGCTCACAACAATGGGACTCAATTCGAGAAGTCAACAACATTGGTTGCCCGACTCATGACTCATTACAACAATAATAATAACAATTCGAGAAGTCAACAACATCGGTTGCCCGACTCCCGACTAATAAAATGATAACAATTCCCATTCGAGAAGTCAACGACATTGGCTGCCTGACTCCCGACTAATAAAAACAATAACAATCAATTAACAATGTAACACCCCGGATTAACCCCAAGCGTGCTTCTCACGGTTTTGTAACAACAATCAATAATCAATAATCAATTAATCTGTATTTCAACAATCAATTAAACAACATTTAACAATCGTAAACTATATAATCATGAAACAATTAAGTTAGATGCCAAAGTAGGCCACCGAACATAACATGCATTAGACACGCAACCAAACCCTAATCTAACCATCAACAACTCACAGTTCAATCACTCAAACACCACCTGATCATCTAAAGGCATATAACAACATTTTAAAGAAAGACAACCTAAACTTCAAATAATCATATCTTACATTTTACTAATCCAAACAACGCCAAACCAGTTTCTATCACTCACCCATTCAATCAACTACATTAGCCCTCTCGGAAACCAACCAAAACACATCCAAATCAAGCCCAACAACCCTAAAACCTCAATGTACCTAGGCTGAAATTTCCGGACTTTCACACCAACATCGCAATCAAAAATTCAGCATTATAACATCGCTACCACGTAATTAACAAACTTTTAAAAATCGACGACAATCGATTCCAACCATTACAACTCAAAATATTGAACAATTGGCCAAACTATCAACTTTAAATATCCGAAAATAAAAATTTATGCTACAACTGTTCAAATCTCATAAGAATGCATATAATCGATCCTTAGCATGCGCTGAGCAATAATATAACTTCAAATTAACATTCTAACGGTTCAATATTCAATTACATGCAAAAACATAAAATATGACTTTTGAGATCTAGAATTTTTCTCTCACCTTTGATGTGTTATGAAGCTAGAAAGATGCTCAATGGAAGCTCAAGAGGTGGAATCAAGCTTTGGTTGATGAAGATTAGCCTTTAATTGCAACTTTTAATGAAAAATTTGCTTTGAAAAAATGTTGAAAAACTCCTCAACAAAGGCTATGAAGTTTCGGCCAAGTGAGTGAGAAATGAGTGTGTTTTGAGTTATTTCTGGGAGCAATATTGATATATTATGCATAAATAGGCTTGGTCAAATAAAATAGTAAAAGTCAAAGTTAGCATTTTTTTTTTTGTATTTCTAGTCTTTTAATTCATTTTAGCTATTTCTTGCTCAAACTAATTACGCAACTCCTAAGATATCTCAAGTAGTTTATTTTTAGGTGACAAGAAGTTTTACATTAAAACAGTTTTACCCAAATCAGCTTAAAACTCATTTTATTGCAAAAGAGAGTGTAAAAACCTTTAAAATTCTAAAATCGATTACAAATACATTTTAATCAAACACGAGTCTATTAATACCCGAGGACTAGGTTTTAAAACGTTTAAAACACCCCTGTAAAAATTTTAGTGTAAAGGTGTTCAAAATACTATTCATAAAAATCAACGATAAAATATCTGATTTCGTTTTTGATGAAAATTTCATGAATGCACATTTAGCATGTATTAGGAGTATTAATCACATATTTAAGACATTCTAAGTCATATAGCACATAAACAGGTCAATTCACGCAAAATGAGGTAAAGCATACAAATCGAGATAAGATAGAAATGTGGAGTTTCACATTCTCCCCTCCTTAAAACAATTGCGTCCTCGCAATTCTTCACTCAAGTACTACTGGCTCAAACATACGGAATCAAAAATCGAAAACCAAATTCTGAATACCAACTAAGTATGCCAACTAGGAATACCAAACAAGAAGCTTGAATAGGAACGCTGAATAAGAACACTGACTAAGACTTCCGAATGAGAATCTCAAATAATTACTAAAGAAAATGCCAACCATAGATTACGTAATAGAGTACCAACCAAGAATACCAAGTAAGAGCTTCAACAAGATCACTGAGCGAGAATACCAAATAATAATCCCAATATAAGAACTCTGGATAATACCGTATAAGAATTCCACATAAGAATACCGCATAGAAAATACCATAGAAGAAATCCAAAGAAGTATGCTGAATAAGAATCTCCATATAGAAATCTCGAGGGAGAATGCCGTATAAGATCACCAATTAAGAATCCCAATAATCATTGTATAGTCATAAAGTAGCTTGACCCCTAATCGGAATTTCATATGCTTCTGCAACACATACTACTCAGTTGCCAACTGATATGATGCACGTGCTAACTTTAATCGTATAAGGCAAACTTTCTACTCACATTTTAGCACGTTGCACTCAAGGAGATATAATATTTAATTGGTTGAGAATAAGTAAGTTATCTTTCACCACTACTGCCGCCTCTGGCAATTCCTCCAAGTCCACTGCGTAGGCCAGAGCCTGAGCCCGCTGCTACTGAGGTGTACTACTTGCAGGTCCACCCTGATAACCCTGGACTGCTGGCTATCCCGTAGAACTATGATACCTAGGGCAATCCCTCGCCCGGTGTTGGTTGCTGCCGCAACCTAAACACGTCCCTGCCTTCTTCCGACAGTCGGCCTCCAAATGGCCTGTACATTTACAATAAGTACACAGCGGTATCAGTGTACTGACACTGCCTCCAGAAGACCCAGAAACAGAATAAGCAATTGTACTAGCCTGCTGTTGAGGTGATGCAACACTAGGCCTATACCAACCCTGAGATTGGGCCGGCCCATTCTGCGACTGAGCCTGATAAGACCCCTGCTGAAACTGAGGCCGATAGTAACCCTGCTGACCCTGCGGTCTGAAAGAACCCTGCTGCACTGCAGGCCTATAACCACCCTACTATACCGAAGGTCTATACATACCCTGCTGACCCTGCGGCTGAAAGGGTCTCTTGCTAGGCTGACTAGGTCCGATCTATTCCCCCTTTCTCTTCTCTAACCTAGAAGCTGCATCAAAGGCCTCAGTAAGTATATCATACTGATTCAGGGCCATCACATCCTGAATCTCGGGCCTCAAACAGAACGAAAACCTACGAGTCTTGCGCTCCTCGTCAGCCACAAACTCCGGTGCATACCGGGATAGTCTAGTGAATGTGGCCTCATACTGAGCCACGGAAGCACCCCCTGAACTAGAGACAAAAACTTAGCCTCTCTCCTCTCCCATGCAATCCTCGGGACATACTTCGCCCGGAAAACTCTCAGAAAGGTTTCCCAAACATATGGAATACCTTGGGTCTCCCAACTAGATTTCACCGTGCGCCACCACTCCTCTGCCTCATAATCAAACAAATAAACGGCAAAGATGACCTTTCTTTCATCAATATAATCCATAGGGTCAAATATTTTCTCCACTTTACTAATCCATGCCTCAGCTTTCCGATCATCTGGCTCCCCCTGAAATCTCGGCAGATAATACCCCAAGAACTCCTTCAGTGTACCACGCCCATGGTATCCACCCTGTACGTTCAGTAACTGTGCCTATAAAGTCTAAGCTTGGGCAGCCTGCGCTGCTAGCAACTGTGCCTGACCAGCCATAACCTCTGCAATCCTATCCATGGCTACTTCAAAACGATCATCACCCATTTCTTGGCCCGGTGCCACATTACCGGGAACCTCGTCAACTGCTTTGGGCCTACCTCTCATTCTCAGTCTACCAGTCATTCTACTTATCAAAGAGTTAGCGCAGGTTATAGCACATAGACAGGCTATGGACGATTATTAACACATAAGCAACAAACTCACATAAAGCACATAAATCACTTAAGTATCAATCACATAAACAAATTGATCACATAATCACATAATCACTTAATTATTTAATCATATTAACACATAGTTCTCTTTTCTTTTCACTTCATATATACTTGCATGCTTGGACCACTACCCACATTCCGAGGATACCCCGGCTGACAGCTAACATGCGCTTTGATACCACTAAATGTCATGCCCCAACTACACCCCTCCCACGATCAGTCAGGAAGCAACAGACTTTCGGTAGCATAACGACAGTAACATGAACATTAGGGCTCTAAACCAACCCTTAAGAACAACATACATCAACCTCCATAAATCACTAACCAATTCCACAATCAAATTAACAACATACAACACAACCACTTCATACATTAAACATTCTTTCATCAACTCTTCCCTAGTTACGCGCCTCCATTCCAACATAATACATAGGCTATACATACATTTCAAAATAGATTATAAACCAACTTAGTAATCTAAACATGATGAAAAGAGAAACAATTAAACAATCATACATAAGTCTTTAAGTTAAACTAGATTTATAATACATCATAATACTTCAACTACAAACAATCTCATGGCAAAGACTCCTGCACATAAGACTCATCCACATATGGCAAATTTCCTTTTTCAAGAAGCACGTACTCGAAGTCAGGCTCAGTAACACCTGCATGCATGCAATAATTGAGATTGAGATTATATAAAACAAGCCCAGTGAGGATCTGATAGATCTCTAACATTATTTACTATACTCATTGGAAATCATCCTTTGAGCAGTAAACACACAATGAACATTATTATCATTATAAATGCAACAATAACAATTACTATAAACACACAATAAGGATATGATACATTTACTGATGAAGCTCCATACACCAATTCAATACTCATCAACTCCTCCAAACTCAATGACACAATCCTGAGGTACCTTGACCTAGACCCACACCCCATGGCCTCTCCACCCATGTGAGATAGGGATTAGCCATGATAACTGTGCCCGTAGCCCAAGATACCTCCCAAAGTGATACAACATTATCAAAGCTCACAACAATGGGACTCAATTCGAGAAGTCAACAACATTGGTTGCCCGACTCCCGACTAATAAAACAATAACAATTCCAATTCGAGAAGTCAACAACATTGGTTGCCCGACTCCCGACTAATAAAAACAATAACAATCAATTTATAATGTAACACCCCGGATTAACCCCGAGTGTGCACCTCACGGTTTTGTAACAACAATCAATAATCAATAATCAATTAATCTGTGTTTCAACAATCAATTAAACAACATTTAACAATCATCAACTATATAATCATGAAACAATTAAGTTAGATGGCAAAGTAGGCCACCCAACTTAACATGCATTAGACACACAACTAAACCCTAATCTAACCATCAACAACTCACAGTTCAATCACTCAAACACGACTCGATCATCTAAAGGCATATAACAACATTTTAAAAAAAGACAACCTAAACTTCAAATAATCATATTTTACATTTTACTAATCCAAACAACTCCAAACCAGTTTCTATCACTCACCCATTCAATCAACTACATTAGCCCTCTCGGAAACCAACCAAAACGCATCCAAATCAAGCCCAACAACCCTAAAACCTCAATGCACCTAGGCTGAAATTTCTGGACTTTCACACCAACATCGCAATCGAAAATTTGGCATTATAACATCGCTACCACGTAATTAACAAACTTTTAGAAATTGACAGCAATCGATTCCAACCATTACAACTCAAAATATTCAACAATTGGCCAAACTATCAACTTTAAATATCCGAAAAAAAAAATTTATGCTACAACGGTTCAAATCTCATAAGAATACATATAATCGATCCTTAGCATGCGCTGAGCAATAATATAACTTCAAATTAACATTCTAACAGTTCAATATTCAATTATATGCAAAAACATAAAATATGACTTTTGAGATCTAGAATTTTTCTCTCACCTTTGATGTGTTATGAAGCTAGAGAGATGCTCAATGGATGCTCAAGAGGTGGAATCAAGCTTTGGTTGATGAAGATTGGCCTTTAATTGTAACTTTGAATGAAAAATTTGCTTTGAAAAGCTCCTCAAGAAAGGCTATGGAGTTTCGGCCAAGTGAGTGAGAAATGAGTGTGTTTTGAGTTATTTTTGTGAGCAATATTGATATATTATGCATAAATAGGCTTCGTCAAATAAAATAGTCAAAGTCAAAGTTAGCATTTTTTTTTGTATTTCTAGTCTTTTAATTCATTTTAGCTATTTCTTGCTCAAACTAATTATGCAACTCCTAAGAAATCTCAAGTAGTTTATTTTTAGGTGACAAGAAGTTTTACATTAAAACAGTTTCACCCGAGTCGGCTTAAAACTCATTTTATTGCAAAAGAAAGTGTAAAAACCTTTAAAATTCTAAAACCGATTCCAAATCCGTTTTAATCAAACACAGGTCTATTAATACCTGAGGACTAGGTTTTAAAATGTTTAAAACACCCCTGTAAAAATTTTAGCGGATAGGTGTTCAAAATACTATTCACAAAAATCAACGATAAAATTTCTGATTCCGTTTTTGATGAAAATTTTATGAATGCACACTTAGCATGTATTAGGAGTATTAATCACATATTTAACACATTCTAAGTAATATAGCACATAAACAAGTCAATTCATGCAAAACGAGGTAAAGCACACAAATCGAGATAAGATAGAAAAGTGGGGATTCACAATAACGTTCTTCAGTTAATCAACTCATTCGATGCATGCCCTTTTCATATTCAAATCCCGGGCCAGCCTTAAGGGCGGGATACGCGTCCATTGAATGAGTTGAATTACTTGTTTCATACGGATTTGCAAGGGCAGCTAGACCAGTGGGGTGGCTAAAGCCATTAAATCTTGAAAATTGGAATCTCCTGTTATTATTAGAGTTTTGTATCAAACTCTTCTTGGAATTGACTTAGCTAAGGGGATCTACAACTGCAGGGCAATCACATTCCCATGTTGCAGAGAAAACACTTTTTTAGTAAAGGGGATAAATGAAAGAAAAAGGCCCTTTAATAAGATATAGAAAGTAATTCAAATGTTATATATAGGTCATGGTCCTATCCCTAATTTTTAATAGAAAAGGTTGACCAATATGATTAAGGTTAGTATTTATTCAAACTAACCTTGGCTAAAAGTTTCATACTGCATGCGGCGCGGCCTACTTCTACTTTCACTACAAAAAGAAAAAAGTATGTGAGTCCATGATATAGCGCGGGGGTGGAAATAGTGCTTCATTTTAGTGAAGACAATTGAGCTTGTTAGCGGTCGCTAGAATTCTTGCTCAAGTTGGGTAGCAAGCATCGATCCTAGCCCGGCAGTAGCCCATTTTTCATCTTTTTTGGGATCATTCCGAGTGTGACTGTTGAAGAATGAGCCGGCGACTCATAGGCAGTGACTTGGTTAAGGGAACCCACCAAAGCCGTAGTGAAAACGAGTCTTCATAAGGCAATTGTCACAGCTTATGGCCTTGAACCTGGGTGATCTATCCATGACCAGGATGAAGCTTGGCTGAAACTAAGTGGAGGTCTGAACCGACTGATGTTGATGAATCTACGGATGATTTGTGGTTGGGGGTTCAATGCAGTGATAGGGAAGCAATTAGGGGAGTTCATACAATGGAAAGAGATATTCATATTTTACCATTTCATGTGAGAAGACAGAGTTTTAGGAAACGAGCTTACACGCAATGGTTAATTGCTTTCATCAGCATGCAGTGGCATGCCAACAAGTAGC
Source organism: Ehretia macrophylla (assembly GCA_037974665.1). Taxonomy (NCBI): domain Eukaryota; kingdom Viridiplantae; phylum Streptophyta; class Magnoliopsida; order Boraginales; family Ehretiaceae; genus Ehretia; species Ehretia macrophylla. The sequence goes on along the minus strand of CM075780.1, from coordinate 16,691,409 downwards.
ACAAAACTTTTCTGGATATAGAGCAGGGTGTTAACTTTGGAATCCAGTGGTTACACATGTATTCTTATTTACTACCAAAGAAAGGATGGAGGTGGCGACCTAGGGATATAATGAGTGCCTTAAGCATACTTGGGGCTCCCAAGAGTAGGCGATCGATGTTCTCGCTAAGGGGTCCAAACAGAGGACTAGCGTCCTTTCTTGACTTTTGAGTAAGAGATCTCATGAACTCAAACAACGAGAACTCGCTCGAACTCATGCTTAGCATTTCTTTCGTGTTAGGTGTCATTGCTTTCTGGAAAATGGTCCTACAGATTCTCCTAGAAGTTGACCCCATTCTAGTCTTATAACCTGAGAAAGTTCAAATCCTCAAGAAGGTGATACTGCATCAAGGGTGTCAATCGCTAGATGTGCTTGATGGGAGCATATGTACATGCATTGAGAATCCAGTCCATAACCAAATCACCAAGGATTTCCAACAAAGGAGCTTGGCGCTCATAGAAGAAGCAAGAGCAAAGGCTAGAGCTAATGCTTTTGTGATTGCCCTGGCTTCTACCCTGATGGGAATTATGCTTAATGTTGTTACCACTTCTAATATAACAGATTAAGTTGAATCGGTAGATTGTAATAGAAACTCGTACTTTTCTAATATTTGTTGCATCCGTAAGAGAGAAAGAAGTAGTGCGACTTGATCCCTTTTTGGGTGTACTTTTTTAGAAAGGTCGATTCCTGAACTAAAAGGTAGGCTGCGGCTTTACCCCTTTTCAGAATCAAATGTAGCTGAAAGGCAAGGCCCTTAGGGATAAGGGGGAAAGAAGTGTGGGCAAGTGGGCTTCTTTCACTCACTTTTGTTTTGGAGAGAGCATTGTGGAGCAGCAAAAGAAGCACTAAGCTATAGTAGAAGTGTCAAATGGCCAACTGTCCCCTGTAGCCGAAGATCCGCTTCATAAGATGGCTCGTTTCATGCTAACTCAACTCTTGATGACCCTGATGAAACTATGAAATCCGCGAAGCTCGCTTGGCTACCTTAAGGAAGTGATGCCTTTATTCCCGCGTTTCTTCGAACCTCGTTCTGAAGAAACAAAGATCGAGCAGTAAGACCCCCCACCTAAGGCATGCGAATAGGAAAGCTTGACAGTCATAGATTGAGCCCTGGGCACAATTCTCCTCGCGGTTACCTGTCAATGTTCTACACTCAACTTGGCTCACGACAAGACTTTCTAGGGATGATGAAAAAAAAAATCCAACCCGTGAAGAGCGTAATCGCCTGAAGTGGAGGGCTACCTTTAGGAAGGAAAACGGAAGTGGAAGTTCTTGTGGGTGGGGCTATGAAAATGAAACGTGGTATATAATGCAAGGAAAGGCCATACAAATGAAGCGTCTAATCGCTAGTCTATGCTAGCTGGCAATGAAGAGCTGAGTAGGAGTCTTTCCTCCTACTTCTGGTTCATCTTGGTACTGTTTCAGCCTTGGTACGAGATATGGTCAGATATAGTAATAGAGAAGTGTAGCAGGTGTTCCCACAAGATATCGGGACTAGTGCTATTAACTCCAGCTTATGTTCGAGATTTGGTCCAAACTATCAAGGAAGAGAGCTTCAGGAAAAGATAGACGGAACTCTGCACCAATTGTTTAGGAAATCATCTTATTTCGTTGTTTGCTTTCCCAGCTATGTGCTAAAGAAGAAGCCCTAACCTGACCCTACTTCTACAAATACCTCAATGGTACTTCTTTAAGTTTAAGACAACGCAAGTCGCTAATGATTTGGCATTCCAACTAAAATGATTAATCCCAACCTTCTAGATCTCCTCCCTACTTACTACCAACCTTGTTCTTTAGGGGGAACTCTTCCATTTCATTCTATTTTGGTACCACCGCTGACAATCTACTCTACAAAAGAAGAGGAAAGTGCCTTTCTATAGGCTTATTTTGATCTTGTATTAAAAGCAACAAATAGGCTTTCACACTTCCGGTGAGACAGAAAGCACTTAATAACCAGCTCCCTATCTTAAAGGTTAAGTGAGAGGTTTGTCTCGGCAAGCCTTACATTCCATTCCAGGCCTACGATTGGCTTCCGAAAGAGAGGGGAACTGACTGGCAAATACCTTTATACCAATATATTGATGACGAAGGACTGAGCTTTGTTCGAGAAATGTCTACCTATCTATCACATTTGTCTAGTCAACTAAGGAAGAAGGTAGACCCAACTTTCTAATGAATGAATGAATTTCCTAGGTAGTCAATCGGAAGCTGCTTAGCTAGTCTCATTTCCCTTCGACCGCCGAGGCATAAAAAATGGTAGCATTTACGCTACATAAAAAAAGAGGAAGATAAGCATAATTTATAATCGCTTGCATACTCTACGACCTCTGGCTATCCCTCCTTCATCTGTCTTAGGTATCTCATCTAATGTATGGTTAGTCACTTCTGTTGGTTCTTCTTCTTTATCTAATAGCATTCTATCTTCACTAGTCTGTATCTCTTTGTTTCTTTTGTATATGAGCTGTGAGTAGCTCTCTCGTCTGCTCATGCGACTACGTATTTATGTTTATAGAGTCTCTTCCTTTCCTTAGCTGAAGCAGTGAGCATCCCTAGTCTACTGAGACCGAGGGGGTAGAAGAATGAGACAGATGCTGCCTTTTAGAGATCCCCTAAAGGTAAATGAGGAAAAACTTCTGGTGAGTTGCCTTTGACTAGTGTTTTGAAAAGGTAGCTTCTCTGAGTTAGCTATTTTTCTAGCTCTGTTGTGGCGTGAGCAACATATATTATGGTTAAGGTTAATGTTTCTTTCTTTATTTTATTCCTTTTACCTGTCTGCCTCCTCATCCTTTTGCATGTCTAGCCACTCCTTTCTTGAGTATTCGAGGTGGGCTCTTGTCCTTCGGCAGCGCCGTATGTGACATTCATTCTTATCCTTATTTCTTTGTATTAGTTATCTGGAAGAACTTCTCGCAATAGATAAAAACTTCTTTAGAAAAGGAAGCCTGACATAGTTAATGTGGAAGGGGTATGCATCGTCTAATAAGAGAAAGGCTGCACATGAATGCACGGAATCCATTGTTGAGATAGGATGGATGAAGCCAATGATGTCCCCAAAAGGGCTCTTGAAGGCCCCATCTAAGGTTTAGCTTAGCCCCCGATTACTCTTAGCATGGACAAGGAAACGAAAAATGCAAATGGCACATTTCTCAGATGCACATGGGAATAATGCGCTCTTAGTAGGATGCAAGAAGGAGCTTACTTATTTTCCTCGCCACTCCGTCAAATAGGCTTATTGCCCTACTCTATAGGAGGAATCCGAAAGAATCAATCATCTGGAAGGATATTGAATATCAAAAATGGAATCTTCATTTATCGACATGACTGCAAGAGCAGAGCAGGGGAAGGGGATAGCACCGGTCTTGACTCTGACACTATTATTTTTCAAGTAGATGTCAGCATTTCCGCAGGTAAAAAGGCATCTCAATAAGAACCTTTAAGGGCACTGTTTTCATCCAACTAGAAATATCTTAAGATAAGAAATGCCTCTTATTTATTATTCATAGTGGATTGATATCCCGTTGTCTTCTATAGCCAAAGCCAAGGATTGTGAAGCTCAGATGTCTAGTAAGGATAGGAAAAGATCTAAAATGGAGTTGATGTATCCCTTTGATTCTGCCTTAGTTGTATTCATGGAAAAAAGGGATTTGATCACATTAAATGATTTAAGCGGGGCAGTTCGAGTGAAGAAGAAGAAATGAGATTATTATCTTCCAAGATATCTTTACGTTGTCTACAACTTTGATATCTCATTACTACTGATCAAGCTAAACCTGCCTATGGTATGCAAACCTCTAGATTGGTCGAGTACCTACCCGCAAAGTCAAAGCCCTAGAAATCCGTCCGAACTCTCTGGGGGTTACTTAAGTTGGCCTACAGGCGAAATTTATGATCGTTACCGCCTGTTAAGTACCGGTAACATAAATCATTTTAATATAGATATTTCCGAAAAGGGTAATTGTGAGAAACTGTGTCATGTAATGAACACGTTGCAGCGTCAGGCCTTTAAAATAAACAGTGATTGGTTGAATCAGATTCTAAATAATAAGAATTTATTTGTATCATATGGCTATCTCATGCCTAAATTTCTAGCCTCTATGAATCTAAAAGATGTATTCCCCTTACTTAGGGAGTTTTACATGAAGGATAATGTTATTAATAATATCTGTAGCTTTAACGAGATGTTAAATACTTTATCTAAGTACATACAGCGTGCTCGTTTTGAGCAATTGATTATCAAGCTGGCTACTGCCTTGGATGGTTTTCATTTTGATTTGCCAGTCTTTCTCGATTTCTGAGGTTGAATCTACCGCAGTGGGGTTGTCACGCCGCAACTCGACCCCACCTACGATCAGTCAGGATGCAACGGAATTTCGGCAGTATAACGACAGTAAATAGGATACTGAGGCTCTAAACCAACCTCATTAGACATCATACATCAACTCCACAAACCATACACAAACAACTCCTCAATAAAGTAACAACATACATCATAACCATATTATACAATAAACATTCCTCGTTATATGCCTCCGTTCCAACATAATACATGAACCTTAATATACATTACCAAGAACATATTGATCCAATCTAGCAACCTAATCATAAACAAAAGAAAGGCTACTAAGACAGCATCAACTAATTCATTATCTTTTCAACATCTTTTACATTATGAACTACAAAGCATATAAAAGTCTACTAAGTTAATTTATAAGATAATAAAACAGTACAACATCAAGGATAAGACTCCGGAACATAAGACTCATCCACGTAAGGCACATTTTCCACATTCTCCTCTTCAGGAGGCACGTACCCGTAATCCTAAGAAAGTACACCTGTAAGCATGCAATAATAGAGAATGAGCTTATATAAAATAAGCCCAGCGAGGATCCGATAGATCTTTACAGTATTCACTATGCTCCTTGGATTTAATCCTTTGAGCAAGTAAATACACAATAACATCAATAATACTATCATCACATAATCTATAATGACCATTCAATAAAAGATAACTAGTTGGTGTAGCTCCAATCACCATCACGATCATAACAGCCTTCTTGTGACTCCCATAAACTCATGCACCCGAGGTACCCCAATAACCTCTCCCTCCATGACACCTCCGTCATGTGAGCTGGAGGCAGTCTCTGGTAGTCATACCGTTATCAACCTGACAGCCCGATGCTACCCGAGAGGTGGCATACACATACCAAAGACTCAACAATAATAATAAACATCAATCATTCACAAGAGGACAGTCTAGCAGAACTGCCTACCTCCCGGCATCAATCATCAATCAATAATCATCAATCATCATCAATAATCATATTATCATCATCAATAATCATATTATCATCATAATAACATCAATAATCAATTTAACAACAAATACTAAGTTAGATGACAAAGTAGGCCATCCAACCGAACATGCATTAAACACACAATCAAACCCTAGTTTACCCATCAACAACTCACCATTCAATCACTCAAACCATACCCGATCAACTAAGGCTCAATTCAATAATTTAAAGAAAGATAACCTAAACTTCAAATAATCATATCTTACATTCTACTAATCCAAACAACCCCAAATCTGTTTCAAACACTCACCCACTCGATCAACTACATTAGCTCTCTTTGAAACCAACCAAGACACCTCAAAATCAAGCCCAACAACCCCAAAACCTCAAGGCACCTAGGCCGAAATTTTTGGATTTTTACCCAAACATCGTAATCAAAAATTCGGCATTATAACGGCGTTACCACGTAATTAACAAATTTTTAGAAATCGACGGCAATCGATTCCGATCAACACAACTCAAAATAATCCTCAAAAAGCCATTCTATCAACTTTAAATACTCGAAAATAAATAATTTCGCTACAATGTCACAAATCTCGTAGTAATACACCTAAACGATCCCTAGCATACATGGAGCAATAATCTAACATCAGATTAATATTCTAACGGTTCAAAATGCAGTTATGAGCAAAAACATAAAAATGAGTTTTGAGATCCAGAATTTTTCTCTCACCTTTGATGCGATAAAAGCCTAGGGATGCGTGCAATGCATGCCCAACAAGTGGAATCCAACTAGGCACGAAGTTCTATGGACGAAAACTAGGTTTTTCTTTGAAAATTTGCTTTGAAATCCTTGAAAACTCTTTTCTCTTTTCTTTCTTCTTCCTCTCGGAAATGTGTGTGTAATTGTGGGTGTTTTTGTGCTTTGTGAGTGTGTGTTGGTGATATAAGCTTGAAAGTCAACAAGCTAAATGAAAGTCAAAGTTGAAACTTTAGTATTTTTAGTGTTTTCTTGACTTTAAATGCGTTTTATTGATCACCAAAGTTCAAAACAATTATTCAACACCCAAGATAGCTCAAGTAAGTTATTTTTAGGTGACAAGAAGTTTTACAATCGAACAATTTCACCCGAGTCGGCTTAAAACTCGATTTTCGCAAAAGTCGGTGTAAAAACCCTAATAAATTCTTAAGCCGATTTTAAAACCGTTTTAATCAAACACATGTCTATTAAAGTCCGTGGACTAGGTCTAGAAGGATTAAAAAGACCAGTTTCAAAATTTTAGCGGACGTGTTTCGAAAACACTATTCACTGAAATCCGACGATAAAATTTTTGACTCCGTTTTTTATGAAAATTTCATGAATGCACATTTAGCATGTTCTAGGAGTATTGATACTAAAATTATCACATTCTAAGTCACATAGCACATAGACAAGTTAATTCACGCAAAACGAGATAACGCACGCAAAACGAGATAACATAGAAAAGTGGGGTTTCACATTCTTCCCCCATTAAAGAAATTTCGCCCTCAAAATTCTTACTTGATGTACTGAACAGATCTGGGTACTGTTGCTGCATCTGATCCCGTCTCTCCCAAGTAGCTTCCTCGATACTGTGATGCTTCCACAACACCTTAACCATCGGAATCTTCTTTGACCTCAACTCTCATTCCATCTGATCAAGAATACGAATCGAACACTCGTCATAAGTCAGATTCTCACGAAGCTGTAACGGCTCTGGCTCAAGAATATGAGAAGGATCCGGATTATATTTCTTCAAATTAGACACGTGAAATACATCGTGGACATTAGAGAAGTTCTCCGGTAAAGCCAACCGATATGCCAACTTACCAACCCTGCCGGTAATCTCAAATGGCCCAACAAATCTCAGACTCAGCTTTCCACCTTTACCATAACGAGCAAACCCCTTACGAGGAGACAATCTCAAGAAAACCCGATCTCCGACTGCAAACTCCAAGTCCCGACGACGCTTATTAGCATAACTCTTGAATCTACTCTACGCCGTAAGCATTCTCTGCCTGATCAACTGAACATTCTCAATCTTCTCAAGAAGCTTTGGCATGATAGTCGGATCAATAGTCTTCATCTCTCCTAACTCGTCCCAATATAAAGGTGAATGGCACTTACGATCGTAAAGAGCTGTTAAAGGTGCCATCCCAATAGTAGCTTGATAACTATTGTTATAGGCAAACTCGGCAAGTGGTAGATGTTTCTCCCAGTTCTTCCCGAAGTCCAGAACACAAGCCCTAAGCATATCTTCTAGAATCTGAATAGTCCGCTCAGACTGACCGTTTGAAATACCCGAGCCCGGAATGTGGAATTTTCTTGTTTATTATTTTGAAAATTATATTTTCTTAGATTCTTTGAGATTTAATTGTTACTTCTTTATTGTCGCAAAGTGCATTGCATATCGAGAGCGATAGTTAGAGAGCGGTTCCTAGTCCTCAACAAATAGTGAAAACTAGTGTTTGGTGTCTTAAATTTTATATTTTAAGTGTTGTTAGCTAGAATTAATATTTCATTAGATATTATAGCTTTACAATGCATGAAAATAGGTTAAATTGACCAATTTTAAGTTAGTTGACCAAGGGGTTTGACCTTTGACCAAACTTGTCACCTTATAAGCTTATAACATAACAAAATAAAAAAATAAAAAACAAAGATGAAATCAGACCTTGAGCTGGCCGAAACTTGAAGAGAAAAAAAAAACATTTCAAATCTTCAAAACTTCAAATCTTCGCGTGAGCTCGTGCGGGGTTGTTACTGAGGCATCCAGCGTTGTTTTCCTAGCGACTAGGAGTGCCTAAGGTGAGGGAAGCATGTTATTTGCGCATTTTAATGTTATATGTCTCAACTTTATGATTTTCGAATTTTATCCGTAGTTTGTTGTTTTGATCGTTTTAATGCTTAAAGAATGTTCCTTGCCAATTGCCAATTGTAGAACATGTATTGGAATTTAAAATGTCAATTGAATAGTAAAACATGAATAGTAAACCCTCGAAACGTAGAAGTTGCGTTGTTATGCTTTCTGTTGATGTGAAAAGATGCTAGATATGCTAGAATGCCTAAATGCATGATTTGTTTGGGTTGGGTAGTGGAAAAATACGAAGAAATGCCTTGGTGAAAGTCGGGGTCGTTTAGGTCGAGTTTAGTATTTCCTCGTTTTGCGTGATGACATTGTCTCAGGAGGCCATGGAAGCACTTTTGGTGTGGTTATGGCATTGGTTGGGTGTTTGGTTAAAGTAGTTGTAGTTCAAACAAGCAAAGGGGAAAATCGGGGCTTTGCGTGAATTCTTGGGTAAAGTAGGGTTTCGGGGTCTTTAGACGTGCCTTATGGTGACCTAGGAGGATTGGTGAAGTCGGTTTTCAGAACTCGTGGCTCGTTTAGAAGTAGTAGCGTTTTGCTAGTTGGGGTCGATTTGTGAATTTGCTTGTTTTCTTGATATTATGCCTATAGAATGTTTAAAATAGCTTGATATACTTGTTAGAGTTGATTTTGATTGCAATGGTTATCAATTGTTGCTATTGCGTGCGAGAGTAACCTACTTTGTTATTCTTCCACGTGTGGCTTTATTGCTCGATTGTTGCATTGTATATTGTATTGCATTCATAGAGTCAGGGCGGTGTGATGGGCCTCTCTGGGTAGCCTCGGGTTGCCAGTGTAGGTTGCCCTAGCTCTGTGTCCTATTCCCTTTCTCGCTTGGGTTGCCTTCCAAGGAGATTTGGGTCGTAGAATTGATGGATACTTTCGGGGTATTCCAAACTGAAGTTATAAGGTGGTTTGGGCCGGCGCGTCGTCATCGAATTCGTGATTGAAAGTTGTTCGTGGAAAGTGAATCGTATCCTTTGAATGAGTGTTTATAGTTTTAATGCTTGTCTTGCTTATTTGATGGCTTTGTTTGTATCTTTATATGGTACTTGAATGAATTGCTTGACTATTTGCATTGCATTCTCCTCTCATCTCTGTCCTTGAGACCAATAACCCTCGCTGAGCAATAGTTTTTGCTCATTCCTTTCTATACTATATTTTTACAAGAGTAGTTGAAGCGGACCCTATTGAGGTAATTGAGGAGGAGGAGCAAGTGGAGGTGTTTCCTTGATAGCACTTCTTTGCTTAGCTGGTGGTTGGTTGCCAGATTTTTGTACGGGCCATGCTTGATGTGTTAATGCTTGGTTGTCACTTTATTTTGAGGCTTGTAGGCTTGTATGTAGTTCTATTTTGATGCCTTTATGGTCTTTTGTTGTAAAGGTTTAAGGATTGTAAAGTTGTGAAGATATGCTCTTATGACTAGTAAAGAATTGCATACTAGTGGTTTAACTGTTTAGTGGCACGAATACTTGTGTAGTATGCATGACATTTTTGGTTTGCAAAGTTGTTAATGTGAAGATGTATATTTTTTAAAAGAGAGTTGTCTTGATTCAAATGTTTATTATGGCTTTCGCAAGTATTATGTTGAATGTAGGGTTTTCGGATCGTCCACGGTACAGAGGAGACTCCGTCCGTGTGTCGGGTCCGTGCTTGCCCTTTTGCGGGGTCGGGTCGGGGCGTGACATCTTTAGGTGGTATCAGAGCATGATAGAGATAGTCTTGCATGAGCCAGGATATGTTTCTCGGTCTGTGGGGTAAAGGTGCAACACCCCGATCCCTCTCGGGACCGGAGGTTCTATCAATCATGCTAATGACAACCCAAATCCAAACCCGGGCATAATTTTTAGGGAAAACGGATAGAGTCTCCCCTGTTTTTAGGCAAAAAGCAAACCTACGACAGCATATAAGTGGACCAATACCATGTCCAACCATTCAATCACCTCAAGGCCATCCGAGCCTTGGTTCACAACAAGCAAATCACAAGTAAATATACATTCAAGCTTAGCAATTAAACTACACCAATCTATTTCATAAGCTAGACTATTATACCTTTCTATCTCTTTTCCTTTGTCATTACAAGTATACATTGAAGTTAAGCTACATTAACTAAATACATAATCTAGTGAAACTTAAATTACATCCCCTTTAACATTAAATACATATAATACATAAAAGCATACAACTTTATAACTTTGACAACTCAAGTCACATAGGCACGAAAGACAACTCTTCAAGTACGGACTTTCACGAAATCACGAACTTTCCAGCTAACATGGCATTTCCTGAAATGTGGTGGTGAGGAGTGAGTATGCACAACACGTATACTCAGTGAGGGCGAGACATATATCGAATTGGAGAGAAAGAAAGTCGTGCAATGCAAATAAGGCAGTTAAGCAATATAACTGATAAATAAGCAATCAAAACAAACAATCAATACAATAAGCAATTACTGAAAGCATTAACACAACCATTCAAAGCTATACCACACTTTGAAGGCTGTGGTTCACTCTTACGAGCAATATACCATTTCACGAGCGATACATCAATCTCGAGCTTGATGTTTGACAATGATGACAATAAGTGCGCAACCACCTTATAACACTAGTTTGGAATACCCCGGAAGTATCCATCAATTCTACGACCCAAATCTCCATGGGAGGCAACCCAAGCGAGAATGGGAATAGCAGCGGAGCTAGAGCAACCAACACTGGCAACCCGAGGCTACCCAGAGTGGCTCATCACTCACGCGCGAGACACTATGCAATGCAAGACTTGATACAAGGCGATAAACGAGCGATAAACAAGATATCAAACATTCTCAACAATGGATAAACATTTCAATCAACAATCAACTCTAACAAGAGGAATAAGCATTAGCAAGCATAACAAGCAATAATAAGCATTAACAAGCATTCTATAAGCAATATAAACATTCTATTAGCATTATAATCATTCTACAAGCATCATAAACATTTTATAAGCAACATACTATGAAATCACACAAAATTCCAAAAATGACCCCAACTTTCAAAACGCTACTACTTTCAAACGAGCCACGAGCTTTGGAAACTGACTTCACCAATCCTCCTAGGTCACCATAAGGCACGTCTAAAGACCTCGAAACCCTACTTTACCCTAGAATTCACGCAAAGTCCCGATTTCCCCCTTTGCTCGTTTGAACTACAACTATACCAACCAAACACCCAACCAATGCCATAATCGCACCAAAAGTGCTTCCATGGCCTCCTGAAATAATGCCAACACGTAAAATGAGAAAACACCAAACTCGACCTAAACGACCCCGACTTTCACTAAGCCGTTTTTCTCCGTTTTTCCATTACACATTCCAATTAAACCACACATTTAGGCATTCTAGCATATCTAGCACCTTTCTGCATCAATAGAACGCAACTTGGAGCAAAATTTCGAACGGGGGTTTACTATTCACGTTTTTCACTATTCACTCAACATTTGAAATACAATAATCAATTTTAACCGCAGAAATTGCTAAAACCTTACAAAAGTAAGGTCTACTGACATCATAGAACTTATTTTAAGCAACAAAATGAATTAAACAACATTCTATATGCAATTTCTAAAAATTAAAGTCTTGACATTGTATTTTCTAATGCGCAAATAACGATGCATCCCTCACCTTAGCTGCTAATAGACGCTAGGAAAACAACATTAGAAGCCTTGGAAACGATCCCGTGCAAGCCCTCGCAAAGATTTGAAGATTTGAAGTTGAAAATTCTTTTTTTTTCTTTTCTCCTTGAACTCTTGGTTTTCACTCTTTATTTTTCAGCCTTTCGTTTTTTTTTCTATGCTATTTTATGCTTATAAAAGATGGCAACAATAGTCAAAGCTTCGGTCAACCCGCTAAACCAAAACAGCTATGCGCGACCTTACGAAAACGGCCATAACTTCTTCTAGAAAACTCCAATTCACGAACAGTTTGAAGCCACAGAAACTAGACTCATAGAGCTTTCCAACCATATATAATTTGCTACCTAACTCTTTCCCAATTGGTTCAGATTTAATTCCAAAGTTGACCCAAAATTTGACTAACTTAACATTGCATTTTTTTATTTCTAATCCCAAGTTTGCCCTTTATTAAACATTTCAAAAATTTTCACCTTGTCCTAGTTGGTCATTGTAGATGAAAAGTCAACTAGTTTGGTCAAAGAAGGTGAAAGGTAAAAAAAAATGCAATTTAAATGAACTTTAAATGCTATTAAATATATGCTAGGTTCGGGTTATCACATCCTTCCCCCCTTAAAACAATTGCGTCCTCGCAATTCTTCTTCCAATAGGACTCTGCATCATCTAAAATCCAACTCTGACTAGTCTTCATTAGCTACTGAACAAGTATTTCATCAAGATGACCAATAGGAAAGTTCAAGTAGAAATGCCAAGTGGTAACACCAAATAAAGGCTCAAAGGAAGATACCGTACAAGAATCCCGTTGACACGAATACCGAAGAAGAATAAATTCCAACCAGAAATGCCGAGATAATACCAATAAAGGCTAAAGCAAAGATACTGTAGATGTCATTAATACCACACAATAACGACAAGAAGAATACCTCACGCACGAATCTCCAATAGAAGTCTAACTATTACTGCCCGAGAATTCCCAAGCAAGAAGCCAAATAAAAGCTCAAACAAAGGTTCCATCTAGAGGTCCAAAGAAGTACCCCGCTGGTCATGAATTTCATAGAAGAATTCCCTGTTAAGAGTGCTGAAGAAAATACCAAGAACCAATCAAATATACTTCCAAAGTTCCAAAGAAGCCTTCCAAATAATAACCCCATGGAACAACCAATTAGATTCCAAGTTTTGCTATCAAATGCTGAGAGGAACGTCAAAGAAAATAGTAGAGAAAATATAATGTGCCCAATAAGACAACCAAGTTGAATAACAAACATAGTTTCCCAGATGGATGAAAACTCCAAGGATAAACACCGAACTGGTGAACAATATACCGAGACCAAACTCTGAGGCCTCTTCACTGTTTGCCAAGTGAGAACTTCATACAACCTTGCCAATAAGGAAAGTACCAGTAAAATGCCCACTAAGAATTCCAAAGAATACCATAAGTAGTGCTATACAATAAGTCCGATAGGAATTCCAATTACCAAACCAACTGTGGAATGCCAAGAAAAAAACCCGAACAATGCTCCGGTAAGAATGTAGCCAAGTTTGCCCAATAAGTAAATGCTAAATAAATGGCCACTAAGGATCCATAGATAATACCATACAGTAAGTCCGATTGAGATTCCAATAACCAAGTCCACCGAGAAATGCCAACAAAAGTCTCCAAAGAACACCCATTAAGAAAACCAAAGAACGTTCCAGAGAACAACCAAGTAGATCCCCAAATAAAATCTTACTAGACATGAATGCCATAATAGAATCCCAACTAAAAGTACCAAGAACATACCAATAAACAATCTGAGGCAGAGTCTAAACAAGAATCCTAAGTACTGCTCAGGAAGATTCCAGACAAGAAATCCAGTCAATCATATTACAGAGGTTTCAAAGAAGTCTTTCAAAATATATAGCTCAAGAAGCATCAGAGGGAATGTCGTGCAGGTGCATCATATACTATTGAAGAATTCCAATCACGATTGTCGATAAAATATCAAGAAAGACTAGAGCAAAGATATTGTAGACAATATTATGCAGCAAGTCCGATAAAAATTACGATTGCCAAATCCACTGAGAGATGTCCACAAGGAATACCAAAGTAATACGCCTCACACAAACTGATCATTGTAAGCAGACTCAAATCAAAGTTCCCCATAAGAATGCAGAAAGAACACCAATGACTGATTAAAATCCCAACCAAGTCTTCCACAAAATGCCAATATAAAAATACCCGATGAATGCCCAATCAAGAAGACATTAAGAAAACACTCCAAAGAATAATCATGTAGAACTCCAAAGGAAGTCATTTACACAAAGCATAGAAGATAACCTTCAAGGAATCCCAATAAACAAACTCCAGCTATAAATGTCAACTCCCAAATAAAGGCCTAGTTAAGCACTGCTCGTTTCCGTCAATCCAAATAACTTGGGGCTTGCTACTAACCACTTCTCTTTAGGGGAGGAAGAAGTCCTTTGTACCATTTCTATAGGACATGTATGAATGCCAATATATCACAGTTATACACATGCCTTAAACTACTATGCAAGCGAGTTTATAAAAGAGTTTATAACAGTTTAATCATCAAAGTCATTCAATCACAATCAACTCAAGCACAACATAATCAATTCAAATCACGGCACAACCAATTCAAGACATCTTAATTCACATATTACAAACAATACTTCAAGCAAATAACAATTCACGAGGTCGATTTGATTCACAATGCCAATTCAATAGGTCAATTCAATGCACAACTAGACAATTCACTTCACTTAGCACACAATTAACACATAACACATAACTATATCACAAAGGTGCATACATTCAAGTCAAGACACACAATCTCATATACAAGCATACACTTTCAAGACACACTTAACAAGCACATATTCAAGGATCACTACCCACCAAACCGAGGACCCTGTCCCGGCTTATGAGCTAGACAAGCTCTGATACCACCTGTAATACCCCGATCCTTCTCGAGACCGGAGGTTCTATCAATCATTCTAATCACAACCTAAATCCAAACCCGGGCATAATTTTTAGGGAAAACGGACAGAATATAAGTGGACCAATACCATGTCCAACCATTCAATCACCTCAAGGCCATCCGAGCCTTGGTTCACAACAAGCAAATCACAAGTAAATATATATTCAAGCTTAGCAATTAAACTACACCAATCTATTTCATAAGTTAGACTATTATACCGTTCTATCTCTTTTCCTTTGTCATTACAAGTATACATTGAAGTTAAGCAACATTAACTAAATACATAATCTAGTGAAACTTAAATTACATCCCCTTTAACATTAAATACATATAATACATAAAAGCATACAACTTTATAACTTTGACAACTCAAGTCACATAGGCACGCATGACAACTCTTCAAGCACGGACTTTCACGAAATCACGAACTTTCCAGCTAACATGGCATTTCCTGAAATGTGGTGGTGAGGAGTGAGTATACACAACACCTATACTCAGTGAGGGCGAGACAGATATCGAATTGGAGAGAAAGAAAGTCGTGCAATGCAAATAAGGCAGTTAAGCAATATAACTGATAAATAAGCAATCAAAACAAACAATCAATACAATAAGCAATTACTGAAAGCATTAACACAACCATTCAAAGCTATACCACACTTTGAAGGCTATGGTTCACTCTTACGAGCAATATACCATTTCACGAGCGATACATCAATCTCGAGCTTGATGTTTGACAACGATGACAATAAGCGCGCAACCACCATATAACACCAGTTTGGAATACCCCGGAAGTATCCATCAATTCTACGACCCAAATCTCCATGGGAGGCAACCCAAGCGAGAATGGGAATAGCAGCGGAGCTAGAGCAACCAACACTGGCAACCCGAGGCTACCCAGAGAGGCTCATCACTCACGCACGAGACACTATGCAATGCAAGACTCAATACAAGGCGATAAACGAACGATAAACAAGATATCAAGCATTCTCAACAATGGATAAACATTTCGATCAACAACCAACTCTAACAAGCGGAATAAGTATTAGCAAGCATAACAAGCAATAATAAGCATTAACAAGCATTCTATAAGCAATATAAACATTCTATTAGCATTATAATCATTCTACAAGCATCATAAACATTTTATAAGCAACATACTATGAAATCACGGAAAATTCCAAAAATGACCCCAACTTTCAAAACGCTACTACTTTCAAACGAGCCACGAGCTTTGGAAACTGACTTCACCAATCCTCCTAGGTCACCATAAGGCACGTCTAAAGACCTCGAAACCCTACTTTACCCTAGAATTCACGCAAAGTCCCGATTTCCCCCTTTGTTCGTTTGAACTACAACTATACCAACCAAACACCCAACCAATGCCATAATCGTACCAAAAGTGCTTCCATGGCCTCCTGAAATAATGCCAACACGTAAAACGAGAAAACACCAAACTCGACCTAAACGACCCCGACTTTCACTAAGCCGTTTTTCTCCGTTTTTCCATTACACATTCCAATTAAACCACACATTTAGGCATTCTATCATATCTAGCACCTTTTTGCATCAATAGAACGCAACTCGGAGCAAAATTTTGAACGGGGATTTACTATTCACATTTTTCACTATTCACTCAACATTTGAAATACAATAATCAATTTTAACCGCAAAAATTGCTAAAAACTTACAAAAGTAAGGTCTACTGACATCATAGAACATATTTCAAGCAACAAAATGAATTAAACAACATTCTATATGCAATTTCTAAAAATTAAAGTCTTGACATTGTATTTTCTAATGCGCAAATAACGATGCATCCCTCACCTTAGCTGCTAATAGACGCTAGGAAAACAACATTAGAGGCCTCGGAAACGATCCCGTGCAAGCCCTCACAAATATTTGAAGATTTGAAGATTTGAAGATTTGAAGTTGAAAATTCTTTTTTTTTCTTTTCTCCTTGAACTCTTGGTTTTCACTCTTTATTTTTCAGCCTTTCGTTTTTTTTCTATGCTATTTTATGCTTATAAAAGATGGCAACAATAGTCAAAGCTTCGGTCAACCTGCTAAACCAAAACAGCTATGCGCGACCTTACGAAAACGGCCATAACTTCTTCTAGAAAACTCCAATTCACGAACGGTTTGAAGCCACAGAAACTAGACTCATAGAGCTTTCCAACCATATATAATTTGCTACCTAACTCTTTCCCAATTGGTTCAGATTTAATTCCAAAGTTGACCCAAAATTTGACTAACTTAACATTGCATTTTTTATTTCTAATCCCAAGTTTGCCCTTTATTAAACATTTCAAAATTTTCACCTTGTCCTAGTTGGTCATTGTAGATGAAAAGTCAACTAGTTTGGTCAAAGAAGGTGAAAGGTAAAAAAAAATGCAATTTAAATGAACTTTAAATGCTATTAAATATATGCTAGGTTCGGGTTATCACAAAAGGTCTAAAATGCTAAAGTGTTATTGTATGATTGTTAAGTGAGAAGTGTTATAGTATGACTATGTGAACTTGAGTGCTTATGTGTTCAAGTGAAATGGTTGGCATGTCAATCTTGTCTTATGTGAATTGTGTGATAGGATATTTGATTGTTATTGACTTGAGTGTTATCTAATCTTATGTGCTATATTTCTGTCTATAAACTGCTTTTATATGCTGCCAGCTATTGTGAGTTGCTACTATGCCGCCACGTTGTAGTATTCAAGGTCAAGGGGCAGATGAAGAGGCAGCAGAACAGGGTCAGCAACCGTTGCCTGAACAGTTTATGGCTACTATGACCACATCAATTGACCGGATTACACAGGTACTGCATGAGCAGAGGCAGGACAGGAATAATAATCCCCAGGGAAATCAAGCTAATCTTGGTGGACAGGGGTATAGGGCTGAGAATAACCAGTTAGAGAAATTCCTGAGGCACAAGCCGGGTAAGTTCTTTGGAGAGCCGGATGATGAGGCAGCCGAGAGATGGATTAACTGTGTTGAGAAAGTTTCGCTACTTTGAGGTACACTGATGAGGCAAGAATGGATTGTGCGGCATTCCTGTTAGAGGGCGATGCAGAACAGTGGTAGAACACTGTCAGGTTGAGGTGGGACTGTGAGGATGTTCCATATTTGTGGGATGATTTCGTGAGTGAGTTTTGGGACAAGTATATTCCTGAGATGGCTAGGGAAAGGAGGGAAGACGAGTTTGTGGCCCTGAAGCAAGGAAACATGACTGTTGCACAGTATAAGGCTAGGTTTGTTAGCCTGTCAAGGTATATGCCCGAGCTGGTGTGGCCAGCTAGGAGGATGATTCATAGGTTTGTTCGTGGCTGAGGATGGATATACAGTTGCATTTGACTGGGCAGACCTACACTACTTTTCCCAAGGCATTCCAAGTAGCCTCGAAGTTTGAGAAATGGAGGGCTGAGATGATAGCTGAAAGTAGTCAGCCGAGTAAGAAACAGTACTTGGGCCAGAGCAGCCAGAGTCGGCCGAGGCAGTATCAGACTTCTGCGCAGGTTCCTCAGCAACGTCCGTATCAGCCACAGTATCAGATTCAGGCTAGGCCAGCTGTAACTAGACCTCAGCAGGGAGGTACAGTTCCTACTACTGCTAGAGCCCCCGCACCTACGGGAAATACTATTGTAAGACAAAATCAGTAGTGTAACTTTTGTAATCGATCGGGGCACGTTGAGGCTAATTGCTGGAGGAAGAGTGGTAAATGCACTGGTTGTGGGAGTGATGACCATAGGGTGAGAGATTGCCCTAAGTATAAGAATGTTCAGGGCTGTACTGGAGGCCAAGGTGTGCAGAATAGGGCTACAGGTGCAGGTCCAGCACAGAGGGTACAGGCTAGGGTCTTTGCACTGGATACGGAGGAGCTACCCGACACTACAGCAATAGTGGAAGGTACATTTCTTCTCAATACTCAGCCAGTTAAAGTTTTGATTGATCCCGAAGCTACGCATTCGTTTATAACTCCTGCATGTGCACGATCTGTGAATGTTTGCATTGATAAACTGCCGCATGAAGTTGAAGTTAGTACACCTTTGGGTGCGAAATTTGTTACTGAGTCTATTTGTAAATCTTGTGATATATGCATTGAGAACCGTAAATTTCCTGCTGATTTAATTATATTGCCCTTCCGTGATTTTGAGATCATTTTGGGAATGGACTGGTTGGGGAAATACTATGCTCAGTTGGATTGTAGAACAAAAATTGTTTATCTTCAGATTCCTGACCTACCGGTACTAGAGATTGTTGGGAACTGCAGGGCTGCCCGGATACCTCTGTTATTATCAATCAAGGCTTCTAAGTTATTGAATAAGGGTTGTGAAGCTTACTTAGCTTATCTAATCAATCAACCTACTGATAAGTTGAATTTGAATGAGGTTCCAATTGTTAAAGACTTCCCTGGTGTATTTCCCGAGGAATTACCGGGTTTACCACCGAATAGGGAAATTGAATTTGTGATTGACCTTATGCCAGGAACTGCGCCAATTTCTAGAAGTCCTTATAGAATGCATCGGCTGAACTTCAAGAATTAAAAATTCAGCTTCATAACTTGCTTGAGAAAGGGTTTATACAACCTAGTTCTTCGCCGTGGGGTGCGCCTGTGTTGTTTGTGAGAAGAAAGACGGCATGCTACGGTTATGTATTGATTACAGGGGACTTAATCAAGTCACGATTAAGAACAAATACCCCTTACCGTTGATTGAAGAATTGTTTGACCAGTTGCAGGGTGCGAGTGTTTACTCCAAATTTGACTTGAGGCAGGGTACTATCAACTCAGAATTCGGAGTGACGATATACCTAAGATGGCATTCAGGACTAGATATGGACACTATGAATTTGTTGTGTTACCGTTTGGATTGACGAATGCACCAACCGCATTCATGGACTTAATGCAGAGGGTCTTTCGACCTTATCTTGCTCAGTTTGTCGTAATCTTTATTGACGACATTTTAATGTACTCTAAGAATGAGGCTGAGCATGAACAACATTTGAAGATTGTGCTACAGACTTTGCAAGAAAACAAGCTTTTTGCAAAATTCAGCAAGTACGAATTCTGGTTGAATCAGATATCTTTTCTAGGCCATATCATTTCAGATCAAGGAATTTCAGTAGACCCAGCTAAGATTGAAGTTGTTTCATCTTGGAAGAGAACCAAAACGGTGTAAGAGATCGGAGTTTTCTCGGTTTGGCAGGTTACTATCGGAGGTTTGTTAAAGACTTTTCCAAAATCTCTGGACCTTTAAGCCAGTTGACTCGAAAGAAAGTTACTTACAACTGGGATGCTAAATGTGAATCCAGTTTCAAAGAACTGAAGAAGAGACTAACTACAGCTCCTATACAAGCTTTACCTGAGGGTATAGAAAACTTTGTTGTCTACAATGATGCATCTAAAGAAGGTTTGGGCTGTGTTTTAATGCAGAATGGTAAGGTGATTGCCTATGCTTCTAGGAAGTTGAAACCATATGAAGTCAATTATCCTACACATGATATGGAGTTAGCTGCAGTTGTGTTTGCTTTGAAGAAATGGCGTCATTACTTGTGGGGTAGCATATTTGAAATTTTTATTGACCACAAGAGTCTCAAATATTTATTTTCACAAAAAGATTTGAATATGAGGCAGCGGAGATGGCTAGAGCTATTAAGTGGCTACAATTGTTCTATCAACTACGTGCCAGGTAAGGCCAATGTTGTTGCAGATGCTTTGAGCCGAAAGGCTACTGTTGCAAGTTTAATTATCAAGGATTGGGAGACTTTGGAGGAAATATGTTCATGGAAGCCAGAAGCTACTGAGGTAGGGATTCGATTTGCTAGCTTACAAATTTAGTCGGGATTGCTAGCCAAAATCAGAGAGGCTCAGTAGACTGATCCTCACATCTTGAAAATCCAAGAAAAAGCAAAAGGGGGAGAGTCGGAGTTTAAATTACATGCATATGGTATCTTTAGATTCAGGGACATGGTGTGTGTTCCTGGTGATCCGACTTTGAAGAATGAGATTCTGTCCGAGGCACATAATTCAAGATATACGATTCACCCGGGCAGTACTAAAATGTATCGAGATTTGAAACAACACTTCTGGTGGAACAATATGAAGAAGGAGATTGCTGGGTATGTATCCAGGTGTTTGACTTGACAGAGGGTTAAGGTTAAGCATCAGAGGCCAGCCGGGCTTCTGCAACCGTTATCGATTCCGCAATAGAAGTGGGTGCATATAACAATGGACCTTGTGACCGATCTTCCTAGATCTCCGAGAGGATGTGATTCTATTTGGGTTGTTGTGGACCGATTGACTAAGGTTTCACATTTTATTCCTGTGAACAAACAGGATAGTCTTTATAAACTAGCTGAGCTCTATCTTGCTAATATTGTGAGACTTCATGGTGTGCCACAGAGTATAATATAAGATAGAGATCCCAGATTTAGATCTCGTTTTTGGTAGAAGTTTTAAGAGGCCATGGGAACTAAATTGAGCTTCAGCACTGTATATCATCCACAAACTGATGGCCAGTCTGAGAGAACTATCAGGATCTTGGAAGACATGCTTCGGGCATGTGTGTTAGACTTTGGGAAGAATTGGGAGAAGTTTTTGCCTTTAGCGGAGTTTGCCTACAATAATAGTTATCAATCTACTATAGGTATGGCTTGTAATACCCGAGCCCGGAATGTGAAATTTCTTGTTTATTATTTTGGAAATTATATTTCCTTAAATTCTTTGAGAATTAATTGTTACTTTCTTGCTGTCGCAACGTGCATTGCATTTAGGGAGCGATAGCTAGAGAACGGTTTCTAGTCCTCAGCAAATAGTGAAACTAGTATTTAGATGACTTAAATTTTATATTTTAATTGTTTCTAGCTATAATTAATCTTTCCTTAGTTAAAATGGCTTTAAAATGCACAAAATAAGGGCATTTGACCAAGTTTTAAGTTGTTTGACCAAGGGCTTTGACCCTTTGACCAAGTAGACCTTTTATAAGCTTAAAACAAAACAAAATTAAAAAAAAAATAGCAGCTGAAACAGAACCTTGTGCTGGCCGAAAATATTGAAAAGAAAAAAAATCATTTTCAACTTTCAAAACTTCCAATCTTCGCGTGAGCTTGTGCGGGGTTGTTACCGAGCCATCCAGCGTTGTTTTCCTAGCGACTAGCAGTGCCTAAGGTGAGGGAAGCATGTTATTTGCGCATTTAAATGTCAAGTATATCAACTTTGTGATTTTTAGATTTTATCCGTAGATTGTTGTTTAAAGCGTTTTGATGCTTCTAGAATGTTCCTTGGCAATTGTAGAACGTGTATTTATAGCTTTTTAACATTTTCTGCGGTTAAATGTTGAGATTGCAATTTAAATTAGTTGTTGAATAGTGTTTTGTAAATAGTAAACCCTTGAAACGATGAAGTTGCTCCGTTATGCTGTCCGTTGATGTAGAAATGTGCTAGGTGTGCTAGAATGCCTAAATGCATGGTTTGTTTGGGTTGCGTAATGAAAAAAAGAGGAATTAAGCTTTGGTGAAAGTTGGGGTCGTTTAGGTCGAGTTTGGCATTTTCTCATTTTGCATGTTGGCATAGTTTCGGGAGGCCATGGAAGCACTTTTGGTGCGATTATGGCATTGGTTGGGTGTTTGGTTGGTATAGTTGTAGTTCAAACGAGCAAAGGGGGAAAACGGGACTTTGCGTGAATTCTAGGGTTAAGTAGGGTTTTGGGGTCTTTAGACGTGCCTTATGGTGACCTAGGAGGATTGGCGAAGTCGGTTTCCAGAACTCGTGGCTCCTTTGGAAATGGTAGTGTTTTGATAGTTGGGGTCGGTTTGTGAATTTGTGTGTTTTCTTGATTTTATGCCTATAGAATGCTTAGGGTTGCTTGATATACTTGTTTGAATTGATCTTGATTGAAATGCATATCAACTATTGCTATTGCGTGCGAGAGTAACCTACTTTGTTATTCTCCCACGTGTGGCTTAAGTGCTCGTTTATCACCTTGTATCGAGTCTTGCATTGCATAGTGTCTCGCGCTTGAGTGATGGGCCTCTTTGGGTAGCCTCGGGTTGCCAGTGTTGGTTGCTCTAGCTCCGCTGCTATTCCCTCTTCTCGCTTGGGTTGCCTCTCAGGGAGTTTTGGGTCGTAGGTTGATGGATACTTCTGGGGTATTCCAAACTGGTGTTATAAGGTGGTTTTGGCCGGTGCGTCGTCATCGAATTCGAGTTTGAAAGTTGCTTGTGAAAAGAGTATCGTATCCTTTGAATGAGTGTTTACAGCTTTAAATACTTGCCTTGATTTATTGATGGCTTTATTATATCTCTGTATGATAATTGTATGCATTGCTTGGCTAATTGCATTGCATACTCCTCTCATCTCCGTCCTTGAGACCAATTGCCCTCGCTGAGCAATAGTTTTTGCTCATTCCTCTCTATACTATATTTTTACAGGAGTAGTTGAAGCAGACCCTCTTGAGGTAATTGAGGAGGAGGAACAGGTGGAGGTGTTCCCGTGATAGTACTTCTTTGCTTTGCTGGTGGTTGGTTACCAGATTTTGTGCGAGCCTTGCTTGATATGTATATTGCTTGGATGTCGCTTAATTTTGAGGCTTGTAGCCTTGTATGTATTTTCTAGTTTGAGGCCTCTATGGTCTTATGTTGTATAAGTTGAAAGAATGTAAAGTTGTAAACTTATACTCTTGTGACTAGTAAGGAAATGCATGCTAATGGAATTGATTAGTGGCATAAATACTTGTGTAGTATGCATATCATTTTTGGGTTGCAAAGTTGGTTAATAAGAAATGTATGTTTCGGAGAAAGTCGGCTTGTTTTAATTGTTTTATGGCTTTCGCAAGTGTTATGTTGATTTTAGGGTTTCGGATCGTCCGCGGTACAGAGGAGACTCCGTCCGTGTGTCGGGTCCGGGCTTGGCCTTTTGAAGGGTTGGGTCGGGGCGTGACATGGCTTCCTACGAGGCATTGTATGGTCGTAAATGCAGATCCCCATTGTATTGGGAAGAGGTTGGAGAGATAAGAACAGTTGATCTGACTGTGGTACCTGAGATGATTAAGATGGTGGATAATGTTCACCTTATTCGCCAGCGTATACTTACAGCTCAGAGTTGTCAAAAGAGTTATGCAGATAAACACCGTCGAGATCTTGAGTTTGCTTTGGGAAATTGGGTATTTCTTAAGATTTCTCCTCGAAAGGGATTGATTCGGCACGGTAAGAGCGGGAAACTTAGTCCCAGGTATGTGGGTCCGTATGAGATCACCGAAAAGGTGGGTCCTTTGGCTTATCGATTAGCTTTACCTCTGAGTTTGTTGAGACTACACGATGTTTTCCACGTGTCAATGTTAAGAAAATATCATCCAGATCCTTCACATGTTCTTGAACCAGAGCCTTTGCAGATTGAGGAAAAGTTGACTTATAAAGAGAAACCGATTCGAATTATGGGTCAGAAAGTTCAGGAACTTCGCATAAAGAGTATTCCGTTGGTAAAAATTCTGTGGAATCATCATGGGTTTGAGGAAGTGACTTGGGAAAGAGAGGACCAAGTTCGGAGTCAGTATCCGGAGTTGTTTGTTGACCAGGTAAGAATTGTGTGGGCGCAATTGTTCTAAGGGGGAGAGGGTGTAATACCCGAGCCCGGAATGTGAAATTTTCATGTTTATTATTTTGAAAATTATATTTTCTTAGATTCTTTGAGATTTAATTGTTACTTCTTTATTGTCGCAAAGTGCATTGCATATCGAGAGCGATAGTTAGAGAGCGGTTTTTAATCCTCAACAAATAATGAAAACTAGTGTTTGGTGTCTTAAATTTTAAATTTTAATTGTTGTTAGCTAGAATTAATATTTCATTAGATATTATAGCTTTAAAATGCATGAAAATAGGTTAAATTGACCAATTTTAAGTTAGTTGACCAAGGGATTTGACCTTTGACCAAACTTGTCACCTTATAAGCTTATAACATAACAAAATAAAAAAAATAAAAAATAAAGCTAAAATCAGACCTTGAGCTGGCCGAAACTTGAAGAGAAAAAAAAAACATTTCAAATCTTCAAAACTTCAAATCTTCGCGTGAGCTCGTGCGGGGTTGTTACCGAGGCATTCAGCGTTGTTTTCCTAGCGACTAGGAGTGCATAAGGTGAGGGAAGCACGTTATTTGCGCATTTTAATGTTATATGTCTCAACTTTATGATTTTTGAATTTTATCCGTAGTTTGTTGTTTTGATCATTTTAACGCTTAAAGAATGTTCCTTGCCAATTGTAGAACATGTATTTGTAGTTTTTTAACATTTTCTGCGGATGAATGTTGAGATTGTAATTTAAAATGTCAATTGAATAGTAAAACATGAATAGTAAATCCTCGAAACGTAGAAGTTGCGTTGTTATGCTTTCTGTTGATATGAAAAGATGCTAGATATGCTAGAATGCCTAAATGCATGATTTGTTTAGGTTGCGTAGTGGAAAAATACGAAGAAATGCCTTGGTGAAAGTCGGGGTCGTTTAGGTCGAGTTTAGCGTTTTCTCGTTTTGCGTGATGGCATTGTCTCGGGAGGCCATGGAAGCACTTTTGGTGTGGTTATGGCATTGGTTGGGTGTTTGGTTAGGGTAGTTGTAGTTCAAACGAGCAAAGGGGGAAATCAGGGCTTTGCGTGAATTCTAGGATAAAGTAGGGTTTCGGAGTCTTTAGACGTGCCTTATGGTGACCTAGAAGGATTGGTGAAGTCGGTTTCCAGAACTCGTGGCTCGTTTAGAAGTAGTAGTGTTTTGCTAGTTAGGGTCGATTTGTAATTTTGCTTGTTTTCTTGATATTATGCCTATAAAATGTTTAAAATAGCTTGATATACTTGTTAGAGTTGATTTTGATTGGAATGGTTATCAACTGTTGCTATTGCGTGCGAGAGTAACCTACTTTGTTATTCTCCCACGTATGGCTTTATTGCTCGATTGTTGCATTGTATATTGTAATGCATTCATAGAGTCAGGGCGGTGTGATGGGCCTCTTGGGTAGCCTCGGGTTGCCAGTGTTGGTTGCCCTAGCTCCGTGTCCTATTCCCTTTCTCGCTTGGGTTGCCTCCCAGGGAGATTTGGGTCGTAGAATTGATGGATACTTCCGAGGTATTCCAAACTGAAGTTATAAGGTGGTTTGGGCCGACGCCTCATCATCGAATTCGTGATTGAAAGTTGTTCGTGGAAAGTGAATCGTATCCTTTGAATGAGTGTTTATAGTTTTAATGCTTGTCTTGCTTATTTGATGGCTTTGTTTGTATCTTTATATGGTACTTGAATGAATTGCTTGACTATTTGCATTGCATTCTCCTCTCATCTCCGTCCTTGAGACCAATAACCCTCGCTGAGCAATAGTTTTTGCTCATTCCTTTCTATACTATATTTTTACAGGAGTAGTTGAAGCGGACCCTATTGAGGTAATTGATGAGGAGGAGCAAGTGGAGGTGTTTCCTTGATAGCACTTCTTAGCTTAGCTAGTGGTTGGTTGCCAGATTTTTTGTGCGGGCCATGCTTGATGTGTTAATGCTTGGTTGTCACTTTATTTTGAGGCTTGTAGCCTTGTATGTAGTTCTATTTTGAGGCCTTTATGGTCTTTTGTTGTAAAGGTTTAAGGATTGTAAAGTTGTAAAGATATGCTCTTATGACTAGTAAAGAATTGCAAACTAATGGTTTAACTGTTTAGTGGCACGAATACTTGTGTAGTATGCATGACATTTTTGGTTTGCGAAGTTGTTAATGTGAAGATGTATATTTTCTAAAAGAGAGTTGTCTTGATTCAAATGTTTATTATGGCTTTCGCAAGTATTATGTTGAATGTAGGGTTTTCAGATCGTCCACAGTACAGAGGAGACTCTGTCCGTGTGTCGGGTCTGGGCTTGGCCTTTTGTGGCGTCGAGTCGGGGCGTGACACCGTCGGTCTGTGGATGATGCGCGGTACTGAAGTTCAACTGAGTACCCAAGGTCTCCTGAAGTTTCTCCCACAAACGAGAAGTAAATCGAGGATCTCGATCTGAGACAATACTAGATGGAATCCCGTGAAGTCTAACAATCTAATCCAAATAAAGATCCGTCAACTTTGCAACCTCATCTCCCATCCTTATCGGAATAAAATGAGCTGTCTTCGTCAAACGATCCACGACAACCCAAACTGCATTGTTACCCCTCGGTGTTCTAGGCAAACCAGTGACGAAATCCATCGTAATATGCTCCCACTTCCACTCTGGTATAGCCAACGACTGAAACAAACCTGCAGGTCGTTGATGCTCGGCTTTCACCCGCTGACAAGTCAAACATCTAGCTACAAACTGAGCAACCTCCCTCTTCATGTTATTCCACCAATAATGTTGCTTCAAATCCCGATACATCTTGGTTCCACCGGGATGAATAGTGTACTTAGAATTATGAGCTTCCTCCAGAATACCTCGCCTCAAGCCCGGTTCATCGGGAACACAAACCCTGTTTTGAAACCGAAGAATACCATCCTCATGCAGTTTAAAGTCAGACGGATCATCTGTGATATGATCCTTGATCTTCTGAAGTTTAACATCAAGCTGCTGAGCTTCCCTGATCTGAGACAACAACAAAGGTTGAATACGGAGATGTGAACACATCACCCCAACCTGAGTCAACTCCGGTCTCCAATAAGTGAATTCCTCAAGAATCTCCCATTTCTTGACTGCCAAACAAGCAACACTCGCCTTCCGGCTGAGAGCATCTGCTACAATATTTGCCTTGCCAGGCAGATAATTGATAGAACAATTATAATCTCCAAGAAGCTCCATCCACCTCTACTGACGCATATTCAACTCCTTCTGTGAGAACAAGTACTTCAGACTCTTATGATCAGTGAAAATCTCGAACTTACTGCCCCACAGATAATGACGCCACTTCTTCAGTGCGAAGACAACTGCTGCCAACTCAAGATCATGAATCGGATAATTCACCTCATAAGGCTTCAACTTCCTGGAAGCATAGGCAATAACTCGGCCATCCTACATAAGAACACATCCCAAGCCCTCCTTGGATGCATCGCTGTAAATAACCATATTATCGGTCCCCTCTGGTAGAGCAAGTACTGGAGAAGTAGTCAACCTCTTTTTCAACTCCTGAAACCCACTCTCACACTTCTCATCCCAAGCAAAGATAGTCTGCTTCTGAGTCAACTTATAAAGTTGCCCAGCAATCTTCGAGAAATCCTTTACAAACCTACGGTAATAACCTGCCAAGCCAAGAAAGCTACGGACCTCAGAAACATTCTCTGGCCTTTTCCAACATCACCGATTCAATCTTAGTGGGATCTACAAAAATACCACTCTGTGTGATAACATGGCCAAGAAAAGATATGCGTTGCAGCCAAAATTCACATTTGCTGAACTTGGCAAACAACTGATGCTCTTGCAGCTTCTGTAAGACAAGTCGTAGATGTTGCTCGTGCTCCGATTCATATTTAGAATAGACCAAGATATCATCAATAAAGATAACCACGAACTGGTCTAAATACGGCTGAAAAACCCGATGCATAAGATCCATGAATGCTGCCGGTGCATTAGTTAATCCAAAGGGCATAACAACAAACTCATAATGCCCATACCGAGTCCTGAAGGCAGACTTCGGAACATCCTCCGTGCGAATCCGAAGCTGATAATACCCCTGCCTCAAATCGAATTTGGAATAGACTTTGGCTCCCTGAAGTTGATCAAACAACTCGTCAATCAGTGGCAAAGGATATTTGTTCTTGATGGTCACCTGATTCAAACCACGGTAATCAATACACAATCTCAAGGTACCATCCTTCTTCTTCACAAATAAAATAGGAGCTCCCTAAGGTGAAGAACCCTGCTGAATGAATCCCTTCTCCAATAACTCTTGCAACTGAGTCTTCAACTCCTTCAACTCAGCTGCTGCCATCCGGTATGCTGATTTAGAAATAGGTTGAGTACCGGGAATAAAATTGATCACAAACTCCGCATCTCTCTCTGGCGGTAACCCTGGCAACTTCTCGGGAAATAAATTGGGATATTCCCGAATAATAGGGACTTCCTCTAGCTATAACTTATCAGATGGCTTGTTGATCAAATAAGCTAGATAACCCGAACACCCCTTACTCACCAACTTAACGGCTTTAGTTGCTGAGATAACAAAACTCGTCTTTGCACCCCGGTTCCCTACTACCTCAACTACTGGCTGATCTGGCAAACGAAACTGTACTACCTTGGTTCTACAGTTCAACTAGGCATCATACTTAGAAAGCCAATCCATACCCAAGATAACATCATACCCCCGGATAAGAAATAAGATAAGGTCCGAAGGAAAATTATGCCCCTTAATATGTATCATACAATCTTTACAAACTAGGCCAGTAACATACTTATCAGTCAAAGAGGTACTAATCTCAACCACATAAGGCAATCTTTCAGGTTGCAAATTAACACGTTGCACACAAGCAGGAGTAATGAAAGAATGTGTAGCACCAGAATCAATCAACACTTTAACAAGTTGATCAAGTATAAGGAAGTTATGTAACGCCCCGATCCCTCACGAGACCGGGACTCCTATTTATCATGCTATTCTCACCCAATTCCAAACCCCGGGCACAAAATTTAGGGAAAAACGGACGGAGTCTCCCCTGTTTATAGGACTAAATTGGTACCTGTACAAAGGCACCATGATGCTAGATCCACAAACATCAACTCTTATAACCAATCCTCCAAGATTTTTATGGGCCACCCGCAATCACAAGGCCATCCGAGCCTTGGAACAACAACTACATATAACACACAAGCAAGCAAAGCATTTCTAATTTTAACTATAGGTGGTTAGATACAACAATAGCCAAGTTCTACTTCCAAGTTTGTTAATCAAAGAAGCATGCAAAAGAATAAGTTTACTATGGATTATTACATGTCATTCCACTTTATATCCAACATACAAGATTACAAATTATTACATTCACCATTTATACTCAAGACCCCAAGATCACAAAAAGGCAATCAACAGCAACTCCACGCAAGCTTCTCATTTTAGACAACCTTATCACACAAGAAGTCACCGAAATTGCTTAACTAGCACTTCTTCCTCTTCTTCTATCAGCTGAGGATTCACCTCAGCTTCACCTGAAACATATTAAATGAGGTATGAGCAACAATGTTGCCCAGCGAGGGAGGTGATGCAACATGCCAACGTGCAATATGATATGCAAACACAAGAAAACATATATAATCCACATAAACCAACAAGACAATAAACAAAGCAATTAACCACTTTTAAAAAGGATACGGTTCCACTTCCGAGTCTTCAATCACGAGCCACAAACCACGAGCATCACGAACATGCCGGCAAACCCCAAACACCAACAATTGGGATACTCCGGATGTATCCCGATCCTACGACCCTTTCTCCCGAGGTAGGTCCATGCCCAGCAGGTGAACCACGCCTCTGGGGTAGTGGAGTATGCCTCAGTGAGAAAGGGAATAGGCACCATGGTAGTCGAGGGAGCACGGCAAACCCGACGCCGCCCGTGTTTCTCGACGCTACCATGTCCGATTTAGGTTGCGCAACCCAATACAAGTCACAAACAATCAATATAACACATAACACGTAAGAGGGATGACAAAGTAGGCCGCCCTCACATATATGCACAATAAAAGTTCATATATGCACGATATTAACTAATAGATGCCAAAAGAAGCAATCAACACAATTAATTCCAATAATCTACTCAAATAACTTAAATACATCCTAATTATTCAATGCAAGGCATTACTAACACACAACAAGTTCCAATTGCAACTAAAAAGGCTAAAAACTACTTTTTCCCCTTTCTTTAACCGAGCTTTCTTTTTCGTAAGCATGGTTCGAGATTCCCAATCATACCCTAGTCTTTCTATATTCCTAATCAAGCTCAAAGATACCCTTTAAAGTCACTAAAACTCATTTTTGAAGCAAAAGTTCGGGAAGGCCCCGAACGGGTTTGAACTATAGCCATATTAACCGAACCCCAATTTCGCGAAACGAAAGCACCAAAAGTGCTTCCTTAGCTCAAGGATACCCAAATCGATGCCCAAATTTGCCCGGATTGCTTAACGTATAAAACCCCCTTTTTAAAGTAAGCTTATTTTGCAATTAAGTTCAAATTCGAGTGTTTCAACCTAACGTGGCTTTTCAACTAACTTCCCTAAGGTCTAGAGCACCTAATTGAGGCATCAATTCAAGCCAATTAGTAAATTTTCTCAAAACCCTAATTCTAGGCACTATTCATCACCTCTTTGATCAATCTCAACATTCAACCATTAACTATGTTATCAAACCTCAAAAGTTAGCTCTAGAGACATTAAATAACTCATAGGAAGGATTAATAACAAGTTATATAGCTATAGTTGACAAATCAAGAAAATTAAATATATGCAGATAAACTTAAAACTCAAGAAAATGAGACTCCCTCACAATTTTGAAGATGAAGAAGCTTGTTGAAGACTCTAGGTTGCTCAAAACCCCTCCCAAGATGAATCTAGAAGCTCAAAATGCAAGATTGTTGAAGCAAGAATCTCCTTTTTTCCTTCTCCTTTGGTATTTTCGGCCTGCTACAGTAATTCCTGCACATTGTTCTTCTTCTTTTTTTGTGTGTTTTAATGAGCTTATGTGATTTATATAAGATTAAGTTGAGGTGGGGTCAAGTTTGGGTATTTAAAAGGTCACTAGAATGTGCGTTATTAACTTAAAAACGAGCCTAAGATGAAAAGTAATGTTAGTTATTTAAATCTCTAAGTTTGTTACGTAACACTATTCACTTAACTACTAAAAACATTTTCTAAACGAGCTCTCCTATCGCCTCTAGCTCAATTGCACATTTTTCCCACTCCTCTAACAATTAATGTGATTTAATAAAAATGCTAATTCACTAATAGAATATAGTTTGAAAATGGGATGAATAGTAGCTAAAGAAGCCAATTAATAAGGCACAGAAGGAAATGCGCAAACAATAGATGCAACAGTAAATAAATGTACGGCTAAAATCTCGGGCGTCACAAGTTACCTTCCATAATTGCAGTCTCCTCAAGCATCTCCTCTAAGTCAACTGCGTAGGCCCGAGCCTGAACCCGCTGCTGCTGTTGTGCACTGGCCGCATGTCGGCCCTAATAACCCTGAGTCGCTGTCCGACCCTCAGTCCTCGAATACCTGGGGCAATCCCTCGCCCTGTGCTAATTGCTACCGCATCCTAAACACGTCCCTGCTTTCACCCTGTAATCGGCCTCCACATGCCCCGTACGCTTGCAGTGTGTACACTACGGTGATGATGCACTAACACTGCCCCTGGATGAACCAGAAGCTAAAGGAACAGTTGAACCAGTCTGCTGCTGCTGAGGCCTTACCAAACTGGGCCAGTACTGACCCTGAGATTGGGCTGGCCTGAACTGGGATTGAACCTGATATGACCCCTGCTGAAACTGAGGCCGATAATAACTCTGCTGCCCCTATGGCCTAAAAGAACCCTGCTGAACTGGTGGCCTGTACACAACCTGCTGTACGGGAGGCCTATACATACTCTGCTGATACTGCGACTGATACGGCCTCTTACTGGGCTGACTAGAAACAAGCTGATCCCCCTTCCTCTTCTCTAGTCTAGAAGCTGCCTCAAAGGCCTCAGTGAATACATCATACCGATTCAGAGCCATCACATCTTGAATCTCGGGCCTCCACCCCAACATGAATCTACGAGTCCTCCGCTTTTCATCAGCCACATACTCCGGTGCATAACTGGACAATCGAGTAAAGGTGGCCTCATACTGAGCCACTGAAGTATCTCCCTGCACTAAGGCTAGAAACTCTGCCTTTCTCCGTTCCCTCGCGATCCTAGGGACATACTTTGCCCGAAAAGCCAACAGAAAGGCACCCCAAACATACGGAATACCCTGAGTCGCCCAGCTAGTTCTCACTGTGCGCCACCATTCTTCTGCCTCATCATCTAACTAGTACACGGCAAAGGAGACTTACTGCTCATCGGTATAGTCAAGAGGATCATAAATCTTCTCCAACTTGCTAATCTACGCCTCAGCCTTCCTATCATCCGGCTCCCCCTGAAATCTCGGTGGATGATACCCTAAGAATTCTTTCAGGGTACCACGCCCATGGTTTCTACCCTGTACATTCAATAATTGAGCCTGCCAAGCCTGAGTCTAAGTAGCCTGCCTTGCTATCAACTGAGCCTATCGGGCCACTAACTCAGCAATCCTATCCATAGCTGCCCCCAAACGGTCATCACCCCTATCACGGCCATCACCCCTATCACGGCCCGGTGCCGCATTACCAAGAGTCTCATAAGTCATCTCAAGCCTACCTCTGGTTCTCGGTCTGCCCGTCATTCTACTAATCAAAGAGTTAGCACAGGTTATAGCACGTAAACAGGTTATGACCAACTATTAGCACATAAACAACAAAGTCATATAAAACACATAAACAAATTGATCACATAATCACATAAGTACTAAATCACATAATCACTTAATCACTTAATCATTTAATCATATTAATACATAGATCACTTTTCTTTCTTTTCATACATACTTTCATGCTAAGACCATTAACCACATTCCGAGAATACCCCGGCTGACAACTAACATGCGCTCTGATACCACTTAAATGTCACGCCCCAACTCGACCCCACCTACGATCAGTCATGACGCAACAGAATTTCGGCAGTATGACGACAGTAAATAGGATACCGAGACTCTAAACCAACCTCATTAGACATCATATGTGATAACCCGAACTCGGCATGCATTTAAGGACATTTAATTGCATTTAATTAAGTGACATCTTAAAGGTTAGCATTGAATTTCGTATTTATTTTTAAGTTAAACATTTATTTGTAGCTTTATTTTCATATTTCTTTTAGAAGTAATTAAAATAATACTTGAGTTAATTATTTTAACGGAATAACAACTACTTTCATATTTATGTTAATCGGTTTTATTTTTCTTGCACCTTAATGCTCGGTTTTATTAAAATGAAAAGTAGCTCCGAGCCGGAGTAAATTTTGAACTATGTTACTTTTCAAAAATTATATTTTCTTAAATTCTTTGAGATTTAATTGTTATTCTTTTATTGTCGCAAAGTGCATTGCATTTCGAGAACGATAGTTAGGAAATGATTTCTAGTCCTCAATAAATAGTGAAAACTAGTGTTTGGTGTTTTAATTTTAGTAGTTTAATTGTTATTAACTGGAATTGGATTTATGTTAGTTGTTTTAGCTTTAAAATGCATGAAATAAGCTTAGTTGACCAAGTTTAAGTTAGCTTTGACCAAGGGCTTTGACTTGTTGACTTCTTGTCACCTTATAAGCTTATAATAGCACAAAATAAAAATAAAAGAAAGATGAAAAATAGAAATGAAAGGGCCGATACCAAGGAGAAAGAAAAAAAAATTTCAATCTTCAAAACTTCAAATCTCTGCGTGAACTTGTACAGGGTGGTTTCTGAGGCATCCGGCGTGGTTTTCCTAGCGTCTAGTAGCGTCTAAGGTAAGTGTTTCATCGTTATTTGCGCATTTGAAAATATTATGTTTAAACTTTAATTTTTAGAAATTATGTGTAGATTGTTATTTTATCCGTTTTGTTGCTTACAGAATGTTCCTTGTTGATTGTAGAACATGTATTTATAGCTTTTTAGCATTTTCTGTGGTTGAATATCGAAATTGCAATTTAGATTGATAATTGAATAGTAAATTATGAATAGTAAACCCCCGTTTCGATGAAGTTGCTCCGTTATGTGTTCTATTGATGTAGGAAGGTGCTAGATATACTAGAATGCCTAAATGTGTGGTTTAACTGGATTGTGTAATGGAAAAACGGAGAAAAATGGCTTAGTGAAAGTTGGGGTCGTTTAGGTCAAGTTTGGCATTTTATCGTTTTACGTGATGGCATTGTCTCGGGAGGCCATGGAATCACTTTTGGTGTGATTATGGCGTTGGTTGGGAGTTTGGTTAGGGTAGCAGTAGTTCAAACGAGCAAAGGAGAAAATTGGGGCTTTGCGTGAATTCTAGGGTTAAGTAGGGTTTCGGGGTCTTTAGACGTGCCTTATGGTGACCTAGGAGGATTGGTGAAGTCGGTTTCCAAAACTCGTCGCTCGTTTGGAAGTAGCAGCGTTTTGAAAGTTGGGGTCATTTTGTGATTTTGTGTGTTTTCATAGTATAATGCCTATAGAATGCTTAATAATACTTGTTATGCTTGTTAAATTTGATTATGATTGAATTTGTATATCAATTGTTGATAATGCTTGTTGGTGTTGTTCTTGTTACTTAATTGATTGTAGTTGCTTATTGTGTGCTTATTGTATCGCATGTTGTTACTGACTTGCACTTCAGTGCCTTGCTCGATTATCGTTAAATAGCTTATATTGCATTGCATAAGTGTCAGGCGCGTGAGTGATGGGCCTCTCTGGGTAGCCTCGGGTTGCCAGTGTTAGTTGCTCTAGCTCCGTGTCCTATTCCCTTTTCTCGCTTGGGTTGCTGCCCAGGGGGTTTTGGGTCGTAGAATTGACAGAGTATGTCCGGAGTACTCTAACGGAAGTTATAAGGTGGGTGAGCCAGCACTTCATCGTTAAAGTCATCAAAGTCATGATCGGTACATTTCTTGCTCGAATGAACCATAGCCTTCAGAGTGTGGTATAGCTTTGAATGGTTGTGTTAATACTTTTATTAATTGGTTATTGTATTGATTGTTTATATTGAATGCTTGCTTGTCAATTATATTGCTTAGCTGTACCTATTTGCATTGCACGAACTTCTCTCTCCACCTCGATATCTGTCTCGCCCTCACTGAGTATACGTGTTGAGTATACTCACCGTCACCACCACATTTCAGGGAATGCCATGTTAGCTGGAAAGTTCGTGATTATGTGAAAGTTCGTGCTTGAAGAGTTATCTTGCGTGCTATGTGGCTTGAGTTGTCAAAGATGCAAAGATGTATGTTCATGTGTTGTATGTATTTATTGTTAAAAGGAATGTAATTTAAATTCACCTAGGTAATTGAGGTAGAATGAAAAGCTAGTTTAAGTATTTAGATAGAATAGTTTAACTTTAATGTATGTTTGTAATGCCCAAGGGAAAAGAGTTAAAATGGTATGATAGTCTATTTTATGTAATGGGTTAGTGTAGTTTAATTTCCTAGCATGAATGTTCTTGTCAAAGATGAAAAGAGATAGGTTAGCTTTTAAATTGAAAATGTATATTTGGTTGTGTTCGCTTGTTGAGAACCAAGGCTCGGATGGCCTTGAGGTGTTTGTATGGTTGGGCACGGTGCTGGTCCACTTATATGCTATTACAGCTGTTACATTTTGCCTAGAAACAGGGGAGACTCCATCCGTCTTTCCCTAAAATTTTGCTTGGGTTTGGAATTGGGTTGTGATTAGATTGATTGATAGAACTCCCGGTCTCGAGAGGGATCGGGATGTCACAGGTGGTATCAGAGCTTGTTTAGCTCATAAGCCAGGACAGGGTCCTCGGTCTGGTGGGTAGTGATCCTTGAATGTGTGCTTGTTAAGTGTGTCTCGAAAGTGTATGCTTGTATGTGAGATTGTGTGTCTTGACCTGAACGTGTGCACCTATGTGATATAGTTATGTGTTATGTGCTAAATGTGTGTTACGTGAAGTGAAGTAGCTACTCGTGTATTGATTTGGCATCGTGAATTGAATCGACCTCGTGAATTGTTAATTGCTTGAAGTATTGCTTGTAATGTGTGTATTAAAATGTCCTGAATTAGTTGTGTCGTGATTTGAATTGATTATGTTGTGCTTGACTTGATTGTCGTGCTTGAGTGACTTAGTTGAATAAACTGTTTTACAAACTTGCTTGCATAATAGTTTAAGGCATGTGTATAAATGTGATATCCTGGCATTCATACATGTCCCATGGAAATGGTAAGTAAGTCCTCTTTCTCCCTTGAAGAAAGTGGTTCACAACTGGCCTTTCATGGCGTATGGATTGGCAGGAAATGAATGGCATTTAATTAGCCTTTATTTGGGAGTTGGTATTTGTCCTTGAAGCACTGTTACTAGCATTCTTTTAACGCTTCCATTTGTGGTTGGCAATCATAAAAGGATAACACTCCTTGGGACTTCTATATGACAGCTCTTGGGAACATTCTTTTGGTATTTTCTCACTGGGTTTCCTTATTGGCAAGTTTGTACGAAGTTCTCACCTGGCAAACAATGAAGAGGCCTTAGAGTTTGGTTTGTACATTGTGCACCAGCTCGATATTTTCCTTAAGGTTTTCGTCTATCTGGGAAATTATATTTGTTATTTAACTTGACTGTCTTATTAGACACATGATAATTCCTCTAGTATTTCCTTAGACCTTCTTCTCAGCATTTGATAGCGATACTCAGAATCTAATTGGTTGTCCTATGGGGTTATTATTTGGAAGGCTTCTTTGGAACTTCTGAAGAATATTGGATTGGGTTTCTTAGTATTTTCTTCAGCACTCTTAACAGGGAATTCTTCTATGGGATTCATGACCAGCGGGGTACTTCTTTGGACCTCTGGATGGAACCTTTGTTTGAGCCTTTATTTGGCTTCTTGCTTGGGAATTCTCAGGCAGTAATAGTTGAACTTCTACTAAAGATTCGTGTATGGGGTATTCATTCGGTATTCTTCTTATCATTAATATGTGATGTGATTTTATCTACAGTATCTTTGCTTTAGTCTTTATTGGTATTATGTCACGCCCCAACTCGACCCCACCTACGATCAGTCAGGACGCAACGGAATTTCGGCGGCATAACGACAGTAAACGGATTTCCGAGGTTCTAAACCAACCTCATAAAACATCATACATCCCGTAATTCCTCAATACAACAACAACATACAACACAACCATATTATACAATAAAACATCCTCGTTATACGCCTCCATTCCAACATGACATACAATACCTCAACTTTATCATACATTTCAAAGGTAAGTTGAGACACAACTACAATTTAACCATAGACAAAAGGAAACCGCTAAGTTAACATCATTTGGTTCAACATCTTTTCAATATCTATTACATTAAGAACCGTAAAGCATATAAAGTCTATTAAACTAATATACAAGACATTTAACAACATAAAGTCATAGATAAGACTCGGGAACATATGACTCATCCACAAAAGGCACATTTTCCACATTCTCCTCTTCAGGAGGCACGTACCCGTAATCTTGTGAAAGTACACCTGAAACATGCATTAATAGAGAGTGAACTTATATACATAAGCCCAGTGAGGATCCGATAGATCTCGACAGTATTCACTACGCTCCTTGGATTTAGTCCTTTGAGCAAGTAAACACACAACAACAATAATAACATAAATAAAGCTATCATCACATAACTATATGACCATTCAATAAGGATACTCTATTTGGTGTAGCTCCAAACGCCATCACGATCTCAACCGTTCTTCTTATAACTCCCCATTACTCACGCACCCGAGGTACCTCACTATCCCCTTCCCTCCATGACATCTCCGTCATGCGAGCTGGGGGTAGCCTATGGCAGTCATGCCGGTTTCAACCCGACAGCCCGACGCTGCCCGAGAGGTGGCACACACATACCAAGGCTGTAACGCCCCGATCCCTCACGAGACCGGAGGCTCTAATGACCATGCTATTCTCAACCCAATACCAACCCAGTCTCAAAATTTTAGGGAAAAACGGACAGAGTTTCCCCTGTACTAAGGACATTCTGAAAACCTGTAAACTCTCAAATAAGGTAACTACAAGGTAAACAAACTTTTTATGACTAAATATTTAAAGATTCAAGGCCATCCGAGCCCTGAAGCAAACAATAGTTCCAAAACCACACAAGCATGCAAGTAACATTGTTTACAACATAATCTAATAGCCATGACCTCCTAGGATAACATCAAAACATACTTAGAAGATAAAACATTCTACTTTAAGCCATTCACTCCCAAGCATGCAAAGTGAATAAAAGCAGAAACACAAGTTATTACAAGACATAGGTTCTCAAATCTACACCACAACCAACTATCCTTCAACTTATTACAGTAACCAATATAAACAAAGCCCTTAGGCCACAAATTAGATACACAAATACCAAATAGAAACAAGAAGGCACAGCCACTGCAGAACAACACACAGCAACTAGGGAAACTCCTCCAACTATGCCACCTGAAACATGTTAGGGAGGTATGAGCAACCACTGTTGCCCAGTGAGGGATAAGGTCCCGGGGCGTGCAATGCAACAGATAAAACAGTTATACAACAATAACACTTAACAATTAAAGAAACAATGATAACTTAAATAACCACACATTTAAAAGGATACATTTCACTCAATCCCCTATACACCAATCTTCACTGGTCTTCAATCACGATCCACGAACCACGAGCACGATCACGATGAGCCGGCATAACCCCAATCACTCCAGTGGGTGTACTCCGGATGTACCCCGAATCCTACGACCCAACATCCCCTGGCAATCTCCGGACCAGGCGAATGAGGGAATAGGGCACGGAGTTTGAATATCCACCGGCAAGCCCTCTGCCGCCCAGCCGATATTCAACACATCCGCCCCGACACTATGGTTGCGCAACCACTATGCAATGCACTCAACGATGGCAAGTTAACAACAATAATATAAGCATTAACATATATGAGGATCAACAAAGTAGGTTGACCTCGTTGCAATTAGGATAGAAGCAAATATAGAAGCTAATAAGCAGTTTACAAATGAACTTATACCAAATAAGCATAGAATCATTCCAAAAGCTCCAAATCAATTTAAAATCACATATAAACACTCAAGAAGTCCTGACATGGGTTTAGAAGTGTGAGACAACTTAAATTGCACCTAAACCCCTTTGTTTTTCGAACTATTTCTCTTCTAAACCAAAGTTAATGATTTCATTATCAAAGGAAACTCTCCCAACCTTCTAACTAACCCCCAAGGTACCCTCTCAACCCTCTAACTCATTCAAATGCACGCGATTACCCCGAAAGCCCCAAATTCCCTCTTATGGCTTTAAACTACACATACCTTATCCGGGCTTCAAACAAGGGTTATCAAAGCTTCTATAGCACC
This sequence comes from Ehretia macrophylla, assembly GCA_037974665.1. Classification (NCBI taxonomy): domain Eukaryota; kingdom Viridiplantae; phylum Streptophyta; class Magnoliopsida; order Boraginales; family Ehretiaceae; genus Ehretia; species Ehretia macrophylla. The sequence goes on along the minus strand of CM075780.1, from coordinate 16,651,481 downwards.
TAGGTAGCCTAAGAATACTAGAAGTGAAGCCCGAATCCACCCGGATTCGCATGAACCCCGAAACTCCTTTGTTAAAGTCGGCTATTTCACGTTTTATGCGATTCTAGAGCAATTCAAGTGCACGGGGCTATTAGACTACCTTCATTAGCACCTAAGGCATCTATTAGGAGTGTTGAATCAAGCTAATATGTGCAATTACATAAAACCCTAGAAAAACGTCACTATTCACCTCATAAATTCAAATGACGATTCCAACCGTTTAAAATGCGAACTAATAGCTCAAATGTGTTCTCTAGCACTTATATACAAGGTATAATAGCATAGATAAGCTTTGCAATAGCATTTGATAACATTTTCAACAAATCAAGAAAAATGTAACATTTTAGATATGCATAAAAAGTCATGAAAACCCTCACCAATTGCGCGTAGGAACTCTCAGGAGGCTAGCAAACACCCTAAACTACTTGCTCCTAGCTTGGCTTGGCTTGGCTTGAAGATTTGATGAGCAAAATCCTCTCATTCTCCTCCTACACTATTCTCGGATTTGCTACAGTGATTTTTCAGCATTTTTTTGTTTTGATTTTTGCTTGTTATGACTTAAGGTGAGTTGTGTGTGTGTTATATAAGCTTAGGTGAGTTATTTAGTTTAAGTGTATGGTCAAATGTGAGTCAAACTAGTTAGAAACAAGTCCTAAGCATAAATTTAATGTTAGCTAATTAAACTCCAAGTTAGTTACGTAACACTATTCATTTGACTACTAAAATTATTTTCTAAATGAGCTCTCCTATCGCCTCTAGCTCAAACGCACATTTTTCCCACTACTTTAACAATTAATATGATTTAATAAAAATACTAATTAACTAATAGAATGCAGTTTAAAAACGGAATGAATAGTAATTTAAGAAGACAATTAATAAGGCATAGAAAGAGGTGCGCAAATAAAGGATGCAACAGTAATTGAATGCATGGCTAAATCTCGGGCGTCACAAAGGCTCCATTTTCATCAATCATCATGCAAGCATAAATCGATCAATCAATTGGGAGATCAGCAACAAGAGTGCCCGATTCCCGCATTCAATAATAATCAATCAATAACATCAATATAACATCAATATAACATCAATATAACATCAATATTAAATTAAACATCAAACAACGTAGTTAGATGACAAAGTAGGCCATCTAACCGGACATGCATAATATTCATAATTAAACTCTAAATTACTCAACAACAACTCACCATTCATCACTCGAACGCTACCCAACCATCTAAGGCATCGTTCAAGAAATTAAAGAATGACAACCTAACTTCTAAAATTCATAACTTACAATCTACTAATCCAAACATTGCCAAATCAGTTCCTATCACTCACCCATTCAACCTACTACATTAGCCCTCTCGGAAATCCACCATAACACCTCCAAAACATGCCCGATAACCCTAAAACCCTATGACGTCATGGCTGGATTTTCCGGATTTCCACACAAACAATGTAATCGAAAATTCGGCATTACAACAGCGCTAACATGTAATTATCAAGTATTTAGAAATCGACGGCAATCGATTTCGAGCAACGCAACTCAATTAAATCAACTTTGAACATTTTAATCAAAATTAAATACCCGAAAAATAAAAATTATGCTATATCCGACAGAAACTCGTAGTATTAGTATATAATGATCCCTAGCATGCAAGGAGCAATAATCTATCATCAGATTTCAATTCTAACGGTTCAATCTTCATTTATACGCAAAAACACAAAAATGACATTTTGAGATCTAGAATTTTTCTCTCACCTTAGATGCGATATAAGCCTAGGAATGCGTGCCCAACAAGCAGAATCCAAGTCGGTGCGAAGTTTCACGGACAAAAACTAGGTTTTTCTTTGAAAAATTGGATTGAAAGCTTAAGTTTTTCTCTTCTCTTTTCTCTCCTCTTCCTCTCGGCAATGTGTGTGTGTGTGATGGTGTTTTTGTGTTGTGTGAGTGTGTGTTGAGGACATTAGCTTAAATGGTCAACTATTTAATTAAAGTCAAAGTTATTTTAATAGGTAATTTTGTGTTTTTAATGTCTTTAATTGCATTTTAGTGATCACCAAGTTAAAATTAATTATGCAACCCCCAAGATATCTCAAGTGAGTTATTTTTAGGTGACAAGAAGTTTTACATTCAAAGAATTCCACCCGAGTCGGCTTAAAACTCGATTTTCGCAAAAGTCGGTGTAAAAACCCTAATAAATTCTTAAGCCGATTTTAAAACCGTTTTCATCAAACACAGGTCTATTAAAGTCCGTGGACTAGGTCTAGAAGGGTTAAAAAGACCAGTTTCAAAATTATAGCGGACGTGTTTCGAAAACACTATTCACTGAAAATCGACGATAAATTTTCTGACTCCGTTTTTGATGAAAATTTCATGAATGCACATTTAGCACGTATTAGGAGTATTGAAATCAAAATTATAACTTTCTAGGTCCTATAGCACATAAACAGGTCATATGCACGCAAAACGAGGTAAAGCACGTATTACGAGATAAGCAAGAAAGTGGGGTTTCACATTCTCCCCCCCTTATAGAAATTTCGTCCTCGAAATTCTTACTTGATGTACGGAAAAGATCTGGGTATTGCTGCTGCATCTGATCTCGTCTCTCCCACGTAGCTTCCTCAATGCCGTGATGCTTCCACAACACCTTAACCATCGGAATCCTCTTCGACCTCAACTCTCGGTCCATCTGATCTAGAATACGAATCGGACGCTCGTCATAAGTCAAATTCTCACGAAGCTGTAACGGCTCTGGTTCAAGAATATGAGAAGGATCCGGATTGTATTTCCGCAAATTAGACACGTGAAACACATCGTGGACATTAGAGAAGTTCTCCGGTAGAGCCAACCGATATGCCAACTTACCAACCCTGCCAGTAATCTCAAACGGCCCAACAAATCTCGGACTCAGCTTACCACCTTTACCATAACGAACAAACCCCTTTCGAGGAGACAATCTCAAGAAAACCCGATCTCCAACTGCAAACTCCAAGTCTCGACGACGCTTATCAGCATAACTCTTGAATCTACTCTGCGCCGTAAGCATTCTCTGCCTGATCAACTGAACATTCTCAATCTTCTCAAGAAGTTCTGGCATGATAGTCGGATCAATAGTCTTCATCTCTCCTACCTCGTCCCAATACAAAGGTGAACGGCACTTACGACCGTAAAGAGCTGCAAAAGGTGCCATCCCAATAGTAGCTTGATAACTATTGTTATAGGCAAACTCGGCAAGTGGTAGATGTTTCTCCCAGTTCTTTCCGAAGTCCAGAACACAAGCCCTAAGCATATCTTCCAGAATCTGAATAGTCCGCTCAGACTGACCGTCGGTCTGTGGATGATACGCTGTACTGAAGTTCAACTGAGTACCCAAAGTCTCCTGAAGTTTTTCCCACAAACGAGAAGTAAATCGAGGATCTCGATCAGAGACAATACTAGATGGAATACCGTGAAGTCTAACAATCTGATCCAGATAAAGATCCGTCAGCTTTGTAACCTCATCTCCTAACCTCATCGAGATAAAATGAGCTGTCTTCGTCAAACGATCCACGACAACCCAAACTGCATCATTACCCCTCGGTGATCTAGGCAAACCAGTGACGAAGTCCATCGTAATATGCTCCCATTTCCACTCTGGTATAGCCAACGGTTGAAGCAAACCTGCTGGTCGTTGATGTTCGGCTTTCACTCTCTGACAAGTCAAACATCTAGACACAAACTGAGCAACCTCCCTCTTCATGTTGTTCCACCAATAATGCTGTTTCAAATCCCGATACATCTTGGTTCCACCAGGATGAATAGTATATTTAGAATTATGAGCTTCCTCCAGAATACCTCGTCTCAAGCCCGGTTCATCGGGAACACAAACCCTATTCCGAAACCGAAGAATACCGTCCTCATGCACTTTAAAGTCAGACTGATCATCCGAAATCTGATCCTTGATCTTTTGAAGGTTAACATCAAGCTGCTGAGCTTCCCTGATCTGAGACAACAATAAAGGCTGAATACGGAGATGTGAACACATCACCCCAACCTGAGTGAACTCTGGTCTCCAATAACTAAACTCCTCAAGAACCTCCCACTTCTTGACAGCCAAACAAGAAATACTAGCCTTCCGGCTGAGAGCATCTGCCACAACATTTGCCTTACCAGGCAGATAATTGATAGAACAATTATAATCTCCAAGAAGCTCCATCCACCTCCGCTGGCGCATATTCAACTCCTTCTGTGAGAATAAATACTTAAGACTCTTATGATCAGTGAAAATCTCGAACTTACTGCCCCACAGATAATGACGCCACTTTTTCAGTGCGAAGACAACTGCTGCCAACTCAAGATCATGAGTCGGATAATTCACCTCATAAGGCTTCAACTTTCGAGAAGCATAGGCAATAACTCGGCCATCCTGCATAAGAACACATCCCAAGCCCTCCTTGGATGCATCACTGTAAATGACCATATTATCGGTCCCCTCTGGTAGAGCAAGTACTGGAGCGGTAGTTAACCTCTTTTTCAACTCTTGAAATCCACTCTCACACTTCTCGTCCCAATTAAAGATAGTCCGTTTCTGAGTCAACTTAGATAGTGGCCCCGCAATCTTTGAGAAGTCCTTGACAAACCTACGGTAATAACCCGCCAAGCCAAGAAAACTACGGACATCAGTAACACTCTCTGGCCGCTTCCAAGACATCACCGATTCAATCTTAGTGGGATCTACAGAAATACCACTCTGTGTAATAACATGGCCAAGAAAAGAAATCCGTTGCAGCCAAAATTCACATTTGCTGAACTTGGCAAACAACTGATGCTCCTGCAACTTCTCTAATACAAGCCGTAGATGTTGCTCGTGCTCCAATTCAGATTTAGAATAGACCAAGATATCATCAATAAAAATCACCACGAACTGGTCCAAGTACGGCTGAAAGACTCGATGCATAAGATCCATGAATGCTGCCGGTGCATTAGTCAAACCAAAGGGCATAACAACAAACTCGTAATGCCCGTACCGAGTCCTGAAGGCAGACTTCGGAACATCGTCTGAGCGAATCCGAAGCTGATAATACCCCTGCCTCAAATCAAACTTAGAGTAGACTTTGGCTCCCTGAAGTTGATCAAACAACTCATCAATCAGTGGCAAAGGATATTTATTCTTGATAGTCACCTGATTCAAACCACGGTAATCAATACATAATCTCAAGGTACCATCCTTCTTCTTCACAAACAAAACAGGAGCTCCCCAAGGTGAAGAACTCTGCTGAATAAATCCTTTCTCCAACAACTCCTGTAACTGAGTCTTCAACTCCTTCAACTCAGCTGGTGCCATCCGGTATGCCGATTTAGAAATAGGTTGAGTACCGGGAACAAGATTAATCACAAACTCGATATCCCTATCTGGCGGCAATCCTGGCAACTCCTCGGGAAATACATTAGGATATTCCCGGATAATAGGGACTTCCTCAAGCTGTAGCTTAACAGATGGCTTGTTGATCAAATAAGCTAGATAACCCGAACACCCCTTACTCACCAACTTAACGGCTTTAGTTGCTGAGATAACAAAACTCGTCTTAGCACCCCGGTTACCCGCTACCTCAACTACTGGCTGATCTGGCAAACGAAACTGTACTACCTTGGTTCTACAGTTCAACTGGGCATCATACTTAGAAAGCCAATCCATACCCAAGATAACATCATACCCCCGGATAGGAAATAAAATAAGGTCCGAAGGAAAATTATGCCCCTTAACATGTATTAAACAATCCTTACATACTAAGCCAGTAACATACTTATCAGTCAAAGAGGTACTAATTTCAACCACATAAGGCAATCTTTCAGGTTGCAATTTAACACGTTGCACACAAGCAGGAGTAATGAAAGAATGCGTAGCACCAGAATCAATCAACACTTTAACAAGTTGATCAAGTATAAGAAAGTTACCTTCCACAACTGCAGTCTCCTCAGGCATCTCCTCTAAGTCAACTGCATAAGCCCGAGCCTGAACCCGCTGCTGCTGTGGTACACTGCCCGTAGGCCTACCCTGATAACCCTGAGTCGCTGCCCGACCCTCAGTCCTCGCATACTTAGGGCAATCCCTCACCCTATGATCGATGCTACCACAACCCAAACATGTCCCTGCCTTTACCCTGCAGTCGGACTCTACATGCCCTGAGCGCTTGCAGTAATTACACTGCGATGATGTGGCACTAGCACTGCCCCTAGAATAACCAGAAGCTGAAGAAGCAGCTGATACAGCCTGCTGCTGAGGTCTCACCACACTAGGCCTGTACTGACCCTGAGACTGGGCTGGCCTAAACTGAGTCTGAACCTGATATGGCCTCTGCTGAAACTGAGGCCGATAATAACTCTGCTGACTCTGTGGCCTAAAAGAACCCTGCTGGGCAGGTGGCCTGTAGACAACCTATTGTACTGGAGGCCTAAATAAAACCTGCTGGCCCGGCGGCTGATACGGCCTCTTACTAGGCTGACTGGAGACAATCTGATCCCCTTTCCTCTTCTCCAATCTAGAAGCTGCATCAAAAGCCTCAGTGAAAATATCATAACGATTCAGAGCCATCACATCCTGAATCTCGGGCCGCAACCCTAACATAAACCTGCGAGTCCTCCGCTCCTCGTCTACCACATACTCCGGTGCATACCGGGACAATCGAGTAAATGTGGCCTCATATTGAGCCACTGTAGCATCTCCCTGGACCAAGGCTAGAAACTCGGACTCTCTCCGTTCCCTGCAAATCCTCGGGACATACTTTGCCCGGAAAGCCATCAGAAAGGTACCCCAAATATAAGGAATACCCTGTGCCGCCCAACTAGTCCTTACCGTGCGCCACCACTCCTCTGCCTCGTCATCTAACAAATACACGGCAAAAGAGACTTTCTGCTCATCAGTATAGCCAAGTGGATCATAAATCTTCTCCAACTTGCTAATCCATACCTCCGCCTTCCTATCATCCGGCTCCCCTTGAAATCTCGGTGGGTGATATCCTAAAAAGTCCTTCAGGGTACCACGCCCGTGGTTACCACCCTGAATATTCAGAAGCTGAGCCTGCATAGCCTGATTCTGGGCAGCCTGCCCTGCTAATAACTGTGCCTGACTAGCCACTAACTCTGCAATCCGCTCCATAGCGGCTCCAAATCGGTCATCACCCCCGTCACGGCCCGGTGCCACGTTACTCGGAGTCTCATCAGTCAACTCAGGCCTACCTCTGGTTCTCGGTCGACCGGCCATTCTACTAATCAAAGAGTTAGCACAGTTATAGCACGTAGACAGGTTATAAACAACTATTAACACATAAATAACAAACTCATATAAAACACAAAAACAAATTGATCATATAATCACATAAGCACTTAAATCACATAATCACTTAATCAATTAATCATACCAATACATATTTCATTTTTTCTTTCCTTTCATACATATTTCATGCTAAGACCATTACCCACATTCCGAGAATACCCCGGCTGACAACTAACATGAGCTCTGATACCACTTAAACTGTCACGCCCCAACTCGACCCCACCTACGATCAGTCAGGACGCAACGGAATTTCGGCGGCATAACGACAGTAAACGGATTTCCGAGGTTCTAAACCAACCTCATAAAACATCATACATCCCGTAATTCCTCAATACAACAACAACATACAACACAACCATATTATACAATAAAACATCCTCGTTATACGCCTCCATTCCAACATGACATACAATACCTCAACTTTATCATACATTTCAAAGGTAAGTTGAGACACAACTACAATTTAACCATAGACAAAAGGAAACCGCTAAGTTAACATCATTTGGTTCAACATCTTTTCAATATCTATTACATTAAGAACCGTAAAGCATATAAAGTCTATTAAACTAATATACAAGACATTTAACAACATAAAGTCATAGATAAGACTCGGGAACATATGACTCATCCACAAAAGGCACATTTTCCACATTCTCCTCTTCAGGAGGCACGTACCCGTAATCTTGTGAAAGTACACCTGAAACATGCATTAATAGAGAGTGAGCTTATATACATAAGCCCAGTGAGGATCCGATAGATCTCGACAGTATTCACTACGCTCCTTGGATTTAGTCCTTTGAGCAAGTAAACACACAACAACAATAATAACATAAATAAAGCTATCATCACATAACTATATGACCATTCAATAAGGATACTCTATTTGTTGTAGCTCCAAACGCCATCACGATCTCAACCGTTCTTCTTATAACTCCCCATTACTCACGCACCCGAGGTACCTCACTATCCCCTTCCCTCCATGACATCTCCGTCATGCGAGCTGGGGGTAGCCTATGGCAGTCATGCCGGTTTCAACCCGACAGCCCGACGCTGCCCGAGAGGTGGCACACACATACCAAGGCTCCATTTTCATCAATCATCATGCAAGCATAAATCGATCAATCAATTGGGAGATCAGCAACAAGAGTGCCCGATTCCCGCATTCAATAATAATCAATCAATAACATCAATATAACATCAATATAACATCAATATTAAATTAAACATCAAACAACGTAGTTAGATGACAAAGTAGGCCATCTAACCGGACATGCATAATATTCATAATTAAACTCTAAATTACTCAACAACAACTCACCATTCATCACTCGAACGCTACCCAACCATCTAAGGCATCGTTCAAGAAATTAAAGAATGACAACCTAACTTCTAAAATTCATAACTTACAATCTACTAATCCAAACATTGCCAAATCAGTTCCTATCACTCACCCATTCAACCTACTACATTAGCCCTCTCGGAAATCCACCATAACACCTCCAAAACATGCCCGATAACCCTAAAACCCTATGACGTCATGGCTGGATTTTCCGGATTTCCACACAAACAATGTAATCGAAAATTCGGCATTACAACAGCGCTAACACGTAATTATCAAGTATTTAGAAATCGACGGCAATCGATTTCGAGCAACGCAACTCAATTAAATCAACTTTGAACATTTTAATCAAAATTAAATACCCGGAAAATAAAAATTATGCTATATCCGACAGAAACTCGTAGTATTAGTATATAATGATCCCTAGCATGCAAGGGGCAATAATCTATCATCAGATTTCAAATCTAACGGTTCAATCTTCATTTATACGCAAAAACACAAAAATGACATTTTGAGATCTAGAATTTTTCTCTCACCTTAGATGCGATATAAGCCTAGGAATGCGTGCAATGCGTGCCCAACAAGCAGAATCCAAGTCGGTGCGAAGTTTCACGGACAAAAACTAGGTTTTTCTTTGAAAAATTGGATTGAAAGCTTAAGTTTTTCTCTTCTCTTTTCTCTCCTCTTCCTCTCGGCAATGTGTGTGTGTGTGATGGTGTTTTTGTGTTGTGTGAGTGTGTGTTGAGGACATTAGCTTAAATGGTCAACTATTTAATTAAAGTCAAAGTTATTTTAATAGGTAATTTTGTGTTTTTAATGTCTTTAATTGCATTTTAGTGATCACCAAGTTAAAATTAATTATGCAACCCCCAAGATATCTCAAGTGAGTTATTTTTAGGTGACAAGAAGTTTTACATTCAAAGAATTCCACCCGAGTCGGCTTAAAACTCGATTTTCGCAAAAGTCGGTGTAAAAACCCTAATAAATTCTTAAGCCGATTTTAAAACCGTTTTCATCAAACACAGGTCTATTAAAGTCCGTGGACTAGGTCTAGAAGGGTTAAAAAGACCAGTTTCAAAATTATAGCGGACGTGTTTCGAAAACACTATTCACTGAAAATCGACGATAAATTTTCTGACTCCGTTTTTGATGAAAATTTCATGAATGCACATTTAGCACGTATTAGGAGTATTGAAATCAAATTTATAACTTTCTAGGTCCTATAGCACATAAACAGGTCATATGCACCCAAAACGAGGTAAAACACGTATTACGAGATAAGCAAGAAAGTGGGGTTTCACATTCTCCCCCCCTTATAGAAATTTCGTCCTCGAAATTCTTACTTGATGTACGGAAAAGATCTGGGTATTGCTGCTGCATCTGATCTCGTCTCTTCCACGTAGCTTCCTCAATGCCGTGATGCTTCCACAACACCTTAACCATCGGAATCCTCTTCGACCTCAACTCTCGGTCCATCTGATCTAGAATACGAATCGGACGCTCGTCATAAGTCAAATTCTCACGAAGCTGTAACGGCTCTGGTTCAAGAATATGAGAAGGATCCGGATTGTATTTCCGCAAATTAGACACGTGAAACACATCGTGGACATTAGAGAAGTTCTCCGGTAGAGCCAACCGATATGCCAACTTACCAACCCTGCCAGTAATCTCAAACGGCCCAACAAATCTCGGACTCAGCTTACCACCTTTACCATAACGAACAAACCCCTTTCGAGGAGACAATCTCAAGAAAACCCGATCTCCAACTGCAAACTCCAAGTCTCGACGACGCTTATCAGCATAACTCTTGAATCTACTCTGCGCCGTAAGCATTCTCTGCCTGATCAACTGAACATTCTCAATCTTCTGAAGAAGTTCTGGCATGATAGTCGGATCAATAGTCTTCATCTCTCCTACCTCGTCCCAATACAAAGGTGAACGGCACTTACGACCGTAAAGAGCTGCAAAAGGTGCCATCCCAATAGTAGCTTGATAACTATTGTTATAGGCAAACTCGGCAAGTGGTAGATGTTTCTCCCAGTTCTTTCCGAAGTCCAGAACACAAGCCCTAAGCATATCTTCCAGAATCTGAATAGTCCGCTCAGACTGACCGTCGGTCTGTGGATGATACGCTGTACTGAAGTTCAACTGAGTACCCAAAGTCTCCTGAAGTTTTTCCCACAAACGAGAAGTAAATCGAGGATCTCGATCAGAGACAATACTAGATGGAATACCGTGAAGTCTAACAATCTGATCCAGATAAAGATCCGTCAGCTTTGTAACCTCATCTCCTAACCTCATCGAGATAAAATGAGCTGTCTTCGTCAAACGATCCACGACAACCCAAACTGCATCATTACCCCTCGGTGATCTAGGCAAACCAGTGACGAAGTCCATCGTAATATGCTCCCATTTCCACTCTGGTATAGCCAACGGTTGAAGCAAACCTGCTGGTCGTTGATGTTCGGCTTTCACTCTCTGACAAGTCAAACATCTAGACACAAACTGAGCAACCTCCCTCTTCATGTTGTTCCACCAATAATGCTGTTTCAAATCCCGATACATCTTGGTTCCACCAGGATGAATAGTATATTTAGAATTATGAGCTTCCTCCAGAATACCTCGTCTCAAGCCCGGTTCATCGGGAACACAAACCCTGTTCCGAAACCGAAGAATACCGTCCTCATGCACTTTAAAGTCAGACTGATCATCCGAAATCTGATCCTTGATCTTCTGAAGGTTAACATCAAGCTGCTGAGCTTCCCTGATCTGAGACAACAATAAAGGCTGAATACGGAGATGTGAACACATCACCCCAACCTGAGTGAACTCTGGTCTCCAATAACTAAACTCCTCAAGAACCTCCCACTTCTTGACAGCCAAACAAGAAATACTAGCCTTCCGGCTGAGAGCATCTGCCACAACATTTGCCTTACCAGGCAGATAATTGATAGAACAATTATAATCTCCAAGAAGCTCCATCCACCTCCGCTGGCGCATATTCAACTCCTTCTGTGAGAATAAATACTTAAGACTCTTATGATCAGTGAAAATCTCGAACTTACTGCCCCACAGATAATGACGCCACTTTTTCAGTGCGAAGACAACTGCTGCCAACTCAAGATCATGAGTCGGATAATTCACCTCATAAGGCTTCAACTTTCGAGAAGCATAGGCAATAACTCGGCCATCCTGCATAAGAACACATCCCAAGCCCTCCTTGGATGCATCACTGTAAATGACCATATTATCGGTCCCCTCTGGTAGAGCAAGTACTGGAGCGGTAGTTAACCTCTTTTTCAACTCTTGAAATCCACTCTCACACTTCTCGTCCCAATTAAAGATAGTCCGTTTCTGAGTCAACTTAGATAGTGGCCCCGCAATCTTTGAGAAGTCCTTGACAAACCTACGGTAATAACCCGCCAAGCCAAGAAAACTACGGACATCAGTAACACTCTCTGGCCGCTTCCAAGACATCACCGATTCAATCTTAGTGGGATCTACAGAAATACCACTCTGTGTAATAACATGGCCAAGAAAAGAAATCCGTTGCAGCCAAAATTCACATTTGCTGAACTTGGCAAACAACTGATGCTCCTGCAACTTCTCTAATACAAGCCGTAGATGTTGCTCGTGCTCCAATTCAGATTTAGAATAGACCAAGATATCATCAATAAAAATCACCACGAACTGGTCCAAGTACGGCTGAAAGACTCGATGCATAAGATCCATGAATGCTGCCGGTGCATTAGTCAAACCAAAGGGCATAACAACAAACTCGTAATGCCCGTACCGAGTCCTGAAGGCAGACTTCGGAACATCGTCTGAGCGAATCCGAAGCTGATAATACCCCTGCCTCAAATCAAACTTAGAGTAGACTTTGGCTCCCTGAAGTTGATCAAACAACTCATCAATCAGTGGCAAAGGATATTTATTCTTGATAGTCACCTGATTCAAACCACGGTAATCAATACATAATCTCAAGGTACCATCCTTCTTCTTCACAAACAAAACAGGAGCTCCCCAAGGTGAAGAACTCTGCTGAATAAATCCTTTCTCCAACAACTCCTGTAACTGAGTCTTCAACTCCTTCAACTCAGCTGGTGCCATCCGGTATGCCGATTTAGAAATAGGTTGAGTACCGGGAACAAGATTAATCACAAACTCGATATCCCTATCTGGCGGCAATCCTGGCAACTCCTCGGGAAATACATTAGGATATTCCCGGATAATAGGGACTTCCTCAAGCTGTAGCTTAACAGATGGCTTGTTGATCAAATAAGCTAGATAACCCGAACACCCCTTACTCACCAACTTAACGGCTTTAGTTGCTGAGATAACAAAACTCGTCTTAGCACCCCGGTTACCCGCTACCTCAACTACTGGCTGATCTGGCAAACGAAACTGTACTACCTTGGTTCTACAGTTCAACTGGGCATCATACTTAGAAAGCCAATCCATACCCAAGATAACATCATACCCTCGGATAGGAAATAAAATAAGGTCCGAAGGAAAATTATGCCCCTTAACATGTATTAAACAATCCTTACATACTAAGCCAGTAACATACTTATCAGTCAAAGAGGTACTAATTTCAACCACATAAGGCAATCTTTCAGGTTGCAATTTAACACGTTGCACACAAGTAGGAGTAATGAAAGAATGCGTAGCACCAGAATCAATCAACACTTTAACAAGTTGATCAAGTATAAGAAAGTTACCTTCCACAACTGCAGTCTCCTCAGGCATCTCCTCTAAGTCAACTGCATAAGCCCGAGCCTGAACCCGCTGCTGCTGTGGTACACTGCCCGTAGGCCTACCCTGATAACCCTGAGTCGCTGCCCGACCCTCAGTCCTCGCATACTTAGGGCAATCCCTCACCCTATGATCGATGCTACCACAACCCAAACATGTCCCTGCCTTTACCCTGCAGTCGGACTCTACATGCCCTGAGCGCTTGCAGTAATTACACTGCGATGATGTGGCACTAGCACTGCCCCTAGAATAACCAGAAGCTGAAGAAGCAGCTGATACAGCCTGCTGCTGAGGTCTCACCACACTAGGCCTGTACTGACCCTGAGACTGGGCTGGCCTAAACTGAGTCTGAACCTGATATGGCCTCTGCTGAAACTGAGGCCGATAATAACTCTGCTGACTCTGTGGCCTAAAAGAACCCTGCTGGGCAGGTGGCCTGTAGACAACCTGTTGTACTGGAGGCCTAAATAAAACCTGCTGGCCCGGCGGCTGATACGGCCTCTTACTAGGCTGACTGGAGACAATCTGATCCCCTTTCCTCTTCTCCAATCTAGAAGCTGCATCAAAAGCCTCAGTGAAAATATCATAACGATTCAGAGCCATCACATCCTGAATCTCGGGCCGCAACCCTAACATAAACCTGCGAGTCCTCCGCTCCTCGTCTACCACATACTCCGGTGCATACCGGGACAATCGAGTAAATGTGGCCTCATATTGAGCCACTGTAGCATCTCCCTGGACCAAGGCTAGAAACTCGGACTCTCTCCGTTCCCTGCAAATCCTCGGGACATACTTTGCCCGGAAAGCCATCAGAAAGGTACCCCAAATATAAGGAATACCCTGTGCCGCCCAACTAGTCCTTACCGTGCGCCACCACTCCTCTGCCTCGTCATCTAACAAATACACGGCAAAAGAGACTTTCTGCTCATCAGTATAGCCAAGTGGATCATAAATCTTCTCCAACTTGCTAATCCATACCTCCGCCTTCCTATCATCCGGCTCCCCTTGAAATCTCGGTGGGTGATATCCTAAAAAGTCCTTCAGGGTACCACGCCCGTGGTTACCACCCTGAATATTCAGAAGCTGAGCCTGCATAGCCTGATTCTGGGCAGCCTGCCCTGCTAATAACTGTGCCTGACTAGCCACTAACTCTGCAATCCGCTCCATAGCGGCTCCAAATCGGTCATCACCCCCGTCACGGCCCGGTGCCACGTTACTCGGAGTCTCATCAGTCAACTCAGGCCTACCTCTGGTTCTCGGTCGACCGGCCATTCTACTAATCAAAGAGTTAGCACAGTTATAGCACGTAGACAGGTTATAAACAACTATTAACACATAAATAACAAACTCATATAAAACACAAAAACAAATTGATCATATAATCACATAAGCACTTAAATCACATAATCACTTAATCAATTAATCATACCAATACATATTTCATTTTTTCTTTCCTTTCATACATATTTCATGCTAAGACCATTACCCACATTCCGAGAATACCCCGGCTGACAACTAACATGAGCTCTGATACCACTTAAACTGTCACGCCCCAACTCGACCCCACCTACGATCAGTCAGGACGCAACGGAATTTCGGCGGCATAACGACAGTAAACGGATTTCCGAGGTTCTAAACCAACCTCATAAAACATCATACATCCCGTAATTCCTCAATACAACAACAACATACAACACAACCATATTATACAATAAAACATCCTCGTTATACGCCTCCATTCCAACATGACATACAATACCTCAACTTTATCATACATTTCAAAGGTAAGTTGAGACACAACTACAATTTAACCATAGACAAAAGGAAACCGCTAAGTTAACATCATTTGGTTCAACATCTTTTCAATATCTATTACATTAAGAACCGTAAAGCATATAAAGTCTATTAAACTAATATACAAGACATTTAACAACATAAAGTCATAGATAAGACTCGGGAACATATGACTCATCCACAAAAGGCACATTTTCCACATTCTCCTCTTCAGGAGGCACGTACCCGTAATCTTGTGAAAGTACACCTGAAACATGCATTAATAGAGAGTGAGCTTATATACATAAGCCCAGTGAGGATCCGATAGATCTCGACAGTATTCACTACGCTCCTTGGATTTAGTCCTTTGAGCAAGTAAACACACAACAACAATAATAACATAAATAAAGCTATCATCACATAACTATATGACCATTCAATAAGGATACTCTATTTGTTGTAGCTCCAAACGCCATCACGATCTCAACCGTTCTTCTTATAACTCCCCATTACTCACGCACCCGAGGTACCTCACTATCCCCTTCCCTCCATGACATCTCCGTCATGCGAGCTGGGGGTAGCCTATGGCAGTCATGCCGGTTTCAACCCGACAGCCCGACGCTGCCCGAGAGGTGGCACACACATACCAAGGCTCCATTTTCATCAATCATCATGCAAGCATAAATTGATCAATCAATTAGGAGATCAGCAACAAGAGTGCCCGATTCCCGCATTCAATAATAATCAATCAATAACATCAATATAACATCAATATAACATCAATATTAAATTAAACATCAAACAACGTAGTTAGATGACAAAGTAGGCCATCTAACCGGACATGCATAATATTCATAATTAAACTCTAAATTACTCAACAACAACTCACCATTCATCACTCGAACGCTACCCAACCATCTAAGGCATCGTTCAAGAAATTAAAGAATGACAACCTAACTTCTAAAATTCATAACTTACAATCTACTAATCCAAACATTGCCAAATCAGTTCCTATCACTCACCCATTCAACCTACTACATTAGCCCTCTCGGAAATCCACCATAACACCTCCAAAACATGCCCGATAACCCTAAAACCCTATGACGTCATGGCTGGATTTTCCGGATTTCCACACAAACAATGTAATCGAAATTTCGGCATTACAACAGAGCTAACACGTAATTATCAAGTATTTAGAAATCGACGGCAATCGATTTCGAGCAACGCAACTCAATTAAATCAACTTTGAACATTTTAATCAAAATTAAATACCCGGAAAATAAAAATTATGCTATATCCGACAGAAACTCGTAGTATTAGTATATAATGATCCCTAGCATGCAAGGAGCAATAATCTATCATCAGATTTCAATTCTAACGGTTCAATCTTCATTTATACGCAAAAACACAAAAATGACATTTTGAGATCTAGAATTTTTCTCTCACCTTAGATGCGATATAAGCCTAGGAATGCGTGCAATGCGTACCCAACAAGCAGAATCCAAGTCGGTGCGAAGTTTCACGGACAAAAACTAGGTTTTTCTTTGAAAAATTGGATTGAAAGCTTAAGTTTTTCTCTTCTCTTTTCTCTCCTCTTCCTCTCGGCAATGTGTGTGTGTGTGATGGTGTTTTTGTGTTGTGTGAGTGTGTGTTGAGGACATTAGCTTAAATGGTCAACTATTTAATTAAAGTCAAAGTTATTTTAATAGGTAATTTTGTGTTTTTAATGTCTTTAATTGCATTTTAGTG
Organism: Ehretia macrophylla; assembly: GCA_037974665.1. Lineage (NCBI taxonomy): Eukaryota > Viridiplantae > Streptophyta > Magnoliopsida > Boraginales > Ehretiaceae > Ehretia > Ehretia macrophylla. The sequence goes on along the minus strand of CM075780.1, from coordinate 16,634,513 downwards.
ATCACCAAGTTAAAATTAATTATGCAACCCCCAAGATATCTCAAGTGAGTTATTTTTAGGTGACAAGAAGTTTTACATTCAAAGAATTCCACCCGAGTCGGCTTAAAACTCGATTTTCGTAAAAGTCGGTGTAAAAACCCTAATAAATTCTTAAGCCGATTTTAAAACCGTTTTCATCAAACACAGGTCTATTAAAGTCCGTGGACTAGGTCTAGAAGGGTTAAAAAGACCAGTTTCAAAATTATAGCGGACGTGTTTCGAAAACACTATTCACTGAAAATCGACGATAAATTTTCTGACTCCGTTTTTTATGAAAATTTCATGAATGCACATTTAGCACGTATTAGGAGTATTGAAATCAAAATTATAACTTTCTAGGTCCTATAGCACATAAACAGGTCATATGCACGCAAAACGAGGTAAAGCACGTATTACGAGATAAGCAAGAAAGTGGGGTTTCACATATTATCTCGGCGCTTTTGGTTGGAATTTTATTCTTCTTCGGTATTCGTGCCAATGGGATTCTTGTGCGGTATCTACATTTGAGCCTTTATTCGGCATTACTACTTGGAATTTCTTCTTAAACTTTCCTATTGGTTATCTTGATTAATATACTTGCTCAGCAACTGATGAAGATTAGTCAGAGTTGGATTTCAGTGGATGTAGAGTTCTATTGGGAGAAGAATTGCGAGGACGCAATTGTTTTGAGGAGGGAAGGATGTGATAACCCGAACTCGGCATGCATTTAAGGACATTTAATTGCATTTAATTAAGTGACATCTTAAATGTTAGCATTGAATTTCATGTTTATTTTTAAGTTAAACATTTATTTGTAGCTTTATTTCATATTTCTTTTAGAAGTAATTAAAATAATACTTGAGTTAATTATTTTAACGGAATAACAACTACTTTCATATTTATGTTAATCGGTTTTATTTTTCTTGCACCTTAAGCTCGGTTTTCAATAAAATGAAAGGTAGCTCCGAGCCGGAGTAAATTTTGAACTATGTTACTTTTCAAAAATTATATTTTCTTAAATTCTTTGAGATTTAATTGTTATTCTTTTATTGTCACAAAGTGTATTGCATTTCGAGAGCGATAGTTAGGAAATGATTTCTATTCCTCAACAAATAGTGAAAACTAGTATTTGGTGTTTTAATTTTAGTAGTTTAATTGTTATTAACTGGAATTGAATTTATGTTAGTTGTTCTAGCTTTAAAATGCATGAAATAAGCTTAGTTGACCAAGTTAAAGTTAGCTTTGACCAAGGGCTTTGACCTGTTGACTTCTTGTCACCTTATAAGCTTATAATAGCACAAAATAAAATAAAAAAAGAAAGCTGAAAAACAGAAATGAAAGGGCCGAAACCAAGGAGAAAGAAAAAAAAAATTCAATCTTCAAAACTTCAAATCTTCGCGTGAGCTTGCACGGGGTGGTTTCCGAGGCATCCGGCATGGTTTTCCTAGCGTCTAGTAGCGTCTAAGGTGAGGGTTTCATCGTTATTTGCGCATTTGAAAATATTATGTCTAAACTTTAATTTTTAGAAATTATGCATAGATTGTTATTTTATCCGTTTTGTTGCTTAAAGAATGTTCCTTGTTGATTGTAGAACATGTATTTCTAGCTTTTTAGCATTTTCTGCGGTTGAATATCGAAATTGCAATTTAGATTGATAATTGAATAGTAAATTGTGAATAGTAAACCCCCGTTTCGATGAAGTTGCTCCGTTATGCGTTCTATTGATGTAGGAAGGTGCTAGATATACTAAAATTCCTAAATGTGTGGTTTAACTGGATTGAGTAATGGAAAAATGGAGAAAAATGGCTTAGTGAAAGTTGGGGTCGTTTAGGTCAAGTTTGGCATTTTATTGTTTTGCGTGATGGCATTGTCTCGGGAGGCCATGGAAGCACTTTTGGTGTGATTATGGCGTTGGTTGGGTGTTTGGTTAGGGTAGCAGTAGTTCAAACGAGCAAAGAGTGAAATCGGGGCTTTGCGTGAATTCTAGGGTTAAGTAGGATTTCAGGGTCTTTAGATGTGCCTTATGGTGACCTAGGAGGATTGGTAAAGTCGGTTTCCAAAACTCGTGGCTCGTTTGGAAGTAGTAGTGTTTTGAAAGTTGGGGTCATTTTGTGATTTTGTGTGTTTTTATAGTATAATGCCTATAGAATGCTTAATAATGCTTGTTATGCTTGTTAAAGTTGATTATGATTGAATTTGTATATCAATTGTTGATAATGCTTGTTGGTGTTGTTCTTGTTAATTGATTGTAGTTGCTTATTGTGTGCTTATTGTATCGCATGTTGTTACTGACTTGCACTTCAGTGCCTTGCTCGATTATCATTAAATAGCTTATATTGCATTGCATAAGTGTCAGGCGCGTGAGTGATAGGCCTCTCTGGGTAGCCTCGGGTTGCCAGTGTTGGTTGCTCTAGCTCCATGTCCTATTCCCTTTTCTCGCTTGGGTTGCCGCCCAGGTAGTTTTAGGACGTAAAATTGACAGAGTATGTCCGGAGTACTCTAACGGAAGTTATAAGGTGGGTGAGCCGGTGTGTCATCGTTAAAGTCATCGAAGTCATGATCGGTACATTTCTCGCTCGAATGAACCATAGCCTTCAGAGTGTGGTATAGCTTTGAATGGTTGTGTTAATGCTTTTATTAATTGGTTATTGTATTGATTGTTTATATTGAATGCTTGCTTGTCAATTATATTGCTTAGCTGTACCTATTTGCATTGCACGAACTTCTCTCTCCACCTCGATATCTATCTCGCCCTCACTGAGTATACATGTTGAGTATACTCACTCCTCACCACCACATTTCAGGGGATGCCATGTTAGCTAGAAAGTTTGTGATTACGTGAAAGTTCGTGCTTGAAGAGTTATCTTGCGTGCTATGTGGCTTGAGTTGTCAAAGATGCAAAGATGTATGTTCATGTGTTGTATGTATTTATTGTTAAAAGGAATGTAATTTAAATTCAACTAGGTAATTGAGGTAGAATGAAAAGCTAGTTTATGTATTCAGATAGAATAGTTTAACTTTAATGTATGTTTGTAATGCCCAAGGGAAAAGAGTTAAAATGGTATGATAGTCTATTTTATGTAATGGGTTAGTGTAGTTTAATTGCCTAGCATGAATGTTCTTGGCAAAGATGAAAAGAGATAGGTTAGCTTTTAAATTGGAAATGTATATTTGGTTGTGTTCGCTTGTTGAGAACCAAGGCTCGAATGGCCTTGAGGTGTTTGTATGGTTGGGCACGGTGCTGGTCCACTTATATGCTATTATAGGTTTTACATTTTGCCTAGAATCAAGGGAGACTCCGTCCGTCTTTCCCTAAAATTTTGCCCGGGTTTGGAATTGGGTTGTGATTAGATTGATTGATAGAACTCCCGGTCTCGAGGGGGATCGGGGTGTCACATCATACATCAACTCCACAAACCATACACAAACAACTCCTCAATAAAGTAACAACATACATCATAACCATATTATACAATAAACATTCCTCGTTATATGCCTCCGTTCCAACATAATACATGAACCTTAATATACATTACCATGAACATATTGAGCCAATCTAGCAACCTAATCATAAACAAAAGAAAGGCTACTAAGACAGCATCAACTAATTCATTATCTTTTCAACATTATTTACATTATGAACTACAAAGCATATAAAAGTCTACTAAATTAATTTACAAGATAATAAAACAGTACAACATCAAGGATAAGACTCTGGAACACAAGACTCATCCACGTAAGGCACATTTTCCGCATTCTCCTCTTCAGGAGGCACGTACACGTAATTCTGCAAAAGTACAACTGTAGACATGCAATAATAGAGAGTGACCTTATATAAAATAAGCCCAGCGAGGATCCAATAGATCTCTATAGTATTCACTATGCTCCTTGGATTTAATCCTTTGAGCAAGTAAACACACAATAACATCAATAATACTATCATCACATAATCTATAATGACTATTCAATAAAGGATACACTAGTTGGTGTAGCTCCAATCACCATCACGATCATAACAGCCTTCTTGTGACTCCCATAAACTCACACACCCGAGGTACCCTAATAACCTCTCCTTCCATGACACCTCCGTCATGCGAGCTGGAGGCAGTCTCTGGTAGTCATGCCATTATCAACCCGACAGCCCGATGATGCCCGAGAGGTGGCACACACATACCAAAGACTCAACAATAATAATAAACATCAATCATTCACAGGAGGACAGTCTAGCAGAACTGCCTACCTCTCGGCATCAATCATCAATCAATCATCATCAATAATCATATTATCATCATAATAACATCAATAATCAATTTAACAACAAATACTAAGTTAGATGACAAAGTAGGCCATCCAACCGAACATGCATTAAACACACAATCAAACCCTAGTTTACCCATCAACAACTCACCATTTAATCACTCAAACTACACCCGATCGACTAAGGCTCAATTCAATAATTTAAAGAAAGATAACCTAAACTTCAAATAATCATATCTTACATTCTACTAATCCAAACAACCCCAAATCAGTTTCAAACACTCACCCACTCGATCAACTGCATAAGCCCTCTCGAAAATCAACCAAGACACCTCAAAATCAAGCCCAACAACCCTAAAACCTCAAGGCACCTAGGCTGAAATGTCCATATTTTCACCCAAACATGGTAATCGAAAATTCGGCATTATAACGGCGTTACCACGTAATTAACAAATTTTTAGAAATCGACGGCAATCGATTCTGATCAACAGAACTCTAAATAATCCTCAAAAAGCCATTCTATCAACTTTAAATACCCGAAAATAAATAATTTTGCTACAATGGCTCAAATCTCGTAGTAATACACCTAAATGATCCCTAGCATACATAGAGCAATAATCTAAGATCAGATTAACATTCTAACGGTTCAAAATGCAGTTATGAGCAAAAACATAAAAATGAGTTTTGAGATCCAAAAATTTTCTCTCACGTTTGATGCGATAAAAGCCTAGAAATACGTGCAATGCGTGCCCAACAAGCGGAATCCAACTTGGCACAAAGTTCTACAGATAAAAACTAGGTTTTTCTTTGAAAATTTGTTTTTAAAACCTTGAAAACTCTTTTCTCTTTTCTCTTTTCTTCCTCTCGGAAATTTGTGTGTAATTGTGGGTGTTTTTGTGCTTTGTGAGTGTGTGTTGGTGATATAAGCTTGAAAGTCAACGAGTTAAATGAAAGTCAAAGTTGAAACTTTAGTATTTTTAGTGTTTTCTTGACTTTAAATGCGTTTTATTGATCACCAAAGTTCAAAAAAATTATTCAACACCCAAGATAGCTCAACTAGGTTATTTTTAGGTGACAAGAAGTTTTACAATCGAACAATTTCACCCGAGTCGGCTTAAAACTCGATTTTCGCAAAAGTCAGTGTAAAAACCCTAATAAATTCTTAAGCAGATTTTAAAACTGTTTTAATCAAACACAGGTCTATTAAAGTCCATGGACTAGGTCTGGAAGGGTTAAAAAGACCAGTTTCAAAATTTTAGCTGACGTGTTTCGAAAATACTATTCACTAAAAATCGACGATAAAATTTCTGACTCCGTTTTTTATGAAAATTTCATGAATGCACATTTATCATGTTCTAGGAGTATTGATACTAAACTTACCACATTCTAAGTCATATAGCACATAGACAGGTTAATTCACGCAAAAGGAGATAAAGCACGCAAAACGAGATAACATAGAAAAGTGGGGTTTCACAGGGGTCTTGCATTTCCACGAGCGTGATCTAGCAAGAAGCCTGATCGTCTTTGCTGATTGTAGTCCTATCGACGAGAATATCAAAAATTAGATATTTGTTGCAGCAGTTGCCTTCTATTACAAGCCTTTCAACTCGGCTGAGGAGGCAAAAAGTTGGGCAATTAACTTGTCAATAAATCTTTTTGTTAGAAATGATGAGAATTTTGATAGAAATGAGAATTTAAAGATCTTAGATGATAAGATTATCGTGAATGGTTGGGATGCTAAACACCCATTTCAGTTTATGGCCAATTTAAGGGCTTTTATCTATAAGAAATGGGACCTTCTTTCGAGCATTCCTATTATCCAAGACGCCTCAGCGAGTGCATATCATATCTCTAGTTACTTTTTGATGGATGAAACCTTGGCTAAGAGAACTAATCTCATCCCATCTCCGGATGGAAAAATCCAAGATGTTTATTCTTCAATCCTCGAAGAGCTCAAGGTGTTCATGAAAGCAGAACAGGAAAATGAGAATCTATCAGCGATAGTTTGCAATCACCTCACTCGTAAGCTAGTCAAAGGTATCTTTATGCCTATTATCTATGGCAAAACTTTAAATAGCATGGCCAGTGATATAAAAGACCATCTCTCTCACTTCATCACTGATAAGGAATGCTTTGATGTTGCCTCTGTCTGCTTTAAGTTCTAGAAGACTAAATATCAGGGCTTGGAAAGCCTAATCCAGTTGATCAGCAATATAGGTTGGATCGCATCTTCGCGGAATAGCCATGTTTTCTATAGAGTCCCTTACTTTACCACGATAAAGGATTATATGATAATGATGACCGAAAATATTACAATTCATAATAATATTCTTAAGAAGAGGCGTCGGGTGAGTCTCAAAGTTCCTACTTCTAAGAGAGATCGTAGGAAGACTTTAGTCTCTACCTTCGTAAACTTCATCCATCAGAAGGATGCATATATTGCAATGAGTGTAGTAGATCATATTCTTCGTGAAATACAAGCGCCTATATACACAGTGCACGACAACTTTCTAACTACTACTCCATATAGCCATAATATACCAAGGATTTATAGCAGAGTCTTTCATAGCATGGGCCCTCCACTTTCAATCATAAACGAGTTCATTTATATGAATCTGATTTATCCAATTGAAAAAGGGAGTCTGAAGTACCTACAAAGCAAGACTTTGAGCATAAGGTAATCTTTAAAGATGTTCTTCATTATTACTTAAAGGCTAATGTACCTGAGAACATAAGCAAGAAGATGATGAAAACTTGGGAAGAAAGGATCTCGGTAATACTGACCTCTTACGAGAACTATACTCGTATTGTATGCGGTGATTTAAAATTCAGGGATTGTTGGCTAGCTCATGAGAATAAGTGGTAGAAATTCAAGTTAAAGTTAGTAGAGGGGAAAATGACCAATAACAGCGTGCACTATTAAAATGATGATGATGACGGCATATACCAGAGACAGCACAACTACTGAACAGTTATTGAATCGCTTGTATCAAAAGATTGAACAAACAAAATAGCTAGATCCGCATGCTGGGTTAATCATAGCTTCACATCACTTCAACAAGCCTTACCCTCTTATTAATGATATAGACCTACTCAGTCTTGCGACCATGGATATCTTAATCCAGTTGTTTACCCATTCTTATCTGCTTACGCTAAGTTCACAATTTCATATACCATGAGGCAATCTTGTTGAGTGGATATCTCATTTACGCTAAATAGTGCTATCTGCTTGCCTTATCAAGATTGTAAGTTAATTCCAAAGAGTGAGATATATGCTCATATATATAGATATATTATTATATATAAAGAAATCTACGACGAAGATTATGTTCTTCAACTCATGATTCGAGTCTATATGGAAGGCAAAAAGATGTATATACCCGTCTTATCTTCAGAGGAGAGAGATAGTTCACTTAGATCAATCATTCAAAGTGGATTGAGTAAGATCGAGCCAATAACAACTAGAGAGATCTGAAATCGAAGCGTAGCTATACAACAAATATCACAATACTCAAACCATCTCACACTTAGCTGAAACCATTCATTGTTGTCGATATTGAGACTCTACCATTACAGAAAGATGGCGTTCATCATTCTTATGCTGCAAGTCTCTTGATGGTTCGTCCCGGTGAACAGATCAATGATCTTATGATTGATACCTATTTTAGTGAAGATTACTCTATAATCTTGGATTCCTTTGAAGAAAGGAGTACTAAGGTACTTTATGACTTGGTATTAAGGATCTCAACGATTGTTAGACAAGAACCAGAACCTTTAACTATTTACTTCCACAACTTATCTAGATTCGATGGAATTTTCTTGCTTAAGTACCTATCATGTCATCACAAGAGCTACAAGCTAAAACCACTGATGAGGAACCGTATGGTTTACAAATTAGTTGCCTATTCTGGTAAGAAGCTATTATTCCACTTCAGAGACTCCTTGAATCTACTCCCTTTAAAACTTAGCGCCCTAGCTAAGAATCTATGCTTGGGTCTAGGCCCGAAAGGCTCTATCCCATATGAAGATGTGACAGAGTCCACTGTGGGTAGTATGAAAAATAGCTTGTTAGAATATATGAAGCAGGACATACTTCTCCTTGGAGGTGTAATGAAAAAAGCACAAGAGATATATTGGAAGCTATACAAGGTGGACATAGAAAACAAGATAACCCTTTCTTCACTGGCTCTAAGCATCTTTCGTATGAAATACTACGATGCTTCTAATTGGCCAATCCACATTCCAAACCAGAATGAAGACAACTTTATAAGGAGTGCCTACTACAATGGTCATACATATACATACAAGCCATATGGCGAGGACCTATACTACTATGACGTAAACTCTCTCTATCCCTTTGTAATGAAGGAATTTTCAATGCCTGGGGGTAAACCTTTCTGGCATGGTAATTTAGAAGATCCGAATTTAGACAAGATGTGTGGCTTTATTGAGGCATATGTGGTATGTCCGAAGACTATCAAGAAGCCCTTTCTACCCTATCGAGAAAAGAATAAGACTCTCATCTTTCCAACCGAGGAATTTGTTGGAGTCTACTATAGTGAGGAGTTAAAGTATGCAAGAGGCCTAGGCTACACTGTGCTCCCAATCTCAGGCTACCTCTTTGAGAGTAAGGAAAGCCTATTCAGGGAGTTTGTTATCTCACTCTTTGAGAGCAGGTTAGACGCAAGGAAAGAAGGTAATGATGCCATGGCCTATGTGTACAAGATCCTTATGAATTCGCTATACGGTAGATTTGGCATTAACCCTAAAGCACGATAACCGAGGTATGCAATGAAGATTGATACAAACATTTGATTAGGCATAGTGACTTAATATTTGGTGAGATGCTTAGAGAGAACAAATACGTCGTTGCCTACCATAGAAATACTGAGACTAGCCTAGATTATTGGAACCCACCGAAGAACTCAGCTGTCCAACTAACTGATGCGATCACTGCTTGTGCTAGGATCTATATGTACCCTTATATCTCAAGATAGGACTGCTACTACACAGACACAGACTCAGTTGTGCTTGGTCAACCACTACCTACTAATATGGTTTCTTCTTCTATCTTAAGTAAGTTTAAGCCAGAGGACAAAGTCATGAAATGCTACTTTTTAGCACCAAAATCCTATTTCTACATCACAATAGATGGAAGCAATGTACTAAAATACAAGGGACCAGTGAAAAACTAGGTCACTCCTGAATGGTTTGAGTCACAGTATGCAGACCCATCTCGTACAAAAAGTCCCTACTATCTATTGGCACCCTTTAGAGTAAATACCGATATCATTCTCTAGTAACTAAGCTAGAGGGATAAATCAGTCCTTTTATGACTTTAGTAGTGGCACCATTAGAAAAATCCCAGGGATAGAGACTGACATTAACACAAGCTCTATTCTATGTCATTCTCCTGTTGTATGTATTCGGATGTGAGAGCCCGAGTTCCTCTCTATGCAGTAGTCAAAGTATAAAAGAAGACTAATGGGTCTACCAGGGTTGTGACACCAGAATATATTATCCTTATGAGAATGATCGCCCATACATATGATCAAGAAAGCCATAGGAGCTGGATCGCCTAGCCATAGAATCAGGAATGCTTTTCCATATGAGCTGGTACGCCGAAAAATATGAGTAGGAACGCCTGTCCATAAGGATGCTAGAAAATCCCTAGTATTTATTCTACAAAAAAGAATGATAAGGAACATGGATAAAATATCATTACGTAATCTATTAAGTGAGATAGATAACCTCCAAATGTTTGCTCTATGTAAGGAGTTCGACGAACTAACTTTGGATGAGGACACCGGTGGTTCTTCGTCTTCTACGAGTAAGGTCCAACCATCATCAGCTTCTACGAGTCTAGTGCTACCTTCGTCTTCATCTTCTTCTATGAGTCAAGCTTCGTCTTATGGTTATCTTGGTATCTCTGATCGTTTATTACGAAGTTGGACACATTAACTTTGGAGCCAGTATATTATTGACCAACTACGAGTTCCTTTTATAGAGCTTCCTAGCCATTTTCTTGAAGAATCATCATTCAAGTCGTATGACAATCGTATGGGGTTTGGTTTTCACTTTCTTCTTGGTCAGTCTGAGTTCTTACTTCAAGAATTGAAGTTCTCTGAATCCTTTGATAGGTTTTCTTTTTTAAGTAATTCACTTGGTTTATCATATAATAGAATACATCTTTTTGAGTTCTACTTGTTTCCTTATAGCAGTTCCGGTGCCGGTTTGTGTGGTTTGATCACTGAAAAGTGAAGTAAAATGTTGATGGAGGTAATTACTCATTATGACGGTATATATGGGCGTTTCTTGATTTTGGTCAGCTTGGGCATTGGTTGTACAGTGTGGTACGGGTTTGTGCCTGACTCAGCCATAGCCAATGGTGGCAGCGTGTTCGCACCTATAGAGTCGTATGATCAATTTTTGAATATGAATTATTATATGCCAGGCTTTCATAGGGTTGTTATTGTTGAAACAAACGACGTTTCTGCATCGGTGGAGTTGGCCTTTGGGAATGAACAACCTTTTGTGGAGATAACAATCCTTGCTAGCGGCCACGTGGTTAAGGCTGTAGGTTTAGGTTTGATGGTTTCTTTCTTTCTAGCGATCGGTATAGTTCCTAATGTTTTAGATGCAATTAATGTACAGTTATAGGATGATTATGATTGGAGTAAGCACACATTATAAGAGTAGTCTAGTTTCTATTCACAGTTCATCTTTTATGTTTCTTCCTTACCATACCATTCTTAATACTAGATATTATAGTACAGTAGAATGTTCACTTGTCCAGCTGTCTACTGATATTGACTTTATCTATAAATATTTGACGGAGAATCTTTAATTTAGTATGTCTCGCGAGAGATTAGCTCTTATTCAAAAAAAAATAGTATCTGGTTTATATGTTCTATCACCACTAAAAGTGAAGTTCATAAAGAAGGAAAGGACACTGTGAGGTGGATTGGACAAATGAGATCTTCCTCATCCTGTTTAGACATAACGCTGCCATTGAAAGAGAAAAGAGATTCAACTTAGTAAAAATAGAACTAGTAGCAGAGTGAATTCATACTGAATCAGTAGCCAAAGTCCTCAGAACCAATTCCTCTAAGGCCTACAAATGAGAATCTGACTCATGGCTTTTTTCCGAGTAAGAGAAATAGTAGTGATAGGAAAGCACAGCTTTCGCTTTCCTAGGATCTATCCTTATTTCATTTAGTAGATGTGTAACTGTCACTATGCTTAAGGCATGGAATTGATTTACCTACATTCGGCCAAGCGCACTATGCCTTCAATTGCTTTAGGAAAGTGTATTACTCTTGCTGATTTTTTCTGGCTTTTGGTTTTGGAGTTGCCTTAGGAGCGGGGGTATGTAAGGATAAGTATGGCTCAGTCTTATCTATGTTCTGTTGAGAATGGCCTGCTGACTCACATTCATTGATGCGGCATTAGAAGTCTTAGCTTTGACTTGGCAGTAGGAAGAGTCTAAAGGCATAACCCTATTACTGCAGTGGGAAGAAGAAAAGTACGAGCGGCAGGCGAAAAGGAAAGAAATTCCCGATTCAAGTCTTGGAGGAAAGGTGGCTACTCTCTCTTTTGAGATTGTTAGAGCCAGGAGTTGAAGAGATAACTATAGGTAGTCCTTATGCGAACAAGAAAGGAGAAGACTGGAATAGCGGACAAAGTGCAATATGACTTACTAGGAAAGAAGAGATCAGTGGACTCGAGAGACCCCGTAAGGCAAGCTCTAGTTCGACTAGCTTTTCGCTGGAACGTGGCTAATTTAACTAGAGATTGTAGTCTCAATCCTAACCGCAGTGAACAGAGGATTTGACCTAATTATCTGCCAGTTGTCTGGCTGATAAGCTGGGCATCTAAAGAACATAAGATTCGAGTTGCCACTAAGCATAAAAGTAATATTGTCAACTAGGAAAATTGGCATAACCAGGCATCTCAAACATTGACAAGGGAAAAAGCAGGCTTTCATTAGGATGATATTTCTTTCATCTGAATGGCAAGGCTTATTAACTAGTAGGATCAGTTATGCCATAAGTAAAAAGACTTTCAAGCACCTTCGGAAGATTAAGGCACAACTCCTAATTCACTAATTCTCACAACAGTTAGTCGATCGGAAATACCTAACTAAGACTTGCACCATTAGGCAACCTATCGGACAGGGTCATTGACGTATGGAAACTACAAGAAAACAATGGTCACTCCTAGTTTGAGTCGTCAAAGGCAAGGTAGCGAGTGAAGGTAGAGGAAGAGAAAAACAAGATATGAAAGGATGAAAAACAAGGAGCAGAGCTTTATGAAGCAAGCAACATAGTAGTTTACACCTTGTTAATGACATAAGTAAAGACACCAACTTCAAAGCCCCTAGATAGTAATACGTAAGAGGAAGGTGACTAAACAACTATGCTACTCTTTGCACCCCAACCTAGAACCGATTACTGGAAATCCTACGAAGGGCGGGCAATATGATCAGCAACTCACTCTCTGGAGAATTGTATTGCTGCATGAAGGCACTCACAGCATTGACCGAAAATTTGGTAGACCAAAGAATTAGCTAAATAGACAAGAAGAAATCCCTTCCCTCATACCACATTAGCACTTAAGCTTAGAACATTTTTGGGAAAAGAAAGACTCACAAGGCGGTTGGGTGAGGTGCATAACGAAAGGATTTATCACATTTGAAGGGACTACTGGTAATCTATGATAAGGGCTTTAACCATCTTACTAAAGAAAGAGGCGTCGAGGCAACCACTAATACACATTACACCTCTATGAGGGGGCTTTAACTGGGCTTCTTCCTGAAGATATATTAGGCATTAAGGCGATCACAACCTATGAAGACAAATAAATGAGGAGGATAGGCAAGTAGAGATTAAAGTAGAGAGCTAACCTAAACACAAGAAAGGATCCATTAAAAGAAAGGAATGGGAGGAATGAGTACAAATAGTAAGTGTCGCATAGTAAAGAGTGAGAAGACATATTTCTGTTTTGAGCAAAAATTTTCCAAGGTTTCATAGGAAAGAGGCCTTGGACAAGGCTTTTTTAGGATGGGCAACTTTTTGATTGTAAGGAGATGAGATGAATGGTTGGTTTATCAGGACGACCACTAGCCACCTGCCTATATGTTTGTCTCTGCTATGCTATGAAACTATTAAGGTAATTCGGTAATCTGTATTTGACATACCCTAGGTTGAGTTAGCCTCTATAGGACTTGAGTGTGGGAGCTTTACAATACCTTACCATCACCAGACCTTTGATATAGCCTCTTTGATTAGGCTAGCTATTAGCTAAAGTTGAACGTCAAATCGATTCCCGAAAGAGGGAAGAGGGCTCTTATATATTCTAGTTAGGGAAAAAGACTCTGCAAATATATCAACTTAGCCTGAAATAGACTTTTCTTTTGTTGTGGAACTGGGTTCCATTGTTTTTCCAAGTACTTTCATTTAGATTGTATCGCATTAGCGAAAGATCTAAAGTAAAGTAACAATTTCATTATTTAACTCAGTGGTAGAACAAAATATGTCTCCTTCTTAGTTACTATTCTTGGCCTAGAGACCAAGAACCTCTTTGGGGACCTAGTGGTTCCCGGTAAAGGAATGTGGCGCTTGCTTTTATTGAACTTTTGGCTCAACTCTTAGATACTTCACATTCTTATTTGAAATATAAAAAAAAAAGTCGGCAGAGTAGAAAAGTCAATCTTTGGTAGAAGATGAAGCCTATAAATCATAATCGAATGGTAAGGAAGACTAAAATGTCTAGATCAGAGGAAGAGAATAGGGGAATCACAGCAATGGCCATACTAATGATTGATGGAAACCACGCCCCTGGTACTGAAATTCCCCTGAAGATTGAGAGAACTTAGCCTCCAATACGGGAATGGATGACACCAAGATTCTTACTGATTTGGAAACTCGATTTGTCTCGAAGACTCTTCTTTTGAAGAAGCCGGTTGACTACTTTCAACCAGACAAAATCATCTGATTGATCGAGCCGACCTTAGGCTTGAAAGCCCTACTCCTACTCCAGTTTGACGACATGGATGTTCGGACTCCCACAAGGTACAAACCTCTTATGGAGGATCTACTGAAAGTGCTATCAAACATTTTTCAGGAGCCTTTGAATAGGAATTTGGCAAAAGAATTGCGTTCGCTGGCTTTCCACTCAAGATAAGGCTAAGGAAGTCAATCTAGTGGTACATAAGAAGAATGCCCAAAATCGACACAAAGACTTGGGTTCAATACTTGAGTTGGACCAAATCTCTGCGGTTACTATATCAAATCGATCCACCAACACTACTAGCACTCGAAAAGAGAGACCGGAATCATCTAGGAATTTTTCTAGATTTTTTGTGCTTAGCTTCACGAATCTTGTACAAACACAACCATCTCTAGTACTCTTTGGAACTAAGTACCTGGTTCTTCTTTTAAAGAAGAAAAATTGACGTCTGGCAAAGGAACTTCTGCCAAAAGCGAAAGAATTTGTGATCCCTAGCTTTCCACTTAAACAAATGAAGTAGACCAGCAAATATCCATTGCAGGATAAACCTCTTCAACAAGAGCAACCAACAATTGAAAGAAAACATTGACATTCAATGTTGTAGAAGGGGATTTTCCAGTCAATGATTAGACTTGTTGGCCTAAGGCATGAAAGCCCGGAGGAATCTAGTGAATACCTGAAGCCCAAAATGTCAATCGAAATCATCTAGGAATTTCTCTTGGTTTGCTATCCTCTGCTCTAATAGGCGAAAGCAATCTTCCTTCCCGCGAACTCTATACACAACATGCCTTTATTTAGAGTTTTCCCAACCAATAGTTTGAAGTCAGAAATAGTACTGGATCAAATCTTAGTCGATTCCATCCATTAGATAGACTAACCTCTGGAAAGATAAGAGGAATGAATTCCATAATAGTCAAGTAAGAAAAGAAAGCACCTATCTTTTTTATTAATAGGAGTGGGTACTCCTTTTTGATTTGAGGACTTTTTCTTTATTCAATCTTGAATTGAAAAGGGCGGGCTGCCACTAGTCTTTCTTTCCCTAGAAGAGTTTGTCTTCTAGAAGATGAGAAGTGGCCCAGTACTAGACATCCAGGGTTTCGGGTTCTTTCCTCAATTTCACTTTGATATTCAGACTTGACTCAACCCAGTTTGTTATTATTAGATTTTCATTTTGGCTTCTATTCAATTACACTCACACCTCAAAGGAGAGGATAATTGAAACTCAATTCTCTTTCTTTCATTTGAAGTCGGTTGAAGCCTAAGCATCTAGTGTCAACAGTTCTGCCACTCTTGAATCAGACGATATCTCCTAAGCCTTTCAATCTATTACTGTTGAACAAGAGTGAGCAGAGATGGTGGTGTCACTAGTTTTTAATTTCCTTCCCTAGTCCAAAAGCTTTCTGGAAGACATGCCGCTGGTATTGAATTCCTTCATTCAAGGAAGACTAATATAGAGGCTTTTCCCGCAATCGGATGTGAGTGGGTCTTGGGAGGAGGTGAGTCTCGCCTCATCGGAGGTGGTCCCTGATCTCCAAAGCAAATGTTGTTGTGTCCTCTCTCCTAGGAGAAAGATAAAATCAAGATAAAATGCCGATCCTTAAAGATGAGAAACGGCTCACGTCACTCCCTCCTCAGGATGCATTTTTTCCCTTCACAAGGGTGGGTCTGCTAATGGAACCTTTTACTTTCCACTCACTGTAAGAAAATCCAATCGTCTTGGGGATTACTACTTTGCTCTTCCTATCCCTATGACAGACACCTGTACAGGCTGGTTTCTAGTCTTCTCCACCTAAAAAAAAGGTAACGGTTGTTATTGTCCGCTCATAGCTTGTTTTTCCTCAATCTGTATATCACTCCGATCTCCTCTTTCCTGCTCTACACAGATAGATCCAGTTTTAAGGGGGAAGTTTGCTTTCTCATCCAACGGGCAAGCAGGCTCCACGGGTTAGGAGGCGGCCTTTAAGTGATAGGGGCCCTCATTTCATGTAACACAAAGGAAAGCAGTTTCCATTCACGTTCACTCACTCAAGTTAGGGATTCCTCAAGATAGATGTCACATTCATGGAGGACGAAACATTAGGGAGGGATAAGCACAGAGGGATCTAGAAAATGGAGTATTCTAGTTAGAGCTCCTAACTACTGTGCAATAAAAATATCGGCACTCCAATGCATAAATAGCTACGAGCTTCCATAAGCGTTGTTGCACGAGTACACTACCGAGTACCACGAGTACACTAACAAGAGAAGAACTACGGGCAAAAATCAATAGTCAGTCTTCGACTTAAATAAAGATATTGTGTATTAAGAGAGAAAGAGAGAGATAGTCAGTCTCTTGAGCGGTCGAAAAAAGGACTAAGGACGATAAATGAGGAGAAGGAGTAGGAGTAGGAGCTAGCTTTAATTGAAGTAGAATAGAAGCAAAGAAATTCTGACTTCATGCCACGACGATCTATATGGAAGGGTAGTTTTGTTGATGCATTCCTCTTGAGAATGAAGAAGAAGAAGAAAGATCTTATTTTGAATAGGAAAATTTGGTCACGTAGATCTTCTATTTCACCGAAATTCATTGATTGCTCCGTACGAATTTACAATGGAAAAACTCATGTTCGTTGTAAGATTACTAAAGGAAAGGTTGGTCATAAATTTGCAGAGTTTGCTTCAACATGAAAACGAAGACCTTCGCGAACAAATATTGGACCGGGAAGAAAAAGGGGGAAAAGTGAAGTCTAAGCGCATATGGCACGAAAAGGAAATCCGATTTCATATTCACTCTTTTTGATTCTATAATCAAGTCTTTCTAGTGAAAGGGAAATAAATAAAATAAGATATCTGATTCTATCTAAATCAGACGAGCCAC
This sequence comes from Ehretia macrophylla, assembly GCA_037974665.1. Classification (NCBI taxonomy): domain Eukaryota; kingdom Viridiplantae; phylum Streptophyta; class Magnoliopsida; order Boraginales; family Ehretiaceae; genus Ehretia; species Ehretia macrophylla. The sequence continues at coordinate 16,617,370 of CM075780.1, read as the reverse complement.
CTCTAGCATTTCCTTTTCGCAATTCAGAGCGCGAATCTGTACATTCCTAAGAATCTGAAGAGGAGATCTCTCTCGATCTCGAATTGAGACGGGGGAGGCTCGGGGAACCTATCCCTCGATCTCTTGCGGAAAATGAGGCGGCCCATCCCGCTCAACCGTTGACCACTCGAGAGCGGGAGAGCGCTTCTTGCTCTAATTCTCAGGCAGCGGCCCCGTCTGCAGCGGTATTACACCAACTACCACTTCTGGTTCCGGACCCGGACCCAAAAATTCTCACAAACCAAATTTGGCTCTACAAAGAGCATGCGTAAAAAGATGCAAACGAAATTCTTCAAATAGTAGAGAAACCTATTTCTCTGAAAAAAGAATTTCTCAAATTTTAGAACTCATCCAATCTGACGCAAGGCTCGGAGAGCCTTTTAATTCCCATCCAAAATTAGTGAATTTCTATTTTTCATTAATTAAGAGAGACGGAGATGAATACTCTATCTCATCTCTAACTCGTTTCTTATCTGACCTTGAAAAATAGAAATAAATAAAGATAGAAAGTTCTATGTACAAGTTTTCTTAGTGCTTTCTAATTCACAAGAATAGAAGCCTTTCTTTTCTTGAGTTGCATATTTTTGCAACAGGATAAAGGAAATCGATTGAGAAACTTGCATGGCGCTGGCTATTCACTCACTTTTTTTTGATAATGTGCAGCGGCGAAGAGCCAACTGGTTGTTAGACCAATCTATGGTATGGTGTGCTCCGACGAAGCACCGGGTTGTTGGTAAGGAGCGTGAGCGGGCGGGGAGCACGCACAAGTAAGTGAATGACCCATTTTTCCTTTCGGAAGTGTAGTCCACACACGGCCAAGGGGAAAAGAGAAAATAGGGGGATAAGGTTAGCCCTTAGAATCAAATTATAAACCGAACCAGCGTGGCGCTGCTGGATGCTTTTGATCAATAGAACAAGAAGATGAGTCAACCAAAAAGAAAGACCACCAAAAGTAACGACCACTAAGATAGGCATAGTAATTAGATCTTTTGATCACCCATTTTTGGACAACCATTTTGGGGGGTTTCCGCCTTACACAAGGAAGATTGGATTGCCTGAATCATGAGTCTTATATGCTGTGTTACGATCACCTCATATTCATAAAAAGTCCAGAGAACAATTTGAAATGGAAATCAAGAAACAATTTGTGGTCATAAAAACAGAAAGGCATGAATTGCACAAGAAGTTCTTTCAATTAAAATGTCGTGTGACAAGGAGGACATAAGACTTCTTGGTCAAGCCAAAAAGCTTTCTGACTCGATGCTCCTACCCCACCATGCCTGACCCTTTTTTTTACCTTATGAAGAAAGAAGAGGTATGAAGCGTGGGAAAGAATGCAAGAAGTGTATGATACAACCAGTAACCTTAAGAAGTGGCGGCAAACCTCTTGATTTATCAACGCGAGTGAACTATGCTTGGACACTTCGTAAAATTGCACCGATCTATGAGAGGAGCTGATAGATGAGTAGGCTTCCCCTTTCAATTCACAGAATGTGATCTAGGACACGATAGGAGTTTGCTTGCCTTGGAAGGAAAGAGATCACCAGAGTATAGAACAAGATCATCTTTTCTTGCTGCAATGGGGTCGACCTATGAACAAGGTAAACCCAATGGGAACCAAAAAATGGGGGGTACCACATTGGGCAGAAGACGATCCAAAAAGCAAAGGCTCACCCAACTGAAGGCGATCGGCAGTGAGGTCTTCAAGCTTTCTTATTAAAAGGGGAAAGGAAAGGGGGTGAGATAGGCAAGAGGTAGCTTGCTTCCAAGCCGGCCCAGCCGCATGGAATCAAGAGATCTTTGCTAGTGCTGAGTTGGATCTCGGGTGATAGAATAAGTTAGCCAGAAGTGACGATTAGTCGTAGTCGATGCTCGAGCTCTAGCTAATAGGCTAGCAGTAAGCTTGGCTACAGCGAAGCGCTTACCAAGCACGAAGGATTCGTTCATCTCCTGTTGGTCGAGCGTCTTCAAACCTTCGCCATTTGAGCCGTATGCGGGGGAACTCGCACGTGCAGTTCTGAAGGGGGAGAGCTAGTAGGAGTTATCCCATCCTAATAGCATATATTTGGAGCTCAATATTAAATCCTATTTTCTTGCAAGACCCGTTCGGATAAAGGAAAACTCCAGAGATTGCTTCGAAGTAAGATCATTGCCTTGACCTTTTCCTGAACCAGAACCGGGGGAGGGTGAGAGGAAAAGGGGATCAAAATTTGTCATCAATCAAGTGAGGGCTTTCCAACCTTTACCCCCCCCCCCCCTTCACTCCCCTTTTTTCAATAAATAAGCTCCGCTCCCTAAGGGACCCCTCTCTAATAAGGAAGGAAACAAAATAATCTCAATTTTACGACAAATCTGGTCTGATGGTTGTTCTCCACTAACCACAAGGATATAGGGACTCTATATTTCATCTTCGATGCTATTGCTGGAGTGATGGGCACATGCTTCTCAGTACTGATTTGTATGGAATTAGCAGGACCCGGCGATCAAATTCTTGGTGGGAATCATCAACTTTATAATGTTTTAATAACGGCTCATGCTTTTTTAATGATCTTTTTTATGGTTATGCCAGCAATGATAGGTGGATCTGGTAATTGGTCTGTTCCGATTCTAATAGGTGCGCCTAACATGGAATTTCCACTATTAAATAATATTTCATTCTGGTTGTTGCCACCAAGTCTCTTGCTCCTATTAAGTCCAGCCTTAGTAGAAGTGGGTAGCGGAACTGGGTGGACGGTCTATCCGCCCTTAAATGGTATTACCAGTCATTCTGGATGAGTAGTTGATTCAGCAATTTCTAGTCTTCATCTATCTGGTGTTTCATCCATTTTAGGTTCTATCAATTTTATAACAACCATCTCCAACATGTGTGGACCTGGAATGACTATGCATAAATCACCCTTATTTGTGTGGTCCATTCTAGTGATAGCATTCCCATTTTTATTATCACTTCTGGTACTGGCAGGGGCAATTACCATGGTATTAACCGATCGAAACTTTAATAAAACCTTTTTTAATCCCGCTGGAGGGGGAGACCCCATATTATACCAGCATCTCTTTCGGTTCTTCGATTTTAAATGGCCCTTTTCAGATTCAAATCTGAATACATATCCAACATATGCTTGGTGGAAGTATTAAAATGTGATCAGGTGCTAAAGCTTATCGTTATCGACTACATAATAAACTTGGTATGATTAAACTAATGAATTGTATTAAAGGTCATATTCGACATTCAGCACGACTACTTCAACTACATCGTGTCTGTCAAGTACTGGATATCCCTATAATTCTACCTATTATACTAGATGCTCAATCCAATTGGTTTGCAGGATTCATCAATGCTGATGGTACCATTTGTATCGCTATGAAGCATCGACTACCTCAACTAAGTATTCAAGTAAATAATAAACTTCTACAAGATGTAGAGTCTTATAAGGTAGTATTTGGAAGAAATATCTACTTTGATAATGGTCAAAATGGTTACTATCAATGGTCTTTACAAAGTCAAAAATATGTTATCATGATGCTAGATTACTTTAAATCAAGTACTTTCCGAAGTCATAAATCACGACGATTCTTCCTTATTGAGGAATATTACAGTCCTTATGATCTCGAAGCATTTAAACCTGACAGTATTCACCATAACGCATGGCTAGCTTTCCTAGACAAATGGAATAAGTTGATGATATAGTCCACATTTCTTCTATTCATCCACTTATATTAGTAGAAGCGATAAGCACCTTGAAGTTTACATCCTTATTCTGCCTGGATCTGGTATCATAAGTCATACCATTTTGACAATTTTGGGAAAACCGGTCTTCGGGTAACTAGGCATGGTTTATGCCATGATCAGTATAGGTGTTCTTGGATTTCTTGTTTGAGCTCATCATACGTTTACTGTGGGCTTAGACGTTGATACCCGTGCCTACTTCACCGAAGCTACCATGATCATAGCTGTCCCCACTCGAATCAAAATCTTTAGTTGGATCGCTACCTTATGGGGGGGGTTCGATAAAATACAAAACACCCATGTTTTTTGCTATAAGGTTCATCTTTTTGTTCACCATAGGAGGACTCACTGGAATAGTTCTGGCAAATTCTAGGCTAAACATTGTTCTACATGATACTTATTATGTGGTTGCACATTTCCATTATGTACTGTCTATGGGAGCCCTTTTTGCTTTATTTGCAAGATTTCACTATTGGGTAGGTAAAATCTTTGGTCGGATATACCCTGAAACTTTAGGTCAAATCCATTTTTGGATCACTTTTTTCGGGGTTAATGTGACTTTCTTTCCCATGCATTTCTTAGGGCTTTCGGGTATGCCACGTCGCATTCCAGATTATCCAGATGCTTACGCTGGATGAAATACCCTTCGCAGTTTTGGCTCTTATATATCCGTAGTTGGGATTTGTTGTTTCTTCGTGGTCGTAACAATCACTTCAAGCAGTGGAAAGAACAAAAGATGTGCTCCAAGTCCTTGGGCTGTTGAACAGAATCCAACCACACCGAAATGGATGGTACAATGTCCTCCAGCTTTTCATTCTTTTGGAGAACTTCCATCTATCAAGGAGATGAAAAGCTATGTGAAGTAAAAGAAGAAAAGGTCGCCGATTGCTACTAAGAACTTGGCAGAACTTTTCAAAATGTGGGTTCTAAAACCACTTGTGTAGGTCGGGCTTGAAAGCTTGAACGTATAGGTTGTACTTTGGATCACAATAGGGAAAGTCTCTAAAAGCTTTATAGGAGCATGAGACTGAAGAAGTCTGGCATCAGTTGATATGAATAACTCCGGCCAAAAGGTTAGCGAATCCGACTTCCATTCTTTTTTAGAGAAAGAACCGATCCCAACCAAGGGGGCTAGCTGCTCTTTTATCTGCTGCTATCTCAGATAGAAAAGATGTGATCGACTGCATTAGCACTTGTTGAATTGGTCTTCTTTGAGTGCAAGAAATTCGAAGTAGTTCAAATAGCCTTGATCGACGATGTGCACGAAAGTCCCTTCCCACTCTCTTGGACGGCCTATTCTTGTCCAGTAACCGTTCTTTCGTTAAGTGTAACACCCCGATCCCTCTCGAGACCGGGAGTTCTATCAATAAATCTAATCGCAACCCAATTCCAAACCCGAGCAAAATTTTAGGGAAAGACGGACGGAGTCTCCCCTGTTTCTAGGCAAAATGCAAAACTTGCAATAGCATATAAGTGGACCAGCACCGTGTCCAACCATTCAACCACCTCAACACCATCAGAGCCTCGGTTCTCAATAATTAAACACAGCAAATATACATATTTCCAAGTACCCAAACTATTCTAACTGTTTCCCTTTAGACAATTACATACATGCAAGGAAGTTAAACTATATTAACTGAATACACAAACTAGCTTATCATTCTGCCTCAATTACCTAGTTAAATTTAAATTACATTCTTTTTAACAATAAATACATACAACACATGAACATACATCTTTGCATCTTTGACAACTCAAGCCACATAGCATGCAAGACAACTCTTCAAGCACGAACTTTCACACGACCACGAACTTTCCAGCTAACATGGCATTTCCTGAAATGTGGTGGTGAGGAGTGAGTATACTCAACACGTATACTCAGTGAGGGCGAGATAGTTATCGAGGTGGAGAGAAAGAAGATCGTGCAATGCAAATAAGGCAATTAAGCAATATAACTGACAAGTAAGCATTCAATATAAACAATCAATACATTAAACAATTAATAAAAGCATTAACACAACCATTCAAAGCTATACCACACTCTAAAGGCTATGGTTCACTCATACGAGCAATGTACCATGCGATTCGATTCCACGAGCATTACATCAATCTCGAGCTGGATGTTGACAACGATGACCATAAGCGCGCAACCACCTTATAACTTCAGTTTGGAATACCCCGGAAGTATCCAATCAATTCTACCACCCAAATCTCCCTAGGAGGCAACCCAAGCAAGAAAGGGAATAGGACACGGAGCTAGAGCAAACCAACCCTGGCAGCCCGAGACTGCCCAGAGAGGCCCATCACTCACGCGCCTGACACTAATGCAATGCAATACGAGATACAAGCAATAAACGAACAATAGCACGAAAGTGAAAATTAGTGGCGATAAACAAGATATCAAGCATTTACAATCAACATTGGCATTCAATTAACTTTTCAAGCATGATTATCATTAATAGCATCAAGAATACCAATTAAATACGTAACAGCAGTTCAAACACGAAAACGACAATTATCACTATTCAATCTCTAACTTCCAAAGGCAATTACGAGCTAACGAGCTACGAGATTAGGAAACCGATTACACTACATTCACTTAGGCACTCCAAGGCACGTTTTTATGTCATTAAACCTCATTTTCCCAACCGAAGCCCGAAAGTCCACCTACTGCATTTGAACTACAGCTATGCTAACCGGTCACTCAATCAACTCCACGACAGTGCCAAAAGTGCTTCCATGCCGTCAATAGCAAAACCCCCAACTCAATTCGAGCACGGTCAACTTTTGGTCAAACGGCCCCTTTACGTTTCTTTGTCTAATTTTCAATTTTAACAAAGGCCGGTTCGTTTTTATTGCACATTTTATCTTTCTATCATTAATGGCACCTATCCAAATCAAGAAATCGTAATTCGGATCGAAAATCCGAAATTCTAGGGTTTTACTATTTATTTTTACTATTCACGTTCTTGCCTAAATTCAATTTGCATTTCTAACCGTAAAAATCGCTAAATAACTAACAAGCAATGCTCTACGAACCCTAAATAGTCAATTCCAAGCAATTTCAAGCATTATAACGCATTAAATATCAAATATAAGAAATTAAATCAAAAATCAAATTTGAATATAAATGCACAAAAACGTGAAAACCCTCACAGAGATTGAAGACCAAGTCCCGCAAGAGCTTTAGCCACGATCCTTGCTCGATTCCACGCATGATTGCACAAGAAAAATGGAAGCAAAATCTTTTTGTTTCTTCTTTGGGAGCATCGGCCAAGGAGGGGCGCAAAATGGAAATTTGGCAATTTGTTTTGATGAGAATTTTGGCTTATTTTGTATTTAAAATGTGATAAGGGTATTTTGGTAGAAAGGCAAGGTCAAATTCAAGTTAAAAATGGTCAAATAAGCTTATTTTGCTCCCATTTAATCTAATTCAAGTTAAAACAAAGAAGTTTTAATGAAAACCGACTAAAACTAGCTAAATTAAACTAGAAACGCTATTCACGAAATCCGAGAAATATTCCTCTAACTTTCATTTTCGAAATGCTACGATCGAACGATCAATAAACGATTGCTAATCAAATGATGAGCAATAATATAAAACTATAATTTTTGAAAAGTAGAATAGTAGAATAGTTTAAAATTCACTCCGAACTCTAAGCCATTTTTCTTATTTAATTGAAAACCGTGTAATTAAATGGAAGAAAATAAAACTGATTATTAAAATAATCAAAATAATCAATATTCATTTAAAAATAAATAATTTAACTATTTCTAGAATATTTTAAAGAATTATGAAATTAATGTTAAGATACAAATGAATAAGTTAATATAAACACGTAGTCAGATGCAATTAAATACTAACATTTAAAATGACACTTAATTAAACACAAGTAAATAAATCTAATTACTATAAACAATAAAAATATGTGATAATCTTTTAGTTAATCAATATAAAAATTATTGAATGCTTCTAAAAGAAATATCAAAATAGTGCAAAATGGTTGATTTAACTAATTAAACATTTAATTAAATGCAGTTATATGCCATTAAATGCATGCCGGGTTCGGGTTATTTCATCCTCCACCCCTTAAAACAATTGCATCCTCGCAATTCTTCTTCCAATAGAACTCAGCATCATCTGAAACCCAACTCTGACTAATCTTCATCGGTTGCTGAGCAAGATAGTGAATAAGGATGCTCGTAGGGAAACCCGAATAGAAATCCCAACCAAGAATGCTGAGGAAATACCAACTAAAGACTAAAGCAGGGATACTGTAGATAATATCAATACCACATATTAATGGCAAGAAGAATATCGAAGGAATACCCTATTTACAAATCTCCAATAGAAGTCTAACAAGTACCAAATAAGAAAGTTAAAACATAGCTAGAGTAGATGCACCTCATGCAGTGCTGATTACCGTAAGTAGACCTAGCTGAAAGTTCTGTAAAAGTATATAGAGAAGAATACCAAAGGCCAATCTCTAAATGAAATCCTCCAATCACTGAGTCCCTACCGCAACATCATAGTAAAACAGCAAGTATAGATTCCCCTGAGTAGAAAGGCCGAAGGAGAAGCCGTAAACAATACAAGATAATAAGTCCAAGCAGAATTCCAAGTGTAGGATCTTCCAATAAATGCCAATAAGGAAAATACTAGTAGAATGCCGAATAAGAATTCCAAAGAATACCGTAAATAATATTACTCAATAAGTCCGATAGGAATTCCAATTACCAAACCAACTGAGGGATGCCAAAGAAAATACTCGAAACAATGCTCCAGTAAGAAAGTAGCAAGGTTTGCCGAATAAGTACTAAATAAATGGCCACTAAGAATTCTATAAAATGCCATTGAAGAATTTCCAATCAGGGATGCCAGTAGTACACCAATAAAGACTGGAACACATATGCCATAGATAATCCCATACAGTAAGTCCGATTGAAACCCCAATAGCCAAGTCTACCAAGAAGTGCCAACAGAAGTTCCAAAGAATACCTAACAAGAAAACCAACGAATGCTCCAGAGAACAACCAAATAGAATCCCAAAAGAAAGCTACTCTTTCATAACTGTTAAGCACAGAGGAGGACCTTAGAGATTTGCCAATAACCGAGCTCCAAAAGCAAACACCAACTCCCAAATAAAGGCTAGTCGAATACTGTTCATTCCCGTCAATCCACATAACTTGGAAAGCCTGCTACTAACCACTTCTCTTCAAGGGAGGAATAAGTCTTTCTTACCATTTCAACGGGACATGTATGAATGCCAAGATATCACATTTATACATATATGCCTTAATCTATTATGCAAGCATGTTTGTAAATCAGTTTATTCAACAAAGTCACTCAAGCACGACAATCAAGTCAAGCACAACATAATCAATTCAAATCACGGCACAACCAACTCAAGACATTCTAATACACACATTCAAGGATCACTACCACCAGACCGAGGATCCTGTCCCGGCTTATGAGCTAACTAAGCTCTGACACCACCTGTAACACCCCGATCCCTCTCGAGACCGGAAATTCTATCAATCAATCTAATTGCAACCCAATTCCAAACCCAGGAAAAATTTTAGGGAAAGACGGACGGAGTCTCCCCTGTTTCTAGGCAAAATGCAAAACCTGCAATAGCATATAAGTGAAGCAGCACCGTGTGCAACCATTCAACCACCTCAAGGACATCAGAGCCTCGATTCTCAATAATGAAACACAGCAAATATACTTATTTCCAAGTACCCAAACTATTCTAACTCTTTTCCTTTAGACAATTACATACATGTAATGAAGTTAAACTATACTAACTGAATACACAAACTAGCTTATCATTCTGCCTCAATTACCTAGTTAAATTTAAATTACATTCTTTTTAACAATAAATACATACAACACATGAACATACATCTTTGCATCTTTGACAACTCAAGCCACATAGCACGCAAGACAACTCTTCAAGCACGAACTTTCACATAATCACGAACTTTCCAGCTAATATGGCATTTCCTGAAATGTGGTAGTGAAGAGTGAGTATACTCAACACGTATACTCAGTGAGGGCGAGATAGTTATCGAGGTGGAGAGAAAGAAGATCGTGCAATGCAAATAAGGCAATTAAGCAATATAACTGACAAGTAAGCATTCAATATAAACAATCTATACAATAAACAATTAATAAAAACATTAACACAACCATTCAAAGCTATACCACACTCTGAAGGCTATGGTTCACTCATACGAGTAATGAACCATGCGATTCGATTCCACGACCATTACTTCAATCTCTAGCTGAATGTTGACAACGATGACCATAAGCGTGCAACCACCTTATAACTAAAGTTTGGAATACCCCGGAAGTATCCAATCAATTCTACCACCCAAATCTCCCTGGGAGGCAACCCAAGCAAGAAAGGGAATAGGACACGGAGCTAGAGCAAACCAACCCTGGCAGCCCGAGACTACCTAGATAGGCTCATCACTCACGTGCCTGACACTAATGCAATGCAATACGAGATACAAACAATAAACGAGCAATAGCACGAAAGTGCAGATTAGTGGCGATAAACAAGATATCAAGCATTTACAATCAACATTGGTATTCAATTAACTTTTCAAGCATGATTATCATTAATAGCATCAAGAATACCAATTAAATACGTAATAACAGTTCAAACACGAAAACGACAATTATCACTATTCAATCTCTAACTTCCAAAGGCAATTACGAGCTAACGAGCTACGGGATTAGGAAACCGATTTCACTACATTCACTTAGGCACTCCAAGGCACGTTTCTATGTCATTAAACCTCACTTTCCCAACCGAAGCCCGAAAGTCCACCTATTGCGTTTGAACTACAGCTATGCTAACCAGTCCCTCAATCAATGCCACGACAGCGCCAAAAGTGCTTCCATGCCCTCAATAGCAAAACCCCAAACTCAATTGGAGCACGGTCAACTTTTGGTCAAACGGTCCCTTTACGTTTCTTTGTCTAATTTCTAATTTTAACAAAGGCTGGTCCATTTTTATTGCACATTTTATCTTTCTATCATTAATGGCTGTAATACCCGATCCCAGAAGGTGAAAATTTCTTGTTTATTATTTTGGAAATTATATTTCCTTAAATTCTTTGAGAATTAATTGTTACTTCCTTGCTGTCGCAACGTGCATTGCATTTATTGAGCGATAGCTAGAGAACGGTTTCTAGTCCTCAGTAAATAGTGAAACTAGTATTTAGATGACTTAAATTTTATATTTTAATTGTTGCTAGCTAGAATTAATATTTCCATAGTTGTTTTAGCCTAAAAATACATAAAAATAAGTCATTTGACCAACTTAAGCGATATTGACCAAGGCTTGACCAAATTTGACCAACCTATCACCTTAATTAAGCTAAAACAAAGAAAAATGAAGAAAAATAAAAGCTGAACAGAACCTTGAGCAGGCCGAGAGCTTGGAGAGAAAAAAAAAACCTTTCAACTTCCAATCGTTCAATCTTCGCGTGAGCTCGTGCGGGGTGGTTTCCAAGGCAACCAGCATTTTTTTCCTAGCGACTAGGAGTACCTAAGGTGAGGGAATCACGTTATTTGCGCATTTAAATGTTATGTATGTCAACTTTGTGATTTTTGAGATTTATCTGTAGATTGTTGTTTAAAGCGTTTTGATGCTTCTAGAATGTTCCTTGGCAATTGTAGAACGTGTATTTATAGCTTTTTAACATTTTCTATGGTTAAATGTTGAGATTGCAATTTAAATTGGTTGTTGAATAGTATTTTATGAATAGTAAACCCTTGAAACGATGAAGTTGCTCCGTTATGCTGTCCGTTGATGTAGAAATGTGCTAGGTGTGTTAGAATGCCTAAATGCATGGTTTGTTTGGGTTGCGTAATGGAAAAAATGAGAAATATGTCTTGGTGAAAGTCGGGGTCGTTTAGGTCGACTTTAGCATTTTCTCATTTTGCGTGTTGGCATTGTTTCGGGAGGCCATGGAAGCACTTTTGGTGCGATTATGGCGTTGGTTGGGTGTTTGGTTGATATAGTTGTAGTTCAAACGAGCAAAGGGAGAAATCGGGACTTTGCGTGAATTCTAGGGTTAGGTAGGGTTTCGGGGTCTTTAGACGTGCCTTATGGTGACCTAGGAGGATTGGTAAAGTCGGTTTCCAAAACTCGTGGTTTGTGTGGAAATAGTAGTGTTTTGATAGTTGGGGCCGATTTGTGACTTTGTGTGTTTTATTGATATTATGCCTATAGAATGCTTATGGTTGATTGACATACTTGTTTGTATTGATTCTGATTGAAATGCTTATCAACTGTTGCTATTACGTGCGAGAGTAACCTACTTTGTTATTCTCCCACGTGTGGCTTTATTGCTCGTTTATCGCCTTGTATCGAGTCTTGCATTGCATAGTATCCCGCACGTGAGTGATAGGCCTCTCTGGGTAGCCTCGGGTTGCCAGTGTTGGTTGCTCTAGCTCCGTAGCTATTCCATTTTCTCGCTTAGGTTGCCTCCTAGGGAGATTTGGGTCGTAGATTGATGGATACTTCCGGGGTATTCCAAACTGGTGTTATAAGGTGGTTTGGGCCGGCGCGTCATCATCGAATTCGTGATTGAAAGTTGCGTGTGAAAAGAGTACCGTATCCTTTGAATGAGTGTTTATAGTTTTAAATGCTTGCCTTGCTTTATTGATGGCTTTGTTGTATCTTGTTTTTATATTTGTATGTATTGCTTGACTAATTGCATTGCATACTCCTCTCATCTTCGTCCTTGAGACCAATTGCCCTCGCTGAGCAATAGTTTTTGCTCATTCCTTTCTATACTATATTTTTACAGGAATAGTTGAAGCAGACCCTATTGAGGTAATAGAGGAGGAGGAGCAGGTGGAGGTGTTTCCGTGATAGCACTTCTTTGCTTTGCTAGTGGTTGGTTACCAAAATTTTGTGCGAGCCTTGCTTGATATGTATATTGCTTGGATGACGCTTTATTTTGAGGCTTGTAGCCTTGTATGTAGTATCTATTTTGAGGCCTAGATGGTCTTATGTTGTAAAGGATTAAAGGTTGTAACATTGTAAATAGATACTCATGTGACTAGTAAGGAAATGCATGCTAATGGTTAATTGTTTAGTGGCATAAATAATTGTGTAGTATGCATATCATTTTTGGGTTGCAAAGTTGTTAATGAAAGGATGTACGTTTCGAAAGAAAGTCGGCTTGTTTTAATTGTTTTATGGTTTTCGCAAGTATTATATTGATTTTAGGGTTTTCGGAACGTCCACGGTACAGAGGAGACTCCGTCCGTGTGTCGGGTCCGGGCTTGGCCTTTTGCGGGGTCGGGTCGGGGCGTGACATTTTTAGGTGGTATCAGAGCATGATAGTCTTGCATGAGCCGGGATATGTTTCTCGGTCTGTGGGGTAAAGGTCCAAAATGCTAGAATGTTATTGTATAATTGTTAAGTGGAAAGAAAGTGTTATAGCATGACTTTGTGAACTTAGAGTGCTTATGCGTTTAAAGTGAATTAGTTTGGCATGTCAATCTTGTGTTATGTGAATTGCGTGTTAGAATGTTTGATTGTTATTGACTTGAGTGTTATCTAATCTTATGTGCTATATTTCTGTCTATAAACTGCTTTTATATGCTGCCAGCTATTGTGAATTGCTACTATGCCACCACATCGTGGTACTCAAGGTATCGGGTCAGATGAAGAGGCAGCAGAACAGGGTCAGCAATCGTTGCCTGAGCAGTTTATGGCTACTATGACTACAGCAGTTGACCGGATTACCCAGGTACAGCATGAGCAGAGGCAGGACAGGAATAATAATCCCCAGGGAAATCAAGCTAATCCTGGTGGACAGGGGTATAGAGTTGAGAATAATCAGTTGGAGAAATTTCTGAGGCACGAGCCGGGTAAGTTCTTCGAAGAGCCGGATGATGAGGCAGCCGAGAGATGGATTAACCGTGTTGAGAAAATTTTCACCGCTTTGAGGTACACTGATGAGGCAAGAATAGATTATGCGTCATTCTTATTTGAGGGCGACGCAGAGCAGTGGTGGAATACTGTCAGATTGAGATGGGACTGTGAGGATGTACCGCATTTGTGGGATGATTTTGTAAGTGAGTTTCGGGACAAGTATATTCTCGAGATGGCTATAGAAAGGCGGGAAGATGAGTTTGTGGCCCTGAAGCAGGGAAATATGACTGTTGCACAGTACGAGGCTAGGTTTGTTAGCCTGTCGAGGTATATGCCCGAGTTGGTACAGCCAGCTAAGAGGATGATTCATAGGTTTGTCCGTGGGCTGAGAATGGACATTCAGTTGCATTTGACTGGGCAGACCTACACTACTTTTCCCGAGGCATTTCAGGCAGCCTCGAAGTTTGAGAAACGGAAGTTTGAGATGTTAGCTGAGTGCAGTCAGCTGAGTAAGAAATAGTATTTTGCCCAAAGCAGCCAGAGTCAGCCGAGGCAGTATCAGACTTCTGCACAGGTTCTTCAGCAACGTCCGTATCAACCACAGCAGCAGTTTCAGGCTAGGCCAGCTGTGACTAGACCTCAGCAGGGAGGTACAATTCCTACCACTAGCAGAGCCCCAACACCTACGGAAAACACTGTTGTAAGGCAAAATCAGCAGTGTAACTATTGTAATCGATCGGGGCATATTGAGGCTAATTGTTGGAGAAAGAGTGGTAAATGCACAGGCTATGGGAGTGATGACCATAGGGTGAGAGATTGCCCTAAGTATAACAATGTTCAGGGTCGTACTGGAGGCCAGGGTGTTCAGAATAGGGCTGCAGGTGCACGTCCAGCACAGAGGGTTCAGGCTAGGGTCTTTGCACTGGATGCAGAAGAGCTACCCGATACTACAGCTATAGTGGAAGGTACCTTTCTTCTCAATACTCAGCCAGTTAAAGTTTTGATTGATCCCAGAGCTACACATTTGTTTATAACTCCTGCATGTGCACGATCTGTGAATGTTTGCATTGATAAACTGCCGCATGAAGTTGAAGTTAGTACACCTTTGGGTGCAAAATTTGTTACTGAGTCTATTTGCAAATCTTGTGATATATGTATTGAGAACCGTAAATTTCCTGCTGATTTAATTATATTGCCATTCCGTGACTTTGAAATCATTTTGGGAATGGACTGGTTGGGGAAATATTATGCTCAGTTGGATTGTAGAACAAAGATTGTTTATCTTCAGGTTCCTGACCTACTAGTACTGGAGATTGTTGGGAACTGCAGGGCTGCCCGAATTCCTCTTTTATCAGCGATCAAGACTTCTAAGTTGTTGAATAAGGGTTGTGAAGCTTACTTAGCTTATTTGATCAATCAGCCTACTGATAAGTTGAATTTGAATGAGGTTCCGATTGTTAGAGACTTCCCTGGTGTATTTCCCGAGGAATTACCGGGTTTACCACCGGATAGGGAGATTGAGTTCGTGATTGATCTTGTGCCAGGCACTACGCCAATTTATAGGAGTCCTTATAGAATGGCATTGGCTGAACTTCAGGAGTTAAAAATTCAGCTTCAGAACTTGCTTGAGAAAGGGTTTAAACAACCTAGTTCTTCGCCGTGGGGTGCGCCTGTGTTGTTTGTGAGAAAGAAAGACGGCACGCTACGGTTATGTATTGATTACAGGGGACTTAATCAAGTCACGATTAAGAACAAATACCCCTTGCCGTTGATTGAAGAATTGTTTGACCAGTTGCAGGGTGCGAGTGTTTACTCCAAATTTGATTTGAGGTAGGATTACTATCAACTCAGGATTCAGAGTGACGATATACCAAAGACGGCATTCAGGACTAGATATGGCCACTATGAATTTGTTGTATTTCCGTTTGGATTGACGAATGCACCGGCTGCATTCATGGACTTGATGCAGAGGGTTTTTCGACCTTACCTTGATCAGTTTGTCATAATCTTTATTGACAACATTTTAGTGTACTCAAAGAACGAGGCTGAACATGAACAATACTTGAAGATTGTGCGTCAGACTTTGCAAGAAAACAAGCTTTTTGCTAAATTCAGCAAGTGTGAGTTCTGGTTGAATCAGATATCTTTTCTAGGCCATATCATTTCAGATCAAGGAATTTCAGTGGATCCAGCTAAGATTGAAGTTGTTTCATCTTGGAAGAGACCTGAGACGGTGTCAGAGATTCGGAGTTTTCTTGGATTGGCAGGTTACTACTGGAGGTTTGTGAAAGACTTTTCCAAAATTTCTGGACCTTTGAGCCAGTTGACTCGGAAGAAAGTTGCATACAACTGGGATGCCAAATGTGAATCCAGTTTCCAAGAATTGAAGAAGAGACTAACTACAGCTCCTATATTAGCTTTACCTGAGAGAATAGAGAACTTCGTTGTCTACAATGATGCATCTAAGGAAGGATTGGGCTGTGTTTTAATGCAGAATGGTAAAGTGATTGCCTATGCTTCTAGGAAGTTGAAACCTTATGAAGTCAATTACCCTACACATGATCTTGAGTTAGCTGCAGTTGTGTTTGCTTTGAAGAAGTGGTGTCACTACTTGTGGGGTAGCAGATTTGAAATTTTTACTGACCACAAGAGTCTCAAATATTTGATTTCACAGAAGGATCTGAATATGAGGCAGCGAAGATGGCTGGAGCTATTAAGTGGTTACAACTGTTCTATTAACTACGTGCCAGGTAAGGCAAATGTTGTTACTGATGCTTTGAGTCGAAAGGCTACTGTTGCAAGCTTAATTATCAAGGATTGGGAGACTTTGGGAAAAATTTGTTCATGGAAGCCAGAAGCTACTGAGGTAGGGATTCGATTTACTAGTTTGCAGATTCAGTCAGGGTTGCAAGCACAGATTAGAGAGACTCAGAAGACTGATCCTCACATCTTGAAGATCCAAGAAAAATCAAAAGGGGGAGAGTCGGAGTTTAAATTACATGCAGATGGTATCTTCAGATTTAGGGACAGAGTATGTGTTCCTGGTGATCCGACTTTGAAGAATGAGATTCTGTCTGAGGCACATAATTCGAGATATACGATTCACCCAGGCAGTACAAAAATGTATAGAGACTTGAAACAACACTTCTGGTGGAACAATATGAAGAGGGAGATTGCTGGGTATGTATCCAGATGTTTGACTTGTCAGAGGGTTAAAGTTGAGCATAGCCGGGCTTCTACAGCCGTTGTCGATTCCGCAATGGAAGTGGGTACATATAACAATGGACCTTGTGACCGATCTTCCTAGATCTCCGAGAGGATGTGATTCTGTTTGCGTTGTTGTGGACCGCTTGACTAAAGTTACACATTTTATTCCTGTGAACAAACAGGATAGCCTTGATAAGCTAGCTGAGCTTTATGTTGCTAATATTGTGAGACTTCATGGTGTGCCACAGAGTATAGTGTCAGATAGAGATCCCAGATTCAGATCTCGTTTTTGGCAGAAGGTGCAAGAGGCCTTGGGAACTAAGTTGAGCTTCAGTACTGCTTATCATCCACAAACTGATGGCCAGTCTGAGAGAACTATCAGGATCTTGGAAGACATGCTTTGGGCACGTGTGCTAGACTTTGGGAAGAATTGGGAGAAGTTTTTGCCTTTAGCAGAGTTCGCCTACAACAATAGTTATCAATCTACTATAGGTATGGCTCCCTACGAGGCGTTGTATGGTCGGAAATGCAGATCTCCTTTATATTGGGAAGAGGTTGGAGAGATGAGAACAGTTGATCCGACTGTGTTACCTGAGATGATTAAGATGGTAGATAATGTTCACCTTATTTGCCAGCGTATGCTTATAGCTCAGAGTCGTCAGAAGAGTTATGCGGATAAGCACCGTCGGGATCTTGAGTTTGATTTGGGAGATTGGGTGTTTTTAAGATTTCTCCTCGAAAGGGATTGATTCAGCACAGTAAGAGCGGGAAACTTAGTCCCAGGTATGTGGGTCCGTATGAGATCACCGAAAAGGTAGGTCCTTTGGCTTATCGGTTAGCTTTGCCTCCGAGCTTGTCGAGACTGCACGATGTGTTCCACGTGTCTATGTTAAAGAAATACCATCCAGATCCTTCTCATGTACTTGAACCAGAGCCTTCGCAGATTGAGGAGAAGTTGTCTTATGAAGAGAAACCGATTCAAATTGTGGATCGAAAAATTCAGGAACTTCGCAGAAAGAGTATTCCGTTAGTAAAGGTTATGTGGAATCATCATGGGTTTGAGGAAGCAACTTGGGAAAGAGAGGACCAAGTTCAAAATTAGTATCCGGAGTTGTTTGTTGACCAGGTAAGAATTGCGTGGGCGCAATTGTTTTAAGGGGGGAGGGTGTAATAGCCAAGCCCGGAATGTGAAAATTTCTTGTTTATTATTTTGGAAATTATATTTCCTTAAATTCTTTGAGAATTAATTGTTACTTCCTTGTTGTCGGAACGTGCATTGCATTTAGGGAGCGATAGCTAGAGAACGGTTTCTAGTCCTTAACAAATAGTGAAACTAGTATTTAGATGACTTAAATTTTATATTTTAATTGTTGCTAGCTAGAATTAATATTTCCATAGTTGTTTTAGCCTAAAAATGCATAAAAATAAGTCATTTGACCAACTTAAGCTATGTTGACCAAGGCTTGACCAACTTTGACCAACCTATCACCTTAATTAAGCTAAAACAAAGCAAAATGAAAAAAAAATAAAAGCTTAACAGAACCTTGAGTAGGCCGAGAGCTTGGAGAGAAAAAAAAAACCTTTCAACTTCCAATCGTTTAATCTTCACATGAGCTCGTGCGGGGTGGTTTCTGTAACACCCCGATCGCTCTCGAGACCGGGAGTTCTATCAATCGATCTAATCACAACCCAAATCCAAACCCGGGCAAAATTTTCAGGGAAAACGGACGGAGTCTCCCCTGTTTCTAGGCGAAATGTAAAACCTGTAATAGCATATAAATGGACCACCACCATGTCCAACCATACAAAACTTCCTCAAGGCCATCCGAGCCTCGGTTCTCAACAATTAAACTCAGCAAGTATACATACATTTCCAATTTAAAAGCTAACCTATCTCTTTTCATTTTTGACAAGTACACTCAAACTTGAAAATTAAACCATAATAAGCTACTGCATAAAATAAACTATCATGCCATTCTAGCTCTTTTCCTTTGGACATTACAACATGCATTGAAGTTAAGCTATGCTAACTTATTACAGAAACTAGCTTATTAATTTACCTCAACTACCTAGCTAGATTTAAATTACATTTCTTTTAACAATAAGTACATACAACATATGAAAGCATATATCTTTACAACTTCGACACTCAAGCCACATAGGCACGCAAGACAACTCTTCAGGCACGAACTTTCACGAAATCACAAACTTTCCAACTAACATGACATTTCCTGAAATGTGGTGGTGAGGAGTGAGTATACACAACACGTATACTCAGTGAGGGCGAGACAAATATCGAGTTGGAGAGAAAGAAAGTCGTGCAATGCAAATAAGACAGTTAAGCAATATAACTGATAAATAAGCAATCAAGACAAACAATCAATACAATAAGCAATTACTGAAAGCATTAACACAACCATTCAAAGCTATACCACACTCTGAAGGCTATGGTTCACTCATACGAGCAATGTACCATTTCACGAGTGATACATCAATCTCGAGCTTGATGTTGACAACGATGACAATAAGTGCGCATCCACCTTATAACACCAGTTTGGAATACCCCAGAAGTATCCATCAATTCTACGACCCAAATCTCCCTGGGAGGCAACCCAAGCGAGAACGGGAATAGCCACGGAGCTAGAGCAACCAACACTGGCAATCCGAGGCTACCCAGAGAGGCCCATCACTCACGTGCTGGACACTATGCAATGCAAGATTCGATACAAGGCGATAAACGAGCGATAAACAAGACATCAAGCATTATCAACAATTGATAAACATTTCAATCAATAATCAACTCTAACAAGCGTATTAAGCATTAACAAGCATTTACAATTAAACATGTAACAAGAACAATACCAATTAACCTTATCAAGTAATAACAAGTATCCTATAGGCATTATAAGCATTCTATAAGCAATATAAACATTCTATAAGCATTATAAACATTCTATAAGCATTATAAACATTCTATAAGCATTATAAACATTCTATAAGCATTATACTATGAAATCACACAAAATTCCAAAAATGACCCCAACTTTCAAAACGCTACTACTTTCAAACGAGCCACGAGCTTTGGAAACCGACTTCACCAATCCTCCTAAGTCACCATAAGGCACGTCTAAAGACCCCGAAACCCTACTTTACCCTAGAATTCACGAAAAGTCCCGATTTCCCCCTTTGCTCGTTTGAACTACAACTATACCAACCAAACACCCAACCAATGCCATAATCGCACCAAAAGTGCTTCCATGGCCTCCCGAAACAATGCCAACACGCAAAACGAGAAAATGCCAAACTCGACCTAAACGACCCCGACTTTCACTAAGCCATTTTTCTCCATTTTTCCATTACACATTCCAATTAAACCACACATTTAGGCATTCTAGCATATCTAGCATCTTCCTACATCAACAGAACGCGTAACGGAGCAACTTCATCAAAACGGGGGTTTACTATTCATAATTTACTATTCATTACACAATTTATATTTCAAATTCGATATTCAACCGCAGAAAATGTTAAAAGCTATAAATACACGTTCTACAATTGCTAGGGAACATTCTTTAAGCAACGAAACAGACAAAATAACAACCTACGGTTAAATCACAAAAATTAAAGTTTATGTTCAACATTTTCAAATGGGCAAATAAACATGAAACCCTCACCTTAGACGCTCCTAGACGCTAGGAAAACCTCGTAGAGTGCCTCGGAAACTACCCCGTGCAAGCTCACGCAAAGATTTGGTGATTTCTTTTCCTCATGGTTTCAAGCCTTTCTTCTCTATTTTTTTCGTTTGCATTCTGCTTATTTAGAAAAAAAAATGACAAGAAGTCAAAGGTCAAAGATTCGGTCAACCCGCTAAACCAAAACAGCTATGCGCGACCTTACGAAAACAGCCATAACTTCTTTTAGAAAACTCCAATTCACGAATGGTTTGAAGCCTCAGAAACTAGACTCATAGAGCTTTCCAAACATATATAATTTGCTACCTAACTCTTCCCCAATTGGTTCGGATTTAATTCCAGAGTTGACCCAAAATTTGACTAACTTAACATTGTATTTTTTTTTTCTAATCCCAAGTTTGCCCTTTATTAAACATTTCAAAAATTCCCACCTTGTCCTAGTTGGTCAATGTAGATGAAAAGTCAACTAGTTTGGTCAAAGAAGGTGAAAGGTAAATAAAATGTAATTTAAATGAACTTTAAATGCTATTGAATACATGCCAGGTTCGGGGTATCACAGTTTTCAAGGCAACCAGCGTTGTTTTCCTAGCGACTAGGAGTACCTAAGGTGAGGGAATCACGTTATTTGCGCATTTAAATGTTATGTATGTCAACTTTGTGATTTTTGAGATTTATCCGTAGATTGTTGTTTAAAGCGTTTTGATGCTTCTAGAATGTTCCTTGGCAATTGTAGAACGTGTATTTATAGCTTTTTAACATTGTATGCGGTTAAATGTTGAGATTACAATTTAAATTGGTTGTTGAATAGTATTTTATGAATAGTAAACCCTTGAAACGATGAAGTTGCTCCGTTATGCTGTCCGTTGATGTAGAAATGTGATAGGTGTGTTAGAATGCCTAAATGCATGGTTTGTTTGGGTTGCATAATGGAAAAAATGAGAAATATGCCTTGGTAAAAGTCGGGGTCGTTTAGGTCGACTTTAGCATTTTCTCGTTTTGCGTGTTGGCATTGTTTTAGGAGGCCATGGAAACACTTTTGGTGCGATTATGGTGTTGGTTGGGTGTTTGGTTGATATAGTTGTAGTTCAAACGAGCAAAGGGGGAAATCGGGACTTTGCGTGAATTCTAGGGTTAGGTAGGGTTTCGGGATCTTTAGACGTGCCTTATGGTGACCTAGGAGGATTGGCGAAGTCGGTTTCCGGAACTCGTGGCTCGTTTGGAAATGGTAGTATTTTGATAGTTGGGGCCGATTTGTGACTTTGTGTGTTTTCTTGATATTATGCCTATAGAATGCTTATGGTTGATTGACATATTTGTTTGTATTGATTCTGATTGAAATGCTTATCAACTGTTGCTATTATGTGCGAGAGTAACCTACTTTGTTATTCTCCCACGTGTGGCTTTATTGCTCATTTATCGCCTTGTATCGAGTCTTGCATTGCATAGTGTCCCGCACGTGAGTGATGGGCCTCTCTGGGTAGCCTCGGGTTGCCAGTGTTGGTTGCTCTAGCTCCGTAGCTATTCCCTTTTCTCGCTTGGGTTGCCTCCCAGGGAGATTTGGGTCGTTGATTGATGGATAATTCCGGGGTATTCTAAACTGGTGTTATAAGGTGGTTTGGGCCGGCGCGTCGTCATCGAATTCGTGATTGAAAGTTGCTCGTGAAAAGAGTACCGTATCCTTTGAATGAGTGTTTATAGTTTTAAATGCTTGCCTTGCTTTATTGATGGCCTTGTTGTATCTTGATATAATATTTGTATGTATTGCTTGACTAATTGAATTGCATACTCCTCTCATCTCCGTCCTTGAGACCAATTGCCCTCGCTGAGCAATAGTTTTTGCTCATTCCTTTCTATACTATATTTTTACAGGAGTAGTTGAAGCAGGCCCTATTGAGGTATTAGAGGAGGAGGAGCAGGTGGAGGTATTTCCATGATAGCACTTCTTTGCTTTGCTGGTGGTTGGTTACCAAAATTTTGTGCGAGCCTTGCTTGATATGTATATTGCTTGGATGACGCTTTATTTTGAGGCTTGTAGCCTTGTATGTAGTATCTATTTTGAGGCCTAGATGGTCTTATGTTGCAAAGGATTAAAGGTTGTAACTTTGTAAATAGATACTCATGTGACTAGTAAGGAAATGCATGCTAATGGTTAATTGTTTAGTGGCATAAATAATTGTGTAGTATGCATATCATTTTTGGGTTGCAAAGTTGTTAATGAAAGGATGTACGTTTCGAAAGAAAGTCGGCTTGTTTTAATTGTTTTATGGTTTTCGCAAGTATTATATTGATTTTAGGGTTTTCAGAACGTCCACGGTACAGAGGAGACTCCGTCCGTGTGTCGGGTCCGGTCTTGGCCTTTTGTGGGGTCAGGTCGGGGCGTGACAATGGCACCTATCGAAATCAAGAAATCGTAATTCGGATCGGAAATCCGAAATTCTAGTGTTTTACTATTCACGTTCTTGCCTAAATTCAATTTGCATTTCTAACCGTAAAAATCGCTAAATAACTAACAAGCAATGCTCTACGAACCCTAAAGAGTCAATTCCAAGCAATTTCAAGCATTATAACGCATTAAATATCAAATCTAAGAAATTGAATCAAAAATTAAATTTGAATATAAATGCACAAAAACGTGAAACCCTCACAAAGATTGAAGACCAAGTCCCGCAAGAGCCTTAGCCACGATCCTTGCCCGATTCCACGCATGATTGCACAAGAAAAATGGAAGCAAAATCTTTTCTTTTCTTCTTTGGGAGCTTCGGCCAAGGGGAGGGGGGGCAAAATGGAAATTTGGCAATTTGTTTTGATGAGAATTTTGGCTTACTTTGTATTTAAAATGTGATAAGGGTATTTTGGTAAAAAGGCAAGGTCAAATTCAAGTTAAAAATGGTCAAATAAGCTTATTTTGATGCCATTTAATCTAATTCAAGTTAAAACAATGCAATTTTAATAAAAAACCAACTAAAACTAGCTAAATTAAACTAGAAACGCTATTCACGAAATTCGAGAAATATTCCTCTAGCTTTTATTTTCGAAATGCTACGATCGAACGGTCAATAAACGATCGCTAATCAAATGATGAGCAATAATATAAAACTATAATTTTTGAAAATTAGAATAGTAGAATAGTTTAAAATTCACTCCGAACTCTGAGCCATTTTTCTTATTTAATTGAAAATCGTGTAATTAAATGCAAGAAAATAAAACCAATTACTAAAATAATCAAAATAATCAATATTCATTTAAAAATAAATAATTTAACTATTTCTAGAATATTTTAAAGAATTATGAAATTAATGTTAAGATACAAATGAATAAGTTAATATAAACACGTAGTCAGATGCAATTAAATACTAACATTTAAAATGACACTTAATTAAACACAAGTAAATAAATCTAATTACTATAAACAATAAAAATAGGTGATAATCTTTTAGTTAATCAATATAAAAATTATTGAATGCTTCTAAAAGAAATATCAAAATAGTGCAAAATGGTTGATTTAACTAATTAAACATTTAATTAAATGCAGCTATATGCCATTAAATGCATGCCGAGTTCGGGTTATCATGTTAAGAGTTCTTCGCTTTCACTGTGGCATTGTATAGTAGAACATATTACTTCTCAAGGCCCCGTCAGCTAGGACACAGAGGCTGTACGTATAGAGAAGGAAAGTCTATTTTTCCCAGAGTCTAGCTAACTCTAACCCAAGATTAATCTTGAAAAGATTCTTCTTCTTTAGTAGCAGATTCGGATTCTGTATAAGAAGGACAGTCTCAACCCTTGAGTACGAAAGTAGGCTCTTCCTTTATTCCATTACGCTATTATTCCCATCTCAAGAGAAAAATAAAGAAGTACGTCGACGACAACATATTCAATAGCTGGGGATCTTGCTAAGAATGAAACTCTTAACCTTCAATCATCTAACTGTGTAGTCTTTAAACTCCCTTTTGGCCATTGAAAGTAGTCCAATTGCAGCTTCTTCTGCGAACTCTTCTGCTGCAGCAGATTCATTCCGATCCTTTAGATTTGATGCAACAAGATCAGCTCTTTCTCTGGCTCCCTTACTTGAAACCTTTTAGTTGATCTAGTCAGTCAAACAGTTTTCAACTTCGATCCTTTCAGCCCTAGTTTCACTGTAAGCCAACGCCTTTAGTCAATTTGGTTGTTAGTCTCGTTCATCTTTAGTCTAGCTGACAGCTTTTCCCTTTACTCGCCTCTATACGCCTGCTTTTCGAAGTCAATATTCTCTCTTTCCTCTAAGTCGAGTTTCGTTCCCTCGTTTACTGCTTTTCGAGAAAGATATACCATGCCTTGGTATTAAATTAAATAAAGTAGGTCTTTTGAGCCTTCCATGGCATATTTAGGCTTAGGAATATTTGATCTTTGTTCCATTTAGTGAAATAGATTCCAATTCTGGTGAAGAGAATAGTGAAACTCCAATAGCTACAAGCCTTAGCCCCAAACTTATAAGTTATCCCAAACCCCTACCGCTACCGGTCAAGCTTCTTTTAATATAGAGCTTTCCCCGGATTCTCTTGAGGTCGGGGTTGAAGAATCTGGGTACTTAACAATGGGTTAAGCCTTTAGCTACGATTGTTGGGGCAAGTCAGTCTTTAGCAGCCTAAACTAAAACTAAACAAACCTTAATGCCTCCAGGCAAGAGTCTTCCCCACCAAAAGAGTTATTCTCGGAAGGAGGGAAATGACATAAGAGGGAATGCCCAATCTCTTCTCTGGTATTGATGCCACCTCAAAACCTATATTCTTAGAAGCTTTCTTCTTCGTCTCCGTCTTTGTCGAGCTTCTTTCCTGGCTTGATGAAGTTCAGTTACTCGCAGCAACTCTTCAAACCTATACTAGCTCCTTAAACTCCTCTCCTTGAAAGACAGGATGAATCAGAAGAGCTACTTTCAGTCTTAGCCCTAGCGTAGGTGAGTGGTTTATTTTATGGAGCACAGGACCTTCCACTCTATCGATACCATTCCTTGTCACTTCGATAATGTATTCAAAAAGTAGCTATGTATCCCTACCGTAAAGGTAGTTGTGTCCCTCCTCCAACCAATTAGTCTAGTCGAGCAGCCTTCGCTCCAACACTGCTTAGGCGAGCTCTCCTATCTAAGGGAAAGTCTCTCTTCCACTCCTCCCTTAACCTTTTAGCCTCTCTTGTCCCTTCCAAACCTTTCTTGTGATGAAAGAAAAGAGGCTGGAAGACCTCAGGTGTGGAAACTTTACTGGCTTCGGTCGAATACCCAAAGTCCTACCCAAGAAAAACTTCCTATTCGGTCAAGTGGCGTTCCTCTTCTTTCAGTTCTAGTCGCATCTTCGGACCTATTCCTTAAGGTCAGAGCTAGTAATTCCTACTAAAGGAATTCAACAACTAGGGGCATCCCCATTGTTAGCTTCGATTTATGCCCTTCGATCCTCATACCATACTGAGTTGCCTAGCTCCAAGACTTGTAGTTGAGCCTATTACTAACCTTTTCTAGCCTATGGGGAATACAAGGGGGAATCCTCACAGTCAGATAGCTATAAGTGAAAGAAGAAAGATAGTTTAGAGTTTATCATAGCTACTTCTTCCCCTAGCATGAGTTTCCCAGTTGGGGAAGAGAAAGAAGTTCCCCTCCAATCCAACAGTTATTAGTCGAGTAGTAACCCCCTCCCCTGCACCTGTACTTCAGAGATTGATCGGTTGAACCAGTAGTCTTTTATAGGGGGATGAGACTAGTTCATTGACCCAGACCATGGATTGGATTAAAATCGACTCTGATGGGGTATCTAAAAGCCCTTCTCATGTAGCTGGTGCGGGAGGACTCTTGAGATAAGAGATTCAGCTAGGGCATGGGAAGGGAAAAGATGTCAATTAATCCACTAATCCACAAAAAAAGTGTTGCTTCCTTTTCCACTTATCTCTTATGGAATCTCAACTATTCATTTACCAAAAATCAACTTCTTTGGTTAAACCTACTGTCACTCCACTGGCTGTTAAGAAAGCTCCCATGAAGCCTTTTCCGCTTGCTAAGGCTGGATCAATTTACTTCATCAAGATCGACCTCTAAAGTTGGTTCGTCCAAAGCCGTAGTGGCTACTGCAAAACAACTCAAATCAAAAAGATTGGAAATCAAATCATTGCTAACATTGCTAACAAGTTAAAACCTGTTATAAAGAAGCTTGTGGCAGATAACCAATGCTGCATTATCCCTAGTCAACAAGCAAGTGAGAAAATCATCATTGTGCCAGAAAAAATATTCTTACAATTAATAAGAAGAAAGGTAAAGCTAGTACAATGAATTGATATTAAAGTGGATTTTGATAAAGCATACGATCGGAAAAATGGGTCTTTCCTGAAGCATATTCTTGACAATGTGGGGTTCTTTGAACAAATGGTATCTTTAATTATGTCATGTCTGACTTCTCCATCCATAGAGATACTATGGAATGGTGGGCTACACTACCTCATCCCGTGAGTAGGTTGAACCCTCCTACTCTCCCCATGCATAAATCTTTTTTACGTTCGGCCCAGTAGGTGGCATATTTTGGAGGGTGGATTAAAATCCATGCATACATACTGGCCTGGGCCGTTCTTCCATCTTGGAATCTCTGGTTGCCGGTCTGCTTCACATATCGATCCAATAAATTCTACTTTATTTGTGACCCTTCAATAACAGAATAAATATCTTTATTGGTATTGGTGGGACGGAAACTTGAGCAAGAGACTTTGCCTTTCTTCCCTTTCTTTGAAACTTGAAAAACTTTGCTTTACAAGAGCAACAGTTTTCCTCCTTAAATCTACCAATCCTTGCCTTCGATCTGGTGATCGCAGTAAATAAGAGCTCTTGTTTTCTTCAGCTATCTTTAAGGGAACTTGAATCTTATTTGCAGTGTGAGCTTTCCTTACTCCAACAGAACAGAATACCTTTTGTTTTTTTTGTTTTTTGTTGTTGTTAAGATTTCCCGTCTCGATTATATCTTATGTAAGCATTTCGGGTTTAACAAGTAGGGGCTCCGGAGTTTAGCTAACTTCATTTGAAATCTTCCTTGCTTGGAGGTGCTCTCATCCGCCCTTTTCGTTCTTCAAGAAACCGATGGGAGTTCTTCCTACCACTAGGAAATATGAGGCGGATCGATGGTCTTTAGATCGGATCCTAAGTACCTCATGGATGAACACTGGAAGATGCCCCCACCGGAGGAATCACGGTATGAGGGAATCTCCGTAACGATTTCAAGAGACTAGCTAACCGTTGATTAAATGTCCTCTTGATCGGGGCAAGGGAGTCATTCTTTTTCTCAAAAAGGTCTTTTCAAAAAGTGGTTACCCGACCCACCTACTGTGATAACCCAAATCCGGCATGCATTTAATGGCATTTAATTGCATTTAATTAAGTGTCATCTTAAATGTTAGCATTAAATTTCGGGGTTATTTTTAATTAAACATTCATTTCTAGCATTAACTTCATAATTATTTAAAATATTCTAGAAATAGTTAAATTAATTATTTTTAAATGAATATTGATTATTTTAATTGTTTGATTATTTTAATAATCGGTTTTAATTGTCTTGCATTAAAACCACTCGGTTTTCAAATAAATGAGAAAAGTAACTCCGAGCCGGAGTGAATTTTAAACTATCCTACTATTCTACTTTTCAAAAAAAATTAAAGTTTTATATTATTGCTCATTACTTTATTAGCGATCATTTATTGACTGTTTGATCGTAGTATTTCGAAAATGAGAGTTAGAGAAATATTCCTCGGACTTAGTGAAAAATGTTTTTAGCTTAATTTAAGCAGTTTTAGTTGTTTTTCATTTAATTGCACTGTTTTAAATTGAATTAGATTTAAAAGGTATCAAAATAAGTTTATTTCACCATTTTTGACTAAAGCTTGATTTTCCAAATGACCAAAATGCCCTTGTCACCTTTTAAATAATAAAACAAGGCAAAAATCAAGAAAAACAAATTTCAAAATTCCTCCTATGTCCTTTGCTTTGGCCGAAGCTCCAAGGAGAAAAAAAAAGAAAGATTTTTGCTTCAATTTTCTTCTACAACCAAGCGTGGAATTGCTCGGGGGTCGTGGCTCGGGTCCTTGAGGGTCTTGGTCTTCAATCTCTATGAGGGTTTTCACGCCTTTGTGCATTTAAATTCGAATTTGATTTTTGTTTCAAATTTTTAGATTTGATATATAATGTGTTATAATGCCTATAATTGCTTGATATAGCTTCCTTTGAGTTCGTAGAGCATTGTTTGATAGTTATTTAGAGATTTTTACAGCTGAAATTGCGTATTGGAAATTGGGGAAGAAGAATGAATAGTAATTTTGAATAGTAAAATCGTAGAATTTTGGATTTTGATCCAAATTGCGATTGCTTGAATTGGATAGGTGCCATTAGTGATAGAAAGATAAATGTGCAATAAAAACGGATTGGCCTTTGATAAAATTAGAAATTAGACAATGAAACGAAAAGGGGTCGTTTGACCAAAAGTTGACCGTGCTCAAATTGAGTTGGGGGTTTTGCTATTGATGGCATGGAAGCACTTTTGGCGCTATTGTGGCATTGACTGAGAGACCGGTTAGTATAGTTGTAGTTCAAACGCAATAGGTGGACTTTCGTGCCTCGGGTGAGAAAGTGAAGTTTAGTGACATAGAAAAGTGCCTTGTAGTGCTTAAGTGAATGTAGTGAAATCGGTTTCCAAATCCCGTAGCTCGTTTGCTCGTAATTGCCTTTGGAACTTAGAGATTGAATAGTGATATTTGCCATTTTTGTGTTTGAACTGCCATTACCTGTTTGATTGATGTTATTGTTAGTATTAATGATAATCATGCTTGAAAAGTTAATTGATTGCTATTATTGATTGTAAATTCATGATATCTCGTTTATCACCACTAATCTGTACTTTCGTGTTATTGCTCGTTTATTGCTTGTATCTCGTATTGCATTGCATAAGTGTCAGGCGCGTGAGTGATGGGCCTCTCTATGTAGTCTCAAGCTGCCAGTGTTGGTTTCTCTAGCTCTGCGTCCTATTCCCATTCTCGCTTGGGTTGCCTCCCAGGGAGATTTGGGTTAAAGAATTGATTGGATACTTCCGGGGTATTCCAAACTGAAGTTATAAGGTGGTTGCGCGCTTATTGTCATCGTTGTCAACATCAAGCTTGAAATTGATGTAATGCTCGTGGAATCGAATCGAATGGTACATTGCTCGTATGAGTGAACCATAGCCTTCAAAGTGTGGTATAGCTTTGAATGGTTGTGTTAATGCTTTCTTTAATTGTTTATTGTATTGTCGTGCATATTGAATGCTTTCTTATTGATTATATTGCTTAAATGTACCTATTTGCATTGTATGACCTTCTTTCTCTCCACCTCGATATCTGTCTCGCCCTCACTGAGTATACGTGTTGTGTATACTCACTCCTCACCACCACATTTCAGGAAATGCCATGTTAGCTGGAAAGTTCATGATTACATGAAAGTTCGTGCTTGAAGAGTTGTCTTGCGTGCTATGTGGCTTGAGTTGTCAAAGATGCAAAGATGTATATTTCATGTGTTGTTTGTATTTAGTGTTAAAAAAAAAGAATGTAATTTAAGTTTTATTAGGTTATTGAAGTGATTTGAAAAGCTAGTTTATGTATTCAGTTAGTATAGTTTAATTTCATTGCATGTATGTATTTGTCTAAAGGAAAAGAGTTAGAATAGTTTGGGTACTTGGAAATATGTATATATACTTGTTGTGTTTATTTGTTTAGAAACAAGGCTCGGATGGCCTTGAGGTGTTTGTATGGTTGGACACGGTACTGGTCCACTTATATGCTATTACAGGTTTTGCATTTTGCCGATAAATAGGGGAGACTCCGTCCGTCTTTCCCTAAAATTTTATGCCCGGGTTTGGAGTTGGGTTGTGATTAGATTGATTGATAGAACTCCCGGTCTCGAGAGCGATTGGGGTGTTACAAGTTGTATCAGAGCTTGTTTAGCTCATAGGCCGGGACAGGGTCCTCGGTCTGGTGGGTAGTGATCCTTAAATGTGTGCTTGTTAACTGTGTCTTGAAAGTGTATGCTTGTATGTGAGATTGTGTCTCTTGACCTGAATGTGTGCACCTATGTGATATAGTTATGTGTTATGTGTTAAATGTTTCTCAAGTAAAGTGAAGTGACTAGTTATGTATTGAATTGACCTATTGAATTGGCATCGTGAATTGTTATTTGCTTGAAGTATTGCTTGTAATGTGTGTATTGGAATGTCTTGAATTGGTTATGTCGTGATTTGAATTGATTATGTTGTGCTTGACTTGATTGTCGTGCTTGAGTGACTTTGCTGAATAAACTCTTTTGTAAACTTGCTTGCATAATAGTTTAAGGCATGTGTATAAATGTGATATCTTGGCATTCATACATGTCCTGTGAAATGGTAAGTAATTCCTCTTTCTCCCCTGAAGAAAGTGGTTCACAGCTGGCCTTTCATAGTGTATGAATTGGCAGGAAATGAATGGCATTTACTTAGCCTTTATTTGGGAGTTGGTGTTTGCCTTTGGAGCTCGGTTATTGGCGAATCTCTAGGGTCCTCCCCTGTGCTTAACAGTTGTGAAAGAGTAGTTTTCTTTTGAGATTCTATTTGGCTGTTCTTTGGAGCATTCTTGGTTTTTTTATTGGGTATTCTTTGGAACTTCTGTTGGCACTTCTTGGTAGACTTTGCTATTGGGATTTCAATCAGACTTACTGCACGGAATATCTATAGCATATGTGTCTCGGTCATTATTGGTGTGTTTCTGGCATTCTTTATTGGAAATTCTTCAATGGCATTCTCTAGAATTCTTAGTGGTCATTTATCTAGTACTTACTTATTGGGCAACTCTTGCTACTTCTAATTGGAGCATTGTATTGGGTATTTCTTTTGGTATTCCTCAGTAGGTTTGGTATATGGAATTCCTATCTGACTTGTTGTACAGTATTACTTACAACACTCTTTGGAATTCTTATTGGGCAATCTACTAGTATTTTCCTTATTGGCATTTATTGGAAGATCCTACACTTGGAATTCTGCTTGGACTTTTTATCTTGTATTGTTTACGGCTTCTCCATCGGCCTTTCCACTCAGGGGAAATCTATACTTGCTGTTTTACTAGGATGTTGCGGTAGGGACTCAGTGATTGGAGGATTTCATTTAGAGATTGGCCTTTGGTATTCTTCTCTATATTCTTTTACAGAACTTTCAGCTAGGTCTACTTACGGTAATCAGCACTGCATGAGGTGTATCTGCTCTGGCTATCTTTTAACTTTCTTATTTGGTACTTATTAGACTTCTATTGGAGATTCGTAAATAGGGTATTCCTTCGATATTCTTTTTGCCATTAATATGTGGTATTGATATCATCTACAGTATCCATGCTTCAGTCTTTAGTTGGTATTTCCTCGGCATTTTTGGTTGGGATTTTTATTCGGGTTTTCCTACGAGCATTCTTATTCGCTATCTTGCTCAGCAACCGATGAAGATTAGTCAGAGTTGGGTTTCAGATGATGCTGAGTTCTATTGGAAAAAGAATTGCGAGGATGCAATTGTTTTAAGCGGGGAAGGATGTGATAACCCGAACCCGGCATGCATTTAATGGCATTTAATTGCATTTAATTAAGTGTCATCTTAAATGTTAGCATTGAATTTCGTGGTTATTTCTAGTTAAACATTCATTTCTAGCATTAACTTCATAATTCTTTAAAATATTCTAGAAATAGTTAAATTAATTATTTTTAAATGAATATTGATTATTTTGATCGTTTGGATTATTTTAATAATCGGTTTTAATTGTCTTGCATTAAAATCACTCGGTTTTCACATAAATGAGAAAAGTAACTCCGAGTCGGAGTGAATTTTAAACTATTCTACTATTCTACTTTTCAAAAAAAATTAAAGTTTTATATTATTGCTAATTACTTTATTAACGATCATTTATTGACCGTTTCATCGTAGTATTTCAAAAATGAGAGTTAGAGAAATATTCCTCGGACTTAGTGAAAAATGTTTTTAGCTTAATTTAACCAGTTTTAGTTGTTTTTCATTTAATTGCATTGTTTTAACTTGAATTAGATTTAAAAGATATCAAAATAAGTTTATTTCACCAATTTTTACTAAAACTTGATTTTGCAAATGACCAAAATGCCCTTGTCACCTTTTAAATAATAAATCTAGGAAAAAATCAAGAAAAACAAATTTCAAAATTCCTCCTATGTCCCTTGCTTTGGCCGAAGCTCCAAGGAGAAAAAAAAAAGATTTTTGCTTCAATTTTCTTCTACAATCATGCGTGGAATTGCTCGGGGGTCGTGGCTCGGGTCCTTGCAGGTCTTGGTCTTCAATCTCTGTGAGGGTTTTCACGCTTTTATGCATTTAAATTTGAATTTGATTTTTTTTCAAATTTTTAGATTTGATATATAATGTGTTATAATGCCTGTAATTGCTTAATATAGCTTCCTTTGAGTTCGTAAAGCATTGTTTGATAGTTATTTAGAGATTTTTACAACTGGAATTGCGTATTTGAAATTGGAGAAAAATAATGAATAGTGATTTTGAATAGTAAAATCCTAGAATTTCGGATTTTGATCCGAATTGCGATTGCTTGATTAGGATAGGTGCCATTAGTGATAGAAAGATAAAATGTGCAATAAAAACGGACTGGCCTTTGCTAAAATTGGAAATTAGACAATGAAACGAAAAGGGGCCATTTGACCAAAAGTTGACCGTGCTCGAATTGAGTTAGGGGTTTTGCTATTGAGGGCATGGAAGTACTTTTTGCGCTGTTGTGGCGTTGATTGAGTAACCGGTTAGTATAGTTGTAGTTCAAACGCAGTAGGTGGACTTTTGGGCCTCGTGTGAGAAAGTGAAGTTTAGTGACATAGAAAAGTGTCTTGTAATGCTTAAGTGAATGTAGTAAAATCGGTTTCCTAATCTCATAGCTCGTTTGCTCGTAATTGCCTTTAAAAGTTAGAGATTGAATAGTGATATTTGCCATTTTCGTGTTTGAACTACCATTACCTGTTTGATTGATGTTATTGTTAGTATTAATGATAATCATGCTTGAAAAGTTAATTGATTGCTATTATTGATTGTAAATGCTTGTTATCTCGTTTATCGCCACTAATCTGTATTTTCGTGTTATTACTCGTTTATTGCTTGTATTTCGTATTGCATTGCATAAGTGTCAGGCGCGTGAGTCATTGGCCTCTCTAGGTAGTCTCAGGCTGCCAGTGTTGGTTGCTCTAGCTCCGTGTCCTATTCCCATTCTCGTTTGGGTTGCCTCCCAGGGAGATTTGGGCCGTAGAATTGATTGGATACTTCCGGGGTATTCCAAACTAAAGTTATAAGGTGGTTGCGCGCTTATTGTCATCGTTGTCAACATCAAGCTTGAAATTGATGCAATGCTCGTGGAATCGAATCGAATGGTACATTGCTCGTATGAGTGAACCATAGCCTTCAGAGTGTGGTATAGCTTTGAATGGTTGTGTTAATGCTTTCTTTAATTGTTTATTGTATTGTCGTGTATATTGAATGCTTTCTTATTGATTATATTGCTTAACTGTACCTATTTGCATTGCACGACCTTCTTTCTCTCCACCTCGATATATGTCTCGCCCTCACTGAGTATACGTGTTGTGTATGCTCACTCCTTACCACTACATTTCAGGAAATGCCATGTTAGCTGGAAAGTTCGTGATTACGTGAAAGTTCGTGCTTGAAGAGTTGTCTTGCGTGCTATGTGGCTTGAGTTGTCAAAGATGCAAAGATGTATGTTTCATGTGTTGTTTGTATTTAGTGTTAAAAAAAAGAATGTAATTTAAGTTTTATTGGGTTATTGAAGTGATTTGAAAAGCTAGTTTATGTATTCAGTTAGTGTAGTTTAATTTCATTGCATGTATGTATTTGTCTAAGGGAAAAGAGTTAGAATAGTTTGGGTACTTGGAAATATGTATATATACTTGTGTTTATTTGTTTAGAAACAAGGCTCGGATGGCCTTGAGGTGTTTGTATGGTTGGACATGGTACTGGTCCACTTATATGCTATTACAGGTTTTGCATTTTTCCTAGAAACAGGGGAGACTCCGTCCGTCTTTCCCTAAAATTTTATGCCCGGGTTTGGAGTTGGGTTGTGATTAGATTGATTGATAGAACTCCTGGTCTCGAGAGGGATCGGGGTGTTACAAGTGGTATCAGAGCTTGTTTAGCTCATAAGCCGGGACAGGGTCCTCGGTCTTGTGCGTAGTGATACTTGAATGTGTGCTTGTTAAGTGTGTCTTGAAAGTGTATGCGTGTATGTGAGATTGTGTGTCTTGACCTGAATGTGTGCACCTATGTGATATAGTTATGTGTTATGTGTTAAATGTTTCTCTAGTAAAGTGAAGTGTCTAGTTGTGTATTGAATTAACCTATTGAATTGGCATCGTGAATCGAATCGATCTCGTGAATTGTTATTTGCTTGAAGTATTGCTTGTAAAGTGTGTATTGGAATGTCTTGAATTGGTTATGTCGTGATTTGAATTGATTATGTTGTGCTTGACTTGATTGTCATGCTTGAGTGACTTTGTTGAATAAACTTTTTTGTAAACTTGCTTGCATAATATTTTAAGGTATGTGTATAAATGTGATATCTTGGCATTCATACATGTCCCATGGAAATGGTAAGTAAGTCCTCTTTCTCCCCTGAAGAAAGTGGTTCACAACTGGCCTTTCAAAGTGTTTGGATTGGCAGGAAATTAATGGCATTTAATTAGCCTTTATTTGGGAGTTGGTGTTTGCCTTTGGAGCTCGGTTATTGGCGAATCTCTAGGGTCCTCCTCTGTGCTTAACAGTTGTGAAAGAGTAGTTTTCTTTTGAGATTCTATTTGGCTGTTCTTTGCAGCATTCTTGGTTTTCTTATTGGGTATTCTTTGGAACTTATGTTGGCACTGTCACGCCCCAACACGACCCCTCCTATGATCAGTCAGGACGCAACGGAATTTCGGCAGTATAACGACAGTAAATAGGACACCGAGGTTCCAAACCAACCTCATTAAACATCATACATCCAGCAACTCCTTAATTCAAACAACAACATACAACACAATCATATTATACAATAAACCATCCTCGTTATACGCCTCCGTTCCAACGTAACATACAATACCTCAACCTTATCATACATTTCAAAAATAAGTTGAGACACATTTACAACTTAACCATAAACAAAAGAAAACCGCTAAGTTAACATCATTTGGATCATCATCTTTTCAATATCTATTACATTAAGAACCATAAGGTATATAAAGTCTGTTAAGCTAATATACAAACATTTAAACAACATAAAATCATGGATAAGACTCAGGAACATATGACTCGTCCACGTAAAGCACATTTTCCACATTCTCCTCTTCAGGAGGCACATACCCGTAATCCGGCTCTGCAACACCTGTAAGCATGCATTAATAGAGAGTGAGCTTATATACATAAGCCCAGTGAGGATCCGATAGATCTCGACAGTATTTACTACGCTCCTTGGATTTAGTCCTTTGAGCAAGTAAACACACAACAACAGTAATAACATTATCATCACATAACTATATAACCATTCATTAAAGGATACTCTATTTGGTGTAGCTCCAAACGCCATCACGATCTCAACCGTTCTTCTTATAACTCCCCATTACTCACGCACCCGAGGTACCTCACTAGCCCCTCCCTCCATGACACCTCCGTCATGCGAGCTGGGGGTAGCCTATGGCAGTCATGCCGTTATCAACCCGACAGCCCGACGCTGCCCGAGAGGTGGCACACACATACCAAGACTCCATAATCATCAATCATCAATCAATCATCAATCAATCAATCAATTGGGAGATCAGCAACAAGAGTGCCCGATTCCCGCATTCAATAATAATCAATCAATAACATCAATATTAAATTAAACAACAAACAACGTAGTTAGATGACAAAGTAGGCCATCTAACCGGACATGCATAATATACATAATTAAACTCTAAATTACTTATCAACAACTCACCATTCATCACTCGAACACTACCCAACCATCTAAGGCATCGTTCAAGAAATTAAAGAATGACAACCTAAACTTCTAAAATTCATAACTTACAATCTACTAATCCAAACATTGTCAAATCAGTTCCTATCACTCACCCATTCAACCTACTACATTAGCCCTCTCGGAAATCCACCATAACACCTCCAAATCATGCCCGATAACCCTAAAATCCTAAGATGTCATGGCTGGATTTTCCGGATTTTCACACAAACAATGTAATCGAAAATTCGGCATTACAACAGCGCTAACACGTAATTATCAAGTATTTAGAAATCGACAGCAATCGATTTCGATCAACACAACTCATTTAATTCAACTTTGAACATTTTAATCAAAATTAAATACCCGGAAAATAAAAATTATGCTACATCCGATAGAAATTCGTAGTATTAGTATATAATGATCCCTAGCATGCAAGGAGCAATAATCTAACATCAGATTACAATTCTAACGGTTCAATCTTCATTTATACACAAAAATACAAAAATGACATTTTGAGATCTAGAATTTTTCTCTCACCTTTGATCCGAAGTAAAGCTAGGAATGCGTACAACAGGTGCCCAACAAGCGGAATCCAGCTCGGTTTGAAAAGATTCAGACTTTAAATGAGTTTTCTAAGGTAAAATTGCTTTGTAAAATAAGTTGAAAAAGCTCTCAAAATGGCCAAAGAAACTCACGGCAATGTGTGTGTGTGTTTGTGGTGTTTTTGTGCTGATTTTGTGTGTGTAGAGATTTTATAGCAAAAGTCAACAAAAGGAAAAAGTCAAAGTTAGTTTAAATTAGTATTTTTTTTGTGTTTTCTTGACTTTAAATGCATTTTCTTGATCACCAATGTTCAAAATAATTATTCAACACCCAAAATAGCTCAATTAAATTATTTTAGGTGACAAGAAGTTTTACAATCAAACAATTTCACCCGAGTCGGCTTAAAACTCAATTTTCGCAAAAGTCGGTGTAAAAACCCTAATAAATTCTTAAGCCGATTTTAAAATCGTTTTCATCAAACACAGGTCTATTAAAGTCCGTTGACTAAGTCTAGAAGGGTTAAAAAGACCAGTTTCAAAATTTTAGCGGACGTGTTTCGAAAATACTATTCACTGAAAATCGACGATAAAATTTCTGATCCCGTTTTTGATGAAAATTTCATGAATGCACATTTAGCACGTATTAGGAGTATTGACATCAAAATTATAACATTCTAGGCCCTATAGCACATAAACAGGTCATATGCACGCAAAACGAGACAAAGCACGTAAATCAAGTTAAAGCAGAAAAATGGGGTTTCATATTCTCCCCTCCTTAAAACAATTGCGTCCGCGCAATTCTCGAACTGATAGACAATTAAATCCTCAATCGTTACGCATAACAATACTTCTCTTAGTTCCCATTTATCTCTTAGGATGACAACTAACCAAAGACCTCAAAAGAACAAACTCTGTTGACTGCAAGTTGATGATCATAATTCCAAGACAATCTTCAATTCATAATTCTCTCCTACCTAATATCATATTGCATATGAAAGAAATTGCAACTCCAAGTCTTAGCGTGACACCACTAATTATCAATCATCCCCTATTACACAAAAGAGCTCTATGAACACCCCGAGGGTTTAAAAACTCATTTACGATAACATGAATCATTACTGATCAAGGAAATATCTCAAAAGTGACATTTGTCAGAATATGGCTCTTAT
Source organism: Ehretia macrophylla (assembly GCA_037974665.1). Classification (NCBI taxonomy): domain Eukaryota; kingdom Viridiplantae; phylum Streptophyta; class Magnoliopsida; order Boraginales; family Ehretiaceae; genus Ehretia; species Ehretia macrophylla. The sequence goes on along the minus strand of CM075780.1, from coordinate 16,579,054 downwards.
GAAATTTATAAGGAAATACGAATATGGAAAGTCATATTCGAGCCAACAATCAAGTGAACAAGAGCTCAAACAGGTTAGAGAATCAAGAGGCTAATAGTTTAATAAGAAAGCATGATAACTAAGATAAGAAATGTCTCAGCACCTATCAGTTAAATACGTACGAACAAAGGATGATGACGAGTCAAAACAGTGCTGAGTATGTTGAACAAAAATTCCTGAACAAGTAGATATTTCAATTCTCGATGATTGTTCAAGGAACCAACAAGTAAGTTGTACTTGAGGTGAAATAAAATTAAGAGATAAGAGATGATTAATTCAATAGAAAATATGAGTGTCAAGATAATGAGTATCTCAGCACGCAATAACCAAAGAAGTATTAATAAGAAGGACAATGCCGAGTATATTGAATGAGCAATTACAAGCAAAGTAATGACTCAAGATTTAATAATGAAACAATAGGATTAACAAGGATCAACAAGAATGACAATGATGTACTTAGGTAGGGAGTACATCAAGCAAGTGAAATTCGAATAAGTAAAATGGTATACCAAAAGAAAAATTACTTTCAAATGAATAGTAATAGGATGAAATGAAATATTGAAACGAATGGCTAGAGATATAGAATGAAATATAGAGGTCTCAAACCTTAACTCCAATAAGTGACATTGCTATAAGAAACAAATATGAATGTTAAGAATAGAAACAATGTCAAATGAGTATAGGATCCATTAATCCAATAAGCAAAACTTTCAAGAAACAATTGATATGCTAGAAAAGTGTAACTCTCTCTCAAATAAGTGAGAATAGAGTAAAAGATAATAAGACCGATAGAATTATGAAGCACAAGAAGGGTGTCCCACCTACACACTTAAACACCAACAAGTCAAATCTTACAAACTATCTTCCTCCAAAACAAGACACTAAGGAGATCTAGAGAACCTAAAGAGTCATAACAATCACCAAACAAGATAAATCACTCCAAAATTTTACATTCCGTACCAGACCAATCACTAAACGAGATAAATCACCGATTACCCAACAAGATTAACTAATGAGGACTCCAAAATCTGATAACACAATACATATTCATCTTAACCCATTATAACACTAGTGAATCATCAATCAACAATTTAGAAAGTCATACCACCTAGAACTCAAAAGCTTGACATAAGCAGGTAAATGTTCAGTCACCAAAATGCATTCTTATTTCCTCAAATAATTCTATCTCCCAACAATTACATCTTCGAATAGAGTAACTTTAGTCAGGAATTACTCCAATTGTCTCCAAGGTTTAAAGATCAAAACTCCAAAATATCCATTAATAATATAGCAATCCCAAATAGTAGACATATTCACATGTTATACCACAGTTCATTCCATTCACAAATATACATCACTAATTCCTCAAATAAATTCATTCTAAAATAACCTCAAGAAAGTATAATCTGAGTTGAGACTCCAAAAGTGTCTAATCACAACCTCACAGAAACCTCAACTTATGATTCATCTCCAAGTAATAATAAGTTAAACATGGCAACAAAAGTAATTATAATCATCAAGATACATTGCTATTTCCTCGAACAACTTCATTCTCACTAAAGGAACATCAAGATCAATCCACTAAGCCGAAACTAAAATCCATAAACATAACAATTAAAATCTAACTGATAAACTTCTAGAATAATAATAATTCAAAATCATGGCCTATCTCTATTTCCGAAAACTCTTATAACCGCCCTAGACATTAAAAGGTCACTCACGAGTTAAAACATGTATGCAACTATATCATATGAAAGACAAGTACAACGTAATGCGCAATTATCATACAATGCAACATTATCACATAACACACAATTCAACATATAAGAAGCCAACATCACATAAACAGGTTATATCACAGAAGTAAGTTATAAACAATTAAAGTCACATAAGCAACAAACTTCACATAAGACAAGTTGATCACGTAACTCACATTGGTCACTTAAAGTACATTGAGCACCTAAAGCACGTTGTTTCACATAAGCTAGTTATAAACAATTAAAAGCACATAAACAACTAACTTCACACAAGGCACAAAATCACATAAAACACAATTGTCACATAATACACATTAATCACATAATGCACATTAATTACAACACATTGAATACGTATAACACGTTATCACATAAAACATATTGACCACATTAGTTCACTTAACACACAAGGTATATTTGTCACATAGAATGTTAGACACATAAGTAAATTAATCACATAAACATATTAACATATGTTTCACTTTTCTTTCACTTAATACATACTTGCATGCTTAGACCACTACCCACATTCCGAGGATACCCCGGCTAACAGCTAACATGCGCTCTGATACCACTTAAATGTCACGCCCCAACACGACCCCTCCTATGATCAGTCAGGACGCAACGGAATTTCGGCAGTATAACGACAGTAAATAGGACACCGAGGTTCCAAACCAACCTCATTAAACATCATACATCCAGCAACTCCTTAATTCAAACAACAACATACAACACAATCATATTATACAATAAACCATCCTCGTTATACGCCTCCGTTCCAACGTAACATACAATACCTCAACCTTATCATACATTTCAAAAATAAGTTGAGACACATTTACAACTTAACCATAAACAAAAGAAAACCGCTAAGTTAACATCATTTGGATCATCATCTTTTCAATATCTATTACATTAAGAACCATAAGGTATATAAAGTCTGTTAAGCTAATATACAAACATTTAAACAACATAAAATCATGGATAAGACTCAGGAACATATGACTCGTCCACGTAAAGCACATTTTCCACATTCTCCTCTTCAGGAGGCACATACTCGTAATCCGGCTCTGCAACACCTGTAAGCATGCATTAATAGAGAGTGAGCTTATATACATAAGCCCAGTGAGGATCCGATAGATCTCGACAGTATTTACTACGCTCCTTGGATTTAGTCCTTTGAGCAAGTAAACACACAACAACAGTAATAACATTATCATCACATAACTATATAACCATTCATTAAAGGATACTCTATTTGGTGTAGCTCCAAACGCCATCACGATCTCAACCGTTCTTCTTATAACTCCCCATTACTCACGCACCCGAGGTACCTCACTAGCCCCTCCCTCCATGACACCTCCGTCATGCGAGCTGGGGGTAGCCTATGGCAGTCATGCCGTTATCAACCCGACAGCCCGACGCTGCCCGAGAGGTGGCACACACATACCAAGACTCCATAATCATCAATCATCAATCAATCATCAATCAATCAATCAATTGGGAGATCAGCAACAAGAGTGCCCGATTCCCGCATTCAATAATAATCAATCAATAACATCAATATTAAATTAAACAACAAACAACGTAGTTAGATGACAAAGTAGGCCATCTAACCGGACATGCATAATATACATAATTAAACTCTAAATTACTTATCAACAACTCACCATTCATCACTCGAACACTACCCAACCATCTAAGGCATCGTTCAAGAAATTAAAGAATGACAACCTAAACTTCTAAAATTCATAACTTACAATCTACTAATCCAAACATTGTCAAATCAGTTCCTATCACTCACCCATTCAACCTACTACATTAGCCCTCTCGGAAATCCACCATAACACCTCCAAATCATGCCCGATAACCCTAAAATCCTAAGATGTCATGGCTGGATTTTCCGGATTTTCACACAAACAATGTAATCGAAAATTCGGCATTACAACAGCGCTAACACGTAATTATCAAGTATTTAGAAATCGACAGCAATCGATTTCGATCAACACAACTCATTTAATTCAACTTTGAACATTTTAATCAAAATTAAATACCCGGAAAATAAAAATTATGCTACATCCGATAGAAATTCGTAGTATTAGTATATAATGATCCCTAGCATGCAAGGAGCAATAATCTAACATCAGATTACAATTCTAACGGTTCAATCTTCATTTATACACAAAAATACAAAAATGACATTTTGAGATCTAGAATTTTTCTCTCACCTTTGATCCGAAGTAAAGCTAGGAATGCGTACAACAGGTGCCCAACAAGCGGAATCCAGCTCGGTTTGAAAAGATTCAGACTTTAAATGAGTTTTCTAAGGTAAAATTGCTTTGTAAAATAAGTTGAAAAAGCTCTCAAAATGGCCAAGGAAACTCACGTAAATGTGTGTGTGTGTTTGTGGTGTTTTTGTGCTGATTTTGTGTGTGTAGAGATTTTATAGCAAAAGTCAACAAAAGGAAAAAGTCAAAGTTAGTTTAAATTAGTATTTTTTTTGTGTTTTCTTGACTTTAAATGCATTTTCTTGATCACCAATGTTCAAAATAATTATTCAACACCCAAAATAGCTCAAGTAAATTATTTTTAGGTGACAAGAAGTTTTACAATCAAACAATTTCACCCGAGTCGGCTTAAAACTCAATTTTCGCAAAAGTCGGTGTAAAAACCCTAATAAATTCTTAAGCCGATTTTAAAATCGTTTTCATCAAACACAGGTCTATTAAAGTCCGTTGACTAAGTCTAGAAGGGTTAAAAAGACCAGTTTCAAAATTTTAGCGGACGTGTTTCAAAAACACTATTCACTGAAAATCGACGATAAAATTTCTGATCCCGTTTTTGATGAAAATTTCATGAATGCACATTTAGCATGTATTAGGAGTATTGACATCAAAATTATAACATTCTAGGCCCTATAGCACATAAACAGGTCATATGCACGCAAAACGAGACAAAGCACGTAAATCAAGTTAAAGCAGAAAAATGGGGTTTCACAGGCACTTCTTGGTAGACTTTGCTATTGGGATTTCAATCGGACTTACTGCATGGAATTATCTATGGCATATGTGTCTCGGTCTTTATTGGTGTGTTACTGGCATTCTTTATTGGAAATTCTTCAATGGCATTCTCTAGAATTCTTAGTGGTCATTTATCTAGTACTTACTTATTGGGCAACTCTTGCTACTTCTTATTGGAGCATTGTATCGGGTATTTCTTTTGGTATTCCTCAGTAGATTTGGTATATGGAATTCCTATCCGACTTGTTGTACAGTATTACTTACAACACTCTTTGGAATTCTTATTGGGCAATCTACTAGTATTTTCCTTATTGGCATTTATTGGAAGATCTTACACTTGGAATTCTGCTTGGACTTATTATCTTGTATTGTTTACGGCTTCTCCATCGGCCTTTCCACTCAGGGGAAATCTATACTTGTTGTTTTACTAAGATGTTGCGGTAGGGACTCAGTGATTGGAGGATTTTATTTAGAGATTGGCCTTTGGTATTCTTCTCTATATTCTTTTACAGAACTTTCAGCTAGGTCTACTTACAGTAATCAGCATTGCATGAGGTGCATCTGCTCTGGCTATCTTTTAACTTTCTTATTTGGTACTTATTAGACTTCTATTGGAGATTCGTAAATAGGGTATTCCTTCGATATTCTTTATTCTTTTTGCCATTAATATGTGGTATTGATATCATCTACAGTATCCCTGCTTCAGTCTTTAGTTGGTATTTCCTCGGCATTCTTGGTTGGGATTTTTATTCGGGTTTTCCTACGAGCATTCTTATTCGCTATCTTGCTCAACAACCGATGAAGATTAGTCAGAGTTGGGTTTCAGATGATGCTGAGTTCTATTGGAAGAAGAATTGCGAGGACGCAATTGTTTTAAGCGGGGAAGGATGTGATAACCCGAACCTGTCATGCATTTAATTGCATTTAATTAAGTGTCATCTTAAATGTTAGCATTGAATTTCGTGGTTATTTTTAGTTAAACATTCATTTCTAGCATTAACTTCATAATTCTTTAAAATATTCTAGAAATAGTTAAATTAATTATTTTTAAATGAATATTGATTATTTTAAGTGTTTTGATTATTTTAATAATCGGTTTTAATTGTCTTGCATTAAAATCACTCGGTTTTCAAATAAATGAGAAAAGTAACTCCGAGCCGGAGTGAGTTTTTAACTATTCTACTAATCTACTTTTCAAAAAAAATTAAAGTTTTATATTATTGCTCATTACTTTATTAGCGATCATTTATTGACCGTGTGATTGTAGTATTTCGAAAATGAGAGTTAGAGAAATATTCCTCGGACTTAGTGAAAAATGTTTTTAGCTTAATTTAACATGTTTTAGTTATTTTTCATTTAATTGCATTGTTTTAACTTGAATTAGATTTAAAAGGTATCAAAATAAGTTTATTTCACCATTTTTGACTAAAGCTTGATTTTACAAAGGACCAAAATGCCCTTGTCACCTTTTAAATAATAAAACAAGGCAAAAATCAAGAAAAACAAATTTCAAAATTCCTCCTATGTCCCTTGCTTTGGCCGAAGCTCCAAGGAGAAAAAAAAAAGAAAGATTTTTGCTTCAATTTTCTTCTACAATCATGTGTGGAATTGCTCGGGGGTCATGGCTCAGGTCCTTGCGGGTCTTGGTCTTCAATCTCAGTGAGAGTTTTCACGCTTTTCTGCATTTAAATTCGAATTTGATTTTTGTTTCAAATTTTTAGATTTGATATATAATGTGTTATAATGCCTGTAATTGCTTGATATAGCTTCCTTTGAGTTCGTAGAGCATTGTTTGATAGTTATTTAGAGATTTTTACAGCTGGAATTGCGTATTTGAAATTGGGGAAAAACAATAAATAGTGATTTTGAATAGTAAAACCCTAGAATTTCGGATTTTGATCCGAATTGCGATTGCTTGATTTGGATAGGTGCCATTAGTGATAGAAAGATAAAATGTGCAATAAAAACGGACCGACCTTTGATAAAATTAGAAATTTGACAATGAAACGAAAAGGGGCCGTTTGACCAAAAGTTGATTGTGTTCAAATTGAGTTGGGGGTTTTGCTATTGAGGGCATGGAAGCACTTTTGGCGCTGTTGTGGCATTGATTGAGTGACCGGTTAGTATAGTTGTAGTTCAAACGTAATAGGTGGACTTTCGGGCCTCGGGTGAGAAAGTGAAGTTTAGTGACATAGAAAAGTGCCTTGTAGTGCTTAAGTGAATGTAGTGAAATCGGTTTCCTAATCCCGTGGCTCGTTTGCTCGTAATTGCCTTTGGAAGTTAGAGATTGAATAGTGATATTTGCCATTTTCATGTTTGAACTGCCATTACCTGTTTGATTGATGTTATTGTTAGTATTAATGATAATCATGCTTGAAAAGTTAATTGATTGCTATTATTGATTGTAAATGCTTGTTATCTCGTTTATCGCCACTAATCTGTACTTTTGTGTTATTGCTTGTTTATTGCTTGTATCTCGTATTGCATTGCATAAGTGTCAGGCGCATGAGTGATGGGCCTCTCTGGATAGTCTCGGGCTGCCAGTGTTGGTTGCTCTAGCTCCGTGTCCTATTCCCATTCTCGTTTGGGTTGCCTCCCAGGGAGATTTGGGTCGTAGAATTGATTGGATACTTCTGGGGTATTCCAAACTAAAGTTATAAGGTGGTTGCGCGCTTATTGTCATCGTTGTCAACATCAAGCTCGAGATTGATGTAATGCTCGTGGAATCGAATCAAATGGTACATTGCTCGTTTGAGTGAACCATAGCCTTCAGAGTGTGGTATAGCTTTGAATGGTTGTGTTAATGCTTTCTTTAATTGTTTATTGTATTGTTGTGTATATTGAATGCTTTCTTATTGATTATATTGCTTAAATGTACCTATTTGCATTGCACGACCTTCTTTCTCTCCACCTCGATATCTGTCTCGCCCTTACTAAGTATACGTGTTGTGTATACTCACTCCTCACCACCACATTTCAGGAAATGCCATGTTAGCTGGAAAGTTCATGTTTACCTCAAAGTTCGTGCTTGAAGAGTTGTCTTGTGTGCTATATGGCTTGAGTTGTCAACGATACAAAGATGTATGTTTCATGTGTTGTTTGTATTTAATGTTAAAAAAAAGAATGTAATTTAAGTTTTATTGGGTTATTGAAGTGATTTGAAAAGCTAGTTTATGTATTCAGTTAGTATAGTTTAATTTCATTGCATGTATGTATTTGTCTAAAGGAAAAGAGTTAGAATAGTTTGGGTACTTGGAAATATGTATATATACTTGTTGTGTTTATTTGTTGAGAAACAAGGCTCGGATGGCCTTGAGGTGTTTGTATGGTTGGACACGGTGCTGGTCCACTTTTATGCTATTACAAGTTTTGCATTTTGCCTAGAAATAGGGGAGACTCCGTCCGTCTTTCCCTAAAATTTTATGTCCGGGTTTGGAGTTGGGTTGTGATTAGATTGATTGATAGAACTCCCAGTCTCGAGAGGGATTGGGGTGTTACACCTACAGTCTCTAACAAGTCTTCCCCCCGCTGTTTTAGTAGCGACCTGTGCATAACACACTGCTTTCTTCATGACAGGGTTTTATTTGGTCTAGGGTTCATCAAACAATCAGTGTCCCTTACCTCAGCAGTGTCGAAGGTGTTGGTTACGTCGCGGGACTCACTCCTAAGGCTGATCCTTCTACTTCTGCTGCAGCTGGTGTAATTTTTTAGAATGCCCTTTCCGAGTTTATCACCTCTCCAGGTAATCCCCTACAACTCTAAAGACTCTTCGGTCATCGATGAGGAACCCTAAGTTAGTCTTTTGGGTCGATTAACCGACGGAATTCCTCGTCAGTGAAGTGCGCATAGAAATCTTTGTATATGGAAGCATTAGCCCCCTTTTCTTCGATATCTCAAATGAAGTGGCTAAGCTTTTCTTATAAAATCTTTCGTTGGAAACTATGTTGCATAGAACTTACGGGTTTGACCTTATCTTCAATAAAGTATAATGCTTCCCGTCGAATATCGCCATAAGGTGAAGCATTTAAAATCTTTTCAGCCTGTTGAAAAGTTTTTCTTTGAAATCCTTTTTTAGCTCCATGACTCTAAGTTTGAAAAGTTCGTGATGTAGAGTTTGATGGTAGTGGTCAACACTCATAACACTTTCCAAATTCTCGCATACCAGGGTTGAGTTGTGGTGGTAGTCATGAGCTAGTTGAGTTGGGCTTCAAGACCTTGTGCTCTGCTTCTATGGCTGAGTTTTGCTAGCGTAAGCTTGATAAGGCCACTTTAGTCGCGGATCAAGGTTCCAGTTCTAGGAGAAGGTTGATGCCAAAAGAGTATTCGATCCAGCTTGAGCTTGATTCCAAGGACTCGAACACTAAACGGAAACCATCATAAAGGGACTAGAATACTTACCAGAAAGAATAGGTTGCCGGGCTTTGCACTTCAGCCCGTGAGAATACCACTGATTAGGCGGGGACAGGATTCTAACCTGCAGTCTTCAGGTCATGAGCCTGATGAGTTGACCAATTCCTTTACCTTGCTTCATCCTCCTTGGTCCTTTTGGGCTTGGAATGCAATGTAGTCTTTTCGATCTTGTATCCAGCAAGAAAACGGATGCGCGTTAGCGCAACGGCCTTCGCACCCCTTGCTAGTTTGATGCGGTATTCTTCACACCAAGCCAATCTCGATGAAAGTACAAGCCTCCTTCACCCTGACGTGAATGGACGCTTTCTCATTGCTGGGCTCCAATCAGTGAGGAAGGTAAGGAAAAAAAGCCTTAAATCAAATTCTTTTCTACTGCTACGCTTTCTTCTCTTATGAAATTTCTAGTTACAGGGATCAACTATTGAAGTAAAGAATCTATTTGAACCTCTCCTTGAAGTAGGAATAGTTTTACATATAAGGGCATACGTCCATAAGAAGGCACGCAACTCACAAACCATCGGGTCAACAGTCCCTCAGTCTCAGTCTGACTGAGCTTGATTACTACGATAAGTGGATAGCCGGGGAGCTTCTCTCTTAGCTACGATCTTGATGGATTAGCGCTCAGGGGTTAAACTATATAGGCCAGCCGGGAAGACTCTCGAATCAAAGATCAATGAGCCAAAAACTTTCTATTTGCTTTGCTGGCTCCATCAATGTTTTGGTCTAAAACAGGGCGGTGGCAGTAACTATTGCTTGAACTTCGTACTCTAATCCAACAGCTAGCCTTCCTTCCCTACCAACCAGCCAATCTACTGAAACCGGCCTAGGAACTGCTGGCCTAGTTGAAACTATTGTTCCCTTGTCTGAAGTGTTTATTTCATACCCGAAAAAAGGTGACCCAGCCTATTTCAAAGCAATTAAGGTATCCGGTCAGTAAGCACCTGCCAAAAGGGATGAAATTGATCCCTGCTCCAAGCTATCCTCTTGTTTCTACTCCTGAACTGACTAATTTTCCTGCTGAGGAATCTAGCTCACACAGGCATCAACCGGCCTGAAATCAATAGGAACTGCCTCTCTAGAGGGTGTCTGTAACACCCCGATCCCTGTCGAGACCGGGAGTTCTATCAATCAATCTAATCACAACCCAAACCAAACCCGGGCATAATTTTCAGGGAAAATGGACGGAGTCTCCCCTGTTTCTAGGCGAAATGTAAAACTACGATAGCATATAAGTAGACCAATACCATGTCCAAACATTTAAAACCACCTCAAGGCCATGCGAGCCTCGGTTCTCAACAATTTACACTCAGCAAGTATACATACATTTCCAATTTAAAAGCTAACCTATCTCCTTTCATTTTTGACAAGTATATTCAAACTAGACAGTTAAACCAGACTAAGCTACTGCATAAAATAAACTATCATGCCATTCTAACTCTTTTCCTTTGGACATTACAAACATGCATTGAAGTTAAGCTATGCTAACTTATTACATAAACTAGCTTATCAATTTACCTCAGCTACTTAACTAAATTTAAATTACATTTATTTTGACAATAAATACAAACAACATATGAACATACATCTTTACAAACTTCGACACTCAAGCCACATAGGCACACAAGACAACTCTTCAGGCAACGAACTTTCACGAAATCACGAACTTTCCAGCTAACATGACATTTCCTAAAATGTGGTGGTGAGGAGTGAGTATACACAACACGTATACTCAGTGAGTGCGAGACAAATATCGAGGTGGAGAGAAAGAAAGTCGTGCAATGCAAATAGGCACAATTAAGCAATAAAGTCAATAAGAAAGCATTCAATACAAACGACAATGTAATAAACATTCAAGAAAGCATTAACCCAACCATTCAAAGTTATATCACACTCTGAAGGCTATGGTTCACTCTTACGAGCAATATACCATTTCACGACCGATACATCAATCTCGAGCTTGATGTTGACAACGATGACAATAAGCGCACAACCACCTTATAACACCAGTTTGGAATACCCCGGGAGTAACCATCAATTCTACGACCCAAATCTCCCTGGGAGGCAACCCAAGCGAGAAAAGGGAATAGCCACGGAGCTAGAGCAACCAACACTGGCAACCCGAGGCTACCCAGAGAGGCCCATCACTCACGTGCTGGACACTATGCAATGCAAGGCTCGATACAAGGCGATAAACGAGCAATAAAGCCACACGTGGGAGAATAACAAAGTAGGTTACTCTCGCACGCAATAGCAACAGTTGATAAGCTTTTCAATCAGAATCAATTCAAACAAGCATATCAAGCAACCCTAAGTATTCTATAGGCATAATATCAAGAAAACAAGCAAAATCACAAATCGGCCCCAACTATCAAAAAACTACCATTTCCAAACGAGCCACGAGTTCTAGAAACCGACTTCGCCAATCCTCCTAGGTCACCATAAGGCACGTCTAAAGACCCCGAAACCCTACTTTACCCTAGAATTCACGCAAAGCCCCGATTTCCCCCTTTGCTCGTTTGAACTACAACTATACTCACCAAACACCCAACCAACGCCATAATCGCACTAAAAGTGCTTCCATGGCCTCCCGAAACAATGCCATCACGCAAAATGAGAAAATACTAAACTCGACCTAAACGACCCCAACTTTCACTAAGCCATTTTTCTCCGTTTTTCCATTACACATTCCAATTAAACCACACATTTAGGCATTCTAGCATCTTCCTACATCAACAGAACACGTAACGGAGCAATTTCATCGAAACGGGGGTTTACTATTCATAAATTACTATTCAATTAACAATTTATATTTCAATTTCAATATTTAACCGCAGAAAATGTTAAAAAGCTATAAATATATGTTCTACGATTGCTAGAGAACATTCTATAAGCCTCAAAATGATCAAAATAACATTTTACGGATAAAATCCAAAAATTAAAGTTAAAGCATAAAACTTTCAAATGCGCAAATAAACATGAAACCCTCACCTTAGATGCTCCTAGACGCTAGGAAAACCTCGTAGGATGCCTCGGAAACCACCCCGTGGAAGCCCTTGCGAAGAATTGAAGATTTAAAGTTGAATTTTCTTTTTTTTCTCTCCTTTTTTTTTTGGCCCTGGCCTCTTTCTGTTCAGCTCTGATTTTTCTTTTATTTTGTGCTATTTTAGGCTATTAAAAAGATGACAAAGGTCAAGCCCCTTGGTCAAACCACTTAAAAATTGGTCAAACTAGCCTATTTCATGCATTTTAAAGCTAAAACAAGTAACATAAATCCAATTCCAGTTAAATACAACTTAAAACACTAAAATTAAAACACTAAATGCTAGTTTTCACTATTTGTTGAGGACTAGAAATCATTTCCTAACTATCTCTCTCGATATGCTATGCACTTTGCGACAACAAAGAAGTAACAATTAAATCTCAAAGAATCTAAGAAATATATCATTTTTGGAAAGCATCATAGTTTAAAATTTACTCCAGCTCGGAACTACTTTTCATTTAATTGAAAACCGAGCATTAAGTTGCAAGAAAAATAAAATCGATTAGCAATAATATGAAAAGTAGTTGATATTCCCTTAAAATAATTAACTCAAGTATTATTTCAATTACTTCTAAAAGAAATATGTAAATAAAGCTACAAATAAATGTTTAACTAAAAATAAACACAAATTCAATGCCAACATTTAAGATGTCACTTAGTTAAATGCAATTAAATGCCATTAAATGTATGCCGGGTTCGGGTTATCATAGTGTCAACCAAGCCCCAGCCAACAAAAGGAAAAATGATACATTTGGAATCTATTCTCTAGCGGAAAACTGCTTATTCATTCATCGGCGCAGCTCAACACTATACTTGAGGAATGAGAGATGGCTAAGATAGGTCTACTGCTAGTATAAATTCCCTCCCTAATGACTTTCCTTACTCAAACTTTCCAATTCAGCGAAGGAAATTGGCCTACATGCAACTAGAAAAGTCAATCTTGTCCTAGATTGTGAAACCCCATTTTTCTATCCTGTCTCGTTTTGCGTGTTTATTCTCGTTTTGCGTGAATTGACCTATCTATGTGCTATATGACTTAGAATGTGGTAATTTTGATATTAATACTCCTAGAACATACTAAATGTGCATACATGAAATTTTCATAAAAAATGGAGTCAGAAATTTTATCGTCAATTTTTAGTGAATAGTATTTTCGAAACACGTCTGCTAAAATTTTGAAACTGGTCTTTTTAACCCTTCTAGACCTAGTCCACGGACTTTAATAGACCTGTGTTTGATTAAAACGGATTTCAAATCGGCTTAGGAATTTATTAGGGTTTTTACACCGACTTTTGCGAAAATCGAGTTTTAAACCGACTCGGGTGAAATTGTTTGATTGTAAAACTTCTTGTCACCTAAAAATAACCTCCTTGAGCTATCTTGGATGTTGAATAATTTTTTTGAACATTGGTGATCAAGAAAATGCATTTAAAGTCAAGAAAACACTAAAAATACTAAAGTTTCAACTTTGACTTTCATTTAAATTGTTGACCTTCATGCATATATCACCAACACACACAAGAAAAGCACAAAAACACCTTCATTTTCACCTAGATGGCCGAGAGCTTCATGGGAGAATAGCCAAGCTTTTCTTCAAAGTTTTCCAAGCAAATTTTCAAAGAAAAACCTAGTTTTTGTCTGTAGAACTTCGTGCCGAGTTGGATTCCGCTTGTTGGGCATGCATTGCATGCATTTCTAGGCTTATATCGCATCAAAGGTGAGAGAAAATTTCTAGATCTCAAAACTCATCTTTTGTGTTTTTGCGTAGAATTGATTATCGAACCGTCAGAATGTTAATCTGATATTAGATTATTGCTCCATGCATGCTAGGGATCATTTATATGTATTCTTGCTAGATTTGAACCGTTGTAGAAAAATTATTTATTTTCGGGTATTTAAAGTTGATTAATTTGCTAAATGTTGATTATCTTGAGTTGTATTGGTCGAAATCAATTGCCGTCGATTTCTAAAAGTTTGATAATTACGTGGTAGCGCCGTTGTAATGCTGAATTTTTGATTGCGAGGTCGGTGCTAAAATCCGGAAATTTCAGCCATGACACACTAGGGTTTTAGGGTTATTGGGCATGATTTGGATGTGTTTGGGTTGGTTTCTGAGGGGGCTAATGTAGATGATTGAATGGGTGAGTGATAGAAACTGATTTGGAGTTGTTTGGATTAATAGAATGTAAGATATGAATATTTGAAGTTTAGGTTGTCTTTCTTTAAAATGTTAGATTATGCCTTTAGTTGATTGGGTGTGGTTTGAGTGATTGAATTGTGAGTTGATGATGGGTAAAGTAGGGTTTGATTGTGTGTTGAATGCATGTTCGGTTGGTTGGCCTACTTTGTCATCTAATTTAGTTATTTGTTGTTAAATTGATTATTGATGTTATTATGATGATTATATGATTATTGATGATTATTGATTGATGAATGATGCTGGGAGATAGGCAGTTCTGCTAGACTGTCCTCCTATGAATGATTGATGTTTATTATTATTGCTAAGTCTTTGGTATGTGTGTGCCACCTCTCGGGCAGTATCGGGCTGTCGGGTTGATAACGGTATGACTACCAGAGACTGCCTACAGCTCGTATGACGGAGGTGTCATGGAAGGAGAGGTTATTGGGGTACCTCGAGTGCGTGAGTTTATGGGAGTCATAAGAAGGCTGTTATGATCGTGATGGCGTTTAGAGCTACACCAACTAGTGTATCCTTTATTGAATGGTCATTATAGATTATATGATGATAGTATTATTGATGTTATTGTGTGTTTACTTGCTCAAAGGATTATTTCCAAGGAGTATAGTGAATATTGTTAGAGATCTATCGGATCCTCACTGGGCTTATTTATATAAGCTCACTCTCTATTATTACATGCATACAGGTGTACTTTCGTAGGATTACAGGTACGTGCCTCCTGAAGAGGAAAATGTGCCTTACGTGGATGAGTCTTATGTTCTAGAGTCTTATCCTTGATGTTGTATTGTTTTACTATCTTGTATAATAACTTAGTAGACTTTTATATGCTTTGTAGTTCATAATGTAAAAGATGTTGAAAAGATAATGAATTAGTTGATGTTGTCTTAGTAGCCTTTCTTTTGTTTATGATTAGGTTGCTAGATTGGCTCAATATGTTTTTGTAATGTATATTAAGGTTCATGTATTATGTTGGAACGGAGGCGTATAACAAAGAATGATTATGGTGTAATATGGTTGTTGTATGTTGTTATTTATTGAGGAGTTGTTTGTTGTATGGTTTATGGAGTTGATGTATGATGTTCTATTGAGGTTGGTTTAGAGCCTCGGTATCCTATTTACTATCGTTATACTGCCGAAATTCCGTTGCGTCCTGACTGATTATAGGAGGGGTCGAGTTGGGGCGTGACATTTAAGTGGTATCAGAGCGCATGTTTAGTTGTCAGCTGGGGTAATCTCGGAATGTGGGTAATGGTCTTAGCATGAAAGCATGTATGAAAAGAAAGAAAAGTGGAATATGTGTTAATATAATTAAATGATAAGTGATTATGTGACTAAAGTGCTTATGTGATTATGTGTTTGTTTATGTGATTAATACTTAAGTGATTTATGTGTTTTATGTGATTTATGTGCTTAATATGACTTTGTTGTTTATGTGCTAATAGTTGTTTATAACTTGTTTACGTGCTGTAACCTGTGCTAACAAGCATTATCAACAATTGATATACAATTCAATCATAATCAAGTATAACGAGCATAATAATCCACAATAAGCATTATATAAGCAAGTATTATAAAAAATCAACTAAAACACTAAATGACCCCAACTCTCTCAATGCTACTACTTCCAAACGAGCTACGAGTTTTGAAAACAGACTTCACCACTCCTCCTAGAACACCGTACGGCACGTTTAAAGACCACGAAACCCTACTTTACCCTAGAATTCCTGCAAAGCCCCGATTTTCCCCTTTGCTCGTTTGAACTACAACTACCTCAACTGATCACCCAACCAATGTCATAACTACACCAAAAATGCTTCCATGGCATACTACGACAATGCCTTCACGCAAAATGATAAAATACCAAACTCGACCGGAACGACCCCAACGTGTACCAAGCCATTTTTCTCCATTTTTACATTACACAACCAAAATAAATCATACATCTAAGCATTCTAGCATATCTAGCACCTTCCTACATCAACATATCACAAAACAGAGCAACTTTTATGAAACGGGGATTTACTATTCACATTTTACTATTCCATTGTCAAATTAAATTGCAATTGCTATATTTAACCGTAGAAAATGCTAAAAAGCTACAAATACATGTTCTACAATCATCAAGGAACATTCTTTAAGCAACAAAACGGATAAAATAACAACCTACGGCTAATCAAAAAAATTAAAGTTTAGACATAATTATTTCAAATGTGCAAATAACGATGAAACCCTCACCTTAGACGCTACTAGACGCTAGAAAACCACGTTGGAAGCCTCGGAAACAACCCCATGCAAGCCCTCGCAAAGATGTGAAGATTTGAAGTTGAAAATATTTTTTTTTCTTTTCTCCTATGGTTTCGGCCATCTCTTTTTTTTTTCAGCTTTCCTTTGTTTTTTTTTATGTCATTTTATGCTTATCAAAGATGACAACAAGTCAACAAGTCAAAGCTCGTGGTCAAAGCTAACTTAAACTTTGTCAACTAAGCTTATTTCATGCATTTTAAGGCCAAAACAACTAATACAATTATAATTCTAGTCAACAACAACTAAAACACTAAAATTTAAACACTAAATACTAGTTTTCACTATTTGCTGAGGACTAGAAATCATTTTCTAACTATCGCTCTCGATATGCTATGCACAAAACGACGAAGAACGAATAACACCTAAATATTATGGAATATAAGAAAAATATAATCTTTGAAAAGAAACTTAGTTCAAAATTTACTCCGGCTCGGAGCTACTTTTCATTTAATTGAAAACCGAGCATTAAGGTGAGAGAAAATAAAAGTAGGTAACATAAATATGAAAAGTAGTTGATACTCCGTTAAAATAATTAACTCAAGTATTATTTAATTACTTCTAAAAGAAATATGAAAATAATGCTACAAATGAATGTTTAACTAAAAATAAACACAAAATTCAATGCTAACATTGAAGATGACACTTAATTAAATGCAATTAAATGCCATTAAATGCATGCCGGGTTCGGGTTATCACATATTTCCCCCTTAAAACAATTGCGTCCTCGCAATTCTTCTTCCAATATACCTCAGCATCATCTGAAACCCAACTCGGACTAATCTTCATCGGTTGCTGAGCAAGATAGTGAATAAGAATGCTCGTAGGAAATCCCGAATAAAAATCCCAACCAAGAATGCCGAGGAAATACCAACTAAAGACTGAAGCAGGGATACTGTAGATGATATCAATACCACATATTAATGGCAAAAAGAATACCGAAGGAACACCCTATTTATGAATCTCCAATAGAAGTCTAACAAGTACCAAATAAGAAAGTTAGAAGATAGCCAGAGCAGATGCACCTCATGCAGTGCTGATTACCGTAAGTAGACCTAGCTGAAAGTTTTGTAAAAGTATATAGAGAAGAATACCAAAGGCCAATCTCTAAATGAAATCCTCCAATCACTGAGTCCCTACCGCAACATCTTAGTAGAACAGCAAGTATAGATTTTCCCTGAGTGGAAAAGCCGAAGGAGAAGCCGTAAACAATACAAGATAATAAGTCGAAGCAGAATCCCAAGTGTAGGATCTTCCAATAAATGCCAATAAGAAAAATACTAGTAGAATGCCCAATAAGAATTCCAAAGAATACCGTAAGTAATATTACACGATAAGTTCGATAGAAATTCCAATTACCAAACCAACTGAGGGATGCCAAAGAAAATAACCGAACAATGCTCCAGTAAGAAAGTAGCAAGGATTGCCCAATAAGTAAGTACTAGATAAATGGCCACTAAGAGTTCTATAAAATGCCATTGAAGAATTGCCAATAAGGGATGCCAGTAACACACCAATAAAGACCAAGACACAAATGTCATAGATAATACCATGCAGTAAGTCCGATTGAAACCCCAATAGCCAAGTCTACCAAGAAGTGCCAATAGAAGTTCCAAAGAATACCCAATAAGAAAACCAAAGAATGCTCCAGAGAACAACCAAATAGAACCCCAAAAGAAAGCTACTCTTTCACAACTGTTAAGCACAGAGGAGGACCTTAGAGATTCGCCAATAACTGAGCTCCAAAAGCAAACACCAACTCCCAAATAAAGGCTAGTCAAATACTGCTCATTCCCGTCAATCCACGTAACTTGGAGGGCCTGCTACTAACCACTTCTCTTCAGGGGTGGAAAAAGTCTTTCATACCATTTCAACAGGACATGTATGAATGCCAAGATATCACATTTATACATATATGCCTTAATCTATTATGCAAGCATGTTTGTAAAACAGCTTATAAAACAGTTTATTCAACAAAGTCACTCAAGCACGACAATCAAGTCAAGCACAAAATAATCAATTTAAATCACGGCACAACCAATTCAAGACATTCCAATACACACATTACAAGCAATACTCCAAGTAAATAACAATTCACGAGGTCGATTCGATTCACGATGCCAATTCGATACAAGAGTTGTCACTTCACTTCACGTAATACACCTTTAGCACATATCATATAACTATTTAACATGGGTGCACACATTTAGGTCAAGACACACAATCTCACATACAGGCACACACTTTCAAGACACACTTAACAAGCACACATTCAAGGATCACCACCCACCAGACCGAGGACCCTATCCCGACTTATGAGCTAAACAAGCTCTGATACCACTTGTAACACCCCGATCCCTCTCAAGACCAAAAGTTCTACTAATCAATCTAATCGCAACCCAATTCTAGACCCAAGCATAAAATTTAGGAAAAACGAACGGAGTCTCCCCTGTTTTTAGGCAAAATGCAAACATGCGACAGCATATAAGTGGACCAGTACCGTGTCCAACCATACAAACACCTCAAGGCCATCCGAGCCTTGTTTCTTAACAAATAAACACAACAAGTATATATACATTTCCAATTTAAAAGCTAACCTATCTCTTCTCATCTTTGACAAGTACATTCAAGCTTGACAATTAAGCCATACTAACCTATTGCATAAAATAGACTATCTTACCATTCTAACTCTTTTCCTTTGGACATTACAAACATGCATTGAAGTTAAACTATACTAATTAGATACATAAACTAGCTTATCATTCAACCTCAATTACCTAGTTAAATTTAAATTACATTCCTTTTAACATTAAATACATACAACACATGAAACATACATCTTTGCATCTTTGACAACTCAAGCCACATAGCACGCAAGAAAACTCTTCAAGCACGAACTTTCACGTAACCACGAACATTCCAGCTAACATGGCATTTCCTGAAATGTGGTGGTGAGGAGTGAGTATACTCAACACGTATACTCAGTGAGGGCGAGATATATATCGAGGTGGAGAGAAAGAAGATCGTGCAATGCAAATAGGTACAGTTAAGCAATATATTCAATAAGAAAGCATTCAATATAAACGACAATACAATAAAAAATTAAAGAAAGCATTAACACAACCATTTAGAGCTATACCACACTCTGAAGGCTATGGTTCACTCATACGAGTAATGTACCAATCATGATTTCGATGACTTTGACGACGACACACCGGCTCACCCACCTTATAACTTCCGTTAGAGTACTCCGGACATACTCTGTCAATTCTACGACCCAAAACTCCCTGGGCGGCAACCCAAGCGAGAACGGGAATAGGACACAGAGCTAGAACAACCAACCCTGGCAGCCCGAGACTACCCAGAGAGGCCCGTCACTCACATGCCTGACACAATGCAATGCAATACAGAGAATATAACGATAATCGAGCAAGGCACTGTAGTGCGGGTTAGTAACAACATGCGATACAATAAGCATTTACAATCAATAAAAGAACAATAACAACACTAACAAGCATTATCAACAATTGATATAAAATTCAATCATAATCAAGTATAACGAGCATAATAATCCTCACTAAGCATTATATAAGCAAGTATTATAAAAAATCAACTAAAACACTAAATGACCCCAACTTTCTCAATGCTACTACTTCCAAACGAGCTACGAGTTTTGGAAACCGACTTCACCACTCCTCCTAGAACAGTGTAAGGCACGTCTAAAGACTACAAAACCCTACTTTACCCTAGAATTCCGGCAAAGCCCCGATTTCCTCATTTGCTCGTTTGAACTACAACTACCTCAACCGATCACCCAACCAATGTCATAACTGCACCAAAAGTGCTTCCATGGCATACTACGACAATGCCTTGATGCAAAACGATAAAATGCCAAACTCGACCGGAACGACCCCAACGTGTACCAAGCTATTTTTCTCCATTTTTACATTACACAACCCAAATAAATCATACATCTAAGCATTCTAGCATATCTAGCACCTTCTTACATCAACAGATCACAAAACATAGCAACTTTTACGAAACGGGTATTTACTATTCACATTTTACTATTCCATTATCAAATTAAATTGCAATTGCTATATTTAACCGTAGAAAATGCTAAAAAGCTACAAATGCATGTTCTACAATCATCAAGGAACATTCTTTAAGCAACAAAACGGATAAAATAACAACCTACAGCTAAATCACAAAAATTAAAGTTTAGACATAATTATTTCAAATGCGCAAATAACGATGAAACCCTCACCTTAGACGCTACTAGATGCTAGGAAAACCACGTTGGAAGCCTCGGAAACAACCCCGTGCAAGCCCTCGCGAAGATGTGAATATTTGAAGTTGAAAATATTTTTTTTCTTTTCTCCTATGGTTTCGGCCATCTCTTTTTTTTCAGCTTTCCTTTGTTTTTTTATGCCATTTTATGCTTATAAAAGATGACAACAAGTCAGCAAGTGAAAGCCCTTGGTCAAAGCTAACTTAAACTTGGTCAACTAAGCTTATTTCAGGCATTTTAAGGCTAAAACAACTAATACAATTATAATTCTAGTCAACAACAACTAAAACACTAAAATTTAAACACTAAATACTAGTTTTCACTATTTGCTGAGAACTATAAATCATTTCCTAACTATCGCTCTGGATTTACTATGCACAAAATGACGAAGAACGAATAACACCTAAATATTATGGAATATAAGAAAAATATAATCTTTGAAAAGCAACTTAGTTCAAAATTTACTCCGGCTCGGAGCTACTTTTTATTTAATTGAAAACCGAGCATTAAGGTGCGAGAAAATAAAACCAGGTAACATAAATATGAAAAGTAGTTGATACTCCGTTAAAATAATTAACTCAAGTATTATTTAATTACTTCTAAAAAAAATATGAAAATAATGCTACAAATGAATGTTTAACTAAAAATAAACACAAAATTCAATGCTAACATTTAAGATGACACTTAATTAAATGCAATTAAATGCTATTAAATGTATGCCGGGTTCGGGTTATCACAGCTTAGGCAAGAGTCTTTCTGCGGTTGTAGTGAGCAACGAGAGAGGTTAAATAAAATGCCCTAAGGGATGGATGCGGTGTAACGGTACTTTAACTATATATAGGCTACCTCGCATATTGATGAAGCATTGAGTATTGAGGGATCCTCGGGGGAAAGCAAGGTTTAAGCATTCCCTTCTCCCGATCCCCCAATGTTAAGGGAAGGGTAGAAGAATTCCAATCTGTGACGCCTCAGATACACCAAGACCAGCCCCAGGTGTGACCCTAGACTTTGTCAATGAAGAAGGAGCTGTTAATGAATTGCCTGAAGTGAAGCAAGGGGTAACTCCTTCAAGCCGGAAAAGGGCGCATTCAATCACGAAAGACCGTATTTTTCACTTGTTTTTGTTGGATAATCCTTTGTTTCCAGATTATTATATAATAAGTAGTTTCTCAATCAGTGACGCTACGTACCTTCCATTATAAGGAAAATGTGTTCTCTTCTAGGTGGCTTCCCTACCAACTATTGGAAGTTTGCTTGAGAGTTTCCTTGCAGACAGTTGAGTTGTCTTCTATCATGTTGCCCTCTATGCATTTAGTCCTAAGACAGATAGAATCTAGGGCTTGATTCTGGTTTTCCTATAGGGAGTCGGAATCTTTCTTTCTTTTCGAGGGTGGGGCTATATTTCCCTGAGAGTTATGTTCCATTGTTGTTGGTTTTAGATCAAGTGCCATCAATATCTGTTGGGCAAGTAGGGAAAGGTTCGTAGACGCTCGACTGTTTTATATTTCTTAGTATTACTGAGTATTACTTACCTAGGTAGTATTCTATTAATAAGGCATTAATATCATCTTAAGATTCGAATAAGATATATACATATTTAGTATTTTAAGTTAAGAGAATATCAAAGTAAAATGGTCCTAAAGTAGCTCGACTAAAAGAAGAGGGAAAGCTAGTGGAATGGAAATACCTCACCTCCTCTGCAGGTATCTTTATCTTCCAGTTAAGGTTATATTACAAGTTCATATGGAAGGGCTAAAGGGTATTCCCTTGTTAGTGATGTAAAGAAAAGAAAGGTTATTCTCCTGTGAGGAATGCTATGTCTGTCTGCCGAGATAGCTGTTGTTACTTATGTTCAGGGATTTTCCCCTCATTTTTGCTTTGGGCTTTGTCACCGCAGGATAAGTATGTGGGTTATGTGCGGTATCCTCCCAATATATATGGGTTATGGCATTTATCCCCTTTCTCATTAATGTTTAGAGTCGAGCTTGTTGGAAGTCACGGATTTCTTCTTGTTGTCTGTTGTAAGATTCTCCCAAGCCAAGTTGGAGTCATAAGATACTCCCCTGCATTTCGAGTAATAAGGGCATCAAGAATTTCTGCCTTCAATTCTGTTAGAATACGAGCTCCCTTGAATACATTTGCAGTTCATTTCGATGGGGATTGAGTTGGAGTCCCTGTCTCCGTATTCCGTGTAACAGTAGTCCTGGTATCAATAGGTGAAGTCCCCGTATCGCTATTCCGCTTTCTATCAGTCTTCATACCAATCCCTGGTTCATACTTATAGTAGTAGTCTTTGGGATAGCAGATTCACTTCTCGGGTAAGCGAGTAGGCAAGACAGTGTAAAATAGATTGAGAATATAGAACATATGTACAACTGAGTTCTATTCCATCCATTAGGATAGATGCAATTGGAGTGGCCCTTTTATATGGGGTTCTTTCTCTAGTAGCAGTCCCCAATCCAGCAGTCTCTTTTTCTTGTGAGTGTGAGTTCCCTTTGGAGTTCTCGGCCAGGAGGTATAGGAGTAGTTTCTGTGAAACCCCAGTTTTCGTCTTTACCTCGATTTGTGTGTCTTTGTCTCGATTTGCGTGATTTGACCTGTTTATGTGTTATATGAGTTAGAATGTGCTAAATATGTGATTTATATTCCTAATACATGCTATGTGTGCATTCATGAAATTTTCATCAAAAACGGCATTGAAAATTTTATCGTCGATTTTTGTAAATAGTATTTTGAATACCTGTCCGCTAAAAATTTTACAAGGGTATTTTAAACGTTTTAAAACCTAGTCATCGGATATTAATAGACCCATGTTTGATTAAAACGGATTTGAAATCGGTTTTGGAATTTTAAAAGTTTTTATACTTTTTTTTGCAAAAATCGAGTTTTAAGCCGACTCAGTTGGAAATGTTTGCATGTAAAACTCTTTGTCATCTAAAATAAATTATCTAGAATTAGTCTAAGTGTCAATTTAATGTTTGAGCATTAAATAGTCTAAAACTAAATTAAAAGACTAGAAAATAAATTAAAAGACTAAAAAAATACTAAATTGCTCAAGTTTGACTTTGCATTATTTTATTTGACTTGCCTTATATATACTAAATAACTAAAAATAGTTCACAAATGAAAGCTCAAAACACCACAAACACACACATACATGGCCGAAACCATCAAGGCCATTTTTGCTTGAATTTTGATCAAAATTTTCATTAGATTTTGCAATACAAAGCCTTTGCACTTGGATCAAAGTTTGTTCTTGCTTGTTGGGCATCCATTCTACACCTTTCTTGCATCAAACAACATCAAAGGTGAGAGAAAAATTCTTGATCTCAAAATGTCATTTTTATGTTTTTGCATATAATTGAATTTTGAACCGTTAGAATGTTGAATTGATGTTATATTATTGCTCAGTGTATGCTAAGGATCGTTTATATGTGTTTATATAAGATTTGAACCGTTGTAGCATGAATTTTATTTTTCGGGTATTAAAAGTTGAGTTGTTGGCTATTTGTTAAATATCTAGAGTTGTGGTTGTTGGAATCGATTGTTGTTAGCTTGTAAAAGTTTGTTAAATATGTGGTAGTAATGTTGTAATGCCTAAATTTCGATTGTGATGTTGGTGTGAAAGTCCAGAAATTTCAGCCTAGGTGCATTGAGGTTTTAGGGTTGTTGGGCTTGATTTGGATGGTTTATGGTTGGTTTCCGAGGGGGTTAATGTTGTTGATTGAGTGGGTGAGTGATAGAAACTGGTCTGGAGGTTATCGGTTTAGTAGAATGTAAGTTATGACTTTTAGAAGTTTAGGCTGTCTTTCTTTAAAATGTTGAGTTATGTCTTTGGATGTTTGGGTGGTATTTGAGTGAACGAATTGTGAGTCGTTGATGGTTAGACTAGGGTTTGAATGTGTGGTTATTGTATGTTAAGTTGGATGGCCTACTTTGTCATCTAACTTAGTTGTTGAGTTGTTAATTGTTTATTTGATGATATGTTGTTGAAATGATGATTATTGATTGATTATTGATGAACCGGGAGATAGGCAACCTACTTTGTTGTCCTCCTATGATATTTGATTATTGATGAGCCGGGAGATAGTCAACGTGAAAGGTCGTCCTCTTGAGATTTGAATGTTTATTATTATTGTCATGAGTCTTGATATGCGTGTGCCACCTCTCAGGCAGCGTCGGGCTGTTGGGTTGAAAACGGCATGACTATCATAGGCTACCCCTAGCTCGTATGGGCGGAGGGGCCATGGAGGGAGGGGCTAGAGAGGTACCTCGGGTGCGTGAGTAATGGGGAGTTACAAGAAGAATGGTTGAGATCGTGATGGCATTTGGAGCTACACCAACTAGAGTATCCTTTATTGATTGGTCATTATAATTAATGTGTTTATATTGTTATTGATGATTATTATGTGTTTACTGCTCAGAGGATGATTTCCAATGAGTATAGTAAATACTGTTAGAGATCTATTGAATCCTCACTGGGCTTGTTTTATATAAGCTCACTCTCAATTATTGCTTGTATACAGCTGTTATTGATCAAGGTTACGGATACATGCCTCAGGAAGCTGAGAATGTGCTTTATGTGGACGAGTCTTGTGTGCCGGAGTCGTTGCCATGAGTTTGTCTTAGTTGTTGTTATATGTTATATTGTATTACTCAACTATAAGACTTATGTATATTGCTAATTTAGTAGTCTTGTTTTGGAACATGGTTAAGTTGCTAGATTGGTTATAATCTATATTGGGAAAAATGTATGTTATATAGTAAAAGTATGATGTTGGAACAGAGGCATATAACTTATGGATGCAATGGTAAAAGAATGTTTAATGTATATTTTTGTTGCGTTGTATGTTGTTAACTCGATTGTAGAGTTGGTTGTTGATTTGTGGAGTTGGTTGTATGATGTTCCAAAGAGGTTGGTATAGAGCCTTGGTGTCCTAATTACTGTCGTTATACTGCCGAAATTCCGTTGTGTCCTGACTGATTGTTGGAGGGGTCGAGTTGGGGCGTGACAGTTTCGTTGGCCTTTTTTGCTATTGCCATTGTCCCAGGAGAGGAATAGCTCATAGCTCAAATATACAATTACAAGAAAGTTGAGCTCTTATATACAATAAGGGGTTGTTACACTAGCGAATTGGATGGTTTTCCCTTGGTTTTCTAGGATTTCTTTTGATTAGGACTATTAGGCTTCCCCTTTTGTTAGCCAATGACATTTCTGCTCCTTCTTTGCGAGCTAGTTCCATTGTGAGTTTCGATCGATCTATTTGAAGTTTTTTCCTCGTGTTCCCCAAAAGGCATATGAGTGTAAGGCCAAGCGCACTCACCAGGCAACGTATGTCCGAACGACCACCTAGTTTATCCAGCGTCTCATCCTTCAGCGTCATGTCACCCTGGATATACCACCGAGGTGTTTGACATTAGCTTTCCAGGCCTAGTCCATCCTGTTCATTTCTGTTTCTCATATGGGCTAGGGGCGGGTATCCAGATCCCCCTTCGGTCTCAATCCCCCCACTGCAGTCAAACCTCTCTTCTGGCCAGGTTATCTTGTTCTCTTGTGCTCTGATCTTAGTATCTGGCGTAAGTCCATTGGGTGACCAATCGAGAGGTTCCCATAGCTTCCTAAAGAGAAGTCTGTCATCCTTGTGTCGTCAGCTGGCTACAACTAACCATATCTCCTTGGACCCAAGGAGGGGCCTCAGCGAACACATGATACCACTACTAGTCTATACCCGATCTATACATCTTAGGATATATAGATCTTATCCCATTTCCTTATTGATGTCGCATATGCACTGTTAACACTGTAATATAGAAGGTCACAACCTACTCTATTCCTTAGCAGGAATAGCGGCCTTGGTAAGAGCTATTACAGGACTATACCTGTAAAGGATCTGTATTGGAATGCTAGTTTCGCTCCTAGAGGAGTAGTAGCAGGTAACACAGAATAGTTACAGATAGAGAGAGGTAAGAGAGGTATTAGAAAGGGCTCGAAGTAGAAGCTTTGGCAGTTTACCATGGCAAAAGTACACCACTATATTTGTCCTTACTCTGTTCTTAGAAAGAGAGTCAACCGATGCACGAAAAGGAACTGAATCCGTAGCAGCTCTGACTCTTGCCGCTCTTTCATTACTGACCAGTGGTTGAGGAAGTGAATCAGAGTACACTTTTGGGATCTTATCCGTTTATCATAGAGAGTATGTAAGTGTTCAATTAGCCGGTCTTCTTCTTTGGCGAACCCCGATGACTTTCCTTCTAAGACATAGTAATTGTTTTCAAAGGCTAGAAGGGCTAATAGGGCCTTAAGGGCTAGAGCTTTCAAGCAAAAAGGGCGGTTTGACATTAGAAAGAAAAAAAAAAGGCAAGGTTTAGAATCCTCCATTCCCGACGGGGGGACCAAGAGAGACTAGTTAATTGAATGCCCTGTTAGAATTGAATCATAAGCATCGGAAGAATAATTCTCTTAGTAGAAAAGAATGAAATTCAATTAGTCCCCTCGCAAAATAGCAATATAGATCCACTTCTCATTTGCAAGATCTGGTGTTCATGGAATCGAGTTAAGATATACTTGCATCTTCTTTTATACAAAATTATCTCTATTACCGAATCAAAGACAGATTCAACAAGGCAAGATAAGATTAAGCATTCACTTCAGGAAACCAAGAAGTTAGTCAGCATGAAGCTGTGGAATTGAATTCAACTCTACGTTGAAAGCAGGAAAGAAAGAAGAAACTATTTTTGAGAGAGTGTTTTAGGGCCTACGTCTAGCTGTAGTCCTTTCTTGGTCGGTGCGTATAACGCTCCGATCCCTAACGAGACCGGAGGCTCTAATAACCAAGCTATTCTCAACCCCATTTCCAAACCCAGTCACAAAATTTAGGAAAAACAGACAGAGTCTCCCCTGTACCGTGGACATTCTGAAAACCTGTAAACAATCAAATAAAACAACGAAGCAAAAGGAACAACGTTTGTAATTGAAATCCAAACTTCAAGGCCATCCAAGCCTTAAGCAACACAAGACAATATAAATACACACAAGCATGCAACAATAGTCCTAAAATCTTTGTCTTCATTCCCTTATCATACCACTCTATGTTAGCAATTAAACATTCTCATAAATTAATGCCAACCATACATTCGTTCATTCACACCCAAGCATGCAACGTAGCTAGAAGCAGAAGCATAAGATATTACATGCCACAATTCCATAACACTTGCTACATCCACTTAGCTTTCAAACCTGCAACTACCCAAATATATACATAAGCCCTTAGGCTCCAAAATAGAACAGAAAGTAGGACAAGCAAGGTCTTCCACAGTTTAGCAGGCAATCACTCTAATCTCAAGTAATAGTACAAAGCAATCAAGGCAATTCCTCCAACAGTATCACCTGAAACATGTTTAGCGAGGTATGAGCAAAAATTCCTTCTTGGATGCACAAAGGGCTGGTCATATTTGCTACAGTAATTTCAGCATTTTTTTTTTTTGGTTTTGCTAGTTATAAGCTTAAGTTGTTGTTATATTGAGCATATATTAGGGTGGGTCATGTTGGGTGCATATATGGGCTATTAAAATGAGTCTAACTAGCTTTAAAACGAGTCTAAGGTGCAAATAATTGTTAGCTAATTAAAACACTTAGTTAAGTCACATAACACTATTCATTAGTCAACAAATTATTTTCTAAACGAAGGCTCCTAATGCATTTAGCTCAAACGCATATTTTTCTCATTCCTAAAACAATTAATATGATTTAAGAAAATTGTTATTTCGAAGTAATTAAGTGGTTGAAAAATGTAATGAATAGTAACCACATAAAGTAACAAGTAATGCACAGTAAAGATGCGCAAATAGTGGATGCAATAGTTAAAATGTGTACGGTGAAGTTCTCGGGCGTTACATCCTCTCCCCTTTAACCAAATTGCGTCCACGCAATTCTTCTTCCAAAAGAACTCCGCATCAACTGAAAACCAACTTCAATTACTCTTCATCAGTTGTTGAGCAAGATTACCGTATACGAATTCTCGTAAGAACCCATTAAGAAATTCCAGTAGTACTGCCAGCGAATCCCTAAGTAATAAGGCCAAATAAAGGCTCCAATAGAAATGCTACTTAGAAATCCGAATAAGAATCTCACTGGCACAAATACCATAGAAAAGTAGAATCCCAACTAAGTGCGGCGAGAAAATACTAATAAAAGACCCGAGTAGGAGTACTGTAGATAATACCATTTAATAAGGCTGAAAAGAATCCCATATACTAAGCCTTTCGAGAGATGCTGACAAAAGAATACCAGGAGAAGTCCCAATAAGAAAATACCAAGAAAATGCTCAAGAGAACCCTCATATAGAAATCCCGAAAGAAGCCACTCATTTAAGACTGCTAAGCGTAAAAGAACACCTTAATAGAATGCCAATAACCGAGCTTCAACTATAAACACTAACTCCCAAATAAAGGTTGATCAAATGCCTCTCATTCCCACTAATCCACATGGCTTATAAGGCCTGCCACTAATCAGCTCTCTTTAGGGGGAGAAAGAAGTCTTTCTTACCATTTCAACGGGACATGTATGAATGTCAATATATCACATTTGCACATATAGATTTTAAACTATTATGCAAACCTGTTTATATAAGAGTTTATAAAGTAGTTTAATCAACAAGACAATTTAAATATGAGTCACGACATAACCAATCCAAATCTCCTCAAAATTTAATTCAAAAACATTCAAGTACACGCATTACAATCAATAATTCAAGCAAATAATGATTCACGAGGTCACTTTGATTACGAGGTCAATTCGATTCACATTTAGTCACTTCACTTCACTTAACAAGCATTCAACACATAATGCACAACTATATCACATGGATACACACATTCAATTCAAGACACCCAACCTCACATACAAACACACACTTCCAAGGCACACGTAACAAGCACACATTCAAGGCTTACTACCCAACAGACCGAGGACCATATCCCAGCTGAGAGCTAACTAAGCTTTGATACCATCTGTAACGCCCCGATCCCTCATGAGACCAGAGGCTCTAATAACAAAGCTATTCTCAACCCTATTTTCCAAACCCGGTCACAAAATTTAGGAAAAACGGACAGAGTCTCCCCTATACCGTGGACATTCTGAAAACCTGTAAACAATCAAATAAAACCACGAAGCAAAAGGAACAACATTTGTAATTGAAATCCAAACTTCAAGGCCATCTGAGCCTTAAGCAACACAAGACAATATACACACAAGCATGCAACAATAGTCCTAAAATCTTTGTCTTCATTCGCTTATTATACCATTCTACGTTAGCAATTAAACATTCTCATAAATTAATGCCAACCATACATCCGTTCATTCACACCCAAGCATGCAACGTAGCTAGAAGCAGAAGCATAAGTTATTACATGCCACAATTCCATAACACTTGTTACATCCACTTAGCTTTCAAACCTGCAACTACCCAAATATATACATAAGCCCTTACGCTCCAAAATAGAACAAAAAGTAGGACATGCAAGGTCTTCCATAGTTTAGCAGGCAATCACTCTAATCTCAAGTAATAGCACACAACAATCAAGGCAATTCCTCCAACAGCATCACCTGAAACATGTTTAGCGAGGTATGAGCAAAAATTCCTTCTTGGATGCACAAAGGGCTGGTCGGATTTGCTACAGTAATTTCAGCATTTTTTTTTTGTTTTTCTAGTTATGAGCTTAAGTTGTTGTTATATTGAGCATATATTAGGGTGGGTTATGTTGGGTACATATATGGGCTATTAAAATGAGTCTAACTAGCTTTAAAATAAGTCTAAGGTGCAAATAATTGTTAGCTAATTAAAACACTTAGTTAAGTCACGTAACACTATTCATTAGTTTCAACAAATCATTTTCTAAACGAAGGCTCCTAATGTATTTAGCTCAAACACACATTTTTATCATTCCTAAAACAATTAATATGATTTAAGAAAATTGATATTTCGAAGTAATTAAGTGGTTGAAAAAAGCAATGAATAGTAACCACATAAAGCAACAAGTAATGCACAGTAAATATGCGCAAATAGTGGATGCAATAGTTAAAATGTGTACGGTGAAGTTCTCGGGCGTCACAGTGCGTGCCAAGCTTCCTCACACCACGTGTGACGCCTGAGATTTTGTCGTACTTCTAGATTTCTGTTGCATCCACTATGTGTGCATTTCTTCTGTGCTTTAATTACTGTGCTCTTTAGTTACTATTCCTTCCGTTTTTCAACTGCATAATATTACTGAATTAGCATTTTTATTAAATCATATTAATTGTTTTAAGAGTGAGAAAAATATGTGATTGAGCTAGGAACGATAGGAGCCTTCGTTTAGAAAATGGTTTAGTGAACTAATGAATAGTGTTACGTAACTTAACTTAGTGTTTTAATTAACTAGCACATAATTGCACCTAAGGGCTTGCTTTAGCTAGTTAAAAATATTCTATTAGTCAACTTTTGCACCTAAACATAACCCCAACTCCTCACATACTCACACAACACACCACCTAAGCTTATAACTTGCAAAACAAAACAAAAAATAAGCTGAAAAGTACTGTAGCAGGCCAACAGCCTTGAGCAGCCAAGAGAAGTAATTTTTGTTTATTCAAACCCTCAATCCAAGCCAATCCAAGCTAGGATCAAGTGCTTTAGGTTGTCTACAAGCCTCCTAGGAGCTCCTACGCACGTTAGGTGAGGGTTTCATGATTATTTGTGCATTTTAGAAATGTTGCTATTTTCTTGAATTATTAGCAAAGCTATCAAATGCTATTGTAATGCTTATCCACACTATTGTACATTGTATATAAGTGCTAGAAAACACATTTAAGCTATTGATTCACATTTTAAATGGTTGGAATCGCTACTTTGATTATATGAGGTGAATAGTAATAGATTTTTAGGATTTTGTGTAATTGTGCGTATTGGCTTGCTTCATTGCTTCTAATAGATGCCTTAGGTGCCAATGAAGGTAGTCCAATAGCCCCATGCTCTCAAATTGTTCTAAACTTGTATAAAACGTGAAATAGCTGACTTTTAAAAAGGGGTTTCGGGGTTAATGCTAATCAGGGTTGAATTGGCCTCCACATTTAGTAATCCTAGGCTATTTAAGACCTAACTAAGCTTTGCTAGATCCCATGTGAGTCCCGATTGAGGTACTTGTAGTACAAAGCCAAAAGAGGGAATTTGGGGCTTTCGGGCTAAATGCGGGTGTTTGTGTGATTTTGAAGTTCCTAATGGTGCCTAAGGGGTTAACTAGGAGCATGGTATAGGTCGTTTGCTAATCTAGAACCATAACATGAGTTTGGAAGGAAAACGGGTTGGGTTACAAAGGGGTTTAAGTACAAATTCGATTGTCTCACGCTTCTAAGACCTTGGCATGATTCCTTGTGTGTTTAAATGTAGTTTCAAGATGTTTTGGAGCTTTTGGTATAGTTCTATGTGAATTTTAAACATACCCCTTTGTAAATTTCTTAATTGCTTATATGAAACTGTTTCTTTTCTAACTATTTCGAGTCAACCTAAATTGTTGATCCTCCCACGTGTTATTGCTCATATTATTGATATTGACTTGTCATGATTAAGTGCATTGCATATTGGTTGCGCAACCATAGTGTTAGGGGCAGATGTGTTGAATATCGGCTGGATGGCAAAGGGCTTGCCAATGGATATTCAAACTCCATACCCTATTCCCTCATTCACCTGGTCCGGAGATTGCCAGGGGATGTTGGGTCATAGGATTATCGGGGTACATCCAGAGTACACCCACTGAGGTGATTGGGAATTTGCGGGCACATTGAGTGTGGTTCGTGGTTCGTGGCCAAAGATAAGAGAATCATGGAGTTTGGGGTTAAGTGTATCGTCTCCTTTGATATGTGTGGTCATTTAATATTTCAAATGTACTTTACTTGTTTTTCTTGTTAACTGTTATATTTGTTGCATTGCACATCCCGTTTGCCCTTTATCTCTCACTGGGCAATAGTGGTTGCCCATACCTCGTTAACATGTTTCAGGAGATGTTGTGGGTGATACCCAGCTAGATTTGGTAGAGGAAGAAGAACCGGAGGTTCAGACTGAACCATTGCCTTAGTTGATGTGTCTAGTTGCCTGAGGTGGTTTATGTTCTTGTTGTTTAATGAAGAACTCATTTGTTTACTTTATGTTCTATTTTGTAGCCTAAGAGCTATGTATATGTTATGTAGCTGCAAGTTGAAAGATAGATGTTGTAGTAGTAGATTTGGAACCATGGCATGTAATAATTATGTTTCTATTTCTAGCTGCTTTGCATGCTTGGGAGTGAATGTTCTGATGTATGTTTTTTTTCAACTTCTAAGATTGTTTCAATGCTATCATGGAGTGGCATGATAAGCAGTTTTGTAAAGAAGTTAAGTTGGATGCATGCTTGTGTGAATCTGAACTACTGTATGCCTCAAGGCTCGGATGGCCTTGAACCTTTGAACTTTAGTTATAAAAGCTTTTCTTGTTATTATGTTGCTTTATTGAGCGTTTACATGTTTTCAAAATGTCCATGGTACAGGGAAGACTCTGTTCGTTTGTCGGGTCCAGACTTAACCTTTAGCATGGGGTTGGATAAGGGCGTGACATTTAGGTAGTATCAGAGCTTATAGAATGCATAAAGCCGGGTTAATTTTCTCAGTCTGTCAATAGGAGTCTATTAAGTTAAGGCGTGATTGTGTGAATAAATGTTTCTTTGATTGGCTAAGGGATGGTTTGAATGGTTAAAGCGCATGCTAGCATGAAAGCGAGAATGTTAAAGGTATTTTATGAGTTATTGTGTAAAAGTGAAAAGTTAAGAATCGAAAGTATGATTAATTGTTTTACTTGTGTCCTTAGTATGCAAAGTGTTCGTATGACCCTATATGTGATCTTATGTTAACTTATTTGAACTTATTCTTATGTGATTTAATTGTGAATTATACATATGCTTATCATAATACTTTGCATTCTAGTTGTCTGGAATGGGACCCCGCTGTCGAATTGGGAATTAGGATGTTGATAGAAACCAAAGGAGGCTCCTGGGCAAGAAGCCGGTATGGCAGGAAATGCACCACAGGTTCAGGAACCGAGTAACGTACAGATCTTGGCCACAATGGCCAATGCTATGAATACCATTGCCTAGTTCATGAGTCAACAGGGACATACAGGGGCTTGGTACTACCAGAGGTAATTTGTATGACAGTTTTTTACATCATGGGGCCTACAGCTTCTTCGGAGAGCCAGATGATATGAAGGCTGAATTGTAGTTGAGAAAGTTTGAAAGGGTGGCTGCAATACTCGAGTGCAGTGATGAGAGAAAAATTACCTATGCCACATTTCTTCTGGAAGGTGACGCCGAGGAGTGGTGGCGTACTATTAGTGAGAAATAGGAAGCAGAGAGGGTTCAACATTCGAGGGCTGACTCCGTCCGTGAATTCCAAGATAAGTATATATCAGTGGTTACCCGTGAGAGACGCCAAACGGAGTTCATAGCTTTGAAGCAGGGAAATATGTCATTGGATCAGTATGAGGCTACTTTTACTAGGCTCTCCCGTTACATGCCTGCTTTAGTATAGCCAGAGGACATGAAAATGCAGAGATTCATCATCGGGTTAAGAAGTGATATTATGCTTAATCTGTCTACGAATGATTACCCTAATTATGCTGCAGTGGTCAAAGCTGCCTCGAGGTATGAAAAGCGCAAGGCAGATGTGTTGGCCGAGACTAGTCAATCGAGTAAGCGGCAGTTCCAGTCACAGAGTCAGGGGTACCAGAGGTAGACTTTTTCAGTTGGGCAGAGTCCGCAGCCGAGGCAGACACAAAGTTATACAGGGCCTGTTCAGACTCAGTCGCGACCAGCTCAGAGTCAGAATTAGGGACAGACTCGATCAGCAGTGGTCCATTCGCAATAGGGTAGTTCAGCTACCTCTACTTACAGAGCTCCTTCGGGAGGCACTGTTGCAAGACGTCACTAGCAGTGCAACTTCTATCAATACCAGGGTCGTACTGAGGAGAATTGTTGGAAGAGATTGGGTCGATGTACCGGATGTGCCAGTGATCAACACAAGGCTAAAGACTGCCCGAAATTCAAGAATATTAGGGGTCAGACATCTGGTCAGGGCAATCAGACTGGGGCGTCAACTGTAGCACCAGTACCACGGGGTCAAGCCTGAGTATTTGCCTTAGATGCAGAGGAACTTCTGGATACGACTGCTGTAGTAGAAGGTACTTTTCTTCTTAATGATCAATCAGTTAACGTTTTAATTGATTCCGGAACTTCGCATTCATTTATTACTCCTACTTGTGCACAAAATGCTAAACTGAATCATGATAAACTGTTGCATGAGATTGTGGTTTACACTTCTATGGGTTCGAAGTTTGTTACTAGATCTATTTGCAGAGCATGTAATATTTTTATTGAGGGTCGTGTTTTTCCTACTGACTTGATTATTCTACCCTTCAATGACTTTGAAATTATATTGGGCATGGATTGGTTGTGAAGTTATTATGCACAACTTGACTGTAGAAAGAAGATTGTGAGATTAGAAATGTCTGACCACCGCGTAATTGAAATAGTTGGTAGTAGAAAATCAACTGGAACTCCTATCATTTCTTCCATTAGAGCATCTAAACTATTGAGCAAAGGTTGTGATGCTTATCTTGCATATTTGATTAATCAACCTGTGGACCAGTTGAAATTGAATGATGTACCTATTGTGAGAGAGTTTCCGGGGGTCTTTCTTGAGAAATTACCTGGTTTACAGCCCGATAGAGAGATAAGGTTCATGATTGATTTATTGTCGGGGACTACACCTATCTCTAGGACTCCGTATAGAATGGCTCCACCCGAATTGCAGGAATTAAAAGTTCAGTTGCAGGGCTTGCTTAAGAAGGGATTCATTCAACTGAGTTCTTCACCTTGGGGTGTACCAGTTATATTAGTTAAAAAGAAAGACGGATCTCTTCGCTTATGCATGGATTATCCGGGTCTTAATCAGGTAACTATCAAAAACAAATATCCATTGCCTCTGATTGATGAGTTATTTGATCAGCTGCAAGGTACCAAGGTATTTTCTAAATTCGATCTGAGGCAGGGCTATTATCGTTAAGGATTAAGTCAGATGATGTTCCCATAACTGTTTTCAGAACTCGGTATAGTCATTATGAGTTTGTTGTTCTACCATTTGTGTTAAATAATGCTCCTGCCGCATTCATGGATTTGATGCAGAGAGTATTTCGTCTATATCTGGATCAATTTGTGGTTATTTTCATTGATGATATCCTTGTATACTCTAAATCTGAGGCTGAACATGAACAACATCTCAAGATTGTACTGTAGACTTTTCAAGAGCATAAATTGTTTGCGAAGTTCAGCAAGTGTGAGTTCTGGTTAAGGCAAGTTACTTTTCTAGGCCATATTATCTCTCAGGATGGAATTTCTGTTGATTTAGCAAAGATTGAGGTTGTCATGGCATGGAAACGGCCAGAGACTGTTACAGAAATTAGCAGTTTTCTAGGCTTATCGGGTTATTACAGAAGGTTTGTCAAGGACTTCTCTAAAATTGCTGGACCATTGACTCAGCTTACTCGAAAGAAGACTGTATTTGACTGGAATGAGAAATGTGAGGCTAGCTTCTAGGAATTGAAGAAGAGATTAACCATAGCTCCTATTCTTGCTCTACCTGAGGGTACTGATAATGTGGTAATCTATAGTGATGCTTCTAAGGAAGGTTTGGGCTGTGTATTGATGCAGAATGGAAAAGTTATTGCCTATGCTTCCAGAAAATTGAAATCTTATGAACTTAATTATTAGACGCATGATCTTGAGCTTGCAACTGTCATCTTTGCACTAAAGAAATGGTGTCACTATCTTTGGGGTAATAAATTTGAAATCTTTACTGATCACAAGAGTTTGAAATATCTATTTTCTCAGAACGAGTTGAATATGAGGCAGAGGCGTTGGTTGGAATTGCTTGAGAATTATAATTGCACTATCAATTATCTGTCAGGTAAGGCCAATATTGTCGCTGATGCTTTAAGCCGAAAGGCTACAGTTGCCAGTCTAATCATAAAAAATTGGAAGTTCATGGAAGAACTATGTCTATGGAAGCCTAAGACTTCAGATTCTGGTATTCAATTTGCAAGTTTGCAGATTCAATCCCTATTATTATCCAGGATTAGAGAAGCTCAGCAGACGAATCTTCATTTGTTGAAAATCTTAAAGAAATTGAAAGGGGAAGAGTCGGATTTCAAATTGCATGATGATGGTCTTCTTAAATTCAAAGACAGAATTTGTATTCCTTTTGAGCCAGCTTTAAAGAAATAAATTCTTGTAGAGGCTCATAATTCTAAGTATACTATCCATCCAGGTAGTACAAAGATGTATAAAGATTTGAAGTAGAACAACATGAAGAGAGAAATTGCTAACTATGTTGCTAGATGTCTTACTTGTCAGAAAGTTAAAGCAGAGCATCAGAGACCTGCAGGATTATTATAGCCTTTGGCTATACCTGAATGGAAGTAGGATCATATTACCATGGATTTCGTCTCCGATTTGCCAAGGTATTCGAAGGGTAATGACTCAGTTTGGGTTGTTGTGGATAGATTGACCAAGACTTCTCATTTTATTGCTAAAAAGAAGACTGATTCTCTTGATAAGCTAGTGGAGTTATATATTGAGAATGTTGTCAAACTTCATGGGATTCCAAAGAGTATTGTGTCAGATAGAGATCCCAGATTCACATCTCAGTTCTGGCAGAAGATTCAGAAAGCTTTGGGCACGCCATTAAGTTTTAGTACTTCTTATCACCCTCAAACTGATGGACAATCTGAAAGAACTATTCTAATACTTGAGGATATGTTACGAGCGTGCATTCTGGACTTCGGTAAGAGTTAGGAAAGATACTTACCTCTTGCAGAATTTGCTTATAACAACAGTTATTAAGCTACTATCGGTATGGCACCGTATGAAGCTTTGTATGGGCGTAAATACAAATCTCCTTTATATTGGGATGAAGTTGGAGAGTTGAAATATATTGATCCTACTCTATTTCCAGAGATGAATAAAATGATTGATAATGTTCAGCTTATCAGAAAAAGAATGCTTACAGCGCAGAGTCAGCAAAAAGAGTTACGCAGATAAATGCCGTCGTGATCTGAAATTTGCCGTAAGTGATCGGGTATTTCTAAAAATTTCTCCCCGCAAGGGTTTGATTCGTCATGGTAAGGGAGGAAAACTCAATCCTCATTATGTGGGACCGTTTGAAGTAACTGAAACAATTGGTGTTGGCTTATCGACTAGCTTTGCCTCCTAGCCTAGGCATAATTCATGATGTCTTCCATGTTTCTATACTTCGAAAGTATCAGCCAGATCCTTCTCATGTTCTTGAGCCCAAGCGATTAGAGATCAGTGAAACTTTGACCTACACAGAGAAACCTCTTCGAATTGTTGATTGGAAAGTTCAAGAGCTGAGAACTAAAAGCATTCTGATGGTTAAGGTTTTGTGGGATCATCACGGGATAGAGGATGCTACACGAGAAAGAGAGGAGGAGATGCGAGAGAAGTATCCAGAGTTATTCGCCGAATCATGTAAGAATTGCGTGGATGCAATTAGTTTAAGGGGGAGAGGGTGTGATGCTCAAGATTTTGTCGTACTTCTAGATTTCTATTACATCCACTATGTGCGCATTTCTTCTGTGCTTTAATTACTGTGTTCTTTAGTTACTATTCCTTCCGTTTTTCAACTGCATAATATTACTGAATTAGCATTTTTATTAAATCATATTAATTGTTTTAGGGGTAAGAAAAATATGTGATTGAGCTAAGAATGATAGGAGCCTTCGTTTAGAAAATGGTTTAGTGAACTAATGAATAGTGTTACGTAACTTAGTGTTTTAATTAACTAGCACATAATTGCACCTAAGGGCTTGTTTTGGCTAGCTAAACATATTCTATTAGTCAAATTTTGCATCTAAACAAAACCCCAAATCCTTATATACTCACACAACACACCACCTAAGCTCGTAACTTGCAAAACAAACAAAAAAATAAGCTGAAAAGTACTGTAGCAGGCCGATAGCCTTGAGCAGCCAAGAGAAGTGATTTTTGGTTCTTCAAACCCTCAATCCAAGCCAATCCAAGCTAGAATCAAGTGCTTTAGGTTGTCTACAAGCCTCCTAGGAGCTCCTACGTACGTTAGGTGAGGGTTTCATGATTATTTGTGCATTTTAGAAATGTTGCTATTTTCTTGAATTGTTAGAAATGCTATCAAATGCTATTGCAATGCTTATCCATGCTATTGTACATTGTATATAAGTCCTAGAGAACACATTTAAGCTATTGAATCGCATTTTAAACGGTTGGAATCGTTACTTTGATTATATGAGGTGAATAGTGATGGATTTTTAGGGTTTTGTGTAATTGTGTATATTGGCTTGCTTCATTACTTCTAATAGATGCCTTAGGTGCCAATGAAGGTAGTCCAATAGCCCCGTGCCCTTGAATTTTTCTAAACTTGTATAAAACGTGAAATAGCCGACTTTTAAAAAGGGGTTTAAGGGTTAATGCTAGTCTGGGTTGAATTGGCCTCCACATTTAGTAATCCTAGGCTATTTAAGACCTAACTAAGCTTTGCTAGATCCCATGTGAGTCCCGACTGAGGTACTTGTAGTACAAAGCCAAAAGAGGGAATTTGGGGCTTTCAGGCTAAATGCGGGTATTTTCATGATTTCGAGGTTCCTCAAGGTGCCTAAGGAGTTAACTAGGAGCATGGTATAGGGCGTTTGCTAATCTAGAACCATAACGTGAGTTTGGAAGGAAAACGGGTTGGGTTACAAAGGGGTTTAAGTACAAATTCGATTGTCTCACGCTTCTAAGACCTTGGCATGATTCCTTGTGTGTTTAAATGTAGTTTCAAGATGTTTTGGAGCTTTTGGTATAGTTCTATGTGAATTTTGAACATACCCCTTTGTAAATTTCTTAATTGCTTATATGAAACTACTTATTTTCTAACTATTTCGAGGTCAACCTACTTTGTTGATT
This sequence comes from Ehretia macrophylla, assembly GCA_037974665.1. Lineage (NCBI taxonomy): Eukaryota > Viridiplantae > Streptophyta > Magnoliopsida > Boraginales > Ehretiaceae > Ehretia > Ehretia macrophylla. The sequence goes on along the minus strand of CM075780.1, from coordinate 16,538,940 downwards.
CTCCCATGTGTTATTGCTCATATTATTGATATTGACTTTTCATGATTAAGTGCATTGCATATTGGTTGCGCAACCATAGTGTCAGGGGTGAATGTGTTGAATATCGGCTAGGCGATAGAGGGCTTGCCAGTGGATATTCAAACTTCGTACCCTATTCCCTCATTCACCTGGTCCGGAGAATGTCAAGGAATGCTAGGTCATAGGATTATTGGGGTACATCCGGAGTACACGCACTTAGGTGATTGGGAATTTGTCGGCACATTGATTGTGGTTCGTGGCCAAAGATAAGAGAATCATGGAGTTTGGGGTTAAGTGTATCGTATCCTTTGATATGTGTGGTTATTTACTATTTCAAATGTACTTTACTTGTTTTTCTTGTTAACTGTTATATTTGTTGCATTGCACGTCCCGTTTGGCCTTTGTCCCTTACTAGGCAATAGTGGTTGCTCATACCTTGCTAACATGTTTCAGGAGATGCTGTGGGTGATCCCCATCTAGATTTGGTAGAGGAAGAAGAACCGGTGGTTCAGACTAAGCCATTGCCTTAGTTGTTGTGTCTAGTTGGTTGAGGTGGTTTATGTTCTTGTTGTTTAATGAAGAACTCGTTTGTTTACTTTATGTTCTTTTTTGTAGCCTAAGAGCTATGTATATGTTATGTAGTTGCAAGTTGAAAGATAGATGTTGTAGTCGTAGATTTGGAACCATGGCATGTAATAACTTATGTTTCTATTTCTAGCTACTTTGCATGCTTAGGAGTGAATGTTCTAATGTATGTTTGTTTTCAACTTCTAAGATTGTTTCAATGCTATCATGGAGTGGCATGATAAGCGGTTTTGTAAAGAAGTTAAGTTGGATGCATGCTTGTGTGAATCTGAACTACTGTATGCCTCAAGGCTCAGATGGCCTTGAACCTTTGCCTTTAGTTATAAAAGCTTTTCTTGTTATTATGTGGCTTTATTGAGGGTTTACGGGTTTTCAGAATGTCCATAGTACAGGGGAGACTCTGTCCGTTTGTCGGGTCCAGACTTAACCTTTAGCGTGGGCTTGGGTCGGGGCGTGACACCATGGGCACGGTGCTTTAGATAAAAATATTCAATTCATTATTCCCCCGTTTTAGAAAGTAATCCAAGGCTTGGGGAAGTTCCTTTTTCAAGTCTTATTGCAACAGATGAAGTAAGGCTAACAGCTATTTGACATATGAAGTACAGTAAAGCATTTCTAAAAAGTCTATATAGAATAGAAAGCAGACCTTTGGGGCGAAGAAAGAAGGAAGCGACCGAGTCTGCTCCTCGTTCTAGCGAAAGTTCTTCGAGGATAGGAGAACATCCCCTATATGAAGGATGGCGGGAAGCTTAGCCTACAAAAGGGAAAGGAAGACTAGGCATTGAATGAACTGCGCTAACTTCCTCGGCCGGGCAAGCGGCGTGGAACCGGTGCTTTGATTCTAATCCATGAAAGGAAGTCTGTGATCGCTTAATCCTTTCGATTGATTCTAGTGAAAGTACCACTCTCAGTCAAGCCAGTAAACTCCCTTCTTCTTCTAACAAGGGAGTGACTACCTTTTTTGATTAAGCGGAATATGAAGTTAGTGGCATGTGCTTTTTTCATTTAATGCACCTTTAGTCTGAGGTTTCTTGACAAATGAATAGTGATTGAAACTATCTGCCCGTTCCACTTCTTCCTGCTAAACAAGGAGTAAGGAAAGGTCAGTAAGGAAGAGCTAGTCTTTCAAGGAAAGACAAGACAGAGTGCAGTTGCATCGATTAACCTCTTTGGGTTAGGGAAGGGTAAGATCTTCCTAGTCTGATAGAGTCTATAGCGCACGTGAGAGCTTTCGATGCTTAGTTCTCGGAGTAGCACTTCCCTTCGTTAGGAGAGGGATAAACAGAGTAAATAAGAGTTGTACCGAATACTTTCTATTTTATTAGCATACAATACAGTGCAGTCCCGCGCTTTAGTATAGGGTGTAAAACTGTGAAGCTTGGTTCTGGGAATCCTTCTTTTTCGAGCCTTTGCACCTTCCCACGGGTTACCCCATTAGTGTTGTTGTTTTGTTTCCCTCAGGGTGGAAGATAGGGATCTGCTCTTGCGCCTTCCTTTAAAGATATATTAAAATGCTAAAGCCCTTGGTAGGAGGTTCCAAGCTACTAAAGTCATTCCTCATTTCCTAATCATTAAGTAAGGGATACTCTCTGACAAACACTCTTGCTCCCTGCGATCCTCTCAACTGGTCAGTCAGTAGTAGAATAATAGCCCAAGCTTTGTTGGGCACCGGGCGGAATGAGGCTCAGCCAGCGCAGCCCTAGCGCACTTAACTCAAGCAGCCAAAGAAGAGGGGAATTCTTTAACTTCCACATCCCATTACCATAGCTTTTGGTGCTACTAGAAAGCGTTCAACTGGACAGATCTACTGAATCAACTGAGTTGACTAGATCAAGATCATAATCTGAATCATCGAGATCTTCATCCCTCAATAACACATCATAGCACCTAGAGATAGAGGTACGGTTCATCGCCTTACTTATCCAAGCGTGTTGCCGAATAGTTGGATATGCCGTACTCTGATTTTGTTGAGGTTAGGAACCATTTGCTATTATCAGCATTGCTCATTATCTCATTATTAGGTAATGCATTCCCGTTTATTGATTTGTTGATTAGGATGACATGTTGTCGCTTTCGCTTTAATAATGAATGATATGGAGTTGTTGGGATTGCAGCAGGGTTGATCAGGGGGCAGGGGAATAGCATAATAAATTTTAATTCTTTTGAATAATAAGATCTTATCATTACAGAATTAGATTCTATTACTAGAATGAAGCCTTTAGTGAGTCGTAGATCAGCTATGGGTCACTCGCGATAGTCTTTGCTTTTCCTGTTGCCAAATCAACTGCGAACTCAGGGTTAGCTTAGTCAATTCACTCTTTTTTTTCGAAGCTGGGATTGGACCCTTCTTTACCAGGCTCAAGGGAAGCTAGGAGTGAAATGAAATAAACCTTGGTGCCTAGCAAGTTCTTCCTTTTCCTTTAATAAGATAAGGCAATTGCCCGTGTAAAGGGAAACAAACTCTCTTTAGATTGATGCCTGAGATCATACCTTTTAAAAGTAACTGCAACTGCAGGGGATGCTTATTCTGGAATGGAGGAATTCTCGTATAGTCAACAATTCCTTCTACCTCTTATTTCATAATAGCAATAATTAGAAGTTCTTTCTCTAACTCTAAGGTGACCCGCGGCACACTTCGTATATGTATGATTGAATGCCGAAAGCATTCGTTTATAGTCGCGAAGAAGAAGAAGATCAGAGCCTGGCCACTCCACTTAAAGTAAAGCTTTCCAGGCAATGGCTATTGAATAAAAGCTATTCTTTTCTCACATCTCGATTTCTCTCTCAATGATCAAAGGAAGCTATCTTGCTCTGTTTTTTTATTTTTAGGGCGTAAAGGGAAAAGACTTTGCTGCTCTTCTACCTTCAACTTCAACTAAGTCAAGCAGAATTTGAATAAGCCTTTCGGCTGGCACGTGGAATCGCTCCTAAATTCATTTTATTTAAGCGGTGAGGAAAAAAATAACTTATCCAGGGCGTGTGATCGATTTGCGATAAATAAGGCTAGGTGTTTTGCTTGTGCTTAACGCACTATAGTAACTGACTCAATCATCCTTAGTAGCCAATCAGCCAAGGACCCTCATTAGATCTGGCATGGTTCTTCCTGACCCAAAGCATACTGCCCAACACAATAACATGAGAGGATTGCTAGGCAGCCCCATCAGCCCATCCAATATGATCTTATGAACCAGTTCAATAAGACCCCAGCTTCCCATGCCTTCGGTTATGCACCACCACTTTGTCTCGAAATACTTGTACCACTTAGGTTTACCAAGCAGTCCTCAACTACCTATGTTCCTATTGCATGTAGATCCTGACCCATCATTTCCACCACTACTTCATAATAATGCTACTCATTGCTAAAGGGTCAATTGTGGAAAAATTACCCGGGTTTACATGTTCCTCCTAGTCTAGCTCACCCCTAAAAGGCTCCTGGTAGGAGTTGGGGATTTGATATGATGAGGTGAATGATGGAAGAATCAATCCCTGCCAATAAGGCCTTATTTTGAATGCCCTACCTCTATCTCTCCTTGGCCTTGGTGCTCCTAATCAATGGAAGCGGGCAAGGAAGAAGAGAAGAAAGGAATGATTGAACCTAGGGACTTCTGAAGAAAGTGATTTAAGGCGAGTGTAACGAAGAGGGACTTCTGAAGAAAGTGATTTAAGGCGAGTGTAACGAAGAGCAAGCGTATGCTTTAATTGTTTGAAAAATGAAATAAATAAGTAGCTAGTAGCGTTTTTAAGCAGCCTTGCAATAGCTATAGCTTGAAGCGAAGGTACCCTATTTATAGGTGAATGGGGGGGGGGCCCTTAGCTTAGAATAACAAGAACTTAAAGGGAATGAAGGAAGCTAAGGTTGGATGGTTTGAAGCTCGACTGAAAGGTGCGGGTGTAAAGGTCTCAGTCCTAAATGATAAAGGTGATGTTCGCTAACCACCTAACCATCAGTAGATCCGCTATTTTAGAGATTGCCTAAAGACTCAAACTACAACTGCAAACTCGTTGGCACATTAGCTCATTAGCCCTAACCCCTTTCACCTAATTGCCCTCTTTTTCTCTCAATTCGGGATCTGGGGAGACTTTTGAACCAGTTTCTCTTTGAGGAAAGCTATTTATGGATGGCTGGGAATTCTCACTCGAACTAGAAAGCCTGGACCTATATGCCCGGGACTGACACACTTTCAAGTCGAGTCACTCTATTTGCCTTTCACTTGCTTTCACTTTATTGATGACTTTCCCTTACCAGAAACTCCCTCTCTCTCTCCTTTACAATTGACTATTCTTCCGTTGTGCTATGTTTTCTTAGTTATAAAATTTTTGATTGCATGTAAATATCCTTGTGCGCTTATAAAGTACAAGAGCGGATCTTAGCCAGACGTTGACCTCATTTCCTTTTCCTTGCCACTCATTGCGGAGAGTTTGCTCGGTAACCCCATTACTTCGGAAGTCTTGAAAGTGACTCAAGACCTCCTAAAAATAATGGCTCTGACGTCCTTCCGTTTCGAGACTATGGAGGAACTCAGTCATTTTGTCGGCTCCATGTCTGTCCTTAAACATTTCCGTGAGAGGCTCGGCTTGGAAGCCGCCTGGAACCCTAGTATGTAGCTCTCTGTACAGATCCTAGATTCAATCCGCGATCCTTCGGTGAGCAGTGAGAAGCTCTGAAAAATAGTTCAAGGACTCCTGGTCAACAGGAGGCAGTTCCCGATTAGCGTGGGACGAAGGCAGTTCAGACTCCGAAGCCACCTTTCTTCGTACTGAATAAGGGCCTTCTCCATCCCCCTAATTCGTTTTTCTTTTTCTCGAAGCATCCGGGCTCTCGCTATCGATAGTTGGTGGACCACTGTCTCCTTGAGGGCGAGCCCTCGTGGATGAGGTTGATTGTTCGGGGAGCCTATTGGCGGGGGCGTTCTTTGTTAATGGTTGGAAGGCAGCATTTCCCTCTGTACTTGAGGAGCAGTTGAGGTACTTTCGCCAACTCTCTGAGTCCGATTCCGAATTTTGTATTGAAGAGGGGCTGACATCACCCTAGTGCGGCCCTTGGTTAACTATATCGTTTCCTCCCGTCATATTCAATATCGTTGCGTCACAGATCCGAAAGCAGCTAGAATCAAAAACAAAATGAGTCATCCTTCACAACCTAAGTGTCACGCCCCGACCCAACCCCACGCTAAAGGTTAAGTCTGGACTCGACAAACGGACAGAGTCTCCCTTGTACCGTGGACATTCTGAAAACCTATAAATGCTCAATAAAGCCACATAATATAAAGACAAGCTTTTATAACTAAAGTTCAAAAGTTCAAGGCCATCCGAGCCTTGAGACATACAGTAGTTCAGGTTCACACAAGCATGCATCCAACTGAACTTCTTTACAAGCCACTTATCATGCCACTCCATGGTAGCATTGAAACAATCTTAGAAGTTGAAAACAAACATACATCGAAACATTTACTCCCAAGCATGCAATGTGATAACCTGAACCCGGCATGCATTTAATGGCATTTAATTGCAATTAATTAAGTGACGTCTTAAATGTTAGCATTGAATTTCGTGTTTATTTTTAAGTTAAACATTCATTTCTAGCATTATTTTCATATTTCTTTTAGAAGTAATTAAATAATACTTGAGTTAATTATTTTAACGGAATATCCACTACTTTCATATTTATGTTAATGGGTTTTATTTTTTTTCCTTGCACCTTAATGCTCGGTTTTCAATTAAATGAAAAGTAGCTCCGAACCGGAGTAAATTTTGAACTATGTTACTTTTCAAAAATTATATTTTCTTAAATTCTTTGAGATTTAATTGTTATTCTTTTATTGTTGCAAAGTGCATAGCATATCGAAAGCGATAGTTAGGAAATGATTTCTAGTCCTTAGCAAATAGTGAAAACTAGTATTTAGTGTTTTAATTTTAGTGTTTTAGTTGTTGTTAGCTAGAATTAAAATTGTGTTAGTTGTTTAAGCTTTTAAATGCCTAAAATAAGCCTATTTGACCAATTTTTAAGTAGTTTGACCAAGGCTTTGACTTGAGGACTTGTTGTCATCTTTTATTTAAGCAAATTACATTGCAAAATAGAAGGAACAAAGCTGAAAAAACAGAAAGAACAGGCTGAAAATACAAGGAGAAGAAAAAAAAGATTTTCAAGCCAAATCTTCAAATCTTCGCGTGAGCTTGCACGGGGTGGTTTCCGAGGCATCCAGCGTGGTTTTCCTAGCGTCTAGGAGCGTCTAAGGTGAGGGTTTCATCGTTATTTACGCATTTGAAATAATTGTGTTTAAACTTTAATTTTTGGATTTTAGCCGTAAATTGTTATTTTGATCGTTCTAATGCTTAAAGAATGTTCATTGATGATTGTAGAACACGTATTTGTAGCTTTATAGCATTTTCTACGGTTAAATATAACAATTGTAATTTAAAATGCTAATGGAATAGTAAAATGTGAATAGTTGTAACACCCTAATCCCTCTCGAGACCGGGAATTCTATCAATCAATCTAATCACAACCCAATTCCAAACCCGGGCAAAATTTTAGGGAAAGACGGACGGAGTCTCCTCTGTTTCTAGGCAAAATATAAAACCTGAAATAGCATATAAGTAGACTAGCACCGTGTCCAACCATACAAACACCTCAAGGCCATCCGAGTCTTGGTTCTCAACAAGCAAACACAACCAAATATACATTTCAATTTAAAAGCTAACCTATCTCTTTTCATCTTTGACAAGAACATTCATGCTAGACAATTAAACTACACTAACCCATTACATAAAATAGACTATCATACCATTCTAACTCTTTTCTTTTTGCATTACAAATATACATTAAAGTTAAACTATTATATCTGAATACATAAACTAGCTTTTCCAAATCACTTCAATAACCTAGAAAACTCATATTACATTCCTTTTTAACATTAAATACAAACAACTCATGAAACATACATCTTTGCATCTTTGACAACTCAAGCCACATAGGCACGCAAGAGAACTCTTCAAGCACGAACTTTCACATAATCACGAACTTTCCAGCTAACATGGTATTTCCTGAAATATGGTGTTGAGGAGTGAGTATACACAACACGTATACTCAATGAGGGCGAGACAGATATCGAGGTGGGGAGAAAGAAAGTCGTGCAATGCAAATATGGCAGTTAAGCAATATAACTGATAAGTAAGCAATCAAGACAAACAATCAATACAATAAACAATTAATAAAAGCATTAACACAACCATTCAAAGCTATACCACACTCTGAAGGCTATGGTTCACTCATACGAGCAATGTACCATTTCACGAGCAATACATCAATCTCGAGCTTGATGTTGACAACGATGACAATAAGTGCGCGACCACCTTATAACTCTAGTTTGGAATACCCCGGAAGTATCCATCAATTCTACGACCCAAATCTCCCTGGGAGGCAACCCAAGCGAGAAAAGAGAATAGGACACGGAGCTAGAGCAACCAACACTGGCAACCTGAGGCTACCCAAAGAGGCCCATCACTCACGCGCCTGACACTATGCAATGCAAGACTCGATACAAGGCGATAAACGAGCAATAGCACAACAATACAGTTTAGAGGCGATAAACGAGATATCAAGCATTGTATTCAATAAGGTATCAAGAACAACACTAACAAGCATTATCAACAATTGATATACAATTCAATCATAACCAACTTTAACAAGCAAAACAAGCGATATTAAGCTTTCTAGAGGCATTACACTAAGAAAAACAAACAAAATCACAAAATGACCCCAACTTTCAAAACGCTACTACTTCCAAACGAGCCACGAGTTTCGGAAACCGACTTCACCAATCCCCCTAGGTCACCATAAGGCACGTCTAAAGACCCCGAAACCCTACTTAACCCTAGAATTCACGCAAAGCCGCGATTTCCCCCTTTGCTCGTTTGAACTACCACTACCCTAACCAAACACCCAACCAACACCATAACTGCACCAAAAGTGCTTCCATGGCCTCTCGAGACAATGTCATCATGCAAAACGATAAAATGCCAAACTTGACCTAAACGACCCCAACTTTCACTAAGCCATTTTTCTCCATTTTTTCATTACGCAACCCAAATAAATCATGCATTTAGGCATTCTAGCATATCTAGCACATTCCTACATCAGCAGAACGCATAACGGAGCAACTTCATCGAAACGGGGGTTTACTATTCACAATTTACTATTCAATTAACAATTTATATTTCAATTTCGATATTCAACGGCAGAAAATGTTGAAAAGCTATAAATACATGTTCTACGCTTACTAGGGAACATTCTTTAAGCATCAAAATGGATAAAATAACAACCTACGGTTAAATCACAAAAATTAAAGTTTAAATACAATAATTTCAAATGCGCAAATAACGATGAAACCCTCACCTAAGACGCTCCTAGACGCTAGGAAAACCAAGCCGGATGCCTCGGAAACCACCCTGCACAAGCTCTCGCGAATAAATTGAAGTTTGAAGTTGAAATGTTTTTTTTTCTTTTATTCATGGTTTCGGTCATGCCCCCTTTATTTTTTTCTGATTTTTGTTTCTTTGTTCTCTTATTTCATGCTTTAAATAAAAGATGACACTTAGTCAATCGGTCAAGCCTTGGTCAAAGCTAACTTAAGTTGGTCAAATAAGCTTATTTCTTCAATTTTAAGCTAAAACAACTAGCATAAATCCAAATCCAGTTAATAACAATTAAACTACTAGAATTAAAACACCAAACGCTAGTTTTCACTATTTGCTGAGGACTAGAAATTATTTCCTAGCTATCGCTCTCGAAATGCAATGCACTTTGCGACAATAAAAGAATAACAATTAAATCTCAAAGAATTTAAGAAAATATAATTTTTGAAAAGTAACATAGTTCAAAATTTACTCCGGCTCGGAGCTACTTTTCATTTAATTGAAAACCGATCATTAAAATGCAAGAAAATTAAAACCGATTAACAAAATATGAAAATAAAACTACAAATGAATGTTTAACTAAAAATAAACACAGAGTTCAATGCTAACATTTAAGATGACACTTAATTAAATGCAGTTAATTGCCATTAAATACATGTCGGGTTCGGGTTATCACATCCTTCCCCCCCTTAAAACAATTGCGTCCTCGCAATTCTTCTTCCAATAGAACTCTGCATTATCTGAAATCCAACTCTAACCACTCTTCATTGGTTACTGAGCAAGACACTGAATAAGAACGCTCGAAGAATACCCTACTAAGAAAACCCCAATAGTACTGACTAAAAACTCCAAAGCAATAAGGCCAAATAAAGGCTTAATTGAAAATACCATCTTGAAATCCAAATAAGAATTCCGCTGGTCAAGAATACCATAGAAGAATTCCCTGCTAAAAGTGTCGAGAAGATGCCAATAAAGACTAAAGCAAAGATACTGTAGATATTACCAATTCCACATATTATTAACAAGAAGAATACCGAAGGAATATTCTATATACGAATCCTCTATAAAATTCCAACAAGTATCAAATAAGGAAGTCAAAGGATAGCCAAAGTAGATGCAGCACATATAAGACCAAGCTCCAAGACCTCATCGCCATTTGCCGAGTGCAAACTTTATACAATTACCACCAAGGAAGCCCAAAGTATTCCACAGCATACCGTAAGCAATATAAGATAATAATTCTAAACAAGATTCCAAGTGTAAGACTTCCAATAGTGCCAACAAGGAAAATACCAGTAGAATGCCCACTAAGAATTCCAAAGAATACCATAAGTAGTGCTATACAATAAGTCCGATAGGAATTCAAATTACCAAACCAACTGAGGAATGCCAAGAGAAATACCCGAACAATGCTCCAGTAAGAATGTAGCCAAGTTTGCCCAATAAGTAAATGTTAAATAAATGGCCACTAAGGATCCTGGAGAATGCCATTGAAGAATTTTCCAATTAGGAATGCCAGTAGCACACCAATAAAGTCCAAGACACATATACCATAGAAAATACCATACAGTAAGTCCGATTGAGATTCCAATAACCAAGTCCACCGAGAAATGACAACAAAAGTCTCCAAAGAACACCCATTAAGAAAACCAAAGAATGCTCCAGAGAACAACCAAATAAAACCCCAAGAGAAAGCTACTCTTTCACAACTGGTAAACACAGAGGAGGATCTTAGAGATTCGCCAATGACCGAACTCCAAAAGCAAACACCAACTCCCAAATAAAGTCTAGTTAAATGCCATTCAATTCCTGCCAATCCATACACCTTGAAAGGCCAACTGTGAACCACTTTCTTCAGGGGAAGAAGAAGTCTTTCTTACCATTTCCACGGGACATGTATGAATGCCAAGATATCACATTTATACATATATGCCTTAATCTATTATGCAAGCATGTTTATAAAACAGTTTATAAAACAGTTTATTCAACAAAGTCACTGAAGCACAACAATCAAGTCAAGCACAACATAATCAATTCAAATCACGGCATAACCAATTCAAGACATTCTATACACACATTACAAGCAATACTTCAAGCAAATAACAATTCACGAGGTCAATTCGATTCACGATGCCAATTCAATAGGTCAATTCAATGCACAACTAGACACTTCACTTCACTTAGCACACAATTTACACATAACACATAACTATATCACATAGGAGCACACATTCAGGTCAAGACACACAATCTCACATACAAGCATACACTTTCAAGACATACTTAACAAGCACACATTCAAGGATCACTACCCACCAGACCGAGGACCCCATCCCGGCTTATGAGCTAGACAAGCTCTGATACCACCTGTAACAACCCGATCCCTCTTGAGACCGGGAGTTCTATCAATCAATCTAATCACAACCCAATTCCAAACCCGGGCAAAATTTTAGGGAAAGACGGATGGAGTCTCCCCTGTTTCTAGGCAAAATGTAAAACCTAAAATAGCATATAAACGGACCAGCACCGTGTCCAATCATACAAACACCTCAAGGCCATCCAAACCTTGGTTCTCAACAAGCGAACACAACCAAATATACATTTCAATTTAAAAGCTAACCTATCTCTTTTCATCTTTGACAAGAACATTCATGCTAGGCAATTAAACTACACTAACCCATTACATAAAATAGACTATCATACCATTCTAACTCTTTTCTTTTGGCATTACAAACATACATTAAAGTTAAACTATTTTATCTGAATACATAAACTAGCTTTTCCAAATCACCTCAATAACCTAGAAAACTCATATTACATTCCTTTTTAACATTAAATACAAACAACTCATGAAACATACATCTTTGCATATTTGACAACTCAAGCCACATAGGCACGCAAGACAACTCTTCAAGCACGAACTTTCACATAATCACGAACTTTGTAGCTAACATGGTATTTCCTAAAATGTGGTAGTGAGGAATGAGTATACACAACACGTATAATCAGTGAGGGCGAGACAGATATAGAGGTGGAGAGAAAGAAAATCATTCAATGCAAATATGGCAGTTAAGCAATATAACTGATAAGTAAGCAATCAAGACAAACAATCAATACAATAAGCAATTAATGAAAGCATTAACATAACCATTCAAAGCTATACCACACTCTGAAGGCTATGGTTCACTCTTACGAGCAATGTACCATTTCACGAGCGATACATCAATCTCGAGCTTGATGTTGACAACGATGACAATAAGCGCGTGACCACCTTATAACTCTAGTTTGGAATACCCCGGAAGTATCCATCAACTCTACGACCTAAATCTCCCTGGGAGGCAACCCAAGCGAGAAAAGGGAATAGGACACGGAGCTAGAGCAACCAACACTGGCAACCCGAGCCTACCCAGAGAGGCCCATCACTCACGCGCCTGACACTATGCAATGCAAGACTCGATACAAGGCGATAAACGAGCGATAGCACAACAATACAGTTTAGAGGCGATAAACGAGATATCAAACATTACATTCAATAAGGTATCAAGAACAACACTAACAAGCATTATCAACAATTGATATACAATTCAATCATAACCAACTTTAACAAACATAACAAGAAATATTAAGCTTTCTAGAGGCATTACACTAAGAAAAACAAACAAAATCACAAAATGACCCCAACTTTCAAAACGCTACTACTTCCAAACGAGCCACGAGTTTCAGAAACTGACTTCACCAATCTCCCTAGGTCACCATAAGGCACGTCTAAAGACCCCGAAACCCTACTTAACCCTAGAATTCACGCAAAGCCCCGATTTTTCCCTTTGCTCATTTGAACTACCGCTACCCTAACCAAACACCCAACCAACACCATAACAGCACCAAAAGTGCTTCCATGGCCTCTTGAGACAATGCCATCACGCAAAACGATAAAATTCTAAACTTGACCTAAACGACCCCAACTTTCACTAAACCATTTTTCTCCGTTTTTCAATTACGCAACCCAAACAAATCATGCATTTAGGCATTCTAGCATATCTAGCACCTTCCTACATCAGCAGAACGCATAACGGAGCAACTTCATCGAAACAGGGGTTTACTATTCATAATTTACTATTCAATTAACAATTTATATTTCAATTTCGATATTCAACTGTAGAAAATTTTAAAATGCTATAAATACATGTTCTACGATTGCTAGGGAACATTCTTTAAGCATCAAAACGGATAAAATAACAACCAATAGTTAAATCACAAAAATTAAAGTTTAGATACAATAATTTCAAATGCGCAAATAACGATGAAACCCTCACCTAAGACAATCCTAGACGTTAGGAAAACCACGTCGGATGCCTCGGAAACCACCCCGCACAAGCTCTCGCGAAGAAATTGAAGTTTGAAGTTGAAATGTTTTTTTTTCTTTTCTTCATGGTTTCGGCCATGCCTCCTTTATTTTTTTTTCTTATTTTTGCTTCTTTGTTTTGTTATTTCATGCTTTAAATAAAAGATGACACTTAGTCAATTGGTCAAGCCTTGGTCAAAGCTAACTTAAACTTGGTCAAATAAGCTTATTTCTTGCATTTTAAAGCTAAAACAACTAGCATAAATCCAAATCCAGTTAATAACAATTAAACTACTAGAATTAAAACACCAAACACTAGTTTTCACTATTTGCTGAGAACTAGAAATCATTTCCTAACTATCGCTCTCGAAATGCAATGCACTTTGCGACAATAAAAGAATAACAATTAAATCTCAAAGAATTTAAGAAAATATAATTTTTGAAAAGTAACATAGTTCAAAATTTACTCCAGCTCGGAGCTACTTTTCATTTAATTGAAAACCGAGCATTAAAATGCAAGAAAATTAAAACCGATTAACAAAATATGAAAATAAAACTACAAATGAATGTTTAACTAAAAATAAACACAGATTTCAATGCTAACATTTAAGATGACACTTAATTAAATGCAGTTAATTGCCATTAAATGCATGCCGGGTTCGGGTTATCACAATAGTAAACCCTCGTTACGTTAAAGTTGCTTCGTTTTGCGTTCTGTTGATGTAGGAAGGTGCTAGATATGCTAGAATGCCTAGATGTATGGTTTAATAGGATTGTGTAATGGAAAAATGAAATAAAATGGCTTAGTGAAAGTTGGCGTCGTTTAGGTCAAGTTTGGCATTTTATCGTTTTGTGTGAAGGCATTGTCGAGGTACGTCATGGAAGCACTTTTGGTGCAGTTGTCACATTGGTTGGGTGATCGTTTGAGGTAGTTGTAGTTCAAACGAGCAAAGGGATAAATCGGGGCTTTGCAGGAATTCTAGGGTAAAGTAGAGTTTCGTGGTCTTTAGACGTGCCTTATGGTGACCTAGGAGGATTGATGAAGTCAGTTTCCAAAACTCGTGGCTCGTTTGAAAGTAGTAGCATTTTGAAAGTTGGGGTCATTTTGTGATTTTGTTTGTTTTCATAGTGTAATGCCTATAGAATGCTTAATATTGCTTGTTATGCTTGTTAAAGTTGGTTATGATTGAATTGTATATCAATTGTTGATAATGCTTGTTAGTATTGTTCTTGTTACTTTATTGATTTTAATTGCTTGTTGAATCGCCTGTTGTTACTAACCTATACTTCAGTGCCTTGCTCGATTATCATTATATATCTCGTATTGCATTGCATAAGTGTCAGGCGCGTGAGTGATGGGCCTCTCTGGGTATCCTCGGGTTGCCAGTGTTGGTTGCTCTAGCTCCGTGTCCTATTCCCTTTCTCGCTTGGGTTGCCGCCTAAGGAGTTTGGGGTCGTAGAATTGACAGAGTATGTCCGGAGTACTCTAATGGAAGTTATAAGGTGGGTGAGCCGGTGCGTCATCGTTAAAGTCATCGAAATCATGATCGGTACATTGCTCGTATGAGTGAACCATAGCCTTCAGAGTGTGGTATAGCTTTGAATGATTGTGTTAATGCTTTCTTTAATTGTTTATTGTATTGTCGTGTATATTGAATGCCTTCTTATTGATTATATTGCTTAACTGTGCCTATTTGCATTGCACGACCTTCTTTCTCTCCACCTCGATATCTGTCTCGCCCTCACTGAGTATACATGTTGTGTATATCACTCATCACCACCACATTTCAGGAGATATCATGTTAGCTGGATGTTCGTGGTCACGTGAAAGTTCGTGCTTGAGGAGTTGTCTTGCGTGCTATGTGGCTTGAGTTGTCAAAGATGCAAAGATGTATGTTTCATGTATTGAATGTAATTCATGTCAAAAGGAATGTAATTTAAGTTTTACTAGATTATTGAAGTGTTTGATAAGTTAGTTTATGTATCTAGTTAGTATAGCTTAACTTTAATGCATGTTTGTATTGCTTAAAGAAAAGTTAGAATAGTCTGGGTACTTGGAATTGTATATTTACTTGTGCTTAATTGTTGAGAACCAAGGCTCGGATGGCCTTGAGGAAGTTTTGTGTGGTTGGACACGGTGTTGGTCCATTTATATGCTATTACAGGTTTTACATTTTACCTAGAAACAGGGGAGACTCCGTCTGTGTTTCCCTAAAATTTTTCCCAGGTTGTGATTAGATTGATTGATAGAACTCCCGGTCTCGAGAGGGATCGGGGTGTTACATACAAAGCAACTAGAAATAGAAACATAAGTTATTACATGCCATGGTTCCAATCTACTACTACAACATCTATCTTTCAACTTGCCACTACAACATATACATAGCTCTTAGGCTACAAAATAGAACATAAAGTTAACAAACGAGTTCTTCATCAAACAACAACAACATAAACCACCTTGGCAACTAGACACAGCAACTAAGGCAATGGTTCAGTCTGAACCTCCAGTTCTTCTCCTTCAACCAAATCTAGCTAGGGATCACCCACAGCGTCTCCTGAAACATGTTAGCGAGGTATGAGCAACCACTATTGCCTAGTGAGGGATAAAGGCCAAACGGGACGTGCAATGCAACAAATATAACAGTTAACAAGAAAAGCAAGTAAAGTACATTTGAAACAGTAAATAACCACACATATCAAAGGATATGATACACTTAACCTCAAACTCCATGATTCTCTTATCTTTGGCCACAAACCACGATCCACGAACCACGATCAATGTGCCGGCAAATTCCCAATCACCTCAATGGGTGTACTCCGGATGTACCCCAATAATCTTACGACCCAACATTCCCTGGCAATCTCCAGACCAGGTGAATGAGGGAATATGGTACGGGGTTTGAATATCCACTAGAAATCCCTCTACCTCCCAGTCAATATTCAACACATCCGCCCCTGACACTATGGTTGCGCAACCAATATGCAATGCACTTAACAATGGAAAGACAATATCAACAATATAAGCAATAACATGTGGAAGGATCAACAAAGTAGATTGACCTCAAAACAATTAGAAAAGAAGTAGTTTCATACAAGCAATTAAGAAATTTAGAAAGGGGTATGTTCAAAATTCACATAGAACTATACCAAAAGCTTCAAAACATCTTGAAACTACATTTAAACACACAAGGAATCATGCCAAGGTTCTAGAAGCGTGAGACAATCGAATTTGTACTTAAACCCCTTTGTAACCCAACCCTTTTTCCTTCCAAACTCCTATTATGGTTCTAGATTAGCAAGCGGCCTATACCATGCTTCTAGTTAACCCCTTAGACACCTTTAGGACCCTCGAAATCATGCAAACACCCGCATTTAGCCCGAAAGCCCCAAATTCCCTCTTTTGACTTTGTACTACAAGTACCTCAATCGGGACTCACATGGGATCTAGCAAAGCTTAGTTAGGTCTTAAAAAGCCTAGGATTACTATATGTGGAGGCTAATTCAACCCGGATTAGCATTAACCCCGAAACCCCCTTTTAAAAGTTGACTATTTCATGTTTTGTACAAGTTTAGAATAATTCAAGGGCACGGGGCTATTGGACTACCTTCATTGGCACCTAAGGCATCTATTAGAAGCAATGAAGCAAGCCAATACGTACAATTACAAAAAATCCTAAAAATCCATCACTATTCACCTCATATAATCAAAGTACGATTCCAACCGTTTAAAATGAGAATCAATAGCTTAAATGTGTTCTCTAGCACTTAAATAGAATGTACAATAGCATGGATAAACATTGCAATAGCATTTGATAGCATTCTAACAATTCAAGAAAATAGCAACATTTCTATAATGCACAAATAATCATGAAAACCCTCACCTAAAGCGCGTAGGAGCACCTAGAAGGCTTGCACACACCCTAAACTACTTGTTCTAGACTTGGAGAGGCTTGAAATGGTGAATTGATGAGCAAAAATTCTTTTTTCTCCACCCTTGCTGCTGTCGGGTTTGGCACTGTTCACCCCCTTGTGTTTTTTTTTTCTAAGTCATCTTATGAACTTAAGGTGTCGGCTTGAGTATATAATATGTTTGTGTTATGTTTGCTGTATATGTTGTCTACTAAAGATGAGTCAAACTAGCTTAAATTAAGTCCCAAGGTGAAATTATATATTAGTTAGCTGAAATATAAAGTTTAACTACGTAACACTATTCATTAGCTTGGCAAAACATTTTCTAAACGGGTGCTCCTATCGCTCTTAGCTCAAAAGCACATTTTTCTCATTCCTAAAACAAGTATTATGATTTAAGAAAAATACTAATTCATGGTAATTATGCAATTGAAAAATGAATTGAATAGTAACTTAAGAAGACAACAAGCAAAGCACATAAGAAATGTGCACATAATGGATGCAACAGTAATCTAGAAGTACGACAAAAATCTCGGGCGTCACACCCTCTCCCCCTTAAACTAATTGCGCCCACCGAATTCTTACATGATTCAGCGAATAACTCTGAATATTTCTCTCGCATCCCTAAGCCCCTACTCAACAGGACTTGACTCCCAAGAGAGAACCCCATTTTTTAAAAAAGGGAGTTAAAGAATTCCATTGAGCCGAGTTTCAAACAAAGAAGTGTGAAAAGACTGGACAATGTTGCTACAAATAGGAAAGACATATATTTCTTAAAAAATAGAGTACCATGTTTGCCCAATAAGAATTTCCTCAATATTCGTAGTACCATGTAATACATCCGAGAGTGTTCAAAAACTCTCTGCCATTTGAATTTTAGAGACACTAATCATAGTAGAGCCGAGAATAGGGTGGAACTATTTTTCACAATAAGAATTATGTATACCAGTTGTACCGATTATATGTTGGATAGGCGCCCGCCCCCAAGTCAGTGTCCATCTTCATGAAATGACATTGGTAGACGGATTGGGACCAGCCTTCAATCCCGATGAACAATGTTCCACTGATTAGGCAGGGACAATATTCGATTTGAAGCTTGACCACGAGTGGACCTAGGCCGATTGACACTCATGATTGCCATTCATTCATGAACTGGTTTGACACGACAAAGAACAGCTAACAACCATATGGAAGGGGAAGAAATCAATCTCCTTCTTCCTGATCTTATTGGCCTTATAGCGGGCCTAAGAGCAAGGAAGTCTCAACTCCCAAATCCCTCCTTTGAAGGGTGAGGGGTGAACCTTCTGTCTGATTCATTCTCATCTATTGTTGCTTTCGAATCGGCTGAATGAGGATTTTGATGTCACTTAGGAGAAGTATAGGGAAGTGTGCCTGAGTCTTCTATAATATAATAAGTAGTTATGACTCGGTCTAGCTAGGACAGAGCCATCCTAAAGAGACTTTCTTCTATTCTAGGGTTCCACAAAGCAGTATCAGGGTATGAGAATGCCTTTCTCCTATAATAAGGTCTTTGGTTTAGGTCAATCAATCATCAATCCGGGCTCAATTACCAAAATGAATGGCTTTCTCCTGTCTCCTCATGGATCCAACTATTAGGTTTGTGGGTCTATGGTCCATGCCTAAAGCAACTCTTTTCCATTCGTGAACGTTTAAGAAGTCATCTCCTGATTCGTTGATCTGTTGAGCTAAGACAGCTCTGCATATAGTGTTTTAGACTCATACTTCATCGCCGCCTGGTCTTTTCGAACCTTAATCTTAAGAAATTCTTGAACGAAAAAGCAGTATGTATGGTTGGTGTATGCCTGGAAACTAGTCTAGAATGATATCATCAACTGCACGATAGACCATGAGTAAGCACTTTTGACAGCAAGAGAAAAGTCCTCCTTCTCACAAGGACCGACTCCTTTAGGTGCAAGGTTCGATCAATCGCAAAAAAATCAGTAAAAAATAATCTGCTCTCTGGTAAGCAAAGAAAAGCAGATCAAAGCCTGCCAAGGCGTCAAGGCAGTTCAACAAAGGCAGAAAGAGTCTTCATCCTAAACACAAAAGGAATGCGGGTTTGTCAATGCTTGAACTAATTGATCTAAGTGAGCTACGAGGTTAGTCTTCTAGGATCAACTTGCTTTAAAGTGCCCATTAATTGATTTGTGAATTTCATGAATGATCCTATCAGTGATTATGTACTAGGCTTATCTAATGAATTGAGTCTTCCAAGAAAGGTTTCTAATGAATCTGCTAATTGAGGTTCTAGATTCGTTCAAAAGGTAGAAAGGAATAGGCTAATGGTTGTACCTTTTTTATCCCTAACCATATTGATGTTCCTGCGTTCTAGTCTTTCTGGTAACCAATGATCTAAGGGAGCTAGGAGTACAAAGATAGACGAAAGTGGTACGCGCATATATATAAGCGGTTGGACGGTGTCTTTCTCGAGGTTTTCTTTCTTCCCTCCGGGGTTCCCCTATCTTAATGTTCCTAGCCCAAGGGAATCTCAATGGCAAGAGTCTATTCTATTGCTACGTATTCTCGAGCAATCATAGAGTCCTTGACAGAGAGATCCTGTTGTATGCTCATATAAAGGGGGTTGTGTTATTGTAAAGTGCTTAATCCCAATCAGTGTAGCTGTTCAGTGTCTATCTATGTTTTGTTCCTTCCTCGGTAAGCTTAGGAGTTTCCTAATGTAAGCTCCCTAGGTACGGCTTTGGAGTTTATATAAATGCCCTATCTTCAAAGGAAGCTACTGACTTAAGGTATCCCCTGATCCGAGGGTGAGCTAGAATTTCGTATGGTGAAGAGGAAATAAATATGGCATTTCCTAAAATATATGTTCCCGGCCTTGCCAACATAAGTGAAGGCAGAGTTCTTATCGTACATATACCAAGAGGTCAATTGACCATCTTCCTAACCTCCCTTATAGGGACGATAGCACTTCTCCTCGAACTAAGGCTGAAAGAAGGTCTTGTTGTCCTGCTGAAAAAGCTTACTAAGCTGATTTTTGAGAAGATCCAACTATAGAATCGAATAGGACTAAAAGGTTTCGCTATCGCTCTTCACCTAGGTGGCAGAGCAACCTTTATAGTTTAGAGTACAGCTCACCTCCCCACTCAGTTCTTAATCTGTGGATTACTGAAAGACTCTCGATACTGGACATTATGCATTAGACTGATTGGACCACTTAATAAGACCCTTTTGGCTTGGCTATTCTAGGCCTTCTTCTATTCGTAACAGCTTATCTATGACTAAGACTACTAAAAGCGGATATGCGAACGAATCTTTCTTAGGAAAAGAAGACTAGATGTACTTGTTCCTTCTTAGTACTAATAGTATACCTACAACTTATATGTGATAGTCTACCTTATATCCCAATGGCCTATTTAAGAGCATCACCCAAGGGCAATCCCTCATTTCCCAATTGCTTCTTCTGAGATGCCTTCTTTACTGGCAAGGCAACGGATAGAGTCTTCCTTCTTGAGTATATCTCATTAATGGTAGGGTCAACTGAACACTCAATTTATTTGAAGAAAGCTTCACATGTGTGATGTTTCGCTCATGATTAAGTACCGAGAGCTCCTTTCTTCGATGTAGCACTGGAAGAAGTGGTTGAGCTGGGTTAAGCTAGGCTCCTCGGGCAAGTAGTCCCTTGATCCAGTGGTGGGTTTGAAGGGGCTTAGAACACCTTTCTGAATTGCGAAAGAGTAACATTTCCACCATCCCCTATTCTAGCCTCGGCATTTGCTTTAGCTCATTCTCTTGTTGATTATGTCTAAGATTCTACGGATGTGTTTTTTGATGCCCTATCTCTTCCTACTCCAAGGATAAAGAGGATTTTATTCGCTCCGCAGTAACGAACTGATCAAGATGTGGTGTTCAGTCCACATTGGTACGGGATTCGCGATGCCATCTATATGGTCTTGTGTTCTTTCCTCACATTGGGAGTACTACCCTAGCACGGCAAACCTGACGATCTATCTCAGCAGTTGCTCATATTTCCTTGTCAAGGAAGCCGAGATCGATGTTGGATGATAGAAGCGAGGGCTAAAGGTGGATATAGTAAGGGAGAAAAAAAACCGGGCATCATAGTAGCACTTCTTCTTGTAGATCATGTCAAATTCTCTCGTTAAGCTTCTACCCCGATGCTTTAGATGTTGATCGGGATACTGATATTGAGGTTGTGGCTGTGGTTTCAGAACCTATATCGTCCACTAGACACAAAAATGATCTATAGTTATTTCCACACTCAAATGCAAAAGAAAGCCTTTTTTTATAGGGCAGGGCTGAAAAAGAGTCAAAAGATGATATACTCTTATGATTGATATTTTTTTTTAGATCTTACAAATCATTCCCAACAAGGAAAAGCATGAACGAGGACTTATTTTCTATGGAATAGAATGAATGAGGGAATGGATACGACAATGAATAAAGCTGATCCAAGTAGGGTAGCATAGCATCTTTTCTAGCGCTGTTAAGAAAGGGGTACAAGGAGCTGTAGAAAGGGTACAGGGAACCATTGGGCGGTGTGATATTTCGATTAGATGAATTTTTCCGATGTCTATCGGAGTGAAGACAGACAGCCTCTGGGTTTGGTTCCTTCATAAAGGAAGATAGTGCGCCCTACAAAGAAAGGTAGGCGTGCAACGAAGCGATCAGCTTCCCTTGCCCTAAGAGAGGCCATAGGATAGAGTAGAACCGAAGATACTGCTCCAGACCCGGACGGACTAGGTAATGGTAAGTTGTCTGGCCTTACTTCGTTCACTGAGCTTGACGCTTTGCTCCTGGTGGTGTGCTTGGTTATGTGTGCTGTCTACTCTTGGGTGGAAGAAAGTGTACAGGAAGCCACCCCTGCTTTCCAAACCTTTCATCCATTACTGGACTATCCTATCCATTACTGATTGAGACTGGACTGGACTGATACCTGTACTGACATAGACCTACCCTATTGATCTGTGAAATTTCTGGTGATTTAAGACAGTCAGGGTTCATACTTCAATGGAGAAAGCAGTTGAGAATCAGATTCATTCTTCTTTCCCAAAAATTCGACGACCCTTAAGAATAGAAAGAGAAAACAAGGATACTTATGATCCTTACAGAGGCTGCTCCTTAATATGAATGAAAGAAGGCTCTCCATAATAACTAACAAGATTCAATGGGCTACCTATGAAATATATAGGGCTCTGTGACTCAACTCAAATCAATAAGGATGCATAAATTTTTGACTCGTCTCATCATTCTCGTCTTTCAATTCATATTCTCCAGTGCGAGCCGAAAAGCCACCCAATCACTTCAGTCAAGGAAAACGTTTGATAGAAGCCTCTAAGGTATTATGAGCCAAAGAGTAAATCATTCCTCAATCCACTCAAGCGGAACCGTCACATTCTCTCTTAGAGACTCTATCATGAAATAAAGGGAAGCCAACTAACTCATAACTGCCAACTCGCTCATATGACCGGCAGGTCGAAATTAGCCATGATTCTTTCTACTTCTTTTTTTTAGTACGATCTTACTTTCCTTCTTTATCCCAGTCTAAAACTAGAACAGCCTTCCCCTTTCTTCTATGATTTCCTTTTGTCCCTGCTCATCTCAACCTGACTGCTGACTAGCTGCCTTACTGACCAGAATGATTGAAGAATTGAATTGAACAAGGGGGTGCCAATGACTCACTTCTTTACGTGCCTTACATCCCTGACTGCGACACTGACTTAGTTGATTAATTTTTTATTGTATTTCACTCGGGCTGACTAAATGACTAATTGAACCGCTTGGTCAAAGGATAAAAACCTAACTGCCGAGAAGAGACCCACCAGAAGAGGTGGGGAGGCTCCTGCCTGTTTGAATGCCTTCTTTTTGATCTCGCCGACAATTGATTGGTTTTCTTTTTTTATGGGTAGATGTCGAATAAAGAAGACGTCCCTTACTAACGCTTACTGGTTTGATTAATAGATTGCTTCGCTTGATTCAGAATCGAGCATCGTGGAAGGGAATAATAACTCAGGCAGCTACCGGGCCCTTTTCCTTTTGCGCCATGTTTGAGAAAGAAAAGAGTGATTTTCTGTAGTTAGAAAGAGTTGCATCCCTTATTCCAGAAAGGAAGGACGCTTAACACTATACTTGTTTTCTTCAAGTAGTTCCAAAATACCTTGAAAGAAGCTCTATTCCCTGAATTTCAAACTCCTCTGGAAGCCTTATTCACTATTGAGAGGCTGCTCCTCATTCATATTGATCAAAGTCCAGGGGCTCTCAATTCAGAAGATAGAAACCTACGGGATACTAATGAATAAAAAAAAATCATTTCTTTCGCCATGTTGAAGCTTCTTAAAGAGACTGATTCGGGGGGATCAACAATCCAATGAGGAAGAAAGAACTGTGGTTCAAATGCATATGAAACTAAGCTAAGGCGGCTATCGTCCTTCCTTTATCCCACTCTGACCACTTACAATCGATATATGAACTGAAAGGGCTTGAATGAATTTGTCGAAGATTAGCCGGCAACGAAAAAGATCATGAGCCTCTCCCTATCGGTCGAGTATCTTCAAACCTCTTTCTTTTTATGTTCTTAGAACCATTCTTTTCAATCCTACATGACATGGCCCCCCTTCTGTGATACCCCGAACCTAGCACGTATTTAATAGTATTTAATTGCATTTAATTACGTGTTATCTTAAATGCTAGTTGTGAGGACCCGAGCGTTAATTACATGTGCATTCATTTATTTTAATTGTTATTTGAAAAATAATATGTACATTTACATGACTTATTTAGTGTTTTAAAATTTAAAATTGCAATTAAAGTTCATTTAAATTTCATCTTATTGACTTTTCACCTTCATTGACCAACTAGGACAAGGTGGGAATTTTTGAAATGTTTAATGAAGGGCAAACTTGGGATTAGAAATAAAAATGCAATTTTAAGTTAGTCAAAATTTGGGTCAACTTTGGAATTAAATCTGGACCAATTGGTGAAGAGTTAGGTGGCAAATTATATATGGTTGGAAAGCTCTACGAGTCTAGTTTCTAGGGCTTCAAACCGTTCATGAATTGGAGTTTTCTAGAAGAAGTTATGGTTGTTTTTGTAACATGCCACAAAATTGTCTTTTTACACGGAAATTTACCTTTTGTTTGACCATTGCTTTGACTTTCACTTAAGCTTATAAAACAAAAAAAGCACGAAAATCAGCCATTTTTCTTCTTCATTTCAGCCAAGAGCTTCAACCAACAAGCATAGTAAACCCTTCCACATTTAGCCAATATCTTGAGTTTGGTGTGGAACAAAGGCGTAATTCCAGCATTTTCGAGTTCGTGGCGACGTATAGCATCTTTCTAGCGGTTTATTTTCCGTTTATTTTGCCAAAAAATGTGAGGGCATTTTCTAACCCATTTCTCAAAAGTCATTATTTATGTTAGATATTGTTAAATCTATGCTTAATACTTGTTATTTAGATGCTAGAGAACAAATTTCTTGTTTTATAGCTTGTGTAGAGTTGATTTTAGTTGTAGTTGATACTTTGCTATATGTGAATATAAATGTAGACAAGATGTTCGTTTAATATTCTAAGTGAAGTATAGGGATGTGTTACAAGCTAGATTAATGCCCATAGATAGCTCAAATGCAATAAAACATCAAGAGAATTCAAGCATGCAAAATGTGAATTTCGGACAATACACTGCCCCTATTTTTCGGAGGCTTTTTGACACAGTAAACGAGCTCATAAATTAACTAAAATTGTAAAGAAGCTAGATTAGGAAATTTAGAAAAAATGTTGATTTCTAGGACTAAGGCTAATTCTAACGTTTTAGGCCCCTAATCACATCATTTCCGAAATGTGTCCTGAAAATCGCTGCTACTAGACAGTTTGTGCAGTTCCACAGAAAAGGTCATAACTTGCTGATTTTAAATTGGAATTAAGCTCTGTTTGATTCTAAAATCAACTACACTCGAAGAGCTACATTTAAATGTAAAAACCAGAGAATTTGGAGTTCAAGAGAATAGGTAATGAATTTGATAAATTTAGAGTTTTGTTAGAAGTTTTGAAAATGGGCATGTTTTCATGAAGATCTACTTGCTATGTGTTGTATTCCACATATATCTTGTATTTAGAGTTCATAAGTGAGTAAGAGCATTCTTTTGATAGTTTAGAAGTTTTTATGGTTATTTTCACGTTAGATCAAGGATTAGTTAATAATGTATATATTGAAGACCAAGTGTTTGAGTTTATGCTCGAATGAAGTGTTTTATTGTAGAAGTTTGAAAATGTTCTAGTTAAGTGTTTTAAGTATTCTACATGTATTAACTTAGTAATTCTAGCATCTTAAATGTCTAGTTAGTCTATGTGATTTAGAACCCCATGCATGCTAAGTGGAATACTCAAGAATGAATGTAAAGTTAACTTAGATGGTTAGATTGTTAATAAATGCCATAGTTAAAGAGTATTTAAATTTATATGCATGTTGTTGACCAACAATTTAAGATGTTTGCAAACCATGATATAAGGTAAAGAATGTTTTCAAACATGTTAGTGAGATGATGTAAAGTAGTTAAGTTTGATGTGTTAGTTAACTACAATCAAATCCAAATTGCTCTTAATTATGAATTCTATTTGAATTGCAAGTTTATAGTGCAAGAAAATATAGTGCAAGAAAATATAGAATGACTTTGCTGAAATTTACAATTTTTAGGCGTTTAGGGGCTGACCAAGTTGGGCAGTTTTATGCTATCCTTAAATTGGTCATTTTAGACTATAATATGGTTTAATAACTTGTATTTAGGTAGGGAAAAACATTGGTAGTTGAAGAGGCATGTTGGTTTGGCTTGGAGATATGTTTTAATGGTTATTTTGAGTCTATTTGACTAGTTTAAGTGCACTTGTGTACTCTTATGTATTGTGTGAAATGAATATGCTTTATGGTTGTTCAAATTGCTAATGTTTATATGTCTATCGAATTGTGGGTTTAATCAGAGAATATTTAACGTGTTGCATAAAGTAGTAAATGTAATGCGTGCTAAATAAAGAAATGAATTTGATAGTTATGATAGTTCAATGGAATCAAATGAAAATTAATAAGTTAATAGAATTATAAACTAGCTTTAGTTGAGAATGAATGTATAACTTCTTATATAGATAGTTGATTGTATTATCTAGCGGAATGGAAGACGTTGGTGTATTCGGAGAATATGGAAAGGGTTCTTAACTAAATTCTTACAGGTTTGGCTTTCCAAGGTGAGGGAGTTGCATCTTATTTGCATTTCTCTATTGTATATTGAATATGTTAAATAGTTTTCATGCTATTAATGTGATTTAGCATATTCTAACAAGATTTGTGAGTTTTATAGTTAGTAGAATGAGTTTAATGGATAATGCTCGTTATTTCGCTTCTATTGTTGTCAACTGGTTAATGTGTGAGGACAACTTCTTTTGTTGTTCCTCGATTATGTGTTTATCGGCTTATCTTGTTATATTGCTTTTATTAATGCTTTTCATGTCATCGAAATAATGGTTGCACAACCTTATTGTTGGGGAGGATGTGATAGGCCTCTCTGGGCGGCAGTAGGCTTGCCAAGGTTGGTTGCTCTAATTCTGTACCCTACTCCATCACTCGCCTGGTCCGGAGATTGCCAGGGGGTGTTGGGTCGTAAGTATTGGGTACATCCAGAGTACCCATTTGTGTAAGAGATGCTGGCATATCGAGGCTGTCTTCATGGTTCGTGGATCGAGTCTCGTGAATCGAAGATTTGGAGTGATAAGGGTTATCGATCGTATCCTTTTAAAGTATGGTAATAAAATTGTTATTCATTGTTTATTTATTGCGTTAATTGTGTTAAATTGCTGCATTGCACAAACCCTGGTATACTGTTTCCGTTTCCCCCTCCCTCACTGAGTATACATTATTTGTATACTCACTCCTCATCATGAATCTTTTAGGTTATAGCCAAAGGAAGTGTAGTTCGTGATCACATGATAGTTCGTGCTTGAAGAGTGGTCTTATGTGTTATGTGGCTTGAGCTGTAAAACTAGTAAAGTTTCACTTTCATGAATTGTATATACTCAATGTAGGAGAGAAATGTATTTAAGCTTAACCAGGTCATAGAATGCTTTGATAACCTAGTTTATGTAATAGCTTAATGAGGTTTGTGTTCAATGCATGTATGGAGTTGTTGTATGTTTGGACACGGTACTGGTCCATTTATATATTATGTGCAGGTAAACTGTTTGTCCTATAAACAGGGGAAACTCCGTCTGTTTTCCCTAGATTTTGTGATCAGGTTGGAATTGGGTTGTAAATAGATTATTTAATAGAATTCCCAGTCTCGTGAGGGGCTGGGGTGTTACACCTTCCATCTTCCTTCCTTAAAAAGGCCTTGCTCCGCCCTTCCAGTAGCTCGCACTTCCGCACATCTTTCTTAAGCTAGATGTTAGGCTAACTTAGCCAGCCAAGGTCTCCACCTGATGTGGTACCCGCTGGTATCCATCCTCTTGTTATGAGCCTTAGACCTCTCGGGCCGAACAGAGCCTTTCGCCTGAGATGCGCTAGCTTAACTCTTAACCTGCATTCTCTGGTAACAGCAGCAGGATAAGCATAGCAAGAATTCTCTCCCGACTCTCAATGAGAAAGTTTAGCTTTCTGGAAGTTCTAGGGAAACTTTACTAAGATCCGAATGTATAGGTAGTCTTAAGGAAGGGAAAAAGAAGGCCTTAATTGTCTATCCAAAGGTCCGCCTGCCGAATGAGTGTCTTTACGCAAATCAAGTAGGTGGGAATGCTCCCCCTATGTCAATTGTTGTAAGGTAACTAAGGAGTAAGGGTTTACAATAAATAGCTTGATTTCAGTAGTGCCTTACCTTGCAGCTCTATCTATCGTCTATGCTTTTGATATATAAATGATTTTTTAGTGCTCTCATGCTTGCTTTCTCCATGCCACGGTGCGATATTGATGATCTGCTAGTCATGCGATATGGACTCAGCCGTTAACGGCTCTATCATGCTTTCTATATGTGTTGATTCGTTAAATCATGCATCCCCCGCTTCTGCAGCAGCATATAATCTCGGGCCCTTGATGCCAGCAGCTCAATCTGTTTTGCAGTATGGATAGCGCATGAACAAGAATCCGCGGCTTTGTTGTTGTTGCAGCGGTGCCAGTGCTGCTGCTTCTGCTCTTTCTCGCCCTCCTGCCCGTTCCCTCGGGGCTAGGGCATCCTTCTACTCGAAGGCCGACTAACGACCAACAAAAGGGTACTCCTAACTTTGCTCTTTTAGGTAAAAGAAGACTTGTTCTGCCTTCTACGTCGAGTCAGAGACATAATCTGAACAGTGCTCCTTACTTTGATTTTGTGAGTCAAAAAAGGCTTGTTCTGTCTGGCCCAAATCCGCTCCATAACTAGTAGCGTAGTGAAGTCCTTGTGAAGGATCTCCGATCAGGGCGTCTACTCACTATCGGAAAGGCAATCTCTACTTCCTTTCTGCTTCAGTTGGTCAAGCTCATCACACTCGACTGTCTTCTTCTTCCTCAGCTTCTCGGCGTACCTAGCATTTTCACCTTGCTCATACAAGCTTTACAAGCATTAGGAGTCTAGTGTCTACAGGGTTCTTGAAAGTCGATTGTAATAATGCTTCACCCAGTCATATTTATCCCGGTTGTCAACTGGGGAAGCATACCAAACTAGCATTTTCTCCACATAATAAAAGAGCTGGCCATTTTTTTGATTTCTCTATGCTGATGTCTGGGGTCCTGCACTTTCTTCTTCTTTATCTGGTTCACGTTATGTTGTTGTTTTGACTGTTACAGGTTCTTTATTCTTCGTGCCAAATTTGAAGTTTTTGATATTTTTTGAACCTTTCACTTATAACCAAGCATTTTGAGAAACACATAACATTTTTCAGAAGTGATGGTGGTTGAGAGTTTACTTCTAACAGCTTTAATGAGTATTGTGTGCAGCATGGAATTAAAAAAAAATGCATCCATACCCTTGCACTTCAGAGCAAAATTGTATCTGTGAGCGCAAGCATCGCCATATCACTGAGACGGACCTTTCCATACTTTTTCATTCCGGATTCCTATATATCTTTGGACATAAGCTTTTCATACGGCTGTTATTGTTATCAATAACCAACCTACACCACTTCTAAATCACAGGTCTCCCTATGAAATCCTACATGGTGCTCCACCTGCTTATTCATCTCTTCGGGCCTTTGGATGTTTATGCTACGTCTACATCTTGAAGTCCATTCGTCACAAATTTGAGCCTAAGGCTGATTGCTGCATTTTTCTCAGGTACAGTGATGATCATAAAGGCTTTCGATACTTCTCTCTGTGCCATCGTCGAGTTTTCATTTCTCACCATGTCACATTTGATGAAGTAACTCTATATGATCCACCATCTACTGTGCCTCAATCTCAAAGGGAGGTGCCACATATGCTGCCCACCGTTACTGACTCTGCTTCCTTTTCACCTGAGATCAGTATTCGGCCCATTCCCATGGCTGGTGCCTCTTCCAACAGTCCTATTACAGCCATCGAGGGCTCGTGGTACCTGCTGCACCTGATGGTCATCAATCCGTTCTCAAGTACTACACTCGTCGGCCTAAAATCAAAGCTGCTCCTTTAGCTGATTTACTAGAATCTTTTCCACAGCCGAGTGTTCCTCTTGATCAGGAAGCTCCTATTGATTTCGGAAGAGGAGTACGTTCACGTACTACTAATCGGCTCCTTCTCCCGGTCAATGTTGTCTCTACTGATTTCAACGTGAAGGAACCTACTCAATTTCGATCAGCTTAGAAGGATCCACGCTGGGTTGCTGCCATGCATGAAGAGTTTGTGGCACTCTATCAAAATCATACTTGGACCATCATTCCCCGTCCTTTGGATAATAAAGTTATTGGCTCGCAAATGGTTATACAAGATTAAGTAAAAGTCTGATGGGACTATTGATCGCTACAAGGCTCGCGTGGTAGCCAAAGGCTACAACCAGCAATAGGGTAAACGACTATGATGAGACATTCAGTCTAGTTATCAAGATGACATCAAGGGCGATTAGGTGTGACTTGCTTGATAAGGGAAAGAGAAGACGTCCCTCAACTCAAAGCCCTATTAATGCAAAAGAAGTAGATTCCCATGATTTTAAATTACAAGAAGCTCTTAACTACTCGGCTATACTATAGGCTCTAAAGGTATTACTTGACTAAAAGAGTACTCATATGTTGGGGGCTTCCCTTTCCAACCAAGAAAGGCAAACGAGCTTTGCTCGCTCCTGAGGTTCATCTACACCACATCGACCTAGAGCTAAGGCTTATCTTTATCTTTCAGTTCCTTTGATTTAATATAAAAATACGAAAAAGAATAATAATTAAGCAAAAAAGGTTTGAAGATGCTCGACCGATAGGGAAACGAAAAAGGTAGAAAAAGATAGATGGGCTTATGTTTATTATAGCGGTTCCTTCTTATCCTAAAAAACGTCTGAAAAAACCTGCTACGGAACTACCGAGCAGGGGCAAAAATACGTTAAGTAGATATCTCTTCATCCTCTCTTTTCATTTTACTTTGTGCTGTTTACCTTAATGTCCGACCATGTAGAAGGCTACCACATCAAGGTGATAGGATTCGAACCTATGGCCCTCTGTACCCAAAACAGATGCACTGACCAGACTACACTACACCTCGTCTCACCACCCTGGAGCATATAGATCCACCCGATCGATGAACACTCAAACCGAACTCGCCCATCTTTTTAGGCACAGAGATACGAGAACCAATCCGAGTAATCAACCATTTTTTTTTTTAGAAAATCTGCCTCCAGCAAGATAGGGCGAGGCGCTGCAAGCCGTATAGTACAGGAGCACTCACATTTCTTTTTGGCTTACTCTTTCACTTGAATTTTCAAATCCGGCTCGCTCCCGGCTACATGTCCTTTGGACCAAAAGCCTGCTTAGAAGTGGATTCGAACCACTGACACAAGGATTTTCAATCCTTTGCTCTAACCAGTTGAGCTACCTGAACCACTTTCCTAAAGTATGTTTTCTTCATCGAATAGTGTCGTACCAAGTCGCTAGGCGCTCAAAAATCCCTTTACTAAAATCTATAAAATAGAAATATCTATTTTTTGCTTGTTCGTCAAGCTTCCGAGTAACTCTTTCAACTGCCGCCTAATCCCCAAGATGCTCAAGAACCAAGAGCTGTCCAAGGATTGGACAGCTGGAGGGAGCTTGCAACTAGAAAGAAGATAGGCTGGTCAAAGAAAAACAAGGCGCAACAGGCTCTCCGCTCCGTGTCACTAAGTAGTGCTATTCTGTCCTCCGAGGGACTGGACTCTACCAAGAGGTTCTTTCTCTCATGCCCGCCCCTCTCGTTTCCATGCCAAAGGAAATGGGATTCGAACCCATGATACAATCTTCTTGTATGTCGATTTAGCAAACCAATGCCTTAAGCCACTCAGCCATCCCTCCAAGTTCTTTATCGAAATTTGATGTACGGTTGGTTGCCCGAAGGGCTATCTGATCTGATCAACTGCCCAAGCCGTAGCGCGCGTACTCTTCCTCTATGAGCGAGACTCTATCCAAATCTACCATTCGTTGGGCGAGGCCCTCTTTTCTATGAACACCCTACCACTGAATGATTTACTTTCCAGTTTTTGCCTCCGACCCAACCAGGAGAGAACACAGGGTCAAGCCAAGCCCTTACCCGTCTGAATAGAATTCATATCTCCTTCGTTTGGTCAAGAAGGGAGAAAACCCGGGGAACTGGACTCTACCTCTTCTATTACATTACATTACGGAGAAGTCCATTCTCGTCATGATCGATCCACGTCCCAGCCTAGTGCCTGGAGAACCAGGCTTGCTTAGCAACCAAAGCTAGCTTACTAGGGCCATCAAGGTTTGAAGATGCTCGATCGATAGAGAGAGGGTGGACTTATTTTTAGGCGAAAGAAGAAAAACCTTGATTGCACAAGCTAGCTAGCAAGCCAGCAAACCCCCCTTACTCACCTCTTAATCTATAAAAAAGTTTTTTCTCTTTTTCTAATAAGGTAGGCATCCAGCTCTCGATCCAGAGCTACTGCTTTGACAATCAACTGAGTTTAGGAAGTCAGGTTAAGACGTCGACTTATACAGGGGAGATGAAAAAGGACTCCTTTCTTTAGAAGTCAATCCTACTAAACTACACTTGTACACTTGACATGAGAAAAGTATAGGCAAGTGGAGTCAAAGGCCGAGCCTCAACCAGCAAAGGGGGACAGCCATGCCAATCCAAGCAGAGCAAAAGTGTGCCCACTTTACCTTTCTTTCTTTACCTTAGACTTCGTTCTTCAAGGAGACCCATGTGCATTTCCTCTGTTCTGTGCTCTTGAACTCTTGATTTCCTTGTGCCTTTAGTTGAAGTATAGGTTATCGATTCAATCTATCTTGATGGGATTTTTGCTTCTATTGAGTAGTATAGAAGGGATTTATGTAGTAGGTAGCAACAAGACTAGTAGTATCAACAAGAGGCTACATCAATAGCTGAAACTTTTTTTCGGGTAGGGTTGGCTTGGAGTCAGAAGTCCTATTTTTCCCAACCAAATAAGTATTTTTGCAAAGTTCACCTTCCCGCGGTCAAAACAAGACTTACGTATAACAATCAGACCTTACCAGGGACAGGGACAAGAATATAGAGCCTAATTAAAAAGAATTTGGGCTTGCTTTCTCAACTTACATCTATGAGCATCCATTCCTCTCCCTATTGGTCGAGCATCTTCAAACCTCTATCTCTTGCTCACTTCGATCGGACTCTTACAGCTTAGGGAAGAATGATGGGTCGCTACAAGGCCCCTAAATGACCGCTCAGAAAGCCTACCTATTTTTTCCCCAATTTGTCACTTGCTCGTCCCTCTCTCATGAAAATTCTATCTCCTCTCCCAGCGGCTTTGACTCATGTCTATAACTAGTTTCTAAGATGATTCCCATTCAAGCATTCTCATTCAACGTTCTATCAATGCTGCCTGATTTTTGAAAAAAAAAACTCTTTCTTTCTACTAGTTCTTACATAAGCAATTTGCAGGAAGTAAACGAAGTATTTCCTTTCGAAATTGAAATCCACTCCTGAAGTCACGTCTTTCAATACTGGGACTTAAGTCAAGTACTTTCGAGTTTCTCTTTGCCCAAAGCCCTCCTTCCTACTTAGAAATACCAACTATAAATAGTTTTAGCATCTCTTGATAAGAAAAGGTATTTATAGAGTTAATGGGAACCTTTGGAACCTTAGTAGCATAATGGAATCAGTTTATCGGGCTGACTTCCATGCCAAAACGAGTAGTTTAACCTATCACTACCTCGTAAGGACGTTGAGAATTGTTTTTACTCTTTTTGTTAAACACTTTGTAATAATAAGTATTCAAATAGCCTTTGCATAGTATACGAATTCTGCTTAGTAGGGACCTAAACACAGGAATGCTTTTTATCAGAGTCAGACCACGCCTTATGACGAAAGAGGGAAAATGGACGGATCACCTGTCGATCTATGATCAAAGAAAACTATACCTGAAGAATTGAATATAGACTGACAGGCATAAAAGCCATATCTATTAATCTACGCTCATTGATGAGACGGTGACATAGAGAAAAAAGTATAGCCTTTGTCATTGTCACCCCCCTTGTCACTTAAAAGTAAATAAGAGATACACACTTTGGAATGGAAGAAGTCGAAGGGGGTGAACGAGCACTGCAATAACCAGCCGTAAGAAAGATGAGCAGAGCATTCCTTCTGCCAGCCTTTAGACTTTATGGGAGTAGGGGAGCATGGTAAGATAGATAGATGTCCAAGCCTGCAATAGCTAGTTGCTCGGCCTTAGTCTTGGGCTGATCTCACACTTCAATCAACCCCTTCGTACTTCGATCCAATCAATCGATCGATCAAAAGGCGTCTCTCTTTTGTTTGGGCCAGTAAAGTCCTCGCTTTCTCTCGCTTTCTCTTGAACAAAGGAAGGGCAGCATAACATTAGCTTCAATTGAACAAGCTCAACCTTGAAAAATAAAGGAGGTAGGTCGAAGAACAGTTGAACGCTTCAACTTGGCCACTGAAGAAGGCGATGGCTGGGCGAGAAACTAGACTAGCTTACTGTCATGCCATGGTTGAAGCTTTAGGCTCCATAGACGGAACTATGTATTAGATATTACGGAATGGAGGTTCAGAATAAAAGAACGCATGCATGGAGATTCTGTTTGCCGGAGGTTCGAGAATCTATAAAAGGACATCTAAGGCTAAGGAAAAATTCAAGGAAGCCCATTACTGAGAGAAATGGTGATCTTGTCTTGCTTGCTGGGAAAGAGGAGGCTTCCAGACCACCTTTTCCAGCCAGATAGTGAACGATCACTCAGCAATGAACACTAACTGAAAGCGGCCGGGAATGAGTACCTATCCCCTACGAGAATCGAACCCGTTTCTTCGACATGAAAAGAAGATGTCATAACCACTGGACGAAAGGGACCAAAAAGCCATTCTTCATATACCTTAGCTCTGAGAATAGAAGTGCTTCATTTTGTTTTTATACGCAACTCAAGATTTCGTTTGTGTTCATGTTGGTTATTTCTGATGTGAATTCGGCGGGTAGTCTCTCCTTCCTACGGGTTCCCCCACTGACCTAGTGACACACCAACCAAGCCCCTTCTCTTTCTCCAATCATAAAGCACCCTGATCCCTTTATTTGTCTTTCATCCTCCCTAAATAAGTAAGACCCCACTCTTTCGAATTAAAACAAAAAAAAGAGGGGCAAAGTGCCCGTTTGAAGTGGCAAAGTTTTGAAGACGCTCGACCAACAGGAGAGGTTTGAAGATGCTCAACCAACGAGAGAGGTTTGAAGATGCTCAATAGAGGTATGAAGTAACTCGACTGATAAGGAGAGGAAGGTTGATGCTCGACCTATAGGGAGAGGGTGGATGCTACAGTAAGAAAAAAAAATACGTTGAGGTTATGAAGTAAGGTAAACTGGTTAAGGAAAGCTCAGGTTATGAAAACACTTAGCCGTTAATTAATTAAGTAGTAGTAAGGCCTCGGTACGTAGTTGCATCAGCTGTGGATATAGACTAGGCTAAGGGATGGACTTCATCTCTTCTATTCTCTTCACTTATACCTTACACTTTAGTTGAGTCTAACGAGGCTCAGGTGTGGAGCCTTCCACTGTGGACCGAGACTAGGCAAAGGTAGAACACCATAGAAACCTCACTGACTTTATCATAAACCTTGATTTCGCTATGCTCAATAAGAATCCGGAATAGCGGAAATCGGTTCGTGTTCCGCTTCCAAAGTCAGTCGTCTTTGCCCAAGTATGAACTGCAGCCGACTCTACAGTGGTTCCATTCCTTCTTACTGTACTACTGTGTCAACGCAACCCGAATGGGAATAATAGGGTTAGCCAAACTACGGTCCACTTTGTACGTTTACTGAGTAGACAAATCAAGAATTTTAGAAAATAGAAGGGAACTTCTCACTGAATGAGGCGGGAAGCTACTACTTCTAGAAGAAAGCTTATCCATGACTTTTTTTTAGAGCGTATCGCTATTTTTAAATAATCCATTTTATGGATGAAGTAATCGGAATGACAAATGGTTACGGTTTTGAAAAGCGGAGAAAGTCAGGAACTTTTGATTACCTTTTGAATCAAAGTAGCGACGAGCCGAGTATTATGACTACAGGGGGAGAAGCAAAGCTTCGTAGACAGTTTCGCTTCCTCGTCGCTTCTTTCTGGAAATTCCCTTCTCAAGTGGGTGGCTTGGTAAGCAAGCTACCTTCTGCATCGATAAAATCCCTATCAATAATAGGCTGGAATGGTGGGGAATGAGGCCCTCCCTACTTCAATGGAAATGGGGGAATCACCCTTTCACAGCCGCTCCTCTACAACTACCTTTCGCCAAACATGATAACGAACGAAGACAGAGAATTGTGTAGATAAGAGGAAGAAACTGTGACACCCCGATCCCTCTCGAGACCGGGAGTTCTATCAATCGATCTAAACACAACCCAAACCAAACCCGGGCATAATTTTTAGGGAAAACGGACGGAGTCTCCCCTGTTTCTAGGCAAAATATAAAACCTGCAATAGCATTTAAATGGACCAACGCCGTGTCCAACCATACAAAACTTCCTCAAGGCCATCCGAGCCTCGGTTTTCAACAATTAAATTCAGCAGGTATACATACATTTCCAATTTAAAAGCTAACCTATCTCTTTTCATTTTTGACCAGTACATTCAAACTAGACAATTAAACCATACTAAGCTACTGCATAAAATAAACTATCATGCCATTCTAACTCTTTTCCTTTGGACATTACAAACATGCATTGAAGATAAGCTATGCTAACTGATTACATAAACTAGCTTATCAATTCACCTCAACTACTTAGCTAAATTTAAATTACATTTCTTTTAGCAATAAATACCTACAACATATGAAAACATATATCTTTACAACTTCGACACTCAAGCCACATAGGCACGCAAGACAACTCTTCAGGCAACGAACTTTCACGAAATCACGAACTTTTCAGCTAACATGACATTTCCTGAAATGTGGTGGTGAGGAGTGAGTATACACAACACGTATACTCAGTGAGGGCGAGACAGATATCGAATTGGAGAGAAAGAAAGTCGTGCAATGCAAATAAGACAGTTAAGCAATATAACTGATAAATAAGCAATCAAAACAAATAATCAATACAATAAGCAATTACTGAAAGCATTAACACAACCATTCAAAGCTATACCACACTTTGAAGGCTATGGTTCACTCATACGAGCAATGTACCATTTCACGAGCGATACATCAATCTTGAGCTTGATGTTGACAACGATGACAATAAGCGCGCAATCACCTTATAACACCAGTTTGGAATACCCCGGAAGTATCCATCAATCTACGACCCAAATCTCCCTGGGAGGCAGCCCAAGCGAGAAGAGGGAATAGCTACGGAGCTAGAGCAACCAACACTGGCAACCCGAGGCTACCCAGAGAGGCCCATCACTCACGTGCTGACACTATGCAATGCAAGACTCGATACAAGGCAATAAACGAACGATAGCACAACAATACAAACTAGTGACAACAAACGAGATAACAAGCAGTCACAATCAATACTAGCATTCAACTAACTTTTCAAGCATAACAAGCAATAATAAGCAACAATAACACCAATTAAACAAGTATATCAAGCAACCGTAAGCATTCTATAGGCATAATATCAAGATAACAAGCAAAATCACAAATCGGCCCCAACTATCAAAACACTACCATTTCCAAACGAGCCACGAGTTCTGGAAACCGACTTCGCTAATCCTCCTAGGTCACCATAAGGCACGTCCAAGGACCCTGAAACCCTACTTTACCCTAGAATTCGCGCAAAGCCCCGATTTCCCCCTTTGCTCGTTTGAACTATAACTATACCAACCAGACACCCAACCAATGCCATAATCACACCAAAAGTGCTTCCATGGCCTCCCGAAACAATGCCAACACGCAAAACGAGAAAACGCCAAACTCGACCTAAACGA
Source organism: Ehretia macrophylla (assembly GCA_037974665.1). Classification (NCBI taxonomy): domain Eukaryota; kingdom Viridiplantae; phylum Streptophyta; class Magnoliopsida; order Boraginales; family Ehretiaceae; genus Ehretia; species Ehretia macrophylla. The sequence continues at coordinate 16,501,154 of CM075780.1, read as the reverse complement.
CCCCGACTTTCACTAAGCCGTTTTTCTCCGTTTTTCCATTACACATTCTAATTAAACCACACATTTAGGCATTCTAGCATATCTAGCATCTTCCTACATCAACAGAACACGTAACGGAGCAACTTCATCAAAACGGGGGTTTACTATTCACAATTTACTATTCATCACACAATTTATATTTCAATTCTAATATTTAATCGCAAAAAATGTTAAAAAGCTATAAATACATGTTCTACAATCAACAAGGAACATTCTTTAAGCAACAAAACGATTAAAACAACAATCTACGCATAAAATCCAAAAATCAAAGTTTAGATACAAATATTTCAAATGCGCAAATAACGATGAAACCCTCACCTTAGACGCTCCTAGACGCTAGGAAAACCTCGTAGAGTGCCTCGGAAACCACCCCGCACAAGCCCACGCGAAGAATCGAAGATTTGAAGTTGAGATTTTCTTTTTTTTTTTTCTCCTTCTTTTCCTCATGGTTTCAAGCCTTTTTTCTCTGTTTTTTTTCGTGTGCATTCTGCTATTTAGAAAAAAAAATGACAAGAAGTCAAAGGTCAAAGTTCGGTCAACCCGTTAAACCAAAACAGCTATGCGCGACCTTACGAAAACGGCCATAACTTCTTCTAGAAAACTCCAATTCACGAACGGTTTGAAGCCTCAGAAACTAGACTCATAGAGATTTCCAACCATATATAATTTGCTACCTAACTCTTCCCCAATTGGTTCAGATTTAATTCCAAAGCTGACCCAAAATTTGACTAACTTAACATTGCATTTTTAATTTCTAATCCCAAGTTTGCCTTTTATTAAACATTTCAAAAATTCTCACCTTGTCCTAGTTGGTCAATGTAGATGAAAAGTCAACTAGTTTGGTCAAAGAAGGTAAAAGGTCAATAAAATACAATTTAAATGAACTTTAAATGCTATTGAATACATGCCAGGTTCGGGGTATCACAGAAACGAACCAAGCCACTTGTCTTGATCAGAACGATTGAAGAAAGAAAGAGAATGGTGGCTCCTTTCAGGGGACATATGTGATAACCCGAACCCGACATGCATTTAATGGCATTTGACTGCATTTAATTAAATGCTTAGTTAGTTAAATCAACCATTTTGCACTATTTTGATATTTCTTTTGGAAGCATTTAATAATCTTTATATTGATTAATTAAAAGATTATCACCTATTTTTACTATTTATAGAAATTGGATTTACTTTCTTATATTTAATTAAGTGTCATCTTAAATGTTAGTATTTAATTGCATCTGATTATGTGTTTATATTAATTTGTTCATTTGTATCTTCACATTAACTTCATAATTCTTTAAAATATTTTAGAAATAGTTAAATTAATTATTTTTAAATGAATATTGATTATTTTGATTATTTTAATAATCGGTTTTAATTGTCTTACATTAAAATCACTCGGTTTTCAAATAAATGAGAAAAGTAACTCCGAGCTAGAGTGAATTTTAAACTATTCTACTATTCTACTTTTCAAAAAAATTAAAGTTTTCTATTATTGCTCATCACTTTATTAGCAATTATTTATTGACCGTTTGATCGTAGTATTTCGAAAATGAGAGTTAGAGAAATATTCCTCGGACTTGGTGAAAAATGTTTTTAGTTTAATTTAGCTAGTTTTAGTTGTTTTCCATCTAATTACATTGTTTTAACTTGAGCTAGACCAAATGATAACCAAAATAGCCTTAGTTGACCAATTTAACTTGAATTTTGACTTTGCTAAATGACCATTTTGCCCTTGAGCTTTGTCAATTGTTTTAAATAGCCAAAAATCAACAAAATGATCAAAAAAACAAAAACAAAATTCCCCCATGTCCCCCCCATGGCCGAAGGTTTAAGGGAAAAAGAAAGTAAAATTGTTTTACATTTGTCTTCTACAATCATGTGTGGAATTGCTCGGGGGTCGTGGCTCAGATCCTTGCGGGTCTTGGTCTTCAATCTCTTTGAGGGTTTTCACGCTTTTGTGCATTTAAATTCGAATTTGATTTTTGTTTCAAATTTTTAGATTTGATATATAATGTGTTATAATGCTTGTAATTGCTTGATATAGCTTCCTTTGAGTTCGTAGAGCATTGTTTGATAGTTATTTAGCAATTTTTACGGTTGAAATTGCGTATTTGAAATTGGGGAAGAATAATTGTGATACCCCGAACCTGGCATGTATTCAATAGCATTTTAAGTTCATTTAAATTGCATTTTATTAACCTTTCACCTTCTTTGACCAAACTAGTTGACTTTTATCTACATTGACCAACTAGGACAAGGTGGAAATTTTTGAAATTTTTAATAAAAGGCAAACTTGGGATTAGAAATAAAAAAAATGCAATGTTAAGTTAGTCAAATTTTGGGTCAACTTTGGAATTAAATCTGAACCAATTGGGGAAGAGTTAGGTAGCAAATTATATATGGTTGGAAAGCTCTATGAGTCTAGTTTATGAGGGTTCAAACCGTTCGTGAATTGGAGTTTTCTAGAAGAAGTTATGGCCGTTTTCGTGAGGTCACGCATAGCTATTTTGGTTTAGCGGGTTGACCGAATTTTGACCTTTGACTTCTTGACATTTTTTTTTTAAATAAGCAGAATGTGAACGAAAAAAACAGAGAGAAAAAGGCTTGAAACCATGAGGAAAAGAAGGAGAAAAAAAAAAGAAAATTTCAACTTCAAATCTTCGATTCTTCGCGTGGGCTTGTGCGGGGAGGTTTCCGAGGCACTCTACGAGGTTTTCCTAGCGTCTAGGAGCGTCTAAGGTGAGGGTAGCATGTTATTTGCGCATTTATACGTTGTATATGTTAACTTTTTCAATTTTTAGATTTATCCGTAGATCGTTATTTAAAGCGATTTGATGCTTCTAGAATGTTCCTTAGCATTTGTAGAACATGTATTTATAGCTTTGTAACATTTTCTGCGGTTAAATGTTGTGATTGCAAATTAAATTGTGAAATGAATAGTAAAACCTTGAAACGTTGAAATTGCGCTGTTATGCTTTCCGTTGATGTAGAAACGTGCTAGGTATGCTAGAATGCTAAAATGTGTGGTTTGTTTGGGTTGCATAGTAGAAAAAACGAGAATTAAGCCGTTGGGAAAGTTGGGGTCGTTTTGGTCGACTTTTGCGTTTTCTCATTTTGCGTGTTGGCATTGCTTCGGGAGGCCATGGAAGCACTTTTGATGCGATTATGGCGTTGGTTGGGTGTTTGGTTGATATAGTTGTAGTTCAAACGAGAAAGGGGGAAATCGGGGCTTTGCGCGAGTTCTAGGGTAAAGTAAGGTTTCGGGGTCTTTAGACGTGCCTTATGGTGACCTAGGAGGGTTGGCGAAGTCGGTTTCCAGAACTCTTGGCTCGTTTGGAAATGGTAGCATTTTGATAGTTGGGGCCGATTTTTGTTTTTGTGTGTTTTCTTGTCTTTATGCATATAGAATGTTTAGAATTACTTGGAATACTTGTTTGAGTTGTTTTGGATTGAATTACTTATCAAATTGCTGCTATTGCGTGCGAGAGTAACCTACTTTGTTATTCTTTCACATGTGGCTTTATCGCTTGTTTATCGCCTTGTATCGAGTCTTGCATTGCATAGTGTCTTGCGCGTGAGTGATGGGCCTCTCTGGGTAGCCTTGGGTTGCCAGTGTTGGTTGCTCTAGCTCCGCTGCTATTCCCTTTCTCGCTTGGGTTGCCTCCCAGGGAGATTTGGGTCGTAGGATTGATGGATACTTCCGGGGTATTCCAAACTGGTGTTATAAGGTGGTTTGGGCCGGCGCGTCATCGTTAAAGTCATCGGAATCATGATTGGTACATTACTCGCTCGAGTGAACCATAGCCTTCAAAGTGTGGTATAGCTTTGATTGGTTGTGTTAATGCTTTCTTTAGTTGTTTAATTGTATTGTTGTTTATATTGAATGCCTTTTATTGATTGTATTGCTTAACTGTACCCATTTGCATTGCACGATCTTCTTTCTCTCCAATTCGATATCTGTCTCGCCCTCACTGAGTATACGTGTTGTGTATACTCATTCCTCACCACCACATTTTAGGAAATGCCCTGTTAGCTGGAAAGTTCGTGATTTCGTGAAAGTCCGTGCTTGAAGAGTTGTCTTGAGTGCCTATGTAACTTGAGTTGTCAAAGTTGTCAAGTTGTATGCTTTTATGTTGTATGTAATTATTGTTAAAAGAAATGTAATATAAATCTAGCTATGTAGTTGGAATGGTTTGATAAGTTAGATTATGTATATAGTTAATGTAGCTTAACTTCAATGCATGGCTGTAATGTCCAAAGGAAAAGAATTAGAATGGCATGATAGTTTATTTTATGCAGTAGCTTTGTATGGTTTGATTGCCTAAATTGAATGTACTTGTCAAAATGAAAAGATAGGTTAGTTTTTAAATTGGAAATGTATGTATACTTGCTGAGTTTAAATTGTTGAGAACCGAGGCTCGGATGGCCTTGAGGAAGTTCTGTATGGTTGGACACGGTGGTGGTCCATTTATATGCTATTACAGGTTTTGCATTTCGCCTATAAACAGGAGAGACTCCGTCCGTTTTCCCTGAAAATTTTGCCCGGGTTTGGTTTGGGTTGTGATTAGTTTGATTGATAGAACTCCCGGTCTCGAGAGGGATCGGGGTGTCACAGGTGGTATCAGAGCTTATTTAGCTCATAAGTCGGGACAGGGTCCTCGGTCTGGTGGGTAGTGACCCTTAAATGTGTGCTTGTTAAGTGTGTCTTGAAAGTGTATGCTTTTATGTGAGATTATGTGTCTTGACATGAATGTGTGCTCCTATGTGATATAGTTATGTTTTATGTGTTAATTGTGTGCTAAGTGAAGTAAAGTGTCTAGTTGTGCATTGAATTGACCTATCGAATCGACCTCGTGGATTGTTATTTGCTTGAAGTATTGTTTTAATGTGTGTACTGAAATGTCTTGAATTAGCTATGCCGTGATTTGAATTGATTATGCTGTGCTTGACTTGATTGTTATGCTTGAGTGACTTTGTTAAATAAACTATATTGTAAACTTGCTGGCATAATAGCTTAATGCATATGTATAACTGTGATATATTGGCATTCATACATGTCCTATTGAAATGGTAAGTAAGTCCTCTTCCTCCCCTGAAGAAAGTGGTTCACCGCTGGCTTTTCAAGGTGTATGGATTGGCAGGAAATGAATGGCATTTGACTAGCCTTTATTTGGGAATTGGTGATTGCTTTTGGAGCTCGGTTATTGGCGAATCCCTTTGGTCCTTCTCTGTGCTTAACAGTTGCGAAAGAGTAGCTTTCTCTTGGGGTTTTAATTGGGTGTTCTCTGGAACATTCTTTGGTTTTCATAACGGGTATTCTTTGGGGACTTTTGTTGGCACTTCTCGGTGGACTTGGTTAATGGGATTTCAATCGGCCTTACTGCATGGTATTATCTATGGCATATGTGTCTCGGTCTTTATTGGAGTGTTACTGGTATTCCTTATTGGAAATTCTTCAATGGCATTCTCTAGGATTCTCAGTGGCCAATTATTTAGTATTACTTATTGGGCAATTCTTGGTACTTTCTTACTGGAGCATTGTTCGGGTATTTTCTTTGGCATCCCTCAGTTGGTTTGGTAACTGGAATCCCTATCAGACTTATTGTATAATACTACTTATGGTATTTTTTGAAATTCTTATTAGGCATTCTCTTGGTATTTTCCTTGTTGGCAAAGTTGTATGAAGTTCTCACTTGGCAAACAGTGAAGAGGACTCAGAGTTTGGTTTCGGTATATTGTTCATCAGTTCGGTGTTTATCCTTGGAGTTTTCGTCCATCTGGGAAACTATGTTTGTTATTCAACTTGGTTGTCTTATTGGGCACGTTATATTTTCTCTATTATTTCCTTTGACATTCCTCTCAGCATTTGATAGCAAAACTCAGAATCTAATTGGTTGTTCCATGGGGTTATTATTTGGAAGGTTTCTTTGGAACTTTGGAAATATATTTGATTGGGTTCTTGGTATTTTCTTCAGCACTCTTAACAGGGAATTCTTCTATGAAATCCATGACCAGCGGGGTACTTCTTTGGGCCTCTAGATAGAATCTTTGTTTGAGCTTTTATTTGGCTTCTTGCTTGGGAATTCTCGGGCAGTAACAGTTAGACTTCTATTGGAGATTCGTGCGTGAGGTATTCTTCTTGTTGTTATTGTGTGGTATTAATGACATCTACAGTATCTTTGCTTTAGTCTTTATTGGTATTATCTCGGCGTTTCTGGTTGGAATTTATTCTTCTTAGGTATTCGTGTCAACGGGATTCTTGTACGGTATCTGCATTTGAGCTTCTATTTGGCGTTACTACTTGGCATTTCTACTTGAACTTTCCTATTGGTCATCTTTATTAAATACTTTTTCAGTAGCTAATGAAGACTAGTCAGAGTTGGATTGTAGATGATGCAGAGTCCTATTGGAAGAAGAATTGCGAGGACGCAATTGTTTTAAGGGGGGAAGGATGTGATACCCCGAACCTGTCATGTATTCAATAGCATTTTAAGTTCATTTAAATTGTATTTTATTGACCTTTCACCTTCTTTGACCAAACTAGTTGACTTTTCATCTACATTGACCAACTAGGACAAGGTGGAAATTTTTGAAATGTTTAATAAAAGGCAAACTTGGGATTAGAAATAAAAAAAATGCAATGTTAAGTTAGTCAAATTTTGGGTCAACTTTGGAATTAAATCTGAACCAATTGGGGAAGAGTTAGGTAGCAAATTATATATGGTTGGAAAGCTCTATGAGTCTAGTTTATGAGGGTTCAAACCGTTCGTAAATTGGAGTTTTCTAGAAGAAGTTATGGCCGTTTTCGTGAGGTCGCGCATAGCTGTTTTGGTTTAGCGGGTTGACCGAATTTTGACCTTTGACTTCTTGACAATTTTTTTTTTAAATAAGCAGAATGTGAACGAAAAAAACAGAGAGAAAAAGGCTTGAAACCATGAGGAAAAGAAGGAGAAAAAAAAAAGAAAATCTCAACTTCAAATCTTCGATTCTTCGCGTGGGCTTGTGCGGGGAGGTTTCCGAGGCACTCTACGAGGTTTTCCTAGCGTCTAGGAGCGTCTAAGGTGAGGGAAGCATGTTATTTGCGCATTTATACGTTGTATATGTTAACTTTGTCAATTTTTAGATTTATCCGTAGATCGTTATTTAAAGTGATTTGATGCTTCTAGAATGTTCCTTAGCATTTGTAGAACATGTATTTATAGCTTTGTAACATTTTCTGCGGTTAAATGTTGTGATTGCAAATTAAATTGTGAAATGAATAGTAAAACCTTGAAACATTGAAATTGTGCTGTTATGCTTTCCGTTGATGTAGAAACGTGCTAGGTATGCTAGAATGCTAAAATGTGTGGTTTGTTTGGGTTGCGTAGTGGAAAAAACGAGAATTAAGCCGTTGGGAAAGTTGGGGTCGTTTTGGTCGACTTTTGCGTTTTCTCATTTTGCGTGTTGGCATTGCTTCGGGAGGCCATGGAAGCACTTTTGGTGCGATTATGGCGTTGGTTGGGTATTTGGTTGATATATTTGTAGTTCAAACGAGAAAGGGGGAAATCGGGGCTTTGCTCGAGTTCTAGGGTAAAGTAAGGTTTCGGGGTCTTTAGACGTGCCTTATGGTGACCTAGGAGGGTTGGCAAAGTCGGTTTCCAGAACTCTTGGCTCGTTTGGAAATGGTAGCATTTTGATAGTTGGGGCCGATTTGTGTTTTTGTGTGTTTTCTTGTCTTTATGCTTATAGAATGTTTAGAATTACTTGGAATACTTGTTTGAGTTGTTTTGGATTGAATTACTTATCAAATTGCTGCTATTGCGTGCGAGAGTAACCTACTTTGTTATTCTTTCACATGTGGCTTTATCGCTTGTTTATCGCCTTGTATCGAGTCTTGCATTGCATAGTGTCTCGCGCGTGAGTGATGGGCCTCTCTGGGTAGCCTTGGGTTGCCAGTGTTGGTTGCTCTAGCTCCGCTGCTATTCCCTTTCTCGCTTGGGTTGCCTCCCAGGGAGATTTGGGTCGTAGGATTGATGGATACTTCCGGGGTATTCCAAACTGGTGTTATAAGGTGGTTTGGGCCGGCGCGTCATCGTTAAAGTCATCGGAATCATGATTGGTACATTACTCGCTCAAGTGAACCATAGCCTTCAAAGTGTGGTATAGCTTTGATCGGTTGTGTTAATGCTTTCTTTAGTTGTTTAATTGTATTGTTGTTTATATTGAATGCCTTTTATTGATTGTATTGCTTAATTGTACCCATTTTCATTGCACGATCTTCTTTCTCTCCAATTCGATATCTGTCTCGCCCTCACTGAGTATACGTGTTGTGTATACTCACTCCTCACCACCACATTTCAGGAAATGCCCTGTTAGCTGGAAAGTTCGTGATTTCGTGAAAGTCCGTGCTTGAAGAGTTGTCTTGAGTGCCTATGTAACTTGAGTTGTCAAAGTTGTCAAGTTGTATGCTTTTATGTTGTACGTAATTATTGTTAAAAGAAATGTAATATAAATCTAGCTATGTAGTTGGAATGGTTTGATAAGTTAGATTATGTATATAGTTAATGTAGCTTAACTTCAATGCATGGCTGTAATGTCCAAAGGAAAAGAATTAGAATGGCATGATAGTTTATTTTATGCAGTAGCTTTGTATGGTTTAATTGCCTAAATTGAATGTACTTGTCAAAATGAAAAGATAGGTTAGTTTTTAAATTGGAAATGTATGTATACTTGCTGAGTTTAAATTGTTGAGAACCGAGGCTCGGATGGCCTTGAGGAAGTTCTGTATGGTTGGACACGGTGGTGGTCCATTTATATGCTATTACAGGTTTTGCATTTCGCCTATAAACAGGGGAGACTCCGTCCGTTTTCCCTGAAAATTTTGCCCGGGTTTGGTTTGGGTTGTGATTAGTTTGATTGATAGAACTCCCGGTCTGGACAGATATCGGGGTGTCACAATAATGAATAGTGATTTTGAATAGTAAAATCCTAGAATTTCGGATTTTGATCCGAATTGCGATTGCTTGATTTGGATAGGTGCCATTAGTGATAGAAAGATAAAATGTGCAATAAAAATGGACCGACCTTTGTTAAAATTAGAAATTAGACAATGAAACGAAAAAGTGCCGTTTGACCAAGTGTTGACCGTGCTCGAATTGAGTTGGGGGTTTTGCTATTGAGGGCATGAAAGCACTTTTGGCACTGTTTTGGCGTTGATTGAATGACCGGTTAGCATAGCTGTAGTTCAAATGCAGTAGGTGGACTTTCGGGCCTCGGGTGAGAAAGTGAAGTTTAGTGACATAGAAATGTGCCTTGTAGTGCCTAAGTGGATGTAGTGAAATCGGTTTCCTAATCCCGTAGCTCGTTTGCTCGTAATTGCCTTTGGAAGTTAGAGATTGAATAGTGATATTTGTCGTTTTCGTGTTTGAACTGCTGTTACTTGCTTAATTGGTGTCCTTGTTGCTATTAATGATAGTTATGCTTAAAAAGTTAATTGAATGCTAATGTTGATTGTAAATGCTTGATATCTCGTTTATCGCCACTAATCAGCACTTTCGTGCTATTGCTCGTTTATTACTTGTATCTCGTATTGCATTGCATTAGTCTCAGGCGCGTGAGTGATGGGCCTCTCTGGGTAGTCTTGGGCTGCTAGGATTGGTTGCTCTAGCTCCGTGTCCTATTCCCATTCTCGCTTGGGTTGCCTCCCAGGGAGATTTGGGTCATAGAATTGATTGGATACTTTCGGGGTATTCCAAAGTAAAGTTATAAGGTGGTTGCGCGCTTATTGTCATCGTTGTCAACATCAAGCTCGAGATTGATGTAATGCTTGTGGAATCGAATCGAATGGTAAATTGCTCGTATGAGTGAACCATATCCTTTAGAGTGTGGTATAGCTTTGAATGGTTGTGTTAATGCTTTCTTTAATTGTTTATTGTATTGTCATGTTTATTGAATGTTTTCTTATTGATTATATTGCTTAACTGTACCTATTTGCATTGCACAACCTTCTTTCTTTCCACCTCGATATCTGTCTCGCCCTCACTGAGTATACGTGTTATGTATACTCACTCCTCACCACCACATTTCAGGAAATGCCATGTTAGCTGGAAAGTTCGTGATTACGTGAAAGTTCGTACTTGAAGAGTTATCTTGCGTGCTATGTGGCTTGAGTTGTCAAAGATGCAAAGATGTATGTTTCATGTGTTGTTTATATTTAGTGTTAAAAAAGAATGTAATTTAAGTTTTATTAGGTTATTGAAGTGATTTGAAAAGCTGGTTTATGTATTCAGTTAGTATAGTTTAATTTCATTGCATGTATGTAATTGTCTAAAGGAAAAGAGTTAGAATAGTTTGGGTACTTGGAAATATATATATTGTTGTGTTTAATTGTTGAGAACCGAGGCTCGGATGGCCTTGAGGTGTTTATATGGTTGGACACGGTGCTGGTCCACTTATATGCTATTACAGGTTTTACATTTTGTCTAGAAACAGGGGAGACTCCGTCCCTGTTTCCCAAAAAATTTGCCCGATTTTGGAATTGGGTTGTGATTAGATTGATTGATAGAACTTCCGGTCTCGAGAGGGATCGGGGTGTTACAACATCGTCGGAGAACAATGTCAGGGATAGGGTGAGAACCTTCCGTTGGTTATGTGATACCCCGAACATGGCATGTATTCAATAGCATTTTAAGTTCATTTAAATTGCATTTTATTGACCTTTCACCTTCTTTGACCAAACTAGTTGACTTTTCATCTACATTGACCAACTAGGACAAGGTGAGAATTTTTGAAATGTTTAATAAAGGGCAAACTTGGGATTAGAAATAAAAAAATACAATGTTAAGTTAGTCAAATTTTGGGTCAACTTTGGAATTAAATCTGAACCAATTGGGGAAGAGTTAGGTAGCAAATTATATATGGTTGGAAAGCTCTATGAGTCTAGTTTATGAGGGTTCAAACCGTTCGTGAATTGGAGTTTTCTAGAAGAAGTTATGGCCGTTTTCGTGAGGTCGCGCATAGCTGTTTTGGTTTAGCGGGTTGACCGAATTTTGACCTTTGACTTCTTGACTTTTTTTTTTTAAATAAGCAGAATTGCACGAAAAAAAAACAGAGAGAAAAGAGCTTGAGACCATGAGGAAAAGAAGGAGAAAAAAAAAAGAAAATCTCAACTTCAAATCTTCGATTCTTCGCGAGGGCTTCCACGGGGTGGTTTCCGAGGCACTCTACAAGGTTTTCCTAGCGTCTAGGAGCGTCTGAGGTGAGGGTTTCATGCTTATTTGCGCATTTGAAAATTTTGTATCTAAACTTTGATTTTTAGATTTTATGCGTAGATTGTTGTTTTAATCGTTTTGTTGCTTAAAGAATGTTCCTTGTTGATTGTAGAACATGTATTTATAGCTTTTTAACATTTTCTGCGGTTAAATGTTGAGATTGCAATTTAAATTGATTAATGAATAGTAATTAGTGAATAGTAAACCCTTGAAATGTTGAAGTTGCCCCGTTATGCTGTCTGTTGATGTAGAAATGTGCTAGGTATGCTAGAATGCCTAAATGTGTGGTTTAATTGGAATGTGTAATGGAAAAACGGAGAAAAACGGCTTAGTGAAAGTCGGGGTCGTTTAGGTCGGCTTTAGCGTTTTCTCGTTTTGCGTGTTGGCATTGCTTCGGGAAGCCATGGAAGCACTTTTGGTGCGGTCGTGGTGTTGGTTGGGTGTTTGGTTGGTATAGTTGTAGTTCAAACGAGCAAAGGGGGAAAATCGGGCTTTGCACGAATTCTAGGGTTAAGTAGGGTTTCAGAGTCTCTAGACGTGCCTTATAGTGACCTAGGAGGATTGGTGAAGTCGGTTTCCAAGACTCGTGGCTCGTTTGAAAGTAGTGGCATTTTGAAGGTTGGGGCATTTTTGGTGATTTTGTGTGGTTTATGTTTATATTGCTAAAAGAGTGCTTGTTAATGCTTGTTATTTTGCTTGTTATGCTTGTTAATGCTTATTATGCTTGTTAGAGTTAATTGTTGATTGAAATGTTTATCCATTGTTGAGAATGCTTGATATCGCTCGTTTATCGTCTTGTATCGAGTCTTGCATTGCATAGTGTCTCGCACGTGAGTGATGGGCCTCTCTGGGTAGCCTCGGGTTGCCAGTGTTGGTTGCTCTAGCTCCGTTGCTATTCCCTTTCTCGCTTGGGTTGCCTCCCAGGGAGATTTGGGTCGTAGATTGATGGATACTTCCGGGGTATTCCAAACTGGTGTTATAAGGTGGTTTGGGCCGGCGCGTCATCGTTAAAGTCATCGGAATCGTGATCGGTACATTACTCGCTCGAGTGAACCATAGCCTTCAGAGTGTGGTATAGCTTTGAATGGTTGTGTTAATGCTTTTATTGATTGTTTATTGTATTGATTGCTATATTGATTGCTTTTGTCAGATATATTGCTTAACTGTTTTACTTGCATTGCACGAACTTCTTTCTCTCCACCTCGATATCTGTCTCGCCCTCACTGAGTATACGTGTTGAGTATACTCACTCCTCACCACCACATTTCAGGAAATGCCATGTTAGCTGGAAAGTTCGTGATTTCGTGAAAGTCCGTGCTTGAAGGGTTGTCCTGCGTGCCTATGTGACTTGAGTTGTCAAAGTTGTAAAGTTGTATGTTTTTATGTATTATTTGTATTTAATGTCAAAGTATGTAATTTAAGTTTCATTAGATTGTTGAAGTAATTTGATAAGTTAGACATGTATCTAGTTATTATAACTTAACTTCAAATGTATGTTTGTAATGTCCTAAGGAAAAAGAGTTAGAATGGCATGATAGTTTATTTTATGCAGTAGCTTAGTATGGTTTAATTGTCTAGTTTGAATGTACTTGTCAAAAATGAAAAGAGATAGGTTAGCTTTTAAATTGGAAATGTATGTATACATGCTGAGTTTAATTGTTGAGAACCGAGGCTCGGATGGCCTTGAGGTAGTTTGTATGGTTGGACACGGTGTTGGTCCATTTATATGCTATTACAGGTTTTATATTTCGCCTAGAAACAGGGGAGACTCCGTCCGTTTTCCCTGAAAATATTGCCCGGGTTTGGATTTGGGTTGTGATTAGATTGATCGATAGAACTCCCGGTCTCGAGAGGGAACGGGGTGTCACAGGTGGTATCAGAGCTTGTCTAGCTCATAAGCCGGGACAGGGTCCTCGGTCTGGTGGGTAGTGACCCTTGAATGTGTGCTTGTTAAGTGTTTCATGAAAGTGTATGCTTGTATGTGAGATTGTGTGTCTTGACTTGAATGTGTGCTCCTATGTGATATAGTTATGTGTTATGTGTTAATTGTGTGCTAAGTAAGGTGAAATGTCTAGTTGTCTATCGAATTGACTTATTGAATTGGCATCGTGAATTTTATCGACCTCGTGTATTGTTATTTGCTTGAAGTATTGCTTGTAATGTGTGTTTTAAAATGTCTTGAATTGAATATGTTGTGCTTGACTTGATTGTCGTGCTTGAGTGACTTTGTTGAATAAACTATTTTGTAAACTTGCTTGCATAATAGTTTAAGGCATATGTATAACTGTGATATATTGGCATTCATACATGTCCTATTGAAATGGTAAGTAAGTCCTCTTCCTCCCCTGAAGAAAGTGGTTCACCTCTGGCTTTTCAAGGTGTGTGGATTGGCAGGAAATGAATGGTATTTGGCTAGCCTTTATTTGGAAATTGGTGTTTGCTTTTGGAGCTCGGCTATTGGCAAATCTCTATGGTCCTCCTTTGTGCTTAACAGTTGTGAAAGAATAGCTTTCTCTTGGGGTTTTATTTGGTTATTCTTTGGAGTATTCTTTGGTTTTCTTAATGGGTATTCTTTGGAGACTTCTGCTGGCATTTCTTGGTGGACTTGGCTATTGGGTTTTCAGTCGGACTTACTGCATGGTATTATCTATGGTATATATGTCTCGGTCCTTATTGGAGTATTACTGGTATTCCTTATTGGAAAATCCTTCAATGGCATTCTCTAGGATTCTTAGTGGCCAATTATTTAGTATTATTTATTGGGCAATTCTTGGTACTTTCTTACTGGAGCATTGTTCGGGTATTTTCTTTGGCATCCCTCAGCGGGTTTGGTAACTGGAATCCCTATTAGACTCGTTATCTCATGTTACTTACGGTATTCTTTGGAATTCTTATTGAGCATTCTACTAGTATTTTCTTATTTAGCATTTATTGGAAGATTTCATTTAGAGGTTGGCCTTGGGTATTCTTCTCTATATTCTTTTACAGAACTATCAGCTGGGTCTATTTACTGTAGTCAATACTGCATGAGGTGCACCTACTCTGGCTATCTTTTAACTTTCTTATTTGGTACTTGTTAGACTTTTATTGAAGATTCTTAAATAGGGTATTCTTTCAGTACTCTTCCTGCCATTAGTATGTGGTATTGATGACATCTACAGTATCTTTGCTTTAGTCTTTATTGGTATTATCTCGGCGTTTCTGGTTGGAATTTATTCTTCTTCGATATTCGTGTCAATGGGATTCTTGTACGGTATCTATCTTTGAGCCTTTATTTGGCGTTACTACTTGGCATTTCTACTTGAACTTTCCTATTGGTCATCTTGATGAAATACTTATTCAGTAGCTAATGAAGATTAGTCAGAATTGGATTTCAGATGATGCAGAGTTCTATTGGAAGAATAATTGCGAGGACGCAATTGTTTTAAGGGGGGAAGGATGTGATACCCCGAACATGGCATGTATTCAATAGCATTTTAAGTTCATTTAAATTGCATTTTATTGACCTTTCACCTTCTTTGACCAAACTAGTTGACTTTTCATCTACATTGACCAACTAGGACAAGGTGAGAATTTTTGAAATGTTTAATAAAGGGCAAACTTGGGATTAGAAATAAAAAAATACAATGTTAAGTTAGTCAAATTTTGGGTCAACTTTGGAATTAAATCTGAACCAATTGGGGAAGAGTTAGGTAGCAAATTATATATGGTTGGAAAGCTCTATGAGTCTAGTTTATGAGGGTTCAAACCGTTCGTGAATTGGAGTTTTCTAGAAGAAGTTATGGCCGTTTTCGTGAGGTCGCGCATAGCTGTTTTGGTTTAGCGGGTTGACCGAATTTTGACCTTTGACTTCTTGACTTTTTTTTTTTAAATAAGCAGAATTGCACGAAAAAAAAACAGAGAGAAAAGAGCTTGAGACCATGAGGAAAAGAAGGAGAAAAAAAAAAGAAAATCTCAACTTCAAATCTTCGATTCTTCGCGAGGGCTTCCACGGGGTGGTTTCCGAGGCACTCTACAAGGTTTTCCTAGCGTCTAGGAGCGTCTGAGGTGAGGGTTTCATGCTTATTTGCGCATTTGAAAATTTTGTATCTAAACTTTGATTTTTAGATTTTATGCGTAGATTGTTGTTTTAATCGTTTTGTTGCTTAAAGAATGTTCCTTGTTGATTGTAGAACATGTATTTATAGCTTTTTAACATTTTCTGCGGTTAAATGTTGAGATTGCAATTTAAATTGATTAATGAATAGTAATTAGTGAATAGTAAACCCTTGAAATGTTGAAGTTGCCCCGTTATGCTGTCTGTTGATGTAGAAATGTGCTAGGTATGCTAGAATGCCTAAATGTGTGGTTTAATTGGAATGTGTAATGGAAAAACGGAGAAAAACGGCTTAGTGAAAGTCGGGGTCGTTTAGGTCGGCTTTAGCGTTTTCTCGTTTTGCGTGTTGGCATTGCTTCGGGAAGCCATGGAAGCACTTTTGGTGCGGTCGTGGTGTTGGTTGGGTGTTTGGTTGGTATAGTTGTAGTTCAAACGAGCAAAGGGGGAAAATCGGGCTTTGCACGAATTCTAGGGTTAAGTAGGGTTTCAGAGTCTCTAGACGTGCCTTATAGTGACCTAGGAGGATTGGTGAAGTCGGTTTCCAAGACTCGTGGCTCGTTTGAAAGTAGTGGCATTTTGAAGGTTGGGGCATTTTTGGTGATTTTGTGTGTTTTATGTTTATATTGCTAAAAGAGTGCTTGTTAATGCTTGTTATTTTGCTTGTTATGCTTGTTAATGCTTATTACGCTTGTTAGAGTTAATTGTTGATTGAAATGTTTATCCATTGTTGAGAATGCTTGATATCGCTCGTTTATCGTCTTGTATCGAGTCTTGCATTGCATAGTGTCTCGCACGTGAGTGATGGGCCTCTCTGGGTAGCCTCGGGTTGCCAGTGTTGGTTGCTCTAGCTCCGTTGCTATTCCCTTTCTCGCTTGGGTTGCCTCCCAGGGAGATTTGGGTCGTAGATTGATGGATACTTCCGGGGTATTCCAAACTGGTGTTATAAGGTGGTTTGGGCCGGCGCGTCATCGTTAAAGTCATCGGAATCGTGATCGGTACATTACTCGCTCGAGTGAACCATAGCCTTCAGAGTGTGGTATAGCTTTGAATGGTTGTGTTAATGCTTTTATTGATTGTTTATTGTATTGATTGCTATATTGATTGCTTTTGTCAGATATATTGCTTAACTGTTTTACTTGCATTGCACGAACTTCTTTCTCTCCACCTCGATATCTGTCTCGCCCTCACTGAGTATACGTGTTGAGTATACTCACTCCTCACCACCACATTTCAGGAAATGCCATGTTAGCTGGAAAGTTCGTGATTTCGTGAAAGTCCGTGCTTGAAGGGTTGTCCTGCGTGCCTATGTGACTTGAGTTGTCAAAGTTGTAAAGTTGTATGTTTTTATGTATTATTTGTATTTAATGTCAAAGTATGTAATTTAAGTTTCATTAGATTGTTGAAGTAATTTGATAAGTTAGACATGTATCTAGTTATTATAACTTAACTTCAAATGTATGTTTGTAATGTCCTAAGGAAAAAGAGTTAGAATGGCATGATAGTTTATTTTATGCAGTAGCTTAGTATGGTTTAATTGTCTAGTTTGAATGTACTTGTCAAAAATGAAAAGAGATAGGTTAGCTTTTAAATTGGAAATGTATGTATACATGCTGAGTTTAATTGTTGAGAACCGGGGCTCGGATGGCCTTGAGGTAGTTTGTATGGTTGGACACGGTGTTGGTCCATTTATATGCTATTACAGGTTTTATATTTCGCCTAGAAACAGGGGAGACTCCGTCCGTTTTCCCTGAAAATATTGCCCGGGTTTGGATTTGGGTTGTGATTAGATTGATCGATAGAACTCCCGGTCTCGAGAGGGAACGGGGTGTCACAGGTTACGCCCTTTAAGTGTTGGTTCTTCCATATTTAGATATAGAGATAGATCCATATATAGATCTATATCTTTCTATCGATAGATAGATCTATTGAGAAATGGATATTGATTTGGTTTTAAGATCTATGAACAAGAGAGATCCTTAAATATCCATTTGAAAAAAGAGATGAATATATAGGGCGAAGCCAGTTGAAGGAAGGTCGCGTTAACGCCGCTCCCCCTCCCCCCCTCCTCCCCTCCCTACCCCTATTAATTAACTAGATTAGTTTAGTCATAAAGGAACTAAAGGAAAACCTTTTGACAACCTTTCTAATAGAAAGGGGATGCGCTCAAGCATGCGAAAAAAGTTCTTCGAGCTTCTCTTATATTATAGAGAGGTTTGTAGAAAAGGGCTTCTTCAAATATCCCATTAGGGGCTTCAAAGAAAGCTTGTAATTTAGGGGCACGCAGGTTTGGAACCTATACAAGACAAGGGGTTAGCGCGCAATGGCTTTCTCTGATAGAGGCTCGCTTCTTCAAGTTCCACTTGCTGCTTTTCATTTTGATAGGATTAGGTGCTTGCTGCTCGCTCGCTATCTACTAAATGAGCCTTCACTAACCGCCTGACCCCTATCTTTAATCTTAAGTAAAGTGAAGTCAAATAAATGAAGTGAATAGCCCAGCCTCTTTGCTTGAAACTTTGCCAAGAAGCTTCTACTTGTTGAAGCTTTGTTTCCCCAACACAACAATAGACTTTCAACTAGAGTGAGGGAAAAAGTTTCTCTTTGATAGCGGTCATAGGGGAGTTCAGAAAGGATCTGATCGTAGATAGAAACTGAAACCTATGCGGGGGTAGGGGCGGATGTAGCCAAGTGGATCAAGGCAGTGGATTGTGAATCTACCACGCGTGGGTTCAATCCCCGTCGTTCACCAATCAATAAATGGACCATTTGTTTTGGACCCACAAGACAAACCTATAAAGTATTTTTTCTGCAAGTCATCTCGAGGCTTTCAAATGCATCCAAGCAGTTGGTATCTGATTGAAACATATAAAGCATAGCTTCACATCGCCTACTTGCTAAAAGCAAAAATGGAATGGCCGATAATTCATTGTATGACGTTTTGAAGACCTCACTAATCAGCCCTATACTTTTGAGTTCATAATGAATGAAATGAACCCCCGGATGAAAAGAAAATCTCCCATCCCCTTTACTAAACCATGGGGAGCCCCGAATAGTTTATCGGACAAATTGAGTTGTCGTGACGAGACTGTGACACCCCGATCACTCTCGAGACCGGGAGTTCTAACAATCAATCTATTCACAACCCAAACCAAAACCCGGGCATAATTTTCAGGGAAAACGGATGGAGTCTCCCCTGTTTCTAGGCGAGATGTAAAACCTGCGACAGCATATAAGTGGACCAATACCATGTCCAAACATTCAACCACCTCAAGGCCATCCGAGCCTTGGTTCACAACAAGCAAAACACAAGTAAATATACATCCAAGCTTAGCAATTAAACTACACCAACATATATCATAAGCTAGACTATCATACCTTTCTATCTCTTTTCCTTTGTCATTACAAATATACATTGAAGTTAAGCTACATTAACTACATACATAATCTAGTGAAACTTAAATTACATCCCCTTTAACATTAAATACATATAATACATAAAAGCATACAACTTTACAACTTTGACAACTCAAGTCACATAGGCACGCAGGACAACTCTTCAAGCACGGACTTTCACGAAATCACGAACTTTCCAGCTAACATGGCATGTCCTGAAATGTGGTGGTGAGGAGTGAGTATACATAACACGTATACTCAGTGAGGGCGAGACAGATATCGAATTGGAGAGAAAGAAAGTCGTGCAATGCAAATAAGACAGTTAAACAATATAACTGATAAATAAGCAATCAAAACAAACAATCAATACAATAAGCAATTACTGAAAGCATTAACACAACCATTCAAAGCTATACCACACTTTGAAGGCTATGGTTCACTCATACGAGAAATGTACCATTACACGAGCGATACATCAATCTCGAGCTTGATGTTGACAACGATGACAATAAGCGCGCATCCACCTTATAACACCAGTTTGGAATACCCCGGAAGTATCCATCATTCTCCGTCTGTTTTCCCTGAAAATTTATGCCCGGGTTTGGTTTGGGTTGTGATTAGATCGATTGATAGAACTCCCGGTCTCGAGAGGGATCGGGGTGTTACAATCTCCCTGTGAGGCAACCCAAGCGAGAAAAGGGAATAGTAGCGGAGCTAGGGCAACCAACACTAGCAACCCGAGGCTACCCAGAGAGGCACATCACTCACGCGCGAGACACTATGCAATGCAAGACTCGATACAAGGCAATAAACAAGCGATAGCACAACAATACAAACTAGTGACAACAAACGAGATAACAAACAATCACAATCAATACTAACATTCAACTAATTTTTCAAGCATAACAAGCAATAATAAGCAACAATAACACCAATTAAACGAGTATATCAAACAACCCTAAGCATTCTATGGGCATAATAACAAGATAACAAGCAAAATCACAAATCGGCCCCAACTATCAAAACACTACCATTTCCAAACGAGCCACGAGTTCTGGAAACTGACTTCGCCAATCCTCCTAGGTCACCATAAGGCACATCCAAGGACCCCGAAACCCTACTTTACCCTAGAATTCGTGCAAAGCCCCGATTTCCCCCTTTGCTCGTTTGAACTACAACTATACCAATCAAACACCCAACCAACGCCATAATCGCACCAAAAGTGCTTCCATGGCCTCCCGAAACAATGCCAACACGCAAAACGAGAAAATGCCAAACTCGACCTCAACGACCCCGACTTTCACTAAGCCGTTTTTCTCCATTTTTCTATTACACATTCCAATTAAACCACACATTTAGGCATTCTAGCATATCTAGAATCTACCTACATCAACAGACAGCATAACAGCGCAACTTTATCGTTTCAAGGGTTTACTATTCATAAAATACTATTCAACTAACATTTTATATTTCAATTTCAATATTTAACCGCAGAAAATGTTAAAAAGCTATAAATACATGTTCTACGATTGCTAGGGAACATTCTATAAGCCTCAAAACAATTAAAACAACAAACTACGGATAAAATCCAAAAATTAAAGTTAATACATAAAACTTTCAAACGCGCAAATAAACATGAAACCCTCACCTTAGACGCTCCTAGACACTAGGAAAACCTCGTAGGATGACTCGGAAACCACCCGGTGCAAGCTCACGCGAAGAATTGAAGATTTGAAGTTGAATTTTTCTTTTTTTCTTCTCCCTCATTTTCGGCCCTAGCTGGTTCTGTTTTCAGCTTGTTTTTCTTTTTTTATTTTGAGCTATTTTAGGCTATTAAAAGAGGCACAAGGTCAAAATGGTCAAACTAGCCTATTTCATGCATTTTTAGGCTAAAACAACTAAGGAAACATCAATTCTATCTAACAACAATTAAATTATAAAATTTAAGGCACTAAAATACTAGTCTCACTATTTGCTGAGGACTCGAATTCATTTCCTAACTATCTCTCTCGATATGCAATGCACGTTGCGACAACAAAGAAGTAACAATTAATTCTCAAAGAATCTAAGAAATATATCATTTTTGGAAAGCATCATAGTTTAGAATTTACTCCGGCTCGGAGTTACTTTTCTCATTTATTTGAAAACATAGTGATTTTAACGCAAAACAACCAAAACCGATTTTTAAAATAATCAAAACAATCAAGGTAATCAATATTCATTTAAAATAATTAATTTCACTAGTTCTAGAATATTTTAAAGAATTATGAAGTTAATATTAAGCTACAAATGAAGGTTAATATAAACACGTAGTCAAACACAATTAAACCCTAACATTTAAGATAACACTTAATTAATCACAAGAAAAGAAATTCAATTACTATAATTATCAGGAATAGGTAATAATCTTTTAATTATTCAATTTACAACTACTAAATGCTTCCAAGAGGAATATTAAAATAGTGCAAATTGGTTGATTTAACTAATTAAATATTTAATCAAATGCAATCAGGTGCTATTAAATGCATGCCGGGTTCGGGTTATCACATCCTTCCCCTCTTAAAACAATTGCGTCCTCGCAATTCTTCTTCCAATAGAACTCAGCATCATCTAAAATCCAATTCTGACTAATCTTCATTAGCTACTGAACAAGTGTTTCATCAAGATGACCAATAGGAAAGTTCAAGTAGAAATGCCAAGCGGTAACGCCAAATAAAGGCTCAAAGGTAGATACCGTACAAGAATCCCGTTGACACGAATACCGAAGAAGAATAAATTCCAACCAGAAACGCCGAGATAATACCAATAAAGACTATAGCAAAGATACTGTAGACGTCATTAATACCATACAATAACGACAAGAAGAATACCCCACGCACAAATCTCCAATAGAAGTCTAACTATTACTGCCTGGGAATTCCTAAGCAAGAAGCCAAATAAAAGCTCAAACAAAGGTTCCATCCAGAGGTCCAAAGAATTACCCCACTGGTCATGAATTTCATAGAAGAATTCCCTGTTAAGAGTGCT
This sequence comes from Ehretia macrophylla, assembly GCA_037974665.1. Lineage (NCBI taxonomy): Eukaryota > Viridiplantae > Streptophyta > Magnoliopsida > Boraginales > Ehretiaceae > Ehretia > Ehretia macrophylla. Next base: position 16,479,353 of record CM075780.1, on the reverse strand, counting down.
GAAGAAAATACCAAGAACCCAATCAAATATACTTCCAAAGTTCCAAAGAAGCCTTCCAAATAATAACCCCATGGAACAACCAATTAGATTCCGAGTTTTGCTATCAAATGCTGAAGAGGAATATCAAAGGAAATAGCAGAGAGAATATAATGTGCCCAATAAGACAATCAAGTTGAATAACAAATATAGTTTCCCAAATAGATGAAACTCCAAGGATAAACACCGAACTGGTGAACAATATACCGAAACCAAACTCTGAGGTCTCTTCACTGTTTGCCAAGTGAGAACTTCATACAACTTTGCCAATAAGGAAAATACCAATAGAACGCCCAATAAGAATTTCAAAGAACACCATAAGTAGTATTATTCAATAAGTCTGATAGGAACTCCAAATACTAAACCTACTGAGGAACACTGAAGAAGATATCTGAGACAATGCTCCAATAAGAAAGTAGCCAAGTTTGCCTAATAAATAAATACGAAATAATTGGCCACTGAGAATTCCAGAAATTACCATTGAAGAATTTCCAATCATGGATGCCAGTATCACACCAATAAAGACCGAGACACATATACCCTAGATAATACTGTGCAGTAAGGCCGAATGAAATCCCAATAGCCAAATCCACCGAGAAATGCCAACAGAAGTCTCCAAAGAATACCCATTAAGAAAACCAAAGAATGCTCCAAAGAACAACCAAATAAAACCCCAAGAGAAAGCTACTCTTCACAACTATTAATCACAGAGGAAGACCTTAGAGATTCGCCAATAACCGAGCTCCAAAAGCAAACACCAGCTCCCAATAAAGGCTAATTAAATGCCATTCATTTCCTGCCAACCCATACACCTTGAGAGGCTAGCTGTGAACCACTTTCTTCAGGGGAGGAAGAGGACTTACTTACCATTTCCATAAGACATGTATGAATGCCAATATATCACAGTTATACATATGCCTTAAGCTATTATGCCAGCAAGTTTACAAAAGAGTTTATTCAACAAAGTCACTCAAGCATAACAATCAAGTCAAGCACAACATAATCAATTCAAATCACGGCACAACCAATTCAAGACATTCCAATACACACATTACAAGCAATACTCCAAGCAAATAACAATTCACGAGGTCGATTCGATTCACAATACCAATTCGATAGGTCAATTCAATGCACAACTAGACACTTTACTTCACTTAGCACACAATTAACACATAACACGTAACTATATCACATAGGAGCACACTTTCATGTCAAGACACATAATCTCACATAGAAGCATACACTTTCAAGACACACTTAACAAGCACACATTCAAGGACCACTACCCACCAGACCGAGGACCCTGTCCCAGCTTATGAGCTAAACAAGATCTGATACCACCTGTGACACCCCGATCCCTCTCAAGACCGGGAGTTCTAGCAATCAATCTATTCACAACCCAAACCAAAACCCGGGCATAATTTTCAGGGAAAACGGACGGAGTCTCCCCTGTTTCTAGGCGAGATGTAAAACCTGCGACAACATATAAGTGGGCCAATACCATGTCCAAACATTCAACCACCTCAAGGCCATCCGAGCCTTGGTTCACAACAAGCAAAACACAAGTAAATATACATTCAAGCTTAGCAATTAAACTACACCAACCTATATCATAAGCTAGACTATCATACCTTTCTATCTCTTTTCCTTTGTCATTACAAATATACATTGAAGTTAAGCTACATTAACTAAATACATAATCTAGTGAAACTTAAATTACATCCCCTTTAACATTAAATACATATAATACATAAATGCATACAACTTTACAACTTTGACAACTCAAGTCACATAGGCACGCAGGACAACTCTTCAAGCACGGACTTTCACGAAATCATGAACTTTCCAGCTACCATGGCATTTCCTGAAATATGGTGGTGAGGAGTGAGTATACACAACACGTATACTCAGTGAGGGCGAGATAGATATCGAATTGGAGAGAAAGAAAGTCGTGCAATGCAAATAAGACAGTTAAGCAATATAACTGATAAATAAGCAATCAAAACAAACAATCAATACAATAAGCAATTACTGAAAGCATTAACACAACCATTCAAAGCTATACCACACTTTGAAGGCTATGGTTCACTCATACGAGCAATGTACTATTACACGAGCGATACATCAATCTCGAGCTTGATGTTGACAACGATGACAATAAGCACGCATCCACCTTATAACACCAGTTTGCAATACCCCAGAAGTATCCATCAATCTACGACCCAAATCTCCCTGGGAGGCAACCCAAGCGAGAAAAGGGAATAGCAGCGGAGCTAGGGCAACCAACACTGGCAACCCGAGGCTACCCAGAGAGGCCCATCACTCACGTGCAAGACACTATGCAATGCAAGACTCGATACAAGGCAATAAACGAGCGATAGCACAATAATACAAACTAGTGACAACAAACGAGATAACAAACAATCACAATCAATACTAACATTTAACTAACTTTTGAAGCATAACAAGCAATAATAAGCAACAATAACACCAATTAAACAAGTATATCAAGCAACCCTAAGTATTCTATAGGCATAATGTCAAGATAACAAGCAAAATCACAAATCGGCCCCAACTATCAAAACACTACCATTTCCAAACGAGCCACGAGTTCTGGAAACCGACTTCGCCAATCCTCCTAGGTCACCATAAGGCACGTCCAAGGACCCCGAAACCCTACTTTACCCTAGAATTCGTGCAAAGCCCCGATTTCTCCCTTTGCTCGTTTGAACTACAACTATACCAATCAAACACCCAACCAACGTCATAATCGCACCAAAAGTGCTTCCATGGCCTCCCGAAACAATGCCAACACGCAAAATGAGAAAACGCCAAACTCGATCTAAACGATCCCGACTTTCACTAAGCCATTTTTCTCCATTTTTCCATTACACATTCCAATTAAACCACACATTTAGGCATTCTAGCATATCTAGCATCTTCCTACATCAACAAATAGCATAACAATGCAACTTTATCATTTCAAGGGTTTACTATTCATAAAATACTATTCAACTAACATTTTATATTTCAATTTCAATATTTAACCGCAGAAAATGTTAAAAAGCTATAAATACATGTTCTACGATTGCTAGGGAACATTCTATAAGCCTCAAAACAATTAAAACAACAAACTACGGATAAAATCCAAAAATTAAAGTTAATACATAAAACTTTCAAATGCACAAATAAACATGAAACCATCACCTTAGACGCTCTTAGACGCTAGGAAAACCTCGTAGGATGCCTCAGAAACCACCCCGTGCAAGCTCACGCGAAGAATCGAAGATTTGAAGTTGAATTTTTCTTTTTTTCTTCTCCCTAATTTTCGGCCCTAGCTGGTTCTGTTTTCAGCTTGTTTTTCTTTTTTATTTTGAGCTATTTTAGGCTATTAAAAGAGGCACAAGGTCAAAATGGTCAATCCCTTTGGTCAAACCACTTAAAAATTGGTCAAACTAGCCTATTTCATGCATTTTTAGGCTAAAACAACTAAGGAAACATCAATTCTAGCTAACAACAATTAAATTATAAAATTTAAGGCACTAAAATACTAGTCTCACTATTTGCTGAGGACTCGAATTCATTTCCTAACTGTCTCTCTCGATATGCAATGCACGTTGCGACAACAAAGGAGTAACAATTAATTCTCAAAGAATCTAAGAAATATATCATTTTTGGAAAGCATCATAGTTTAGAATTTACTCCAGCTCGGAGTTACTTTTCTCATTTATTTGAAAACCGAGTGATTTTAACGCAAAACAACCAAAACTTATTTTTAAAATAATCAAAACAATCAAGGTAATCAATATTCATTTAAAATAATTAATTTTGCTAGTTCTAGAATAGTTTAAAGAATTATGAAGTTAATATTAAGCTACAAATGAAGGTTAATATAAACACGTAGTCAAACACAATTAAACCCTAACATTTAAGATAATACTTAATTAATCACAAGAAAAGAAATTCAATTACTATAATTATCAGGAATAGGTAATAATCTTTTAATTATTCAATTTACAACTACTAAATGCTCCCAAGAGGAATATTAAAATAGTGCAAATTGGTTGATTTAACTAATTAAACATTTAATCAAATGCAGTCAGGTGCTATTAAATGCATGTCAGGTTCGGGTTATCACAGATACCTTTTCTTAGTGGAAGATCGGAAAAGACTGATCTTCATCACGAGACTATCGGATCTGTCGTAGACAACCGAGAGACCTCCACAAGGCAGGCTAAAAGAGTAAGAGGACAAGAAGCAAAGAGTTTTGCTTTCATTTCTTTGTTGAGATTGAAATAAAGTTCTTTAAAAATGGGGTAGGTATAATGCACGAAGGCCAAGTCAAGAAAAGGTCTTCCTTAGTTTTCTTTCATTGTAGTCTTAATGAGTAGTAGTTTGAAGCCTTAAGAAACCGATTTTTTTTTCTTAGTGTAGCATCCACCCTCTCCCTATAGGTTGAGCGTCTACCTTTCTCTCCTTACTAGTCGAGCTGAATTCCATCCAACCTCTCCCTATTGGTCGAGTTACTTTATATCTTGTTCTATCAAACAAGCTTGTAAACACCTTTCGGGTCCAAGTTTCTCTGAAATTCTTCCTTTGGTTAGCAGGAAAGGCTCATCAACCTTGATCATGCTCGGTCTACTGATGTATCTATCAGTAATGGAAGCATCCACGGGTTGTGTCCTTGGTCAGCACGAGGGAGGAGTGAGGCTCGTTCTTCCATGATTGGTAACACTCATTCCAAGACGAGGAAAAGGGTTTCATCGGCATACTTTTTTGGGGCGCTTCCATTATAATGACTTCACTCTGAGGCCTTTCATCTACCCCATGATTCTACCTGGACGCTTCATCATGATTATTGCCCGGTGAGTGCAAAGTCAAAGTGGGAAAAAAAAAGATGCGCTTGGGACCATTCTAACAGAGCTTAGGGTGGAATAGACTGACTTGATGTAATGGATGGCACTTTCTTAATTTTTAGGGCAAAAGAGGACACTACCTTTATTCATTTATTTATTCACCTCCGCCCCTATCCTCATTGGGAGGTCCTGATCTCGATTAAATGCAACTTACTATTCTTTTACGGTTGAGGCGATCCATAATGTGTTTTATGATGGGAGTGGGTCGGCCCTGGATAATTCTGGTTGATTCTTCAGTGAGGCATTAAGGAATCTCACATTGATTGAAGTCTTTAATCTTTCCCGGTCAGTCAAAAGAAGAGGAATAAGTTGATTGGGGATAGGCAGGTGGTAGAGGCCCTGAACTACATCACAAAGATCATGCCTAAATGCAGTCGTGATCTTATATACGATACCACCAGCCGCACCTTGGTACTTTTCCATCTACCAATCAAGGCTAGTGAAGCGAAGGGAGCCAAAAAAGGTGAGCGCCCCTACGCGAGCTTTATTGAAAAAGGCCTCTTACTATAGATAGGGTATTAGTGCTTTACTAATAAGAAAGAAGGGGCAAGCCAAAACACTCCTAACAAGTTGGTGAGTTCGGCTTTTGGGGCTACCTACTTTAGGGCTTATGTATGTAATATATAAAGAAGAGCCCTCTTAGGGCCGTTTTGTTTTAGGGTTGCTCCCTTTTGAATAGAAGGAAATGGGAGAGCGGAGGTGATTTCGGTAAACCGATGCATGAGCTGAGGCTCCCATGTCCCACTGACCCTCAAAAAAAGTAAGGTCGTAAAATGATTCATAAGAAAGAAGAAGCAAGCGGAGTCAAAGGAGGGTCAAACTCACATAAACAAAGGGGGAGACACATTCATGAAAAGCGAGAAGCCGTGCCTTGGGGGGCTGACCAACTATGAATAGATCTTACTTACGGGTAAGAGTAGGAACATCTATTAGTTTGTATCGTGAGTATACTTGTTGCAAAAGGCAAACATCCCCATTCCAAAAATATTCACATTGGTCATCAAGCAGACATCGTAAAGGTACGAAAAGAGTCTATTTACCTTTACAATATTCCGGAATGTATCATGGCTCTATCTATTCATTTTTTTTTTCAAAAAAAAAAAGAGTTATGCATCTCTCCGGGTCGGGGAGAACAAATAGGCATGGGGAAGAGGGAGAGGGGGGCTACGAGCCCTTTCCTGTTGTTGTTCCCAGACTACCCATGTGAAACCCCAGTTTCTGTCTTTATCTCGATTTGTGTGTTTTGCCTCGATTTGCATGAATTGACCTGTTTATATGTTATATAAATTAGAATGTACTAGATATGTGATTTATACTCCTAATACATTCTATGTGTGCATTCATGAAATTTTCAACAAAATCGGCAATGAAAATTTTATCGTTGAGTTTTATGAATAGTATTTTTGAAACACGTCCACTAAAATTTTTACATGGGTGTTTTAAACGTCTTAAAACCTAGTCCTATGTTATTAATAGACTCATGTTTGATAAAAATTGATTATGAAACGGAATAGAAATTTAAATAGACTTTTCAGGCGAAAAATAGCGTTTTTGAGCCAAATAGTGATTTCTTCTAAACCCGATTCTTGCATTGACTTTCGTTGACTTAGTATATATTAATATAGATATGTTTATATGTGGTATTAAATGATTTTAGATTAATTGTGCATTCAAAAGACATTTGAAAACAAATAATACAACTTTTCATCTTCTTTTGCAAAAAAATGAGTTTTTACCCGAGTCAGGTGTAAATGTTTGCATGTGAAACTCCTTGTCAACTAAAAATATACTACTTAAAATATTCCAAGTGTTGAATGCATGTTTGTGAGCCAAATAGTCTAAAAATGCAATTAAAAGACTAAAAATACAATAAAAATACTAAATGGTTCAACTTTGACTTTTGCATTTTTGTTGACTTGAGCTAATATATCACCAACACATATTAAAAACAAAGCAAACACACTCAAAAAACACACACATTACCGAAAATCCAAGGGGAGGCAAAAAGAAGGCATTTTCAAGGTTTTTCAAAGTATTTTCCACATAGATTTTGCAATTCAAGTCCAAATCACTTCATTCAAAGCTTGATTTTGCTTGTTGGGCATTCATTCTACCTATTTCTAGCCTTATTTTGCATCAAAGGTGAGAGAAAAATTCTAGATCTCAAAAGTCATCTTTTATGTTTTTGCGTATAATTGCATTTTGAACTGTTAGAATGTTAATTTGATGTTATATTATTGCTCAGTGCATGCTAAGGATCGTTTATATGTATTCTTATAAGATTTGAACCGTTGTAGCATAAATTTTTATTTTTCGGGTATTAAAATTGAGTTATTAGCTATTTGGTGATTATTTTGAGTTGTAGTGGTTGGAATCGATTGCCATCGATTTGTAAAAGTTTGTTAAATACGTGGTAGTAATGTTGTAATGCCGAAATTTTGATTGCGGTGTTGGTATGAAAGTCCAGAAATTTCAGCCTTGATGCATTTGGGTTTTAGGATTGTTGGGCTTGATTTGGATGTGTTTTGGTTGGTTTCCGAGGGGACTAATGTAGTTGATTGAATGGGTAAGTGACAGAAACTTGTTCGGAGGTATTTGGATTAGTAGAATGTAAGTTATGATTATTTGAAGTTTAGGTTGTCTTTCTTTAAAATGTTGAATTATGCCTTTAGTTGATTGGTTAGTGTTTGAGTGATTGAATTGTGAGATGTTGATGATTAGATTAGGGTTTGGTTGTGTGTTTAATGCATGTTTAGTTGGATGGCCTACTTTGTCATCTAACTTAATTGTTTCATGATTATATAGTTGTTGATTGTTAAATGTTGTTTAATTGATTGTTGTTACAAAACCGTGAGGAGCACGCTCGGGGTTAATCCGGGATGTTACATTGTTAACTAATTGTTATTGTTATTATGATTCAGGAGTCGGGCAACCAATGTTGTTGACTTCTCGAATTGGAATTATTATTGTTATTATGAGTCGGGAGATGGGCAACCAATGTTGTTGACTTCTCGAATTGAGTCCCATTGTTGTGAGCTTTGATAATGTTGTGTCACCTCGGGAGGCATCCTGGGCTACGAGCACAGTTATCATGGTTAATCCCTATCTCGTATGGGCGGAGAGGCAATGGGGTGTGGGTCTAGGTCAAGGTACCTCAGGATTATGTCATTGAGTTTGGAGGAGTTGATGAGTATTGAATTTGTGTATGGAGCTTCATCAGCAAATGTATCGTATCCTTATTGTGTGTTTACAGTTATTGCTATTGTTGCATTTATAATGATTATTGATGTTCATTGTGTGTTTGCTGCTCAAAGGATGATTTCCAAGGAGTATAGTAAATACTATTAGAGATCTATCGAATCCTCACTGGGCTTGTTTTATATAAGCTCACTCTCAACTATTGTATGCATGTAGGTGTTACTGAGCCTGACTACGGGTACGTGCCTCTTGAAGAGGGAAATGTGCCATGTGTGGATGAGTCTTATGTGCAGGAGTCATTGCCATGAGATTGTCTTAATTGTTGTAACACAATGTGTTGTATAACCTATCTTAATATAAAGACAAATGTATGTTGATTTAGTAGTCTTTATTTTGATCATGACTAGATTACTGAGTCAATTATAATCTATTTTGAAATGAATGTGTATCCTATGTATTATGTTAGAACGGAGGTGCATAACTATGAAATAGTTGATGAAAGAATGTTTAATGTATGAAGTGGTTGTGTTGTATGTTGTTAATTTGATTATGGAATTGGTTGGTGGTTTATGGATGTTGATGTATGTTGTTCTTAAGGGTTGGTTTAGAGCCCTGATGTTCATGTTACTGTCGTTATGCTGCCGAAATTATGTTGCATCCTGACTGATCGTAGGAGGGGTCGAGTTGGGGCGTGACAACCCATCAATTCATTCCCCTTCGCCCGGCCCGGTGAGATCAGATTTCTCAAACGAAATGAAGTGATAGGAAGAGAAGACTGTTGGGGGGAGATCTCGGTTCATTAAAGCCCCTTGTATAGTAAGGGGAAACCAAAAGTACACTCCTGCGCACCAGCTGAAGAAAGGAGCTTTAGAAGCTTACCTTATTATTATTAAAAGGGGAAAAGCTTCCAAACCTATCAACCTAATAAGAAGAGAGGGGCAAGCCAAAACACTCCTAACAAGTTGCTGGATCGAAGTAGCTCATTCTCTATCCGCCCGCCAGCAGCAGAGGGGGTTCGATTCCCGTTATACGCGATGTGGTGAAAAAGACTGATTCAACGAGATATGCCTTGCCTGCATTAAGATTTAAAACTTGTCGTCTACTTTCAGGAAATGTTTGGAACAGAGAACTAACAATAATACAACTCCGCATTCTCCGAAGATTAAGAAACAAGAAGAGATCTATTAAGAGAAAGATTTATTCGAGAGAAAATCTTAACAGTTACATTCAATTACAAACTACACGAAAGTTGTCCCTTTTTCATGGAGATTTACCCATCACAAAGATGCATAGACGAACAGAACGAACTTCATACATCCATTTTCTACTCAATCCAGAAACAAGATTGGACGTTATTCCAGTTCGTCTCCATTTTCATGAAACTATTCCTCAAGCAAGGCAGCCGATAAGTCATCAAAATGTTTATGTGAATAATGGAATGGTAAGCATTACTCATTTTAAAGTGTCCTACGGTGATATAATATCATTTCAAGAAAATGATGCGAGAACCCGCAGTGAAGAAATATGAGATCTTTCTAAATCGAAATATCAGTTGAAAAAATAATAGGCAAATTCCTGGATCACCCAGTAAGAATGTGGAGAAGAACCAAAACATAATGGTTCCGCCTACTCCAAACTAAGAGAGGATGCCTCCTACTACTAAAATCCCGCTTTTTGCAACAATTTTGTTTTTTTATGCAAGAAGAAGACTTAGAAAGAACAAAGAAGTTTGGATCCGAAAAGTATGCTTAGGCAGTTCTTTCGCTGAGCACAACAGAATGAAGAGGAATTTGTATTATTTCAAATCCCTATTCTTATCGAAGAAAAGGAATGAGAAAACCCGAAATATTCCTACTCGAACAAGAAGTCCTATAGTTTACGAATCTTTTTTATATAGTAATTCGACCTATTGCTCTACATCCCCCCATCAGAAAACTATGAAGAGAAAAATCAAAAGGATCGAACTACTTACTCATTATTCGGAGGTGAATCATAGAACACCAAAAGTTGTGGTATCTTATGGACCTAACATAGGTCACATCCCTCACGACATAAGATTGAAATATCTAAACCTTCTTCTTCAGAGCGAAAACGGACGTGGCCAAAACATATAAAGATCGGCGTAGTCGCTCATAGGGACATATCTATCCGGATAGAGGATAGTGACAATCGATTCATAGATAGATCTCTCTCCATATAGCTAGGTATCTTCGTGGATAGAGATAAAGATAGCGATCCATCTAGATCTTGATTCACTATTTTCATTTTTTCTTGATTCTGATTGATTGCCTTTTTTTTACGACAAGTTTTAAATCTTAATGCAGGCAAGGAAACATCAATTTTCAATTATTACTTGCTGGGTCAGAGCGTAGACGAACGAGCAGAGCCTAGGAAATAGGGAAGCCCGTCATAGAACAATTGACTAAAAGTAGAAGACTGCTGGCCTGAGAGAAGGCGGCCTCTCTCGAGAAACATGGCCCAATTTCTCTTCTTTCTTTTTGATTTCAGCTTTCTTTATTTTTTCAGGGGCCCAGAATGCTAAAAGGTGGGGGAGAAGGAAGCCGAACCTCTAATCAACCATCACACAACCAAAATTCTCGGCGTCGAGAGAGATTTGAGATTCCGTAAGTAACTCTGTGCTAAGAAAGGCATGGGAGAAAGAAAATGAGCCAAGCCCGAGCTCAAAACGTGGGAAGATCTGACAGTCTACCTAGGAATGCCCTATTCAACTTGGTTGAATAGTAAATTCATACATACTTCAACTTCATGCATCACATTAAATCTTTCTTACTCAGTAAATTTGAAGAATTCTTCAATGAAGATGACGTCGATTTTCTGAACCCATTCTCGAAACTCTCTTCTTTTATTACGTAATTTTGACATTTTGATCTAACTTATGAAGAAAGACTAGTGAAAAAATAGCTAAGTGCACACTCACTATATTCGCACTAACATCCAACGGAAAGAACAAATTCATCCCAAAGCTCGGACCCAAGCGCGAGGGAGTGAAAATTCATATCCCACAGTGTGCTAAAAACTAGGATTTGTTCCGCTTACTCTCATGGTAAAGCCTTAACCAAAAGGGTCTCACTAATCCCGGTTGCAAACAGACCAATAGTCAATAGGAAGCCTATTTGACTCAACATAGGTCTTATCTGACATTCTTGCTGGATCAGCGATTGAGGGATAAACATCCTTCATTCAGGCGCTCTCTAGTGCTAATCATCTGACCTACTGAAAAAGGCCTTTGGTTTGAATGTTTGAATCGACTTCTTTTTTTATTTGATTCCTGATCTAAAGGTGCAATCAATAGAAACTTGAGCAAAGGGTTTGTCAAAGGACCATCTTTGGGCATTAAAACTTCCAAGGCGGATACGCACCTTTATGCCTGGCTTCCTTCTTCCACAGAACACTTTCTACCGTGGCGTGGGATAAAATTTGCTTATCTTCAAACCCGGTCGAGCATCTTCAAACCTCGGTATTTACCATTGTGCCCCTATGCTATCAAGAAGAAGGAATACCCGGCAAAGTCCCTTCTACTCATAGCGGGTTATTTCACTCCTAAATTCAGGCAGTGAACTTGGTTTGCACAAGAATAGATTGAGAGCTTTAAGCTAAGATCGACACAGGAACAGAATTGAAAGCAAGTCGATAGATAGGTTGTTTTCGATGAATCCCCTGCTTGAGAATCAGTTGTTCGCGTTTCTCTCGCGCTATAACTGGGAGAAAAGAAAGTCTCGTGCGTCTTTCCGACTCTAATTAGTGAAATAGAGAAGAAGATTTTTTCCATTTTAGCTGCTAAGATAGCAGCAGAAGACATTTTGTCCATTCCTGCTTGATTGACTTCTTTCCTAAAGTTGCCTAAACTGGATCAATAGAATATCACACATGCGCCATTACCATGCCTCACGTTCTAGTTCTAGTTCTAAGCGTGAGAAACTGAATTAGTCTAAGAAAGGAATAGGAAAGAGCCGGGCACGGTAAATTTGCTCATCCTGGCTTCAAATCCTAGCTTGAGTTGCCACGGGAACCTTTGCGCCGCGTGTTTATTGTGGGCCAAGAAAGAGGCATAGAAAGAGTGAAAAAGCTCAATCCAAGACATGAAAGCGGAATCACAACTGTCGAATCTGGTGCTTAAGCAAAGAGACAATTTCCTTTTGATTGTGCGAAGGTACATCTCTAGGGTAAAGCTAGGAACAATTTTGTGTTTCAGGGAATTAGGTAACAAAAGACCCACATAATGTAGCGCCTGAGAAGGTACAAATCCAACCATGCTCATCTTGCTTATGGAAAGAAAGTCAGTCCCTATATTACCGCATAGTGGGAACGTCAGATGTTTTTCTATTCCTTGCATCGACGTGCAAAGAAAATGATTTTCCTTCCTAATCTAATGGTTTTGTTAACCAAAGCACTAACCTCTTCCTATAGTAATAGTTATATTCAAGATCTTGAACAAGGGGCGGATACTTCCCATTCCTACTAAACCGAATCAAGGAAATAGGACTCAGCCACGGAAGACTTTTCCGAATCCCCTGGGTGAGAAAGTGTTACGGCAGTTTAGGATTGATTAGCAAGGGCAGAGAAGTTGTTTACTTGCTTGCTTAGCTCTAAAAAGTACGCTATGAAAGGTATCAAGAGGTCAATCACTTTCCTTGGATTCTCTAACATCGTATTGATACTAACCAACCCCGAAAATAACCCATTCTTCTCCCCGAAAAAAAAAGGGTAAATAGAATATTTGCCCATAAGACAACTATTCTAGGAGTGCTTACTTAACGCTCTACTTATTTCATGCTTTCTTTACTTCTCTTCTTTCCCTTACTGCGCTCAGTCAATGGTATACCTTATACAGTCCAATAACCCTTCCCGGTCGATATCATCGTCCAATCCATGCTTTGTTCCAATCTCAGGCATCAGAAAGATTGAAAACTCTCACTTTGTTTAGAATAAAGAAATGGAATGAAGGACATTTCCAGTCAAAGAGCTCGTGTAGCAATAGTACTTCAAAGTAGTAGCTCGCCGTCTCAGACGTATGGGTCACGAACAGTCTAACACAAGGAAAAAGAGGAAAGGGTTCGGGGGAAAAACCCCCGAGCTATTTAGATTTTTCCTATAAGGAAGCTGATTCGTTAGCCTGATAGATAGAGGCCTTCCTTCATTTCATTCGATGGTTTGTCTTCAGTTCGCTTTTCAACTCGGGGCCTTATTTCTCTCGGGACTGTTGAATGTTTTCTTTTCCCGTGTGAATTCATGCAATTCAATGAAGAAGATATTGATTCTATGGATTGAATATTTTATATATTTCCAGCTTAAGTCTTTCCCAGGGATGGCCGTAAACAAAGAGTAGTTCTTATCGATGACAAGGCAGGCTTTAGGTTGGCTACCCTGCAACAAAGATTTTATATTTTGCTTTCTGGGGCTTCCCATTATCTCGGTCGGTAAAAGACAAATAAGGCAATAGTGGCCTCGTGGAGATAGGAAGTGAAAGAAGATGGACTTCCCTCGCAGCGGAGAATTCAAATAAACGTCTCCAAAGCCTGCCCTCCCCCTCTTCGGGAACATTCATTCCTTTACTACCACCAACTTGAGACCGGATTTCTAGCAGAGGGAGGCTCCTATCTATAAAGAAAGAGTAGACTGGAAGAGAGGTTTTTTTCCTTGACTCCCACTGCTTCCATGGCCCGTAAGGCCGATCTATGAGGGCAGGTATATTCTATCTCTATCTCCCCAAGTAAAGTACTTTAAGGTCAAGCAATTACGGTTAGCGGTTTCAGGTTTTTTTCCAAAATGTGTCATAGTCAAGAGATAATCCTTTCTTTTTTGTTACTAGTCTAGTGCGCTAGCGCCCACCTATGGCCCAAGAAGAATCCACCTGACCAAAGAAAGAGAATAAAGTGAGCCGATGTACCAAGCCAGCATCTAACTGAAACTTAAAAGGTAAGCCTCTCTTGGAGGGCTGGGAATCTGTGCATAACGCTAACAGGTATTAGTGATCTTCCTTACCTTCTTCTCTTTTCCCTTGTAATACGATACGAGGCCCTTTTTTAAAAAACCGCTTGGCAAAGAAAAGAACTTAGAGAAGTTTCGAAGTGAGATTGTCGGGGCGGTACTCCAACTCCGCTTCCAAATCAACTAAACAAAACAAAAAGCTTCTACCACGCATGATATTTAAGGCAGCAGAGGCAACCTTCACACCTTAACTAACTTAATATAAACAGCAATCAACGCAAGAGTGTGCCTACTCTTAGGCTCGATATATCTCTAAAATTAGGATTCAAAACAAACAAGCAGAAGTCCCAAACTAACACTAAAAAAGTAACTGCTATTCACTCACCCTATTTGGAGCTCAATTAATGAATTGAATTTACTATTCAACCAAATTTCCGAGGTTTGAAGATGCTCGACCGATAGGAAGAGGTTTGGAGTTGGCTCGACAGAGGTATAAAGTAACTCGATTGCTAAGGAGAGGAAGGTAGACGCTCGACAAAGGAATGGACGAAGGGCTTGACCAAAATTTGCTAAGTAAGAAATAGAATCTCACTAATTGGAAGGAAAAAGGGGGCTTTGATCCATTGTGATTCGGTTTCTTGGTGTGGAAAGATCTCTGCCATAAAAGAGAGAGCTCCTAGGCCTTATTCTGCAAATCAAAGAGCGAAGTAATTCCCCATTCATCCGAAATAGTATTTTAGTATAGAACAGAGGCATCCTGGGCCGACTACTACGACTATATGCCCCACTAGCTGAATAGGCGTAAGAAAGCTACATTGACCATCTTCCAAAGTTCTAAATAATCTATTGATCAAAGGCTGTAAGAGTGGACTGCTCTACATTCAGCCACACCACAGTGACCCCCGAAACGATCTTGGGTGCTTTTTGCTTGTAGCATGATATGTAGTAAAGTTGGCTAAACACAAAGCCAATCAAAGAGAAAGTCTCCTTCAAAAGGTAGGAGCTAAAATTCGGCTTGGTTAGGGTAGACCCAGGGGAAGAGCTGAGCACAAAGGTTTGAACCATGGGGCAGGGACGACGACCAAGAATAGGAGAGCACTCGGTCTAGGTCTTTCCTTGTGATCCTAATAAAGGCTCAGTGGCTCAATTAGGCTTGGGAGCAGGAGAAAAAGATAGATGGACCACCATTGATAAGAATCGACATATTCGTCATGGCAAGGAAGTTCAATTGTTGATTCAGAGAATGCCCTGAAAGAAGGACAGGAAGAATGCGCTCTTGCTACAAGAATGGCTTATTCACGTGAAGAAGAAAAGGCTATCACTGTTCTAGAAGAGGAAGCGGGGATTCCAATAATGGAAGATCGATAGACGAGAACAAAGGTTGAGGTGGTGAAGGATGTTTACAAGAAGGCCACCTTCTAACCATAGAAAGCGCTTTTCTCAGTCTTGATAAGATCCTATCGAGATACCGTCAAATCGAATCTATAGTAAGGAAAAGGACAATAGAATGAAAATCAAAATGCCCATACACAAGTGGGGACCCTTTACCTAAGACATTTGAAGTACACAGGGATGCGTCAGAGCCGAGTTAAGGCAATAGGTTGTAGGATCCTCCTCTCTTCGGATTACCTTAGGGGTTCCAAAAGTCTAGGATGGATGAAAGTTTATATCGAGCACTGACACGCTCTTGGAAGGCGGCATCCCCATGGTTTCAAAAGGCACAAACTGTCCACCTATTTCTATGGAAGGCATAAATCCCACATTTTTACAATTGGCAGTGAATGCTGGTAGATACATATATGATCGATCCTTGAAAGGGGAATTTGAAACATTGATGGTAGGTGGACGCAACTGCACCGGCCTCGTGTAGCCAGGGCCTTCCCAACAAGAGATTGAAAGAAGTAACAATGTCTATTACGTGGAAGGTCGTGGTGAACATCAGGGGTCCTAATCTTAGGTCGGTAACAAGCCTGCCAATAGCTGCCCTTCTCGAGTTGTCATAGGCAGTAACAAAAATACGGGAGAAGGCAACAAAGTATCCTGGGGAATGCTGAGAGCATGAAGAGTGGATAAAGGGCAGATGTTCAAGGCTGCCCCTGTATCGAAACAACTAAACAAGCCAAAAACCCTAACAACCAATTCAAGTGTAAAGATCCCAAAAAATACCATACAAACTCCTTTAATCCTATAAATACTGAACAGAATGTAGAACCCCCTAATCCACCTGAACTGCCTTTGAACCCCCAACAATGTTCTAACTAAACCACATAGAACGATATGCCTTCGAAATGGAGATCCTATCAGATTCACCAAATGGAAATTCCAGATATAATAGAAAGGAGCTTGACTCTTCAGAATCTTCGATACATTCTTAATAGAGAGGACGAATGAACTGGGTAAGATTCCATCGAACTAAGGCAGGGAAGGTTTGGTTGGGGTGAACAAATCGGATCTCAGAGAAGTTTCAGTCTTCGTCTACACCTAGGATAGGGAAGAGAAAATCCCTTGATGAATGAATGCATTAGAGGGCATTAGGCTAATGCCTAATTCTTCCACACGAATACCATATGATAGATAGAAATACCGATTTACCTTAAGGATAGTGCACTAGAATCAATAGAATCATAATCCGATGTGGAATAAGATAAGTAATTGAATTAGCTCTATGATATGCAATGGGTTTAATGCAGTTAATGCTTTGACTCCTAGTTGTATTGTACTAGAATACCATTTTAGAATAAGGAAATGTATGATATTCAAGTTCACAGTTCTGATGGAATGCTTGCTATCAGTGCATTAGATGTCCTAGTTGTCCAGTACCAATCCGCTTTCAAGGTTAAGTGTGCCTTTACCTTCGTTCAGTCATTTATCCAGTCTCTGGAAAGTGTTATCGAATTATCTGTGAATGAGGGTACTCCTTATTATAGTACATAGATCGTTCTTAGGATAGCCTATTCTAGTGAATAGGTTCTTTCCTTCGCTTATAAGCTTATCTCTTATGTAGGTATATTATCACTATTGTAGTTATCTCTTAGTCGCATATGCGCTGCTACAAGTTAGAATAAGCTTCTAATAAGGTAGACTATCGCATATCTACTTTCATTCGACGAGCCATCAACGAACAATCTCCACCCCAAACTCTGAGGAAATAGGTCTTGGAGGCCGCCCCTAATAGCCGGGTCTGGGATAATCTTCAATTTGTTCGGTTCTCGCCTCTGAGGTGAGCTTGTCTGGAGTTTTTTTCTCTACGTTGGCCATAGAGGCCGGCTCGTCATCTATGGAATAGTCGCCCCCAATGTCTAATTCTATAGGGAAATCCGCCAGGAAGCTGGCTAGTGCTTGACCTTTTTCTGTTGCTCGTGGTTCGTATCGAATGTCGAACTCGCCTAGCTGAACGACCCACTTTGCTACCCTTCTGGGTCAGTCGGTCTCGCTGAGGATGCTCTTTAGCGGATATTCTGTGATCATTCTTATTGCATGCGCCGGTGATGGTACAGAATTAAACCCAAATCTCCTCCTCCTTGCTGAATAGATAAGGGTGACTTCTACTTTCTTGACCTTAGAGTACCTCATCTCTGTGTCCAATAAGGTCTTACTGGTGAAGTAGACTGGCTTCTCTTGTCCCTCATCCTAGCGGAATAGGACAGAGCTGATTGAGGACTCTATAGCTACTAGGTATAGACTGGGACCTCGTAAGGGACCGGCGTGGATATGATAGGAGGCTTGCCGAGGTCTTTTTTGAGGGGTTGAAAGGCTTCTTCGGCCCGAACCAAGGAATTCCTTAGATATGATGCAAAATGGATCTTGTTCTATCGTTGATCAAAAGATTTCTCTATGAACAATACGAATCAGAGTTTGAGTTTGAAGAAGGGGAAGGAGTCCTTGACCCGCAACGGATAGAGGATGATTTATTCAATCATATAGATTGGGCTCCTAGAATATGGCGCCCTTGAGGCTTTCTATTTGATTGTATCGAAAAGCCCAATGAATTGGGATTTCCCTATTGGGACAGGTCATTTCAGGGCAAGCGGATCATTTATGATGAAGAGGATGGGCTTCAAGAGAATGATTCGGAGTTCTTGTAGAGTGGAACCATGCAGTACCAGACATGAGATACATCTTCCCAAGAACAAGGCCTTTTTTCAAATAAGCCAATTTGTGAAACCCCACTTTCTTGCTTATCTCGTAATACGTGCTTTACCTCGTTTTGCGTGCATATGACCTGTTTATGTGCTATAGGACCTAGAAAGTTATAATTTTGATTTCAATACTCCTAATACGTGCTAAATGTGCATTCATGAAATTTTCATCAAAAACGGAGTCAGAAATTTTATCGTCGATTTTTAGTGAATAGTGTTTTCGAAACACGTCCGCTATAATTTTGAAACTGGTCTTTTTAACCCTTCTAGACCTAGTCCACGGACTTTAATAGACCTGTGTTTGATGAAAACGGTTTTAAAATCGGCTTAAGAATTTATTAGGGTTTTTACACCGACTTTTGCGAAAATCGAGTTTTAAGCCGACTCGGGTGGAATTCTTTGAATGTAAAACTTCTTGTCACCTAAAAATAACTCACTTGAGATATCTTGGGGGTTGCATAATTAATTTTAACTTGGTGATCACTAAAATGCAATTAAAGACATTAAAAACACAAAAATACCTATTAAAATAACTTTGACTTTAATTAAAAAAATTGACCTTATAAGCTATTGTCACCTACACACACTCACACAACACAAAAACACCACCACACACACACACATTGCCGAGGGGTTGAGGGAGAAAAGAGAAGAAAGAAAACTCAAGCTTTTCAATCAATTTTTCAAAGAAAAAACCTAGTTTTTGTCCGTGAAACTTCGCACCGACTTGGATTCTGCTTGTTGGGCACGCATTGCACGCATTCCTAGGCTTATATCGCATCTAAGGTGAGAGAAAAATTCTAGATCTCAAAATGTCATTTTTGTGTTTTTGCGTATAAATGAAGATTGAACCGTTAGAATTGAAATCTGATGTTAGATTATTGCTCCTTGCATGCTAGGGATCATTATATACTAATACTACGAGTTTCTGTCGGATATAGCATAATTTTTATTTTCCGGGTATTTAATTTTGATTAAAATGTTCAAAGTTGATTTAATTGAGTTGCGTTGCTCGAAATCGATTGCCGTCGATTTCTAAATACTTGATAATTACGTGTTAGCGCTGTTGTAATGCCGAATTTTCGATTACATTGTTTGTGTGAAAATCCGGAAAATCCAGCCATGACGTCATAGGGTTTTAGGGTTATCGGGCATGATCTGGAGGTGTTATGGTGGATTTCCGAGAGGGCTAATGTAGTAGGTTGAATGGGTGAGTGATAGGAACTGATTTGGCAATGTTTGGATTAGTAGATTGTAAGTTATGAATTTTAGAAGTTAGGTTGTCATTCTTTAATTTCTTGAACGATGCCTTAGATGGTTGGGTAGTGTTCGAGTGATGAATGGTGAGTTGTTGTTGAGTAATTTAGAGTTTAATTATGAATATTATGCATGTCCGGTTAGATGGCCTACTTTGTCATCTAACTACGTTGTTTGATGTTTAATTTAATATTGATGTTATATTGATGTTATATTGATGTTATATTGATGTTATTGATTGATGATTATTGAATGCGGGAATCGGGCACTCTTGTTGCTGATCTCCCAATTGATTGATCGATTTATGCTTGCATGATGATTGATGAATATGGAGCCTTGGTATGTGTGTGCCACCTCTCGGGCAGCGTCGGGCTGTCGGGTTGATACCGGCATGACTGCCATAGGCTACCCCCAGCTCGCATGACGGAGATGTCATGGAGGGAAGGGGATAGTGAGGTACCTCGGGTGCGTGAGTAATGGGGAGTTATAAGAAGAACGATTGAGATCGTGATGGCGTTTGGAGCTACACCAAATAGAGTATCCTTATTGAATGGTCATATAGTTATGTGATGATAGCTTTATTTATGTTATTATTGTTGTTGTGTGTTTACTTGCTCAAAGGACTAAATCCAAGGAGCGTAGTGAATACTGTCGAGATCTATCGGATCCTCACTGGGCTTATGTATATAAGCTCACTCTCTATTAATGCATGTTTCAGGTGTACTTTCACAAGATTACGGGTACGTGCCTCCTGAAGAGGAGAATGTGGAAAATGTGCCTTTTGTGGATGAGTCATATGTTCCCGAGTCTTATCCATGACTTTATGTTGTTAAATGTCTTGTATATTAGTTTAATAGACTTTATATGCTTTAAGGTTCTTAATGTAATAGATATTGAAAAGATGATGAACCAAATGATGTTAACTTAGCGGTTTCCTTTTGTCTATGGTTAAATTGTAGTTGTGTCTCAACTTACTTTTGAAATGTATGATAAAGTTGAGGTATTGTATGTCATGTTGGAACGGAGGCGTATAACGAGGATGTTTTATTGTATAATATGGTTGTGTTGTATGTTGTTGTTTATATTGAGGAATTACTGGGTGTATGATGTTTAATGAGGTTGGTTTAGAACCTCGGAAATCTGTTTACTGTCGTTATGCCGCCGAAATTCCGTTGCGTCCTGACTGATCGTAGGTGGGGTCGAGTTGGGGCGTGACACAATTAATTTGGGACCCTACGTATCCAACCTTTTTCTATTCAAAGATCAGCCTTTTATCTCTGTGTTTTCACATCGAGAATTCTTTGCAGATAAAGAGATGTCAAAGGGGCTTCTTACTTCCCAAACAGATCTTCCTACATCTATATATAAACACTGGTTTATCAAGAAAACGCAAGAAAGGTACTTCGAATTGTTGATTCATCGCCAGAGATGGCTTAGAACCAATAGTTCATTATCTAATGGATTTTTCCGTTCTAATACTCCATCCAAGAGTTATCAATATTTATCAAAAAAGTTCCTATCTAACGGAACGCTATTGGATCAAATGACAAAGACATCGTTGAGAAAAAGATGGCTTTTTTCCAGCTCGGCATGCTTGCTTTAACTCTATCGATAGCATTTTTGGTGTCCAGACCAGTAGCACCAGTAGCGTCGGTTAAGGCTAGTTCCGTAAGAGATATATGTGGAACGGTTCCAGTCCCTCTTTGGAATGACTTACGCCAGCTTCGGTCAGCAGGGTTACCTTCCACTCAGCCATGTAAAACACGGTTTTGTATACCCCTAATTATGATTGCAAAAAAGGAATCCAGTCAATGTCAATGGGTTCGGGAGAATAGGAAATACAATACCAATAAGTGGATGAGTAGATGCAATAAATCTTTTTCAATTTATCTCGAGGCCGCCAAGGTTAGTCGAGAGGGGGATCAAAGGTGCCATAAAATGAATTTTCTGACATTTGTTTTCCCAAGGCTTAACCGCTCCATGGGGTTATGAAAGAAAGCTTCAATCTTCCTCCTTTATCCGATGAATGCACTTATTCATGGATTCTGTCTTCCTTCCAATAGAGCTACAAAGAAAGGCATTTTGTGCGCTTATTTAGAGCTACCTTTTCGAGGAAAGCTCTAACTTTAGGCTTTAGGCAGAGACAAGAGTTCAGATCCTATGGTATGGTATTCCAGCCACTAAGGTCTCGCTATGACCTGCTCACGAAGAAGAATTATCGATCGAAAGCTAGTACGAGGGTAGAGGGACAAACTATCAAGCTTATGCTAGCAGGCTATCTGAATCTGACTTAGATAAGGAAGAGAAACGTAGGCAAAAGTGAAGGGTTAGGCCTGATGTTACAACTCAATCTCACACCTTCCTACTTGAAACAAGTTCCGATAGAGCTTTCCCAGGATTGAAAGCTGCCTAAACTGGATCAAAGATACCCATGTGCCCAAAAGTAGTTGCAAGAACAGGAATGCCAGCGCCTATGGTTGAGTGAACAGGGCTTGTTCTCGAAGAAAGAAATTGTAAGGCATTTACCTATCTTAGATAGATGCCAGGATAAGGATTCACAAGGGATATTGAATGAAAAGAGGAAGCAGGACAGACAAGTAAGGCACGAAGAGTCTCCAATAATCTTTAGGCTTGAGGTTTACGTAGCCTATATAAGTATCCCAAGTTGTCGGAATAGACAAAAGGAGCTGCAGGCCAACTCGTAATAGAATCCGATGCTTTGATAGAAGTGTCACGCCCCGACTCGAACCCGCAAAAGGCCAAGCCCGGACCCAACACACGGACGGAGTCTCCTCTATACCGTGGACGATCCGAGAACCCTACATTCAATTTAATATTCGCGAAAACCATGATAATCATTTGAAACAAGTCAACTTTCTTTTAGAAACATACATCTTCTCATTAACCAACTTTGCAAACCAAAATGTCATGCATACTACACAAGTATTCATGCCACTAAACAGTTAACCATTAGCACTCATTTCTTACTAGTCACATGAGTATATCTCTACAACTTTTCAACCTTTAAACTTTTACAACATAAGACCATAAAGGCCTCAAAATAGAAACTACATACAAGGCTACAGGCCTCAAATTGAAACGTCAACCAAGCAATATTCACATCAAGCATGGCCTTCACAAAAGACAGGCAACCAACCACCAGCTAAGCAAAGAAAAGTGCTATCAAGGAAACACCTCCACTTGCTCTTCTCCTGAATTACCTCAATAGGATCTGCTTCAACTACTCCTATAAAATATGGTATAGAAAGGAATGAGCAAAAACTATTGCTCAGCGAGGGTTATTGGTCTCAAGGACGGAGGTGAGTGGAGAATGCAATGCAAATAGTCAAGCAAATCATACAATTATCCTATAGAGATACCAGCAAAGCCAACAATAAATCAAGGCAAGCAATAAGACTATAACCATTCAATTAAAGGATACAATTCACTTCCACGAGCAACTTTCAATCACGAATCCGATGACGACGCGCCGGCCCAACCACCTTATAACTTCAGTTTGGAATACCCCGGAAGTATCCAATCAATTCTACGACCCAAATCTCCCTGAGAGGCAACCCAAGCAAGAAAGGGAATAGGACATAGAGCTAGAGCAATCTACACTGGCAACCCGAGGCTACCCAGAAAGGCCCATCACACCGCCCCTGACTCTATGAATGCAATACAATATACAATGCAACAATCAAGCAATCTAGCAATAAAGCCACACGTGGGAGAATAACAAAGTAGGTTACTCTCGCACGCAATAGCAACAGTTAGCAAACATTTCAATCATAACCAACCTTAACAAGCATAACAAGCAATAATAAGCATTCTACAAGCATAACACTATGAAAACCAACAAAAACACAAAACAACCCCAACTTTCAAAATGCTACTACTTTCAAACGAGCCACGAGTTTTGGAACCCGACTTCACCAATCCTCCTAGGTCACCATAAGGCACGTCTAAAGACTCCGAAACCCTACTTTACCCTAGAATTCCCGCAAAGCCCCGATTTTCCCCTTTGCTCGTTTGAACTACAACTACCCTAACCAAACACCCAACCAATGCCATAACCACACCAAAAGTGCTTCCATGGCCTCCCGAGACAATGTCATCACGCAAAACGAGGAAATGCTAAACTCGACCAAAACGACCCCAACTTGTACCAAGGCATTTTTCCTCGTTTTTCCATTGCAAAATCCAAAAAAATCATGCATTTAGGCATTCTAGCATATCTAGCATCTTTTCACATCAATAGAACACATAACAGAGCAACTTCTATGAAACGGGGGTTTACTATTCATAATTTGCTATTCAATTTGCATTTTAAATTACAATCGCTATATTTAACCGTAGAAAATGCTAAAAAAGCTACAAATACATGTTTTACAATTGTCAAGGAACATTCTTCAAGCATCAAAACGGAGAAAATAACGATTTACGCATAAAACCTAAAAATTAAAGTCGATACATCAAACATTCAAATGCGCAAATAAACATGCTTCCCTCACCTTAGACGCTCCTAGACGCAAGGAAAACCACGCTGGATGCCTCGGAAACAACCCCGTGCAAGCTCTCGCGAAGATTTGAAGTTTGGAAATTGAAATCTTTTTTTTTTCCTCTCTTGAAGTTTCGGCCCTTTGCTCTTTATTTTTCAGCTTTTGTTGTTTTGTTTTTGCTATGTGTTATGCTTAATAAGATGACAAGCTAAGTCAAACTAGTCAAGGCTTGGTCAAAGCTAACTTAAGTTGGTCAAATAAGCTTATTTCTTGCATTTTAAAGCTAAAAAAACTAACACAATTCTAATTCTAGTTAACAACAACTAAAATATTAAAATTAAAACACTAAATACTAGTTTTCTCTATTTGCTGAGGACTAGAAAACACTCTCTAACTATCGCTCTCGAAATGCAATGCACTTTGCGACAATAAAGGAACAACAATTAAATCTCAAAGAATTTAAGAAAAATATAATTTTTAGAATAATAAACAAGAAAATTTCACATTCCGGGCTCGGGTATTACAAGAAGGGTGTGAGGGAGAAAACGATCTTAGAATCGAGCATCCGAAGAAGCCAAGCTCATGCCATCAAAGGGATGACTCTTGTTAAACCCTCGTTACTTATCGATATTCTTTACCTAATCTAAGGACTCTTTTGAAAAAAAATTGGTTGGGAAAGAAAGGCTTGCTTCAGGCATTGGATAAAGGGATGTCCGCACCCGGATAAGCCCTTTACTCTTTTACAGGTACTTTTGTCGTCGCTGGTCTTTATTTCTGGAGGCAAGGGCAAAAAGATCAGAAGCTAATCCTTATCCGGGAAAGGCGTATTAGAAAGGATGTCCCCCCATAAGAGCTTTAGAGGGAAGGTACGCACCTTACTCGACTAGAAGAGGAGTTGTCCAATCCGAAGGGGTCCTCACAAAGTCGGGGAGTTCCGTCCGTCTACTTTCTCAATAGGGAACTAAGATTGAGACTTTCACTTTCATGCTAGGAGTTGAAGATAGAACTGTCAAAGCTGTTCCCCCACAAGCAGTCCAATCTTAACGAGAAAGAAAGTCAATAGCTCCTCGAATTCCCAAGGTTGACCTATAACACCTTCTACTTACTATGAACTAGGATCAGCACATAACATAAACTCAAAGATGCCAGAAAAGCACATTTAACGTGGTTCATCAGGTTGTTCAGAGGCTCCTTCCTCTCCCGCCTACCACCCTGCTTCAACATATCAGTTGTCATTAAGCACATTTTTCTCTTAACAAGAAGCAAATGGCTTTTGTGTTTGTGATTCTGTGTTAAAAGCTTACTAAACGCATGTTAAAAGCTATTACCCCTATTAAGTTTGTCACTAGTTTTGGAATGCACGACTTCCTATGCTCTAAACTCATATCTGGATTGGCTTTCTTCTTTGTTATATAATAAGAGGTGCACAGAGTCCAAGTAAAGAATTTTTGGGCTTCATATCAGCCGATCATAGGCTGCCACTCTCTCTCTTACTTTCTTTCATTTAGTTAAGTGTGGTAAAGGATCTCGCTCGAAAGAGACTCTTGGTTCACCTACTCAATTGGAATGACTCTTACCCTTATTTATCTCTTTACTCAGAGAAGTCCCTCTCGGAGCTATTATTTTTTCTCCTTACTCTGGGAATGAAGCCGTAAGCCGAATAGAATACAGACTTGTTTGCTGTATTTGATTCAGGACCTCTTGCTGCTGCGTCTCTTTCAGATTCGGTTCCTAATAAAAGAAAAAGATTGAAGGCCTGGCTATTCCGATTGAGAATACGGAAGAGGCTATGAAATAGAAGAAAGAATGTGAGTTCGAACTCTAACTCAAGAGCCCTTACTCAAGAGGGTTTCTCTTCCTCTTATTGTTAGAAGTCAAAGGGTTAAGTCTAGTTGGGGCAATTGGGCCAGACGACATTGATAGCAGAGTTTCCGTGGTAAGGTACAAAGGTTTTTGTCTGGGTCTTGGGCAGACGTACTCAACTGGTACAAATAGAAAGGCTCGTCCAGTGAGTGATGACACTGGCGAGTAAACTGCAAAAAGGTCTTGCTTGGTATAATATAAGTGGATGAATTAGTTAGAATTCGCTCAGATGTGACTTCTTTGCTCGGTTTCGGTTGCTTGACTCAATAATGGCCCTTCAAAGTCATTGACTCCATATTTATGTGAGAGCGATAGAACTCCTTTTTTGACCTCCGTTACCTCTAAAACTCAGAAAAGCAGCCTGCCTTTCTTTCAATGCTTTAAGATGGAAGTTGGTCGAGTGCTATCATAGGGGAAGTCCAAACGGACTTGATTGCTTATTTCATTCTATCTCTGCTCCTGGAAACAAATCAAGATCAAGGATCTTAAAAAGACAGAGTCAAGCGATAGATCAAAGAGTCACAAACGTTGCTGCCACCTAATCAATGAATCTTGTCCCCTTTTTATGGATTTAGCCCGCTTCTTGTTACCTTGTTACTCTAAAAATTGCATGCGTATAGAATTGGATCAAGACCAGTAGGTCGGTTCTCTCCCGAGTATCATTAGTGGGTCCACAGACTTTTTTGATAAAAAAGAAAGGATAAGTCTGGGGACCCCTAATATAATAGAATTGGATCACTCATCTCATGTCGTGGATGGACTCTTATTCGATGTCAATCGCTCAGCTTCTTTGTTTAACGAAGGCCCATTTCCCCTGAGAGAGACCATTCCTTTGTCTTAACTCGGGCTGAAAAGGTAGATTAGCCCCAGATTTTACTCTTTTTGATTTCAAGCTACTTGCGCCTAGTGTTTATTGGTCCAATGGCCTTGCCACTGGCTGTCCCTCTATTAAAATGTTGGACAAGTGGCGGGAATTACCCGTATTCAGTACAAGCCGAGTGGAAACTGCTCATACCTTTCGAACTTTGGCATTCGCCTATCACCCGTAATCCGAAAAGACTGACCTCAATAATGTTCGCAATCAGACATTAGATCCGGATCGAAATAATACCCGATATAATATTCATCTACACTGGCAAAAGCACTTTCAGAGCAATTGTCCCATTGGCGTGAAGGTTTTTTGTTTAAGACTACTTTTTGTGCCCTTACTTTGGAGTCTATCAGCTACAACAAGGGCTACGGGAACAAGTTCTTTCTATGGGATGAGATGACTATTTATATATATAAGATAGCGGTAATTAGGCTAGGGTGTTTAGCTTACTTAGTTTACTCCCAAGCACTCACGACACACTTTCAAGATTTGGCATCTCCTGTCGCTCTCCTGGTGTAAGAGTTGAGCCCTCACTTCTTCCTGTGACGCCCAAGATTTAGACATGCATTCAATTATTGTTGCATCCCTTGTTTGCGCATTTACTTCTGTGCTTTACTAACTGACTTCTGTGACTACTATTCATTCCATTTTTAAACTACAATCTATTAATGAATTAGCATTTTTATTAAATCACATTAATTGTTAGAGTAGTGGAAAAAAATGTGCAATTGAGCTAGAGGCGATAGGATGGCTCGTTTGGAAAATGATTTTGTAGTTGAATGAATAGTATTACGTAACTAACTTAGAGTTTAATTAGCTAACACTAAATTTATGCTTAGGACTTGTTTCTAACTAGTTTGACTCACATTTTGACCATACACTTAAACTAAAATAACTCACCTAAGCTTATATAACACACACACAACTCACCTTAACTCATAACTAGTAAAAATCAAAACAAAAAAATGCTGAAAAGGCACTGTAGCAGGGCCGAAACTCTCTAGCAGCTCAAGGAGGAAAAATTGGTCTTCAACTCTTCAATCCAAGCCTTCCCAAGCCTAGAGCAAGTAGTTTAGGGTGAGAACAAGCTTCCTAGGTGCTCCTACGCGCATTGGTGAGGGATTTCACGGCTTTTTTTTGCATTTCTAAATAGTTGCTATTTTCTTGATTTGTTGAAAATGATTTTAAATGCTATTGCAAGGCTCAAATAAGCTTATATATGTTGTGTACATGTAGTAGAGACCACATTTATTCTATTGTTTCATGTTTTAAATAGTAGAAATCGATAGTTAATTCGTAGGAGTGAATAGTGACGAAAATTCTAGGGTTTTATGAAATCGCGCGTTCTAACTTGATTCAATGCTTCTAATAGATGCCTTAGGTGCTAGTGAAGGTAGTATAATAACCCCGTGCACTTGCATTGTCCTAAAATCGCATAAAACGTAAAATAATCGACTTTAACGTGAAATTCTATGGATATTATGCTTAATCTATCTGCGAATGATTTCCCTAATTATGCTGCAGTAGTCCGAGCCACCTCGAGATATGAGAAACGCAAGGCCGATGTGTTAGCCGAGACCAGTCAATCGAGTAAACGGTTTCAGTCTCAGAGTCAGGGGTACCAGGCTCAGGCTATATCAGTTGGGCAGAGTACACAGCCGAGGCAGACTCAAAGTTATACAGGGCCTACTCAGACTCAGGCACGACCAGTTCAGAGTCAGACTCAGAGTCAATTCCGGCCAGTAGTATCCCATTCACAGCAGGGTAGTTCAGCTACCTCTACTTATAGAGCTCCTTTGGGAGGCACTGCTCTAAGACGTCACCAGCAGTGCAGCTTCTGTCAGCGTCAGGGCCATACTGAGGATGTTTGTTGGAAGAAACAGAATAAGTGTACAGGCTGCAGCAGTGATCAGCACAGAGTTAAGGACTGTCAAAAATTTAAGAACCCTAGGGGTCAAACGTCAGCCCAAAACTCTCAGACCAGGGCACCAGTTGCAGCACCACCACCACGAGGTCAGGCCTGTGTATTTGCTTTGGATCCTGAGGAGCTTCCAGATACGATCGCTGTGGTAGAAGGTATTTTTCTTCTTAATGATCAATCAATTAAGGTTTTAATTGATTCCGGGGCTTCGCATTCATTTATTACTCCTACTTGTGCACAAAATACTAAACTGAAACATGATAAACTATTGCATGAGATTGTGGTTTATACTCCTATGGGTCCGAGTTTGTTACTAGATCTATTTGCAGAGCATGTAGTATTTATATTGAGGGTCGTGTTTTTCCTGCTGATTTGATTATCTTACCCTTCAATGACTTTGAAATTATATTGGGGATGGACTGGTTAAGTAAATATTATGCCCAGCTTGATTGTAGAAAGAAGATTGTGTATCTAGAAATGCCCGACCAGCCTGTACTTAAAATAGTTGGTAGTAGAAAATCTACGGGAACTCCTATTATTTATTCTATTAGAGCATCTAAATTATTGAGCAAGGGTTGTGAGGCTTATCTTGCATATTTGATTAATCAACCTGTGGATCAATTGAAATTGAATGATGTACCTATCGTGAGGGAGTTTTCGGGGGTCTTTCCTGAGGAATTACCGGGGTTACCTCCTGATAGGGAGATAGAGTTCGTGATTGACTTATTGTCGGGGACTTCACCTATCTCTAAGACTCCGTATAGAATGGCTCCACCCGAATTGCAGGAATTGAAAGTTCAATTGCAGGGCTTGATTGAGAAGGGATTCATTCAGCCGAGTTCTTCACCTTAGGGTGTGCCAGTCCTATTTGTTAAAAAGAAAGACGGATCTCTTCGCTTATACATTGATTATCGGGGTCTTAATCAGGTAACCATCAAAAATAAATATCCTTTCCTTTAATTGAAGAGTTATTTGATCAGTTGCAAGGCGCCAGGGTATTCTCTAAATTTGATCTGAGGCAAGGCTATTATCAGCTGAGGATTAAGAAAGATGATGTTCCTAAAACTGCTTTCAGAACTCGATATGGCCATTATGAGTTTGTTGTCTTGCCGTTTGGTCTTACTAATGCTCCTGCAGCATTCATGGACCTAATGCAGAGGGTTTTCCGTCCTTATCTGGACCAATTTGTGGTTATCTTCATTGATGACTTTCTTGTTTACTCTAGATCTGAATCAGAACATGAACAACATCTCAGAATTGTGTTGTAGACTCTTCAGGAGCATCAGTTATTTGCAAAGTTTAGCAAATGTGAATTATGGCTTAAGCAAGTTGCTTTTCTTGGCCATATTATCTCGCAGGATGGTATTTATGTTGATCCAGCGAAGAATTGAAGTGGTGTTATCTTGGAAACGACCTGAAATTGTCACGGAGATCCGTAGCTTCCTTGGTTTAGTCGGGTATTATTGGAGGTTCGTCAAGGATTTCTCTAAGATTGCAGGGCCTTTAACTCAACTTACTCAGAAGAAAACAGTATTTGATTGGAGTGATAAATGTGAGGCCAGTTTCCAGGAATTGAAGAAGAGATTGACTACAACTCCTATTCTTGTTTTGCCTGAGGGTTATGATAATCTGGTGATCTATAGTGATGCTTCGAAGGAAGGTCTGGGTTGTGTATTGATGCAGAATGGCAGGGTTATTGCTTATGCTTCTAGGAAACTGAAACCTTATGAACTCAACCATCCGACTCATGATCTTTAGCTTGCAGCTATCATTCTTGCATTAAAGAAATGGCGTCATTATCTCTCGGGCAACAAGTTTGAAATCTTTACAGATCATAAGAGCTTGAAGTATCTGTTTTCACAGAAAGAGTTGAACATGAGGCAGAGGCGTTGGCTGGAATTACTTGAGGACTATAACTGCACTATTAACTATCTTCCGGGCAAGGCCAATATTGTTGCTGATGCTTTGAGCCGAAATGTTACTGTTCCTAGCTTGATTATCAAGAATTGGGAATTCATGGAGGAATTATGCTTATGGAAGCCTAGTACTTCAAATTCTGGTATTCAATTCGCAAGTTTGCAGATTCAATCTCTATTATTATCCAGGATTCGAGAAGCTCAACAGGCTGATCTTCAATTGTTGAAAGTCTTAGAGAATTCAAAAGGAGGAGAGTCGGATTTCAAACTGCACGACAATGGTATTCTCAAATTCAAAGGCATAATTTGTATTCCGAGTGATCCAACTCTGAAGAAGGATATTCTTGCTGAGGCACATAGTTCTAGATATACTATCCATCCAGGCAGTACAAAAATGTATAGAGATTTGAAGCAAAACTTCTGGTGGAATAATATGAAGAGAGAAATTGTTGACTATGTTGCTCGATGTCTTACTTGTCAGAAAGTCAAAGCAGAGCATCAGAGGCCTGCAGGGTTGTTGCAACCTTTGGCTATTCCTGTTTGAAAGTGGGATCATATCACCATGGATTTCGTCTCTGATTTACCGAGGTCTTCGAAGGGTAATGACTCAGTTTGGGTTATTGTGGATAGATTGACCAAAACTTCTCATTTCATTGCTAAAAAGAAGACTGATTCTCTTGATAAGCTAGTAGAGTTGTATATCGAGAATGTTGTCCGACTTCATGGAATTCCAAAGAGCATTGTGTCTGATAGAGATCCCAGATTCACATCTCAGTTCTGGCAGAAGATTCAGAAAGCTTTGGGCACAACTTTGAGTTTCAGTACAGCTTATCATCCTCAGACTGATGGTCAATCCGAGAGAACTATCTTAATCCTCGAGGATATGTTGTGGGCTTGTATTCTGGACTTCGGTAAGAGTTGGGAGAAGTATTTGCCACTCGCAGAGTTCGCCAATAATAATAGCTATTAAGCTACTATTGGTATGGCACCTTATGAGGCACTTTATGGGCGTAAATGCCGGTCTCCTCTCTACTGGCATGATGTTGGTGAGATGAAGACTATCGACCCTACTCTTTTACCTGAGATGAACAAAATGATTGATCATGTGCAGCTTATCAGAAAAAGGATGCTTACAGCTCAGAGTCGGCAAAAGAGTTACGCAGATAGACACCGTCGTGATCTGAAATTTGCTGTGAGGGATCGAGTATTTCTGAAAATTTCTCCTCGCAATGGTTTGATTCGGTATGGTAAAGGAGGTAAACTCAGTCCTCGATATGTGGGACCATTTGAGATAACTAAAACTATTGGTGAATTGGCTTACCGTTTAGCTTTGCCTCCCAGTCTGGGCAGAATTCATAATGTCTTCCATGTTTCTATACTTCGGAAGTATCAGCCAGATCCCTCTCATATTCTTGAGCCCGAGCCTTTAGAGATTAGTGAGACCTTGACGTACACAGAGAAACCTCTTAGGATTGTTGATCAGAAAGTTCAGGAGTTGAGGACTAAAAGCATTCTAATGGTTATAGTTCTGTGGGATCATCACGGGTTAGAGGATGCTACCTGGGATAGAGAGGATCAGATGCGAGAGAAATATCCAGAGTTATTCGCCGAATCATGTAAGAATTTCGTGGACGCAATTAGTTTAAGGGGGAGAGGATGTGACGCCCGATATTTAGACATGCATTCAATTACTGTTGCATCCCTTGTTTGCGCATTTACTTCTGTGCTTTACTAACTGACTTCTATGACTACTATTCATTCCGTTTTTAAACTGCAATCTATTAGTGAATTAGCATTTTTATTAAATCACATTAATTGTTAGAGTAGTGGGAAAAATGTGCAATTGAGCTAGAGGCGATAGGATAGCTCATTTGGAAAATGATTTTCTAGTTGAATGAATAGTGTTACTTAACTAACTTAGAGTTTAATTAGCTAACATTAAATTTATGCTTAGGACTTGTTTCTAACTAGTTTGACTCACATTTTGACCATACACTTAAACTAAAATAACTCACCTAAGCTTATATAACACACACACAACTCACCTTCACTCTTAACTAGTAAAAATCAAAACAAAAAAATGCTGAAAAGGCACTGTAGCAGGGCCGAAACTCTCTAGCAGCTCAAGGAGGAAAAATTGGTCTTCAACTCTTCAATCCAAGCCTTCCCAAGCCTAGAGCAAGTAGTTTAGGGTGAGAACAAGCTTCCTAGGTGCTCCTACGCGCATTGGTGAGGGATTTCATGGCTTATTTTCGCATTTCTAAATAGTTGCTATTTTCTTGATTTGTTGAAAATGATGTTAAATGCTATTGCAAGGCTCAAATAAGCTTATATATGTTGTGTACACGTAGTAGAGACCACATTTACGCTATTGTTTCATGTTTTAAATAGTAGAAATCGATAGTTAATTCGTAGAAGTGAATAGTGACATAATTTCTAGGGTTTTATGAAATTGCGCGTTTTAACTTGATTCAATGCTTCTAATAGATGCCTTAGGTGCTAGGGAATGTAGTATAATAACCCCGTGCACTTGCATTGTCCTAAAATCGAATAAAACGTAAAATAGTCGACTTTAACATAGGGCTTTCGGGGTTAATGCGAATTCGGGTGGATTCGGGCTTCACTTCTAGTATTCTTAGGCTACCTAGGTGCTATAGAAGCTTTGATAACCCTTGTTTGAAGCCCGGATAAGGTATGTGAAGTTTAAAGCCATAAGAGGGAATTTGGGACTTTCGGGGTAATCGCGGGCATTTGAATGAGTTAGAGGGTTGAAAGGGTACCTTGAGGTTTAGTTAAAAGGTTGGGAGAGTTTTCCTTGAAAATGGAATCATTAACTTTGGTTTGGAAGAGAAATAGTTTGAAAAACAAAGGGGTTTAGGTGCAATTTCAGTTGACTCACGCTTTTAAGCCCATGGCATGACTTCTTGAGTGTTTATATGTGGTTTCAAGTCGATTTGGAGCTTTTGGTGTGATTCTATGCTTATCTTGTATACATTCCTTTGTAAAACTGCTTATTTGCTTATATAATTGTCTCTATTCTAACTGCATCAAGGTCAACCTACTTTGTTGATCCTCCTATCTGTTATTGCTTATATTATTGATATTAACTTGCCATTGTAAAGTGCATTGCATGGTGGTTGCGCAACCATAGTGTCAGGGGCGGATGTGTTGAATATCGGCTGGGCGGCAGAGGGCTTGCCAGTGGATATTCAAACTCCATGCCCTAGTCCCTCATTCGCTTGGTCCGGAGATTGCCAGGGGATGTTGGGTCGTAGGATTATCAGGGTACATCCGGAGTATATCCACTGGAGTGTTTGGGGTTATGTCGGCTTATCGTGATCGTGCTCGTGGTTCGTGGATCGTGAATGAAGACTCAATGAAGATTGGTGTATAGGGGTTATGTGAAATGTATCCTTTTTAAATGTGTGGTTATTTAAGCTATCATTGTTTCTTTAATTGTCTAATTGTTATTGTTGTTTAACTGTATTACCTGTTGCATTGCACGCCCCGGGACTATATCCCTCACTGGGCAACAGTGGTTGCTCATACCTCGATATATGTTTCAGGAGGCGCTGAGGGTGATTCCCAGCTTGTTGAGTTAGTTGAGGAGGAGGAAGTTTAGATTGATCCTTTACCTTAGTTGTTGTGCTTGATAGCTTGAGGTGGTTTAGCTTCTTGCTGCCATGTGGAAGGCTCATCTGTTTATCTTATGTCCTATTTTGTGGCCTAAAGGCTATGTATATGCTTGTTGTATAAAGTTGAAGGATAGTTGATTGTGGTGTAGATTTAGAAGCCTATGACTTGTAATAACTTATGTTTCTGCTTTTATTCACTTTGCAAGCTTGGGAGTGATTGGCTTAACGTAGAATGTTTTAATGTTATCCTAGAATGGCATGGCTAATAGCCTATATTGTAAACAAGTTACTTGCATGCTTGTGTGGTTTTGGAACTGTTGTTTGCTTCAAGGCTCGGATGGCCTTGAATCTTTAAATATTTATCCATGAAAAGTTTGTTATCTTGTGGTTACCTTATTTGAGAGATTACAGGTTTTTAGAATGTCCACGGTACAGGGGAGACTCTGTTCGTGTGTCGGGTCCGGACTTAATCTTTAGCTTGGGGGTTGGGTCGGGGCGTGACACTTCCTCCCCCAACCGGATCTCCTATATGTTATATTAGAATCTATTATTTTATTGGTTCAAATCCTATTGATCGACTCAACCTAACTATCGCCCGGGCAATGAAGAGTAGTTCTGGAAAACCTGCCTCATCTGGCCGATAGGAAGAAAAGGCTTTGTAGTGCTTCGGATGATGGCATATTTTCCTCTTGCTCGCATACTATAGTCGATCGAGCGGGAGGGAGATAAAAGCTTGAATCCACGGCTGTCGAAAGTAGGCAGACGTGTCAATAATCAGAGTTCATCTAGCCGGGGGAATCCTACTACCCCATAGATGGAATCCCTATATCGATGCTTACCCTCCTGGAAATGTTTTGACCTTTTTCTTTTATTCCCGAGTGGATTCCCTATTTTATGTTTTTGAAGGACTTGATTCTAGTACGAATGATAACATATGTTACGTTTCAAAGATCAGGACATCATCTATATAAGTTGTAGGGAAAAAATCAAAGGGTTTGACTATTTCGTCCAAAATTCTTTACCTAGCTCTCACCTGCCGTTACCGCTCGCAACGAGAAAAGCTCGATTACTACACTTGTCGCGGACCAAAATCTTGTTCTTTCTTCATCACGAACAAAGTCATAAGCAGGTGGGGCCCTCTTTTAGTCGTGAAGTCGAGCTCACTCCCTAACCTTTCTTCAAAAAAAGCATAATGCGGTCTCTCCTAGAAAATAGGGAAACACATGTTGTAGCCACTCTATTCGCTAGGAATCTCTTTTTTGCTCCTCGTACGTATCTTTCTCTGTCCGGGCATTCCGACCGGCAGGATAGGCATTCATAGAATCATTTTAGCCATCTGAGGCACCTCTATTGGATGAGTTGACCTCACCTCTTTCATTCAGATCTGCAGAGACAACTGGAACAGAAGCTGCACTGGAAGAGGTAGCTAAGCCCGCTGAATCTTGGGAATTAGCATCTGTTACCGACCTACGTTTAAAGTCAACTAGCAGCTAACTGCTGAGTAAGAAAGGCAGGGTAGGTACTGTGTAGGCGGAACAAAGTAAGGTCGAGAGTCACGAGTAAACCAAGTAGTAGTAAAGCCTCGAAAGCGGAAGACTAAGAAGAGTTAGGCACCTTACCATATCCATACCTACTATGAAGGGAAGACTTAAAGTGAGAGTGGTACTTCGATCAATAGGTTAAGGACTGGTAGAATCAATCCGGGCATCCAAGATAAGATGCAAACTGAACTAGAGAGCTTGGACACAGATGAAGACATGTTTAGGACGTTGATGTATGGTAGTGGTTCCCATAGATAGGTCTATGGCAGTGCTTCCTATGATGAGTAGATCACTGAGTACGTCGGCAGTAGCGAATGCTTCCACGAAATCCATACTTAGTGCTCTAAAACCCCCCTTCTCAAGTTATAGTGTAACGTTCTTCAGTTAATCAACTCATCCGATGGATGCCTCTTCCGTATTCAAATCCCGGGCCAGCCTTAAGGGCGGGATACGCATCCATTGAATGAGTTGACTTACTTGCTTCATACGGATTTGCAAGGGCAGTTGGACCAGCGGGGGTGGCTAAAGCCATTAAATCTTGAAAATTGGCATCTCCTATTATTATTAGAGTTTTGTATCAATCTCTTCTTGGAATTGACTTAGCTAAGGGGATCTACAACTGCGGGGCAAACACCTTCCCATGTTGCAGAGAAAACACTTTTTTAGTAAAGGGGATAAACGAAAGAAAAAGGCCCTTTGATAAGATATAGAAAGTAATTCAAATGTTATATATAGACCATGGTCCTATCCTGATTTTTAATAAAAAAAAGTTGACCAATATGATTAAGGTTAGTATTTATTCAAACTAACCTTGGCTAAAGTTTCATACTGCATGCGGCGTGGCCTACTTCTACTTTCACTACTAAAAGGAGAAAGTCTGTGAGTCCATGATATAGCGCGGAGGTGGAAATAGTACTTCGTTTTAGTGAAAGCAATTGAGCCTGTTAGCGGTCGCTAGAATTCTTGCTTAGGTTAGGCAACAAGTGTCGATCCTAGCCCGACAGTAGCCCTTTTTCATCCTTTCTGGGATCATTCTGCAATGCCTGTTAAAGAAAGAGCTGGCGACTCATAGGCAGTGGCTTGGTTAAGGGAACCCACAGGAGCCGTAGCGAAAGCGAGTCTTCATAGGGCAATTGTCACAGCTTATGGCCCCGAACCTGGGTGATCTATCCATGACCAGGATGAAGCTTTGGTGAAACTAAGTGGAGGTCTGAACCAACTGATGTTGATGAATCTGCAGATGAGTTGTGGTTGGGGGTTCAATGCAGTGATAGGGAAACAATTAGGAGAGTTTATACAATGGAAAGAGATATTCATATGTTACCATTTCATGTGAGAAGACAGAGTTTTAGGAAACGAGCTTACATGCAATCGTTAATTGCTTTCGTCAGCATGCAGTGGCATGCCAACAAGTGGCACAAAACTTTTCTGGATATGGAACAAGTTGTTAACTTGGGAATCCAATGGTTACGCAGGTATTCTTATTTCTACCAAAGAAGGGATGGATGTGGCGACCTAGGGATATAATAAGTGCCTTAAGCATAATCGAGGCACCCAGGAGTAAGCGATTGATGTTCTCGCTAAGGGGTCCAAACTGAGGACTAGTGTCCCTTCTTGACTTTCAAGTGAGAGATCTCATGATCTCATGCTTACCATTTCTTTCTTGTTAGGTGTCATTGATTTCTGGAAAATAGTCCTGCAGATTCTCCTAGAAGTTGACCCCACTCTGGTCTTACAACCTGAGAAAGTGCAAATCCTCAAGAAGGTGATACTGCATCAAGGGTGTCAATCGCTAGATGCGCTTGATGGGAGCATTTGTACACGCACTAAGAATCCAGTCCATAACCAAATCGCCGAGGATTTCCAACAAAGGAGCTTGGGGCTCATAGAAGAAGCAAAAGCAAAGGCTAAAGCTAATGCTTTTGCGATCCCCCTGGCTTCTGCCCTGATGGGAATTATGCTTAATGTTGTTACCACTTCTAATATAACATATTAAGTTGAATCGGGCAGATTGTAATAGAAACTCGTACTTTTCTAATGTTTGCTGCGTCCGTAAGAGAGAAAGAATGTAGTGCTACTTGATCCCTTTTTGGGTGTACTTTTTTAGAAAGGTCGATTCCTGAACTAAAAGGTAGGCTGCGGCTTTACCCCTTTTTAGAATCAAATATAGCTCAAAGGCAAGGCCCTTAACAATAAGGGGAAAGAAGTGTGGGCAAGTGGGCTTCTTTCACTCACTTTTGTTTTGGAGAGAGCATTGTGGAGCAGCAAAAGAAGCACTAAGCTATAGCAGAAGTGTCAAATGGCCAACTGTCCCCGTAGCCAAAGATCCACTTCATAAGATGGCCCATTTCATGCTAACTCAACTCATGACGACCCCGATGAAACTATGAAATCCGCGAAGCTCGTTTGACTACCTTAAGGAAGTGCTGCCTTTATTCCTGCATTTCGTCAGACCTCGTTCTGAAGAAACAAAGATCGAGTGGTGAGACCCCCTGCCTAAGGCATGCGAATGGGAAAGCTTGATAGTTGTAGATCGAGCCCTAGGCACAATTCTCCTCGCGGTTCCCTATCAATGTTCTACACTCAACTTGGCTCGCAAAAAGACTTTCTAAGGATGATGAAAAAAAATGAAATCCAACCCGTGAATAGCGTAATCGCCTGAAGTGGAGGGCTACCTTTAGGAAGGAAAACGGAAGTGGAAGTTCTTATGGGTGGGGCTATTAAAATGAAACGTGGTATATAATGCAAGAAAGGCTATACAAACGAAGCGTCTAACCGCTAGTCTGTGCTAGTTGGCAATGAAGAGCTGAGTAAGAGTCTTTTCCCCTACTTTTGGTTCATCTCGGTACTGTTTCAGCCTTGGTACGAGATATGGTCAGATATAGTAATAGAGAAGTGTAGTAGGTGTTCTTACAAGACATCAGGACTAGTGCCATTAATTCTAGCTTATGTTCCAGATTTGGTCAAAACTATCAAAGAAGAGAGCTTCAGGAAAAGATAGACAGAACTTCACACCAATTGCTTGGGAAATCATCCCATGTCGTTGTTTGGTTTGAGCTTCAGCCCAGCTATGTGCTAAAGAAGAAGCCCTAACCTGACCCTACTTCTACAAATACCTCAATGGTACTTCTTTAAGTTTAAGACAGCGCCAGTCGCTAATGATTTGGCATTCCAACTGAAACGATTAATCCCAACCTTCTAGATCTACTCTCTACTTACTACCAATCTTATTCTTTAAGGGGAACTCTTCCATTTCATTCTATTTCGGTACCAATGCTAATAATCTACTCTACAAAAAAAGAGAAAAGTGCCTTTCTATAGGCTTATTCTGATCTCGTATTAAAAGCAACAAATAGGCTTTCGCACTTCCGATGAGACAAAAAGCACTTAATAACCAGTTCCCTAGCTCAAATGTTAAGTGAAAGGTTTGTCTTGGCAAGCCTTACATTCCATTCCGGGCCTACAATTAGCTTTCGAAAGAGAAGGGAACTGACTGGCAAAGACCTTTATACCAATATATTGATGACGAAGGACTGAGCTTTGTTCGAGAAATGTCTACCTATCTATCACATTAGTCTAGTCAACTAAGGAAGAAGGTAGACCCAACTTTCTAATGAATGAATGAATTTCCTTGGTAGTCAATCGAAAGCTGCTTAGCAAGTCTCATTTCCCTTCGGCCGCCGAGGCATCAGAAGTGGTAGCATTTACGCTACATAAAAAAAGAGGAAGATAAGCATAATTAATAATAGCTTGCATACTCTGCGACCTCTGGCTATCCCTCCCTCGTCTGTCTTAGGTATCATATCTAATGTAGGGTTAGTCACCTCTGTTGGTTCTTCTTCTTTATCTAATAGCATTCTATCTTCACTAGTCTGTATCTCTTTGTTTCTTTTGGCAATCTCTCTTTCGTATATGAGTTGTGAGTAGCTCTCTCATCTGCTCGTGTGACTACGTATTTCTGTTTATAGAGTCTCTTCCTTTCCTTAGCTGGAGCAGTGAGCGTCCCTAGACCGAGGGGGTGGAAGAGTGAGACAGATGCTGCCTTTTAGAGATCCCCTAAGGGTAAAGGAGGAAAAACTTCTGGTGAGTTGCCTTTGAGTAGTATTTTGAAAAGGTAGCTTCCCAGAGTTAGCTCTTTTTCTGGCTTTGTCATGCCGTAAGCAACATATATTATGGTTAAGGTTAATGTTTCTTTCTTTATTTTATTCCTTTTACCTATCTACCCCATCATCCTTTGATTGCCTGTCTAGCCACTCCTTTCTTGAGTATTCGAGGTGGGCTTTTGTCCATCGGTAGCGCCGTACGTGACATTCATTCTTATCCTTATTTCTTTGTATTAGTTATCTGGAGGAACTTCTCGCAATAGATAAATACTTCTTTAGAAAGGGAAGTCTGACATAGTTAATGAGGAAGAGGTATGCAAAGTCTAATAAGAGAAAGGCTGCACATGAATGCACGGAATCCACTGTTGGGATAGGATGGATGAAGCCAATGATGTCCCCAAAAGGGCTCTTGAAGGCCCCACCTAAGATTTAGCTTAGCCCCCGATTACTCTTAGCATGGACCAGGAAATGAAAAATGCAAATGGCACATTTCTCAGATGTACATGACAAGAATGCGCTCTTAGTAAGTTGCAAGAAGGAGCTTACTTACTTTCCTCGCCACTCCGTCAAATAGGCTTAATGCCTTACTCTATAGGTGGAATCCGAAAGAATCAATCATCAGGAAGGATATTAAATATCAAAAATGGAATCTTCCTTTATCGACACGACTGCAAGGGCAAAGCAAGGGAAGGGGATAGCACCGGTCTTGACTCTAACACTATTATTTTTTGAGTAGATGTCGGCATTTTCACTGGTAAAGAGACATCTCAATAAGAGCCTTTAGGGGCACCGTTTTCATCCAACTAGAAATATCTTAAGATAAGAAATGCCTCTTATTTATTGTTCTTAGAGGATTGATATCCCATTTTCTTCTATAGCCAAAGCCAAGGATGGTGAAGCTCAGATGTCTGGTAAAGATAGGAAAAGATCTAAAATGGAGTTGATGTATCCCTTCGGTTCTGCCTTAGTTGTATTCATGGAAAAAAGGGGTTTGATCACATTAAATGATTTAAGCGGGGCAATTCGAGTAAAGAAGAAGAAAGAAGATTATTATCTTCCAAGACATCTCTACGTTGTCTACAACTTTGATATCTCATTACTACTGATCAAGCTCAACCTGCCTATTGTAATAACCCGAACCCGGCATGCATTCAATGGCATTTAATTGCATTTAATTAAGTGTTATCTTAAATGTTAGCATTGAATTTTGTGTTTATTTTTAGTTAAACATTCATTTGTAGCTTTATTTTCATATTTTGTTAATCGATTTTAATTTTTCTTGCATTTTAGTGCTCGATTTTCAATTAAAAGAAAAGTAGCTCCGAGCGGGAGTAAATTTTGAACTATGTTACTTCTTGAAAATTATATCTTCTTAAATTCTTTGAGATTTAATTGTTATTCTTTAATTGTCACGAAGTGCATAGCATATCGAGAGCGATAGTTAGGAAATGATTTCTATTCCTCAGCAAATAGTGAAAGCTAGTATTTTGGTGTCTTAAATTTTATATTTTATTTGTTGTTAGCTAGAATTAATTTGGTGATGGTTGTTATAGCTTTAAAATGCATAAAAATAAGCTAAATTGACCAACTAAAGTTAGTTGACCAAGCCTTGACCAAATTGACTTGTTGTCATCTTCTATAATAGCTTAAAATAGCACAAAAAAAAGAAAACTAAAAAAACTGAATGGAAAGGGCCGAAAATAGAAAGAGAGAAAAAAAAAGAAATTTCAACTTCAAATCTTCACATCTTCGCGAGGGCTTGCACGGGGTAGTTTCTGAGGCATCCAGCGTGGTTTTCCTAGCATCTAGGAGCGTATAAGGTGAGGGTTTCATCGTTATTTGTGCATTTGAAATAATTGTGTTTAAACTTTAATTTTTAGAAATTATGCGTAGATTGTTATTTTATCCGTTTTGTTTCTTAAAGATTGTTCCTTGTTGATTGTAGAACATGTATTTATAGCTTTTTAGCATTTTCTGCGGTTGAAAATTGAAATTGCAATTTTAATTTATTAATGAATAGTAAATTATGAATAGTAAACCCCCGTTTCGATGAAGTTGGTCTGTTACGCGTTCTGTTGATGTAGGAAGGTGCTAGATATGCTAGAATGCCTAAATGTGTGGTTTAATTAGATTGTATAATGAAAAAATGGAGAAAAATGGCTTAGTGAAAGTTGGGGTCGTTTAGGTCGAGTTTACCATTTTATCGTTTTGCGTGATGGCATTGTCTCGGGAGGCCATGGAAGTACTTTTGGTATGGCTATGGCGTTCGTTGGGTGTTTGGTTAGGGTAGCGGTAGTTCAAACGAGCAAAGGGAGAAATTGGGGCTTTGCGTGAATTCTAGGGTTAAGTAGGGTTTCGGGGTCATTAGACGTGCCTTATAGTGACCTAGGAGGATTGGTGAAGTCGGTTTCCAAAACTCGTGGCTCGTTTGAAAGTAGTAGCGTTTTGAAGGTTAGGGTCATTTTGTGATTTTGTGTGTTTTCATAGTGTAGTGCATATAGATTGCTTAATATGGCTTGTTATGCTTGTTAAAGTTGATTATGATTGAATTTGTATATCAATTGTTGATAATGCTTGTTAGTGTTGTTCATGTTACTTTATTGATTTTAAATGCTTGTTATCTCATTTATTGCTTGTATCTTGTATTGCATT
This sequence comes from Ehretia macrophylla, assembly GCA_037974665.1. Lineage (NCBI taxonomy): Eukaryota > Viridiplantae > Streptophyta > Magnoliopsida > Boraginales > Ehretiaceae > Ehretia > Ehretia macrophylla. The sequence continues at coordinate 16,436,854 of CM075780.1, read as the reverse complement.
GCATAGTGTCAAGCGCGTGAGTGATGGGCCTTTCTCGGTAGCCTCGGGTTGCCAGTGTTGGTTGCTCTAGCTTTGTGTCCTATTCCCTTTTCTCGCTTAGGATGCCGCCCAAGGAGTTTTGGGTCGTAGAATTGACAGAGTATGTCCGGAGTACTCTAACGGAAGTTATAAGGTGGGTGAGCCAGGGCGTCATCGTTAAAGTCATCGAAATCGTGATCGGTACATTGCTCGCTCGAGTGAACCATAGCCTTCAAAGCGTGGTATAGCTTTGAATGGTTGTGTTAATGCTTTTATTAATTGGTTATTGTATTGATTGTTTATATTGAATGCTTGCATGTCAATTATATTGCTTAGTTGTAGTTATTTGCATTGCACGATCTTCTTTCTCTCCACCTCGATATCTGTCTCGCCCTCACTGAGTATACATGTTGTGTATACTCACTCCTCACCACCACATTTCAGGAAATGTCATGTTAGCTGGAAAGTTCGTGATTACGTGAAAGACCATGCTTGAAGAGTTGCCTTGCGTGCTATGTGGCTTGAGTTGACAAAGATGCAAAGATGTATGTTCATATGTTGTATGTATTTATTGTTAAAAAGAATGTAACCTAAATTTAGCTAAGTAATTGAGATAGATGGATAAGCTAGTTTATGTATTCAGATAGAATAGTTTAACTTTAATGTATGTTTGTAATAGCCAAAGGAAAAGAGTTAGAATGGTATGATAGTCTAATTTATGTAATGGGTTAGTGTAGTTTAATTGCCTAGCATGAAGGTTCTTGTCAAAGATGAAAAGAGATAGGTTAGCTTTTAAATTGGAAATGTATGTATACTTGCTGAGTTTAATTGTTGAGAACCGAGGCTCGGATGGCCTTGAGGTGGTTGAATGTTTGGACATGGTATTGGTCCACTTATATGCTGTCGCAGGTTTGTATTTTGCCTAGAAACAGGGAAGACTCCGTCCGTCTTTCCTGAAAATTTTGCCCGGGTTTGGATTTGGGTTTTGATTAGATTGATTGATAGAACTCCCGGTCTCGAGAGGGATCGGGGTGTTACAGGTGGTATCAGAGCTTGTTTAGCTCTTAAGCCGGGACAGGGTCCTCGGTCTGGTGGGTAGTGATCCTTGAATGTGTGCTTGTTAAGCGTGTCTTGAAAGTGTATGCTTGTATGTGAGATTGTGTATCTTGACTTGAATGTGTGCTCCTATGTGATATAATTATGTGTTCTGTGTTAATTGTATGCTAAGTAAAGTGAAGTGTCTAGTTTTGCATTGAATTGACCTATTGAATTGGCATCGTGAATCGAATCGACCTCGTGAATTGTTATTTGCTTGAAGTATTGCTTGTAATGTATGTATTGAAATGTCTTGAATTGGTAGTGCCGTGAATTGAATTGATTATGTTGTGCTTGACTTGATTGTCGTGCTTGAGTGACTTTGTTGAATAAACTCTTTTGTAAACTTGCTTGCATAATAGTATAAGGCATGTGTATAAATGTGATATCTTGGCATTCATACATGTCCCGTGGAAATGGTAAGTAAGTCCTCTTTCTCCCCTGAAGAAAGTGGTTCACAGCTGACCTTTCAAAGTGTATGGATTGGCAGGAAATGAATGGCATTTTTATTTGGGAGTTGGTGTTTGTCTTTGGAGCTCAGTTATTGGCATACTTCTAAGGCTTTCATTTGTGGTTGGCAATCATAAAAGGATAACACTCCTTGGGATTTCTATATGATGGCTCTTGGGAACATTCTTTTGGTATTTTCTTACTGGGTTTCCTTATTGGCAAGTTTGTATGAAGTTCTCGCCTGGCGAACAGTGAAGAGGCCTTGGAGTTTGGTTTTGTATGTTGTGCACCTGCTCGGGAATCTTACTCGGGGTTTCTCATCTAGTTGGAAAAACTATATTTGTTATTTAACTTGACTGTCTTATTAGACACATGATAATTTCTCTAGTATTTCCTTTGGCAATCTTTTCAGCATTTGATTGTGGTACTCGGAATCTAATTGGTTATTCTGTTGGGTCTTTCACTCGAGGACTATCTCGATGTATTGGTATATATAGGTGTACATACTCGATTCCTTATTCAGGGACATATGGGAAATATTATTTGAAAGACTTTTCTGGAACTTTTTGAAGTATGTTTGACTGGGTTTTCTTAGTATTTCCTCAGCACTCCTAACAGAGAATTCTTCTATGGTATTCATGACCAGCCGGGTACTTCTTCGAACCTCTGGATAGGGCCTTTGTTTGAGCCTTTATTTGGCTTCTTGCTTGGGAGTTCTTGGGCAGTAATAGTTGAATTTCTATTGGAGATTCATAAGTAGGGTATTCCTTCGGTATTCTTCTTGCCATTAATATGTGGGATTGATATCATCTACAGTATCTTTGCTTTAGTCTTTATTGGTATTATCTCGGCGCTTTTGGTTGGAATTTTATTCTTCTTCGGTATTCGTGTCAATGGGATTCTTGTGCGGTATTTATACTTGAGCCTTTATTCGGCATTACTACTTGGAATTTCTTCTTAAACTTCCCGATTAGTTATCTTGATTAATATATTTGCTCAGCAGCTGATGAAGATTAGTCAGAGTTGGATTTCAGTGGATGCAGAGTTCCATTGGAAGAAGAATTGCGAGGACGCAATTGTTTTAAAGGGGGAAGGATGTGATAACCCGAACCCAGCATGCATTCAATGGCATTTAATTGCATTTAATTAAGTGTTATCTTAAATGTTAGCATTGAATTTTGTGTTTATTTTTAGTTAAACATTCATTTGTAGCTTTATTTCCATATTTTGTTAATCGGTTTTAATTTTTCTTGCATTTTAGTGCTCGGTTTTCAATTAAAAGAAAAGTAATTCCGAGCCGGAGTAAATTTTGAACTATGTTACTTCTTGAAAATTATATCTTCTTAAATACTTTGAGATTTAATTGTTATTCTTTTATTGTCGCAAAGTGCATAGCATATCGAGAGCAATAGTTAGGAAAAGATTTCTAGTCCTCAGCAAATAGTAAAAGCTAGTATTTTGGTGTCTTAAATTTTATATTTTATTTGTTGTTAGCTTGAATTAATTTGGTGATGGTTGTTATAGCTTTAAACTGCATAAAAATAGGCAAAATTGACCAACTTAAGTTAGTTGACCAAGCCTTGACCAAATTGACTTGTTGTCATCTTTTATAATAGCTTAAAATAGCACCAAAAAAAAGCTGAAAAAACAGAATGGAAAGGGCCGAAAATAGGAGAGAAAAAAAAAATAAATTTCAACTTCAAATCTTCACATCTTCGCGAGGGCTTGCACGGGGTGGTTTCCGAGGCATCCAGCGTGGTTTTCCTAGCGTCTAGGAACATCTAAGGTGAGGGTTTCATCGTTATTTGCGCATTTGAAATAATTGTGTTTAAACTTTAATTTTTAGAAATTATGCGTAGATTGTTATTTTATCTGTTTTGTTGCTTAAAGATTGTTCCTTGTTGATTGTAGAACATGTATTTATAGATTTTTAGCATTTTCTACGGTTGAAAATCGAAATTGCAATTTTAATTGATTAATGAATAGTAAATTGTGAATAGTAAACCCCCGTTTCGATGAAGTTGCTTCGTTACGCGTTCTGTTGATGTAGGAAGGTGCTAGATATGCTAGAATGCCTAAATGTGTGGTTTAATTAGATTGTGTAATGGAAAAACGGAGAAAAATGGCTTAGTGAAAGTTGGGGTCTGTAAGAACCCGCGCTTGAATTTCGAATAAGTAAATTACTTTGGGAGGAATTGACTTTACTTTGACTAGGCATGAGTATATTTTGAAGAGTTGAAACTTGAGATATAATTATACTATTTTCCAATAACCTTTGTAGTTTTGGCTGAGTAATTAAATCTCGTTATTATATTTAACATGTGACTTATTGTAAATAATCAATTAACCTAGCAGGCGAGTCATTACTTAAAATCTTAGGAATATATTGTGGTATTTAAATAGTATATTAAATCCTGGAATTATTTTTGCCTACTAATAGACAACCTAGGAATATTAGTTATTAAAATTTAAGAAAACATTTTGCTAAGCTCAAAGGTTTAATATAATTGATCATAGTTATTATTATTAAACCACCTGATGTTGGTTTCAAACATTAACGCAACCAGCTATTACCTTTACACAATTATGCACTAGCTATAATAATTTAATTTAGCAGCAATTAGGGTGGCATGATATTAAAACCAATTCCTAAGTCTAATATGAGCAGCTTATATTTTTGTGATTAAAAGCTTCTGATTGCACCGCTTGGTTATACATACTAAATTTCATTTTTAATCTTCAATCAGCCTTCATAGTTGTCCACCTGTACCTTAACATGCACCAATAAAATTATCCAAATTAAGTAAGCTGCCAAATTAATATAGTCGTGCCTTTATGTTGGCCTCCCACGCATTAGCTTAGAGTTAGTCATCATCTAGGTTGTATTAGAATCAGTCACGTGTACATATTAAATTATAATTATTTTGCTTCGCTGTCCATCGTTGAAGACTCGCATGAAATTAGCACCCTTTGGAGTGAAACACGCAGCAACTTAGCTATCAATTATCATTTTTGCTTCGCTGTCCGTCTGCTACAAGCTTGCATGGATTAGTTTCTTAACCGTAAGGCACGCAGTAGCTTAAGTAATCATGAGCTTGAATTTTACGGTCCAATGAAATCAAGTCCGAGACACTATAAATAGGTTGCTGAATTTTGGTTTAAGACACACAGAAACAATAAAATATTATTAGCTTTTAAATTCCCTATTCTTATCAAAATCAAAGCCACGATCTAAGTTACGGATCATTTTAAACAGCATTGTTAATCTTTTGAATTACTTATACTTATTATTTTCCTATTTTATATTCTAAAAAGTTGGTCTTACGAGTTGTTTTCTTTTGTTTACTAAGACAAGTTGACTTTTTAGTTTACAAAGGCAAGTTTATACGGGTTGGCTTTTAATGTAATATAACTTTGATATATTACATGATAAAGAGTTGACTTTTAATATAATATAATATGTTGATATGTTATAGATTATATATAAGAATATAATATGTATTTAGGAATACATAATCTTTTGCAGCTTGAGTATTCAAAGATATATTTTATTACTTAGATAAGAATACGTAGACTTTTCAGCTTGAGTATTTAAATTATAGATATACATAATATAATATAACTTTGATATATTACATGATAAAATAATTATATAAGAGTATAATATGTATATGTAGTCTAAATTCTATTGAAACTGGAATACGTAAATAATATATATACATCAGATAACTTTCGTCCACTTACCACTAATTATTATTTCTAGTGACAAGCAATGAATTTGCCTTTAATATCTATCTAAATGTATACTCGAGAGGCGACCTACTTTGTCGTACTCTCATATTTATACGTGGGTGTGTTACGTGAATTACGTGTGCATGCTTGTATGCTACTTGGGGGTTGCAACCTCAGGCACGATAGCGTTTCACGAACGCCGGGCGGCATAGGGCTTGCCAGTGATCCCGTGACTATCGTGGTCCTATTCCCTCTTCTCGTTTGGGACGCCTATTGCCCTTGAAGAGATTTTCCTCGCTTGGGTCCGGGTCCGCCCTCGGAGATGTTGGGTCGTAGATTTTGGATACAATCCGGAGTATCCTCTTGGGAGAGATAAGAAGTTGAGTTTCGGCTGGCCATCATGTGAAGACAACTGTATCCTTTACAATGTGATCTGAAACTGTTATACATTGATGTATTTGACTTGCATTGCATCATGATTTTTAAAAGAACTCGAAAATGTTTTTTTTTCAAAACTTCCCTTGATTGACTATCCCGTACTGAGTTCTCTTGAGCTCATGACTCTTTCCACCCCCTACCATTTCAGGTGAAGCTGAGACAGAAGAGGTTGATCCGGAAATCAATAATGTGTCTTTTCTGTGTACTGAGGGGTTTGGACCAGTTGATACCACAGGACGTTGATGTTATTATACATCGACATTACCTTTTTGGCGAGGACCTAGTAAATCAGAGTGTACCTTATCACTTGTTATATGATGTAATAGTTAATGATGTAGTAGTGGACATCGGGTTTGGGCCATGTATGTTAGCATATGTGGTTTATTATGGTATTTCATATGAAGACTAGGTGTAACGTAGGTGCCAGACTCATTTTGTTAATCAGAGTCTGGACGGTTATAAAAGACTAAGGCCAAGGTTGTAATAAATATATATATGTATAAATACTAACTTAGTGTATTTTGTTATACTTAATATATGATGGTTGAGTGCGTTTTGACCTATTACCTAGCCCTGAGAAGGGTTAAAGATTTACGGATCGTTACAGTTGGTATCAGAGCATAATAATGCCATAGAAGCCGGGTTTAGAAACACTGGGAATAGAAGTCTTGACTTTGGAATGTGCTTATGTGATAATTATGTGCTTAAACTAAATATTTATGTGCTATAACTTGTTATTCTTCTACGTATTAAATTGAGGATGTTGCGTGTATTGGAAGATATGGCCGAACCTAGTACACGAAGAACGAATAGGAATGCTGAGCCGGTAGAGGAACTGGACAGGCTAATCCAGGAATGACTATGTTTAATCTGATGGCAACGGCAATTGACAGGGTGTCCAGGGTACTGGAATGTCAGGAAGCAAGAGAGGCAGGTAATCCTCACAATGCTGAAGGAAGGGTGAACCATGATTACGGAAGAAATAGAATGTGTCCACTTAAGGAATTCCTAGGATATTACCCTCCAAAATTTTTTGGAGAACCCAATGATGAAAAAGCCGAGGCATGGCTCTCAGAGGTGGAAAAACATTATGAAACCTTGGATTATAATGATGAGCAAAAGGTTGTACTTGCAGCTTTCTTGCTTAAAGGGGATGGAGAACAATGGTGGAAGGTGGTAAAGCGCCATTGGGAGGAGAATTGTATGCCTTATACCTGGACAAATTTTACTGAAATCTTTAAAGAGAAATATATTCCGATTGTTGCCAGGGAAAGGCGGGAAGAAGAGTTTATGAGATTAAGACAAGGGGCCATGACTGTTGTCCAGTATGGAGCACGCCTGGACAAACTATCTCAGTACGTGCCTGAACTGATGCAGCCACCAAGCCGGGCAATTCGAAAATTTGTTGGAGGACTGAGAGCCGAAATACAAGATAGTTTGGTGGCACTAAAATTTGGAACGTATGGAGAAGCCGTGGAAGCAGCCACTCGAGTAGAAAAAAGGAAAATGGAAATGGGGGGTCCGAGTCAACCTAGCAAGAAACCCTTCCAACAAGTCCTAGTGCAACAAAAAACTAGTTCAGGTTATCAGGGACGTGGTCAGGTAGGATCGGTGGTTAACCGACCTCAATCAAGTGGATTAGTAACTTCGTCCGCTCGAGGACCATCAGGCACAAAGACTCAAAATGAAGTATGTGCCTTTTGCGAAAAGAAGGGACACACCGAGCTGCAGTGTTGGAAAAAGGCAGGGAAGTGTGTCGGTTGTGGAAGCGATCAACATCATCTTAAAGATTGTCTAAGGTGGCAAGGAAAATGGAACCAGAATAAGCCTGTAACAAATCGACGTGTGCAAGCTAAGGTTTATGCAATTGAACAACAGGAGTTGCCGGACGATGCTGTTGTAATAGAAGGTATATTCTCAATTTTAACTCAGTCTGTTAAGGCATTAATTGACACAGGGGCAACCCATTCATTTATTACCCCCTATTGTGTGCATCGAATTGGTTTTCCAATTAGTAAGTTGTGTTGTGGTGTTGAGGTAAGTACCCCGATAGGCAGCAGATTTGTGACTAAATTTGCCTGTAGGGCTTGTAAGATTAAGGTTGGGAATCGGGAATTCTCTGCCAATCTAATTCTCCTTCCTTTCGAGAAATATGAGGTTATTCTAGGAATGGATTGGCTATCCTTACACCATGCACACTTAGACTGTAGAACCAAAGTGTTAAGATTACAGGTACCAGGGCAACCTGTGATCGAGATTTTTAGCGGTAAAAGGGACCATACAAGTGATGTTATTATTTCAGCCATTAAGGCCACAAAATCTATCAAAAAAAGGGGAACGGGATTTCTCGCATATCTGGTCAATAAGCCGGCCGACAAGGCCAAGTTGGAAGAAGTTGCGATAATAAAAGACTATCCAGATGTGTTTCCCGAAGAATTACCTGGGCTACCTCCAAAACGGGAAATTGACTTCACTATTGAGTTATTACCCGGAACTCAACCAATCTCTAGAGCTCCCTATAGAATGGCTCCAGCATAGTTGAAAGAACTAAAAGTACAGTTGCAGGATTTGGTGGAAAAGGGATTTATTCAGCCTAGTTCTTCACCATGGGGAGCGCCAGTACTGTTTGTTAAGAAGAAAGACGGTTCCTTAAGGTTATGTATCGACTACCGAGGTTTGAATCAAGTAACTATCAAAAACAAGTATCATTTGCTATTAATTGATGAGTTGTTTGATCAATTACAAGGAGCGAAGGTATTCTCTAAGTTTGACCTAAGGCAAGGCTATCATTAGCTTCAGATTAAGAAGGAGGATATACCCAAAAGTGCTTTTCGAACTCGGTATGGGCACTACGAGTTTATCGTAATGCCCTTTGGATTAACTAATGCACCTGCAGCCTTTATGGATATGATGCATTGGATATTTCGCTCCTATTTAGATCAATTCGTGGTAATATTTATTGATGACATATTAGTTTACTCCAAGACTGAGAAGGAACACGAACAACATCTACATCTGGTGCTGCAAAAGCTCCAAGAGCATCGATTATATGCCAAATTCAGTAAGTGTGAGTTCTGGCTTCAGCAAGTGTCTTTTTTGGGACACATCATCTCCCAAGATGGTCTAGCAGTAGACCCAACAAACATTGATGTGATATCATCTTGGAAGAAACCAGAGAATGTTACTGAAGTGCGAAGTTTTCTAGGACTGGCAGGATACTATCGACGTTTTGTTAAGGATTTCTCAAAGATAGCTGTACCACTCACTAAGCTTACACAGAAGAGGACAGTGTTTGAATGGAACAATAAATGTGAAGGTAGTTTTCAGGAATTGAAAAACAGGTTAACTACTGCACCTATTTTGGCTTTACCAGAAGGGGATCAGAATTACATTATCTATAGTGATGCCTCGAAAGAAGGCCTGGGCTGTGTACTAATGCAAAATAATCGGGTAATTGCCTATGCTTCTCAAAAATTAAAACCCTATGAGGTAAATTACCCTACACATGACTTGGAATTAGCTGCTATTGTATTTGCCTTGAAGAAATGGAGACACTACTTGTGGGGAAGTAGGTTTGAAATATTCACAGATCATAAAAGTTTGAAATACCTCTTCTCTCAAAAGGAGCTTAATATGAGACAACGAAGATGGATGGAGTTACTGAATGACTACGATTGCTCCATTAACTATGTTCTAGGAAAAGCAAACATCGTAGCGGATGCTCTGAGTCGGAAAACGAGTTTAAGGATTCCAAACTTAGAAAATTCTGAGGTATTGAACAACGGGGTTTGGTGCGCTTATATGCAAATACAATCGGACTTATTGTTCCAATTACAAGAAGCGCAGAAACAAGATTCTCAGTTCCAAAAGGTTAAGAAAAGCAATGTTGACCTTAAATTACATCAAGATGGACTATGGAGGTTTAGGAATCGGATTTGTGTACCGAATAGCACGGAGTTAAAAAGGAAAATTCTTGAGGAAGCTCATACTACCAAATATACTATTCACCCCGGAGGGACTAAGATGTACCGGGATTTGAAACCGTATTATTGGTGGAGAAATATGAAAAGGGATGTAGCAGAATTTGTAACCCGATGCCTAACATGTCAACGAGTTAAAGCAGAACATCAAAGACCTCCCGGATTGCTGCAACCGCTGGAGATACCTCAATGGAAATGGGAACACGTGACCATGGATTTTGTTATGGGATTACCTAGATCTCCTCGGGGATGTGATGCTATCTGGGTAGTGATAGATCGATTGACTAAATCTGCCCATTTCACTGCCATGAATGTAGAAGATAAGATAGACAAGCTCGTTGATTTGTATGTGGCAAATATTGTAAGACTTCACGGAGTACCCGTAAGTATTGTATCGGATAGAGATTCCCGATATACATCTAGACTCTGGCAGAAGTTGCAGGCTGCTTTGGGCACCAAGTTAAGCTTTAGCACGGCTTACCATCCTCAGACAGATGGACAATCCGAGAGAACAATTCAAATTCTGGAAGATATGTTAAGAGCCTGCGTATTGGATTTTGGGAAGAATTGGGAGAAACACCTTCCTTTGGCTGAATTTGCTTATAACAACAGTTACCAGGCCACTATTGGCATGGCTCCGTATGAAGCCCTGTATGGAAGGAAGTGTAGATCCCCCTTATATTGGGATGAAGTCGGAGAAATGAAAACTATTGATCCGACTATATTGCCAGAATTAGAAGAAAAGATAGCAAATATTCATTTGATTCCGAAAAGAATGTTGACTGTGCAGAGTCGGTAGAAGAGTTACGCCGATAAACGCAGACGGGATTTAGAGTTTGAAATCGATGATGTGGTGTTCTTAAAATTGTCACCTCGAAAAGGTTTAGTCCGGCATGGTAAAAGTGGAAAGTTAAGTCCGCGGTTTATTGGACCATTTGAGATTGTGGACAAAATCGGAAAGCTAGCATATCAATTGGGGTTACCTCCAGAACTAGCCAACCTCCACGATGTATTTCATGTATCATTCCTAAGGAAGTACCATCCCGATCCTTCTCACGTTCTAAAGCCAGAACCATTACGATTACATAAAGATTTGTCTTACGAGGAAAGACCCGTTAGAATTCTGGATACACAGAACCGAGAGTTGAGATCTAAAACGATACCAATGGTAAAAGTCCTCTGGAATCACCACGGGTTCGAAGAGGCTACCTGGGAGCAAAAGGATCAGATGGAGCAACAATTCCCCGGATTATTTATAAGATAGGTAAATTTCGAGGACGAAATTTTTATAAGGGGAGAGAAATGTAAGAACCCGCGTTTGAATTTCGAATAAGTAAATTACTTTGGGATGAATTGACTTTACTTTGACTAAGCATGAGTATATTTTGAAGAGTTGAAACTTGAGATATAATTATACTATTTTCCAATAACCTTTGTAGTTTTGGCTGAGTAATTAAATCTCGTTATTATATTTAACATGTGACTTATTGTAAATAATCAATTAACCTAGCAGGCGAGTCATTACTTAAAATCTTAGGAATATATTGTGGTATTTAAATAGTATATTAAATCCTGGAATTATTTTTGCCTACTAATAGACAACCTAGGAATATTAGGTTATTAAAATTTAAGAAAACATTTTGCTAAGCTCAAAGGTTTAATATAATTGATCATAGTTATTATTATTAAACCACCTGATGTTGGTTTCAAACATTAACGCAACCAGCTATTACCTTTACACAATTATGCACTAGCTATAATAATTTAATTTAGCAGCAATTAGGGTGGCATGATATTAAAACCAATTCCTAAGTCTAATATGAGCAGTTTATATTTTTGTGATTAAAAGCTTCTGATTGCACCGCTTGGTTATACATACTAAATTTCATTTTTAATCTTCAATCAGCCTTCATAGTTGTCCACCTGTACCTTAACATGCACCAATAAAATTATCCAAATTAAGTAAGCTGCCAAATTAATATAGTCGTGCCTTTATGTTGGCCTCCCACGCATAGCTTAGAGTTAGTCATCATCTAGGTTGTATTAGAATCAGTCACGTGTACATATTAAATTATAATTATTTTGGTTCGCTGTCCATCGCTGAAGACTCGCATGAAATTAGCACCCTTTGGAGTGAAACACGCAGCAACTTAGCTATCAATTATCATTTTTGCTTCGCTGTCCGTCTGCTACAAGCTTGCATGGATTAGTTTCTTAACCGTAAGGCACGCAGTAGCTTAAGTAATCATGAGCTTGAATTTTACGGTCCAATGAAATCAAGTCCGAGACACTATAAATAGGTTGCTGAATTTTGGTTTAAGACACACAGAAACAATAAAATATTATTAGCTTTTAAATTCCCTATTCTTATCAAAATCAAAGCCACGATCTAAGGTACGGATCATTTTAAACAGCATTGTTAATCTTTTGAATTACTTATACTTATTATTTTCCTGTTTTATATTCTAAAAAGTTGGTCTTACGAGTTGTTTTCTTTTGTTTACTAAGACAAGTTGACTTTTTGGTTTACAAAGGCAAGTTTATACGGGTTGGCTTTTAATGTAATATAACTTTGATATATTACATGATAAAGAGTTGACTTTTAATATAATATAATATGTTGATATGTTATAGATTATATATAAGAATATAATATGTATTTAGGAATACATAATCTTTTGCAGCTTGAGTATTCAAAGATATATTTTATTACTTAGATAAGAATACGTAGACTTTTCAGCTTGAGTATTTAAATTATAGATATACATAATATAATATAACTTTGATATATTACATGATAAAATAATTATATAAGAGTATAATATGTATATGTAGTCTAAATTCTATTGAAACTGGAATACGTAAATAATATATATACATCAGATAACTTTCGTCCACTTACCACTAATTATTATTTCTAGTGACAAGCAATGAATTTGCCTTTAATATCTATCTAAATGTATACTCGAGAGGCGACCTACTTTGTCGTACTCTCATATTTATACGTGGGTGTGTTACGTGAATTACGTGTGCATGCTTGTATGCTACTTGGGGGTTGCAACCTCAGGCACGATAGCATTTCACGAACGCCGGGCGGCATAGGGCTTGCCGGTGATCCCGTGACTATCGTGGTCCTATTCCCTCTTCTCGTTTGGGACGCCTATTGCCCTTGAAGAGATTTTCCTCGCTTGGGTCCGGGTCCGCCCTCGGAGATGTTGGGTCGTAGATTTTGGATACAATCCGGAGTATCCTCTTGGGAGAGATAAGAAGTTGAGTTTCGGCTGGCCATCATGTGAAGACAACTGTATCCTTTACAATGTGATCTGAAACTGTTATACATTGATGTATTTGACTTGCATTGCATCATGATTTTTAAAAGAACTCGAAAATGTTTTTTTTTCAAAACTTCCCTTGATTGACTATCCCGTACTGAGTTCTCTTGAGCTCATGACTCTTTCCACCCCCTACCATTTCAGGTGAAGCTGAGACAGAAGAGGTTGATCCGGAAATCAATAATGTGTCTTTTCTGTGTACTGAGGGGTTTGGACCAGTTGATACCACAGGACGTTGATGTTATTATACATCGACATTACCTTTTTGGCGAGGACCTAGTAAATCAGAGTGTACCTTATCACTTGTTATATGATGTAATAGTTAATGATGTAGTAGTGGACATCGGGTTTGGGCCATGTATGTTAGCATATGTGGTTTATTATGGTATTTCATATGAAGACTAGGTGTAACGTAGGTGCCAGACTCATTTTGTTAATCAGAGTCTGGACGGTTATAAAAGACTAAGGCCAAGGTTGTAATAAATATATATATGTATAAATACTAATTTAGTGTATTTTGTTATACTTAATATATGATGGTTGAGTGCGTTTTGACCTATTACCTAGCCCTGAGAAGGGTTAAAGATTTACGGATCGTTACAAGGTCGTTTAGGTCGAGTTTAGCTTTTATCGTTTTGCGTGATGGCATTGTTTCGGGAGGCCGTGGAAGCACTTTTGGTGTGGCTATGGCGTTCGTTGGGTGTTTGGTTAGGGTAGCGGTAGTTCAAACGAGCAAATGGAAAAATTGGGGCTTTGCGTGAATTCTAGGGTTATGTAGGGTTTCGGGGTCATTAGACGTGCCTTATAGTGACCTAGGAGGATTGGTGAAGTCGGTTTCCAAAACTCGTGGCTCGTTTGAAAGTAGTAGCGTTTTGAAGGTTAGGGACATTTTGTGATTTTGTGTGTTTTCATAGTGTAGTGCCTATAGAGTGCTTAATATGGCTTGTTTTGCTTGTTAAAGTTGATTATGATTGAATTTGTATATCAATTGTTGATAATGCTTGTTAGTGTTGTTCTTATTACTTTATTGATTTTAAATGCTTGTTATCTCGTTTATTGCTTGTATCTTGTATTGCATTACATAGTGTCAGGCACGTGAGTGATGGGCCTCTCTGGGTATGTCACGCCCCGACCCGACCCCGTAAAAGGCCAAGCCCGGACCCGACACACGGATGGAGTCTCCTCTGTACCGTGGACGATCCGAAACCCTATAATCAACATAATACTCGCGAAAGTCATAATAAACATTTGAATCAAGACAACTCTCTTTTAGAAAATATACATCTTCTCATTAACAACTTTGCAAACCAAAAATGTCATGCATACTACACAAGTATTCATGCCACTAAACAGTTATACCATTAGTATGCAATTCTTTACTAGTCATAAGACTATAACTTTACAACTTTACAATCTTTAAACCTTTACAACAAAAGACCATAAAGGCCTCAAAATAGAACTACATACAAGGCTACAAGCCTCAAAATGAAACGACAACCAAGCATTAACACATCAAGCATGGCTCGCACAAAAGTCTGGCAACCAACCACCAGCTAAGCAAAGAAGTGCTATCAAGTAAACACCTCCACTTGCTCCTCCTCCTCAATTACCTCAAGAGGATCAGCTTCAACTACTCTTGTAAAAATATGGTATAGAAAGGAATGAGCAAAAACTATTGCTCAGCGAGGGATTGGTCTCAAGGACGGAGATGAGAGGAGAATGCAATGCAAATAGCCAAGCAATTCATTCAATTATCATATAGAGATACAAACAAAGCCAACAATAAAACAAGACAAGCATTAAAACTATAAACACTCATTCAAAGGATACAATTCACTTTCCACGAACAACTTTCAATCACGAATTCGATGACGACGCGCCAGCCCAAACCACCTTATAACTTCAGTTTGGAATACCCCGGAAGTATCCATCAATTCTACGACCCAAATCTCCCTGGGAGGCAACCCAAGCGAGAAAGGGAATAGGACACGGAGCTAGGGCAACCAACACTGGCAACCCGAGGCTACCCAGAGAGGCCCATCACCCCGCCCCTGACTCTATGAATGCAATACAATATACAATGCAACAATCGAGCAATCAAGCAATAGAGCCACACGTGGGAGAATAACAAAGTAGGTTACTCTTGCACGCAGTAGCAACAGTTGATAAGCATTTCAATCAAAATCAACTCTAACAAGCATATCAAGCAATATTAAACATTCTATAGGCATAACATTAAGAAAACAAGCAAAATCACAAATCGACCCCAACTATCAAAACGCTACTATTTCTAAACGAGCCACGAGTTCTGGAAACTGACTTCACCAATCCTCCTAGGTCATCATAAGGCACGTCTAAAGACCCCGAAACCCTACTTTACCCTAGAATTCAAGCAAAGCCCCAATTTCTCCCTTTGCTCGTTTGAACTACAACTACTCTATCCAAACGCCTAACCAACGCCATAACTACACCAAAAGTGCTTCCATGGCCTCCCGAGACAATGCCATCACGCAAAATAAGAAAATGATAAACTCGACCTAAACGACCCCGACTTTCACCAATGCATTTTTCCTCATTTTTCCACTACGCAACCTAAACAATCCATGCATTTAGGCATTCTAGCATATCTAGCATCTTTTCACATCAACAGAAAGCATAACAACTCAACTTTATCGAAACGAGGTTTTACTATTCACAGTTTACTATTCAACTATCAATTTAATTTGCAAATTCAACATTCAACCATAGAAAATGTTAAAAAGCTATAAATACATGTTCTACGATTGCTAGGGAACATTCTTTAAGCGTCAAAATGATCAAAATAACAAACTACGGATAAAACCCAAAAACATTAAAGTTGAGACATATAACATTAAAATGCACAAATAACGTGCTTCCCTCTCCTTGGACACTCCTAGTCGCTAAGAAAACCACGTTGGATGCCTCGGTATCAACACTGTACAAGCTCACGCGAAGATTTGAAGATTGAAGATTGAAATTCTTTTTTTCTTTTTTTCTCTATGTTTCGGCCAGTAGGTTTTTCTTTTTGTGCTTGTTTTTTTTTTTTTTGGTTATGTTATATGCTTATAAGGTGACAAGCTTGGTCAAAGGTCAAGGCACTTGGTCAACCTAACTTAATTTGGTCAATTTAGCCTATTTTCATGCATTTAAAAGCTAAAATACCCAACACCAAATTAATTCTAGTTAACAACAAGTAAAACACTAAAATTAAAACACTAAATACTAGTTTCACTATTTGCTGAGGACTAGAAACCGCTCTCTAACTATCGCTCTCGATATGCAATGCACTTTGCGACAGTAAAGAAGTAACAATTAGATTCCAAGGAATTTAAGAAAACATAATTTTCAGAATAATAAATAAGAAAATTTCACATTCCGGGCTCGGGTATTACAGGGTAGCCTCGGGTTGCTAGTGTTGGTTGCTCTAGCTCCGTGTCCTATTCCCTTTTCTGGCTTGGGATGCCGCATAGGGAGTTTTGGGTTGTAGAATTGACAGAGTATGTCTGGAGTACTCTAACAGAAGTTATAAGGTGGGTGAGCCGGCGCGTCATCGTTAAATTCATCGGAATCGTGATCGGTACATTGCTCGCTCGAGTGAACCATAGCCTTCAGAGCGTGGTATAGCTTTGAATGGTTGTGTTAATGCTTTTATTAATTGGTTATTGTATTGATTGTTTATATTGAATGCTTGCATGTCAATTATATTGCTTAGTTGTACCTATTTGCATTGCACAATCTTCTTTCTCTCCACCTCGATATCTGTCTCGCCCTCACTGAGTATACGTGTTGTGTATACTCACTCCTCACCACCACATTTCAGGAAATGTCATGTTAGTTGGAAAGTTCGTGATTACGTGAAAGATCATGCTTGAAGAGTTGCCTTGCGTGCTATGTGGCTTGAGTTGACAAAGATGCAAAGATGTATGTTCATATGTTGTATGTATTTATTGTTAAAAAGAATGTAACCTAAATTTAGCTAAGTAATTGAGGTAGATGGATAAGCTAGTTTATGTATTCAGATAGAATAGTTTAACCTTAATGTATGTTTGTAATGGCCAAAGGAAAAGAGTTAGAATGGTATGATAGTCTAATTTATATAATAGGTTAGTGTAGTTTAATTGCCTAGCATGAAGGTTCTTGTCAAAGATGAAATGAGATAGGTTAGCTTTTAAATTGGAAATGTATGTATACTTGCTGAGTTTAATTGTTGAGAACCGAGGCTCGGATGGCCTTGAGGTGGTTGAATGTTTGGACATGGTATTGGTCCACTTATATGCTGTCGCAGGTTTGTATTTTGCCTAACAGGGGAGACTCCGTCTGTCTTTCCTGAAAATTTTGCCTGAGTTTGGATTTGGGTTGTGATTAGATTGATTGATAGAACTCCCGGTCTCGAGAGGGATCAGGGTGTTACACCTATGGTATGCAAACCTCTAGATTGGATGAGTACCTACCCGCCAGGTCAAAGCCCTAGAAATCCATCTAAACTCTCTGGGGGTTACTTAAGTCTGCCTACCGGCGAAATGTATGATCGTTACCGCCTGTTAAGTACCGGTAACAAATCATTTTAATATAGATATTTTTGGAAAGGGTAATTGCGAGAAACTGTGTCGTGTAATGAACACGCTGCAGCGTCAGCTCTTCAAAATAAACAGTGATTGGTTGAATCAGATTCTAAATAATGAGGATTTATTTGTATCATATGGCTATCTTATGCCTAAATTTCTAGCCTCTATGAATCCAAAAGACGTAATCCCCTTACTTATGGAGTTTTACATGAAGGATAATGTTATTAATAATATCTGTAGCTTTAACGAGATGTTAAATACTTTATCTAAGAACATATAGCGTGCTCATTTTGAGCAATTGATTATCAAGCTGACTACTGCCTTGGTTGGTTTTCATTTTGATTTGCCAGCCTTTCTTGACTTCTGAGGTCGAATCTACCGCAGTGGGGTCTTGCATTTCCACGAGCGTGATCTAGCAAGAAGCCTGATCGTCTTTGTTGATTGTAGTCCTATCGACAAGAATATCAAAAATTAGATATTTGTTGCCGCAGTTGCCTTCCATTACAAGTCTTTTGACTCAGCCGAGGAGGCAAAAAGCTGGCCAATTAACTAGTCAATAAATCTTTTTGGTAAAAATGATGAGAATTTTGATAGCAATGAGAATTTAAAGATCTTAGATGATAAGATTATCGTGAATGGTCAGAATGCTAAACACCCATTTCAGTTCATGGTCAATCGAAGGGCTTTCATCTATAAGAAATGGGACCTTCTTTCGAGCATTCCTATTGTCCAAGATGCCTCAGCGAGTGCATATCAAATCTCTAGTTATTTTTTGATGGATGAAACCTTGGCTAAGAGAACGAATCTCATCCCATCTCCAGATGGAAAAATCCAAGATTTTTATTCTTCAATCCTCGAAGAGCTCAAGGTTTTCATGAAATCAGAACAGGAAAATGAGAATCTATCAACGATAGTTTGCAATTACCTCACTCGTAAGCTAGTCAAATGTATCTTTATGCCTATTATCTATGGCAAAACTTTAAATAGCACGGCCAGTGATATAAAAGACCATCTCTCTCACTTCATCACTGATAAGGAATGCTTCGATGTTGCCTCTATTTGCTTTAAGTTTTGGAAGACTAAATATCAAGGCTTGGAAAGCCTGATCCGGTTGATCAACAATATAAGTTGGATCGCGTCTTCACCGAATAGCCCTATTTTCTATAGAGTCCCTTACTTTACCACGGCACAGGATTATATGATAATGATGACCGAAAATATTACAATTCATAATAATATTCTTAAGAAGAAGTGTCGGGTAAGTCTCAAAGTTCCTACTTCTAAGAGAGATCGTAGGAAGACTTTAGTCTCTACCTTCGTAAACTTCATCCATCAGAAGGATGCATATATTGCAATGAGTGTAGTAGATCATATTCTTCATGAAATACAAGCGCCTATATATGCAGTGTACGACAACTTTCTAACTACTGCTCTATATAGCCATAATATACCAAGGATTTATAGCAGAGTCTTTCGTAGCATGGGCTATGACGCCCGAGCTTTTTTCCATGCATTCACTTACTGTTGCATCCATTAATTGCGCATTTAATTCTGTGCTTTACTTGTTGTCTTTCTTAGTTACTATTCATTCCATTTTTCAACTGCATTATATTAATGAATTAGCATTTTTATTAAATCATATTAATTGTTATAAGAATGGGAAAAATGAGCAATTGAGTTAGGAACGATAGGAGTACTCATTTAGAAAATGTTTTAGCAAACTAGGAATAGTATTACGTAACTAACTTAGTGATTTAATTAGGTAGCTTACAGTTTACAACCTAGACTCGGTTTTAAGCTAACTAAGCTTATTTTAGAAGTCAACTTAAGCACCCAACTTAGCCCATTGATTATAAACTCAACACATAACACCACTTAACCCATTAGTTGACAAAAACAAAAACAAAATAGTGCAGTGAACAGTGTTGAACCCAACAGCCCTCTTTGTGCTTTGGGATGAATTTTTCTTCTTCAATTCATCATTTCAAGCCAAGCCAAGCTAGGAGCACATAGTTTAGGGTGTTTGCAAGTCTCCCGAGAGCGCTTGCGTGCATTAGTGAGGGATTCATGACTTCTTTTGCATATTTAAAATTGTTGCTCATTTCTTGATTTGTTAGAAATGTAATCAAATGCTATTGTAATGCTTATCTATGCTATTATACGTTGTATATAGGTGCTAGAGAACACCTTTAAACCAATAGAACGCATTTTAAATGGTTGGAATCATTGCTTTGATCTTTGTGGTTATTTAAGCTATTGTTATTTCTTGAATGGTTTAATTGCTATTATTGTTTAACTGTATTACCTGTTGCATTGCACGCCCCGGGAGACTTTATCCCTTACTAGACAACAGTGGTTGCTCATACCTCGAAATATGTTTCAGGAAGTGCTGAGGGTGATCCCCAACTATTTGAGGTGAAAGTGGAAGAGGAAGAAGTACAGACAGATCCTTTGCCCTAGTTGTTGTGTGTTTGTTGCCTGAGGTGGATGTGATTTCTTGTTATTACATGGCGTACTTGTATTACTATGTTATGATCTATTTTGTGGCCTTAGTGCTATATATATTCTTGTAGTTGCAAGTTGAAGGATAGTTGGTTGTAGTGATAGATTTGAGAAACCATGGTTGTAATAACTATGTTCTATTTTCAAGCTACTTGCATGCTTGGGAGTGTATGTTTTAAAGTATGCTTGGTTTAAAGTCCTAGGAATGTTCCAATGTTATTTTGGATGGTATGGTAATCGGATTTATGAAGAAGTTAAGTTGGTTGCATGCTTGTGTGATTTTGAACTGTTGTATGCTTCAAGGCTCGGATGGCCTTGAACCTTTAAACTTTAGTTATGAAAGCTTATCTTGTTGTATTGTGGCTTTAATTGAGTGATTACAGGTTTTCAGAATGTCCACGGTACAGAGGAGACTCTGTCCGTGAGTCGGGTCTAGACTTAACCTTTAGCGTGGGGTTGGGTCAGGGCGTGACATTTAGGTGGTATCAGAGCTTATAGATGCATGAAGCCGGGTTAATTTTCTCGGTCTGTGGGTAGGAGTTGTGAAACCCCACTTTCCTGCTTATCTCGTTTTACGTGCTATACCTCGTTTTGCGTGCATATGATCTGTTTATGTGCTATAGGACCTAGAAAGTTATAATTTTGATGTCAATACTCCTAATACGTGCTAAATGTGCATTCATGAAATTTTCATAAAAAATGGAGTCAGAAATTTTATCGTCGATTTTCAGTGAATAGTGTTTTCGAAACACGTCCGCTAAAATTTTGAAACTGGTCTTTTTAACCCTTCGAGACCTAGTCCACGGACTTTAATAGACCTGTGTTTGATGAAAACGGTTTTAAAATCGGCTTAAGAATTTATTAGGGTTTTTACACCGACTTTTGCGAAAATCGAGTTTTAAGCCGACTCGGGTGAAATTGTTGGATTGTAAAACTTCTTGTCACCTAAAAATAATCCACTTGAGATATCTTGGGGGTTGCATAATTATTTTTAACTTGGTGAGCAATAAAATGCAATTAAAGTCAAAAAAACACAAAAATACTAATTAAAACTAACTTTGACTTTATTAAATTATTGACCTTATAAGCTATTGTCATCAACACACACTCACACAACACAAAAACACCACCACAAACACACACAAGGCCGAGAGAAAAGAGGGAGAAAAAGAAAGAGAAAAACTCAAGCTTTTCAATCAATTTTTCAAAGAAAAACCTAGTTTTTGTCCGTAGAACTTCGCACCGACTTGGATTCTGCTTGTTGGGCACGCATAGCACGCATTCCTAGGATTATATCGCATCTAAGGTGAGAGAAAAATTCTAGATCTCAAAATGTCATTTTTGTGTTTTTGCGTATAAATGAAGATTGAACCGTTAGAATTGAAATCTGATGATAGATTATTGCTCCTTGCATGCTAGGGATCGTTATATACTAATACTACGAATTTCTGTCGGATGTAGCATAATTTTTATTTTTCGGGTATTTAATTTTGATTAAAATGTTCAAAGTTGAATTAAATGAGTTGTGTTGATCGAAATCGATTGCCGTCGATTTCTAAATACTTGATAATTACGTGTTAGCGTTGTTGTAATGCCGAATTTTTGATTACATTGTTTGTGTGAAAATCCGGAAAATCCAGCCAAGACATCTTAGGGTTTTAGGGTTATCGGGCATGATTTGGAGGTGTTATAGTGGATTTCTGATAAGGCTAATGTAGTAGGTTGAATGGGTGAGTGATAGGAACTGATTTGGCAATGTTTGGATTAGTAGATTGTAAGTTATGAATTTTAGAAGTTTAGGTTGTCATTCTTTAATTTCTTGAACGATGCCTTTAGATGGTTGGGTAGTGTTTGAGTGATGAATGGTGAGTTGTTGATGAGTAATTTAGAGTTTAATTATGTATATTATGCATGTCCGGTTAGATGGCCTACTTTGTCATCTAACTACGTTGTTTGTTGTTTAATTTAATATTGATGTTATATTGATGTTATTGATTGATTATTATTGAGTTCGGGAATCGGGCACTTTTGTTGCTGATCTCCCAATTGATTGATTGATGATTGATTGATGATTGATGATTATGGAGTCTTGGTATGTGTGTGCCACCTCTCGGGCAGCGTCGGGCTGTCGGGTTGATAACGGCATGACTGCCATAGGCTACTCCCAGCTCGCATGACGGAGGTGTCATGGAGGGAGGGGCTAGTGAGGTACCTCGGGTGCATGAGTAATGGGGAGTTATAAGAAGAACGGTTGAGATCGTGATGGCGTTTGGAGCTACACCAAATAGAGTATCCTTTATTGATTGGTTATATAGTTATGTGATGATAGCATTATTTATGTTGTTGTGTGTTTACTTGCTCAAAGGACTAAATCCAAGGAGCGTAGTGAATACTGTCGAGATCTATCGGATCCTCACTGGGCTTATGTATATAAGCTCACTCTCTATTATTGCATGCTTACAGGTGTTACAGAGCCGGATTACGGGTACGTGCCTCCTGAGGAGGAAAATGTTCCTTACGTGGACGAGTCATATGTTCCCGAGTCTTATCCATGATTATATGTTGTTTAATGTCATGTGTATTAGCTTAATAGACTTTTATATGCTTTGTGGTTCTTATTGTAATAGATGTTGAAAGATGATGATCCAAACGATGTTAACTTAGTGGCTTTCTTTTGTCTATGGTTAAGTTGTAGTTGTGTCTCAACTTATTTTTGAAATGTATGATAAGGTTGAGGTATTGTATGTTATGTTGGAACGGAGGCGTATAACGAGGATGGTTTATTGTATAATATGGTTGTGTTGTATGTTGTTGTTTGTATTGAGGAATTGCTGGATGTATGATGTTTTATGAGGTTGGTTTAGAACCTCGAAAATCTATTTACTGTCGTTATGCTGCCGAAATTCCGTTGCGTCCTTACTGATTATAGGTGGGGTCGAGTTGGGGCGTGACAGTTAAAGTGGTATCAGAGCGCATGTTAGTTGTCAGCCGGGGTATTCTCGGAATGTGGGTAAAGGTCTTAGCATGAAATATGTATGAAAAGAAAGAAAAATGAAATATGTACTGGTATGATTAAATGATTAAGTGATTATGTGATTTAAGTGCTTATGTGATTATGTGATTAATTTGCTTATGTGATTGAAACTTATGTGATCTATGTGTTTTATATGAGTTTGTTGTTTATGTGTTAAAAGTTGTATATAACCTGTTTATGTTTTATAACATGTGCTAACTCTTTGATTAGTACGATGACCGGTAGACCGAGGACTCGTGGTAGGCCCGAGATTGTAGATGAGGTTCCTGGTAATGTGGCACAGGGCAGTGATAGGGGTGATGGCAGGTTAGGGGCAGCAATGGATCGGATTGCAGATTTGATGGCTGGGCAGGCCCAGTTGTTAGCAGGTTAGGCAGTTCAGACTCAGGCGTTGCAGGCTCAGATACAGAATGTACAGGGAGGTAATCACGGTCGAGGTACTATGAAGGAGTTTCTGGGGTACTATCCTCCTAGATTTCAGGGAGAGCCTGATGATAGGAAGGCCGAGTCATGGATTAGTAAGTTAGAGAAAATTTTTGATTCTCTCGGGTACACTGATGAGCGGAAGGTGACTTGTGCTGTCTATTTGCTTGATGATGAGGCAGAGGAATGGTGGCGCACTGTGAGAGCCAGTTGGGAGACCCGGGGTGTTCCGTATGTTTGGGATACCTTTCTGATTGCTTTTAGGGATAAGTATGTCCCGAGGGTTGCACGGGAGATGAGAGAGGCTGAGTTCTTGTCCTTGGTGCAGGGGGATTCTACTGTGGCTCAGTATGAGGCTACATTCACTAGGTTGTCCCGGTATGCACCGGAGTTTATAGTTGTGGAGGAGAGGAAGACCCGTAGATTTATGTTGGGATTGAGGCCCGAGATTCAGGATGCAATGGCTCTGAATCGCTATGATATCTTCACTGAGGCTTTTGATGCAGCTTCTAGGTTAGAGAAGAGGAAAGGGGATCAGATTGTCTCCAGTCAGCCTAGTAAGAGGCCGTATCAGCCACAAGGCCAGCAAGTTATATATAGGCCTCCAGTACAGCAGGTTGTCTACAGGCCACCAGCCTAGCAGGGTTCTTATAGGCCACAGGGTCAGCAGAGTTACTATCAGCCTCAGTTTCAGCAGAGGCCATATCAGGTTCAGACTCAGTATAGGCCAGCGCAGTCTCAGGGTCAGTACAGGCCTAGCGTGGTGAGACCTCAACAGCAGGCTGTATCAACTGATTCATCAGCTTCTGGTTCTTCTAGGGGCAGTGTTAGTGTCACATCATCGCAGTGTAATTACTGCAAGCGCCCAGGGCATGTGGAGTCCGACTGCAGGGTAAAGGCAGGGACATGTTTGGGTTGTGGTAGCATCGAGCATAGGGCGAAGGATTGCCCTAGATATGCGAGGACTGAGGGTCGGGCAACGACTCAGGGTTACCAGGGTAGGCCTACAGGCAGCGTACCACAGCAGCAGCGGGTTCAGGCTCGGGCTTACGCAGTTGATATGGAGGAGATGCCTGAGGAGACTGCAGTTGTGGAAGGTAACTTCCTTATACTTGATCAACTTGTTAAAGTGTTGATTGATTCTGGTGCTACGCATTCTTTCATTACTCCTGCTTGTGTGCAACGTGTTAAATTGTAACCTGAAAGATTGCCTTATGTGGTTGAGATTAGTACCTCTTTGACTGATAAGTATATTACTGGCTTAGTATGTAAGAATTGTATAATACATGTTAAGGGGCATAATTTTCCTTCGGACCTTATTTTATTTCCTATCCGGGGGTATGATGTTATTCTGGGTATGGATTGGCTTTCTAAGTATGATGCCCAGTTGAACTGTAGAACCAAGGTAGTACAATTTCGTTTGCCGGATCAGCCAGTAGTAGAGGTAGCGGGTAACCGGGGTGCTAAGACGAGTTTTGTTATCTCAGCAACTAAAGCCGTTAAGTTGGTGAGTAAGGGGTGTTCGGGTTATCTAGCTTATTTGATCAACAAGCCATCTGATAAGCTACAGCTAGAGGAAGTCCCTATTATCCGGGAATATCCTAATGTATTTCCCGAGGAGTTTCCAGGATTGCCGCCAGAGAGGGATATAGAGTTTGTGATTAATCTTGTTCCCGGTACTCAACCTATTTCTAAATCGGCGTACCGGATGGCACCAGCTGAGTTGAAGGAATTGAAGACTCAGTTACAGGAGTTATTGAAGAAATGATTCATTCAGCAGAGTTCTTCACCTTGGAGAGCTCCAGTCTTATTTGTGAAGAAGAAGGATGGTACTTTGAGATTGTGTATTGATTACCATGGTTTGAATCAGGTGACCATCAAGAATAAATATCCTTTGCCACTGATTGATGAGTTGTTTGTTCAACTTCAGGGAGCCAAAGTCTATTCTAAATTTGATTTGAGGCAGGGGTATTATCAGCTTCGGATTCGCACGGAGGATGTTCCGAAATCTGCCTTCAGGACTCGGTACGGGCATTATGAGTTTGTGGTTATGCCTTTTGGATTGACTAATGCACCGGCAGCATTCATGGATTTGATGCATCGAGTCTTTCAGCCGTACTTGGACCAGTTCGTGGTGATTTTTATTGATGATATCTTGGTCTATTCTAAATATGAATCGGAGCACGAGCAACATCTACGGCTTGTATTGGAGAAGTTGCAGGAGCATCAGTTGTTTGCCAAGTTCAGCAAATGTGAATTTTGGCTACAACGGAATTCTTTTCTTGGCCATGTTATTACACAGAGCGGTATTTATGTAGATCCCACTAAGATTGAATCGGTGATGTCTTGGAAGCGACCAGAGAGTGTTACTGATGTCCGTAGTTTTCTTGGCTTGGCGGGTTATTACCGTAGGTTTGTCAAGGACTTCTCAAAGATTGCGGGGCCACTATCTAAGTTGACTCAGAAACGGACTATCTTTAATTGGGACGAGAAGTGTGAGAGTGGATTTCAGGAGTTGAAAAAGAGGTTAACTACCGCTCCAGTACTTGCTCTACCAGAGGGGACCGATAATATGGTCATTTACAGCGATGCATCCAAGGAGGGCTTGGGATGTGTTCTTATGCAGGATGGCCGAGTTATTGCCTATGCTTCTCGAAAGTTGAAGCCTTATGAAGAAAATTATCCGACTCATGATCTTGAGTTGGCAGCGGTTGTCTTTGCACTCAAGAAGTGGCGTCATTATCTGTGGGGAAGTAAGTTTGAAATTTTCACTGATCATAAGAGTCTTAAGTACTTATTCTCACATAAGGAGTTGAATATGCGCCAGCGGAGGTGGATGGAGCTTCTTGGAGATTATAATTGTTCTATCAATTATCTGCCTGGAAAGGCAAATGTTGTGGCAGATGCTCTCAGCCGGAAGGCTAGTATTTATTGTTTGGCTGTCAAGAAGTGGGAGGTTCTTGAGGAGTTTAGTTATTGGAGACCAGAGTTCACTCAGGTTGGGGTGATGTGTTCATATCTCCGTATTCAGCCTTTATTATTGTCTCAGATCAGGGAAGCTCAGCAGCTTGATGTTAAACTTCAGAAGATCAAGGATCAGATCACGGATGATCAGTCTGACTTCAAACTGCATGAGGACGGTATTCTTCGGTTTCGGAACAGGGTTTGTGTTCCCGATGAACCGAGCTTGAGGCGAGGTATTCTGGAGGAAGCTCATAATTCTAAATATACTATTCATCCCGGTGGAACCAAGATGTATTGGGATTTGAAGCAACATTACTGGTGGAACAACATGAAGAGGGAGGTTGCTCAGTTTGTGTCTAGATGTTTGACTTGTCAGAGAGTGAAAGCCGAGCATCAACGACCAGCAAGTTTGCTTCAGCCGTTGGCTATACCAGAGTGGAAATGGGAGCATATTACGATGGACTTCGTCACTGGTTTGCCTAGATCACCGAGGGGTAATGATGCAGTTTGGGTTGTCGTGGATCGTTTGACGAAGACAGCTCATTTTATTGCCATAAGGATGGGAGATGAGGTTACAAAGTTGACGGACCTCTATCTGGATCAGATTGTTAGACTTCACGGTATTCCATCTAGTATTGTCTCTGATCGAGATCCTCGATTTACTTCTCGTTTGTGGGAGAAACTTCAGGAGACCTTAGGTACTCAGTTGAACTTCAGTACCGCGTATCATCCACAGACCGACGGTCAGTCTGAGCGGACTATTCAGATTCTGGAAGATATGCTTAGGGCTTGTGTTCTGGACTTTGGGAAGAACTGGGAGAAACATCTACCACTTGCCGAGTTTGCCTATAACAATAGTTATCAAGCTACTATTGGAATGGCACCTTTTGCAGCTCTTTACGGTCGTAAGTGCCGTTCACCTTTATATTGGGACGAGGTAGGAGAGATGAAGACTGTTGATCCGACTATTATGCCAGAACTTCTTGAGAAGATTGAGAATGTTCAGTTAATCAGGCAGAGAATGCTTACGGCACAGAGTAGATTCAAGAGTTATGCTGATAAGCGTCGTCGAGACTTAGAGTTTGCAGTTGGAGATCGGGTTTTCTTGAGATTGTCTCCTCGAAAGGGGTTTGCTCGTTATGGTAAAGGTGGAAAGCTGAGTCCGAGATTTGTAGGGCCGTTTGAGATTACTGGCAGGGTTGGTAAGTTGGCATATCGGTTGGCTTTACCGGAGAACTTCTCTAATGTCCACGATGTATTTCACGTGTCTAATTTGCGGAAATATAATCCGGATCCTTCTCATATTCTTGAGCCAGAGCCGTTACAGCTTCGTGAGAATTTGACTTATGACGAGCGTCCGATTCGTATTCTAGATCAGATGGACCGAGAGTTGAGGTCGAAGAGGATTCCGATGGTTAAGGTGTTGTGGAAGCATCACGGCATTGAGGAAGCTACGTGGGAGAGACGAGATCAGATGCAGCAGCAATACCCAGATCTTTTCCGTACATCAAGTAAGAATTTCGAGGACAAAATTTCTATAAGGAGGGGAGAATGTGAAACCCCACTTTCCTGCTTATCTCGTTTTATGTGCTATACCTCGTTTTGCGTGCATATGATCTGTTTATGTGCTATAGGACCTAGAAAGTTATAATTTTGATGTCAATACTCCTAATACGTGCTAAATGTGCATTCATGAAATTTTCATAAAAAATGGAGTCAGAAATTTTATCGTCGATTTTCAGTGAATAGTGTTTTCGAAACACGTCCGCTAAAATTTTGAAACTGGTCTTTTTAACCCTTCTAGACCTAGTCCACGGACTTTAATAGACCTGTGTTTGATGAAAACAGTTTTAAAATCGGCTTAAGAATTTATTAGGGTTTTTACACCGACTTTTGCGAAAGTCAAGTTTTAAGCCGACTCGGGTGAAATTGTTGGATTGTAAAACTTCTTGTCACCTAAAAATAATCCACTTGAGATATCTTGGGGGTTGCATAATTATTTTTAACTTGGTGAGCAATAAAATGCAATTAAAGTCAAAAAAACACAAAAATACTAATTAAAACTAACTTTGACTTTATTAAATTATTGACCTTATAAGCTATTGTCATCAACACACACTCACACAACACAAAAACACCACCACAAACACACACAAGGCTGAGAGAAAAGAGGGAGAAAAAGAAAGAGAAAAACTCGAGCTTTTCAATCAATTTTTCAAAGAAAAACCTAGTTTTTGTCCGTAGAACTTCGCACCGACTTGGATTCTACTTGTTGGGCACGCATAGCATGCATTCCTAGGCTTATATCGCATCTAAGGTGAGAGAAAAATTCTAGATCTCAAAATGTCATTTTTGTGTTTTTGCGTATAAATGAAGATTGAACTGTTAGAATTGAAATCTGATGATAGATTATTGCTCCTTGCATGCTAGGGATCGTTATATACTAATACTACGAATTTCTGTCGGATGTAACATAATTTTTATTTTTCGGGTATTTAATTTTGATTAAAATGTTCAAAGTTGAATTAAATGAGTTGTGTTGATCGAAATCGATTGCCGTCGATTTCTAAATACTTGATAATTACGTGTTAGCGCTGTTGTAATGCCGAATTTTTGATTACATTGTTTGTGTGAAAATCCGGAAAATCCAGCCAAGACATCTTAGGGTTTTAGGGTTATCGGGCATGATTTGGAGGTGTTATAGTGGATTTCTGATAAGGCTAATGTAGTAGGTTGAATGGGTGAGTGATAGGAACTGATTTGGCAATGTTTGGATTAGTAGATTGTAAGTTATGAATTTTAGAAGTTTAGGTTGTCATTCTTTAATTTCTTGAACAATGCCTTTAGATGGTTGGGTAGTGTTTGAGTGATGAATGGTGAGTTGTTGATGAGTAATTTAGAGTTTAATTATGTATATTATGCATGTCCGGTTAGATGGCCTACTTTGTCATCTAACTACGTTGTTTGTTGTTTAATTTAATATTGATGTTATATTGATGTTATTGATTGATTATTATTGAGTTCGGGAATCGGGCACTTTTGTTGCTGATCTCCCAATTGATTGATTGATGATTGATTGATGATTGATGATTATGGAGTCTTGGTATGTGTGTGCCACCTCTCGGGCAGCGTCGGGCTGTCGGGTTGATAACGGCATGACTGCCATAGGCTACCCCCAGCTCGCATGACGGAGGTGTCATGGAGGGAGGGGCTAGTGAGGTACCTCAGGTGCGTGAGTAATGGGGAGTTATAAGAAGAACGGTTGAGATCGTGATGGCGTTTGGAGCTACACCAAATAGAGTATCCTTTATTGATTGGTTATATAGTTATGTGATGATAGCATTATTTATGTTGTTGTGTGTTTACTTGCTCAAAGGACTAAATCCAAGGAGCGTAGTGAATACTGTCGAGATCTATCGGATCCTCACTAGGCTTATGTATATAAGCTCACTCTCTATTATTGCATGCTTACAGGTGTTACAGAGCCGGATTACGGGTACGTGCCTCCTGAGGAGGAAAATGTGCCTTACGTGGACGAGTCATATGTTCCCGAGTCTTATCCATGATTATATGTTGTTTAATGTCATGTGTATTAGCTTAATAGACTTTTATATGTTTTGTGGTTCTTATTGTAATAGATGTTGAAAGATGATGATCCAAACGATCTTAACTTAGTGGCTTTCTTTTGTCTATGGTTAAGTTGTAGTTGTGTCTCAACTTATTTTGAAATGTATGATAAGTTTGAGGTATTGTATGTTATGTTGGAAC
Source organism: Ehretia macrophylla (assembly GCA_037974665.1). Classification (NCBI taxonomy): domain Eukaryota; kingdom Viridiplantae; phylum Streptophyta; class Magnoliopsida; order Boraginales; family Ehretiaceae; genus Ehretia; species Ehretia macrophylla. The sequence continues at coordinate 16,406,532 of CM075780.1, read as the reverse complement.
GGAGGCGTATAACGAGGATGGTTTATTGTATAATATGGTTGTGTTGTATGTTGTTGTTTGTATTGAGGAATTGCTGGATGTATGATGTTTTATGAGGTTGGTTTAGAACCTCGGAAATCTATTTACTGTCGTTATGCTGCCGAAATTCCGTTGCGTCCTGACTGATTATAGGTGGGGTCGAGTTGGGGCGTGACAGGAGTCTATTGAGTTATTGTGTGATTATGTGAATAAATGTTTCCTTGAATGGCTAGGAGAAAGATTGAATGGTTAAGCACATGCTAGCATGAAAGCGAGAATGTGAAAGGTCTTATTTGAATTATTGTGTAAAAGTGGAAAGTGAATAATGGAAAGTATGACTAATCGTTTTACTTGTATCTTTAATATGTAAAGTGTTGTATGACCCTATGTGCGATCTTATGTTAACTTATTTGAACTTGTCTTTATGTGTTTTAACTGTGAATTATACAAATGCTTGTCATAATACTTTGCATTCTAGTTATCTGGAATGGGACCCTGTCGTCGAACTGAGAATCAGAATGTTGATAGAGAACCAGAGGAGGTTCCCAGACAGGAAGCAGGTGTAGCAGAGAATGCACCACCACAGGGACCAGAACCCAGCACTGCACAGATTCTGGCTACTATGGCTACTGCTATGAATACCATTGCCTAGTTCGTAACTCAGCAGGGTCAGACAGGGGCTGCTAGAGGTAATCAGGCTGCCAGAGCCAAGGGTAGTAGTGCTACTGGAGTTAATTTGTATGACAGATTGTTACATCACGGGGCTTACATCTTCTTTGGAGAACCTGATGATATGAAAGCTGAATTGTGGTTGAGGAAGTTTGGAAGGGTGGCTGCAATTCTCGAGTGCAGTGATGAGAGGAAAATTACTTATGCCACATTTCTTCTGGAGGGTGACGCCGAAGAGTGGTGGCATACTATTAGCGAGAAATGGGAAGCCGGGAGGGTTCATCATTCGTGGGCTGACTTCATCCGTGAATTCCGAGACAAATATATATTAGTGGTTGCCCGTGAGAGACGCCAAGCAGAGTTTATAGCTTTGAAGTAGGGAAATATGTCAGTGGACCAATATGAGTCTACTTTTACTAGGCTTTCCCGTTATGTACCGGCATTGGTGCAACCTGAGGATATGAAAATGCAGAGATTCATTATGGGGTTGAGAAATGATATTATGCTAAATTTGTCTGCAAATGATTACCCTAATTATGCAGCAATGGTTAGGGCCGCCTCGAGGTATGAAAAGTGCAAGGCCGACGTGTTAGTCGAGACTAGTCAATCGAGTAAGCGGCAGTTCCAGTCTCAGAGTCAGGGGTACCAGAGGCAGACTATTTTAGTTGGGCAGAGTCCACAGCCGAGGCAGACTCAGAGTTATATAGGGCCTACTCAGACTCAGGCACGACCAGTTCAGAGTCAGACTCAAAGTCAATCTCGTCCAGTGGTATCTCATTCGCAGCAGGGTAGTTCAGCTACCTCTACTTTCAGAGCTCCTTCGGGAGGCACTGCTCTAAGACGTCACAAGCAGTGCAGCTTCTGTCAGCATTAGGATCATATTGAGAAGGTTTGTTGGAGGAAACAGAACAAGTGTACAGGCTGTGGGAGTGACCAACACAGAGTGAAAGATTGTCTGAAATACAAGAACACCAGGGGTCAGACATCGGCTCAAAATTCTCAGACCAGGGCACCAGCTGCCGCACCAACACTGCGAGGTCAGGCCCATGTATTCGCTTTGGATGCTAAGGAGCTTCCGGATATGACTGCTGTAGTAGAGGGTACTTTTCTCCTTAATGATCAATCAGTTAAGGTTTTAATTGACTCCGGAGCCACTCATTCATTTATTACTCCTAGTTGTGCACAAAATGCTAAATTGAAACATGATAAACTATTGCATGAGATTGTGGTCTATACTCCTATGGGTCCGAAGTTTGTTACTAGATCTATTTGCAGAGCATGTAATATTTTTATTGAGGGTCGTGTTTTTCTGGCTGATTTGATTATTCTACCCTTCAATGACTTTGAAATTATCTTAGGGATGGATTGGTTGGGGAGTTATTATGCACAGCTTGACTGTAGAAAGAAAATTGTGAGATTAGAAATGCCTAACCAACCTGTAATTGAAATAATTGGTAGTAGAAAATCAACTGGGACTCCTATTATTTCTTCTATTAGAGCATCTAAACTATTGAGTAAGGGTTGTGAGGCTTATCTTGCATATTTGATTAATCAACTTGTGGACCAATTGAACTTGAATGATGTACCTGTCGTGAGAGAGTTTCTTGGGGTCTTTCCTGAGGAATTACCTGGTTTACCGCCTGATAGAAAGATAGAGTTCATGATTGACTTATTACCAGGGACTACACCTATCTCTAGGACTCCGTATAGAATGGCTCCACCCGAATTGTAAGAATTGAAAGTTCAATTGCAGGGCTTGCTTGAGAAGGGATTTATTCAGCCGAGTTCGTCAGCTTGGGGTGCACCGGTTCTATTTGTTAAGAAAAAAGATGGATCTCTTCGCTTATGCATTGATTATCGGGGTCTTAATCAGGTGACTGTCAAAAACAAATATCCTATGCCTTTAATTGAAGAGCTATTTGATCAATTGCAAGGTGCCAAGGTATTTTCCAAATTCGATCTAAGGCAGGGCTATTATCAGTTGAGGATTAAGAAAGATTATGTTCCTAAAACTGCTTTCAAAACTCGTTATGGCCATTACGAGTTTGTTGTCTGATCATTTGGCCTAACTAATGCTCCTGCCGCATTCATAGATTTAATGTAGAGGGTATTTCATCCTTATTTGGACCAATTTATGGTTATCTTTATTGATGATATTCTTGTCTATTCTAAATCTGAGGCGGAACATGAACAGCATCTCAAAATTGTGTTACAGACTCTTCAAGAACATCAGTTGTTTGCAAAATTCAGCAAATGTGAATTCTGGCTTAAACAAGTTGCTTTTCTTGGTCACATTATCTCACGGGATGGTATTTCTGTTGATCCAGCAAAGATTGAAGTTGTGTTATCTTGGAAACAGCCAGAAACTGTTACAGAGATTCGTAGCTTCCTTGGTTTAGCTGCGTATTATCAGAGATTCGTCAAGGACTTCTCTAAAATTGTAGTGCCTTTGACTCAACTTACTCAGAAGAAAACAATCTTTGACTGGAACGATAAATGTGAGGCCAGCTTCCAAGAATTGAAGAAGACATTGACTACGGCTCCTATTCTTGCTTTACCTGAGGGTTATGATAATCTGGTGATCTATAGTGATGCTTCGAATGAGGGTATGGGCTGTGTATTAATGCAGAATGGAAAGGTTATTGCTTATGCTTCCAGGAAACTGAAACCATATGAACTCAATTATCCGACGCACGATCTTGAGCTCGCAGCTATCATTCTTGCATTAAAGAAATGGCGTCATTGTCTCTGGGGCAACAAGTTTGAAATCTTTACTGATCACAAGAGTCTGAAATATCTCTTTTCTCAAAAAGAGTTGAATATGAGGCAGAGGCGTTGGTTGAAGTTGCTTGAGGATTATAATTGTACCATCAATTATCTGTCAGGTAAGGCTAATATTGTTGCTGATGCTTTAAGCCGAAAGGCTATAGTTGCCAATATAATCATCAAGAATTGGGAATTCATGGAGGAACTATGCTTATGGAAGCCTAATACTTCAAACTCTGGTATTCAAGAGCAAGTCTACAGATTCAATCTCTATTATTATCCAGGATTCAAGAAGCTCAACAGGCTGATCCTCAATTGTTGAAACTCTTAGAGAAGTTTAAAGGGGGAGAGTCAGATCTCAATTTGCATGATGATGGCATTCTCAAATTCAAAGGTAGAATTTATATTCCGAGTGAGCCAACTCTAAAGAAGGATATTCTTGTTGAGGCACACAGTTCTAAGTATACCATCCATCCGTGTAACGCCCCAATCCCTCATGAGACCGGATGCTCTAATGACCATGCTATTCTCAACCCAATACCAAGCCCGGTCACAAAATTTTTCCTAATGGTCAAGTCCAAACCCGACACATGGACAGAGTCTCCCCTGTACCGTGGACATTCTGAAAACCTGTAAACACTCAATAAAGTCACAACATAACAAGACATTCATTTATAACTAAAGATCTTAGCTTTAAGGCAATCCGAGCCTTAAGACATACAAACAGTTTAGATACAGACAATCATGCATTCATAACTTAACTTCTTTACAAAACCGCTTATCATGCCACTCCATGATAGCTTTTAAGTATTCTTGGAAATTGAAAACAATCAGTCATTCACTCCTAAGCATGCGAGAAGCTAATAGCAGAAATATAAGTTATTACATGCCATGGTTCTAAATCTACCACTACAACATCTATCCCTCAAGTTGCAAACTATATAATATACACATATCACTTAGGTTACAAAATAGAACATAAAGTAAAGAAAACAAGTCCTACTCTCATCAACATGAACATAGTCCACCTCAGGCAACTAGACACAGCAACTAATGCAACTCCTCCAACTGCGCTACTTGAAACATGTTAGCGAGGTATGAGCAACCACTGTTGCCCAGTGAGGAATAAGGTCCCGGGGCGTGCAATGCAACAGGTAATACAGTTAAACTACAATAGCAATTAAACAATTCAAGAAACAATGATAGCTTCAATAACCACACATTTAAAAGGATACATTTCATATAACCCCTATACTCCAATCTTCATTGGGTCTTCATTCACGATCCACGAACCACGATCATGATCACGATAAGCCGGCATAACCCCAAACACTCCAGTGGGTGTACTCCGGATGTACCCCGATAATCCTACGACCCAACATCCCCTGGCAATCTCCGGACCAGGAGAATGAGGGACTAGGGCACGGAGTTTGAATATCCACCGGCAAGCCCTCTGCCGCCCAGCCGATATTCAACACATCCGCCCCTGACACTATGGTTGCGCAACCACTATGCAATGCACTTTACAATGGCAAGTTAATGTCAATAATATAAGCAATAACACATAGGAGGATCAACAAAGTAGGTTGACCTCGATGCAGTTAGAATAGAAATAATTATATAAGCAAATAAGCAGTTTTACAAAGGGACATATACAAGGTAAGCATAGAATCATACCAAAAGCTCCAAATCAACTTGAAACCACATATAAACACTCAAGAAGTCATGCCATGGGCTTAGTAGCATGAGTCAACCGAAAATGCACCTAAACCCCTTTGTTTTTCAAACTATTTCTCTTCCAAACCAAAGTTAATGATTCACGTTCGAGGGGAAACTACATCAATCCTCTAATTAACCCCTAAGGTACCCTTTCAACCCACAATTAAGCCCGATCACCCGCAATTTCCCTGAAAGCCCCAAATTTCCTCTTATAGCTTTAAACTACACGTACCTCATCTGGGCTTCAAACAAGGGTTATCAAAGCTTCTATAGCACCTAGGTAACCTAAGAATACTAAAAGTAAAGCCTGAATCCACCCGGATTCGCCTTAACCCCGAAACCCCTTTATTAAAGTCGACTATTTTACGTTTTATGCGATATTAGAGCAATTCAAGTGCACAGAGATATTAGACTACCTTCATTAGCACCTAAGGCATCTATTAGGAGTGTTGAATCAAGCCAATACGTGCAATTACACAAAACCCTAGAAAAATATCACTATTCACCTCATAAATCAAACTAACGATTCTAACCGTTTAAAAAGTGAAACAATGGCTCAAATATGTTCTCTAGCACTTATGAACAAGGTATAATAGCATAGATAATCAATACAATAGCATTTGGTCACATTTTCAACAAATCAAGAAAATAGCAACTATTTTAAAATGCGAAAATAAGCCGTGAAATCCCTCACCAATGCGCGTAGGAACTCTCGGGAGGCTAGCAAACACCCTAAACTACTTGCTCCTAGCTTGGCTTGGCTTGGCTTGGCTTGAAGATTTGTTGAGCAAAAATCTCTATTTCTCCTCCTATGCTATTCTTGGATTTGCTACAGTAATTCCTGCATCTATTTTTTTTGTGTTTTGTTAAGTTATGAGCTAGGTGGTGTTGTATGAGCATATATATTAAATGGGGTCAAGTTAGGTGCTTAGTGGTCCACTAAAATGAACGTTGATAACCTTAAAACGAGCCTAAGGTGAAGAATATATGCTAGCTAATTAAATTACTAAGTTATGTTACGTAATACTATTCATTGAACCATTAAAACATTTTCTAAACGAGTGCTCCTATCGCTCCTAGCTCAATTGCACATTTTTCCCATTCCTTTAACAATTAATATGATTTAATAAAAATGCTAATTCACTAATATAATGCAGGTTAAAAATGGAATGAATAGTGACCAAGAAAGACAACAGGTAAAGCACAGAATTTAATGCGCAATTAATGGATGCAACATTTAAAAATGTGTACAGTAGAATCTCGGGCGTCACATCCTCTCCCCCTTAAACAAATTGCATCCACGCAATTCTTCTTCACAAGGGAACTCCACAACAACTGAAAACCAACTCCGATTACTCGTCATCAGTTGCTAAGCAAGAATACCATATACGAACTCTCGTGGGAGCTCATTAAGAAATCCCAGTACTATTACCTGCGAACCTCACGTAATAAGGCAAATAAAGGCTCCAATAGATATGCTACTTCGAAATTCAAATAAGAATCTCGCTGGCACGAATACCATAGAAAAATAGAATCCCAACTAACAGTGGCGAGAAAATACCAATAAGAATTTAGAGTACAAATACCGAAGATAATTCCATATAATAAGGCTAATTAGAATCCCAAACTAAGTCTTCCGAGTAATACCAGCAAGAAAATACTAGAAGAATACTCAATAAGAAAACCGAGAGAACGGTCATATAGAAATCCCAAAGGAAGTCATTCATTTCTGAATGCTGAGCGGAGAAGAATGCCTTGAAAGAAATCCCAATAACTGAGCTCCGCCTACAACACCAAATCCCAAATAAAGGGCTGATTAATTGCCTCTCATTCCTGCCAATCCACACAACTTGGAGGGCCTGTTGCTAATCACTTCTCTTTAGGGGGAGGAAGAAGTCTTTCTTACCATTCAACGAGCTATATATGAATGCCAAACTATTGCATATGTATAAACATTCTTTAAACTATTATGCAAGCATGATTATAAAAGAACATATAAAGCAATGTAAGCAACAAAGTCATTCAAGTGCGAATCATAACAAAACCAATTCAATTCACAACAAAACTTAATTCAAAATGCTCAAGTACATATGTCACAATCAATAATTCAAGCAGATAACGTTTCACGAGGTCAATTCAATGCAACTTCACTTCACTCAGCACACATTTAGGACATAACACATAACTATATCACATAGGTGCACAAAATCAATTCAAGACACACTTAACAAGCACACACACAAGGTTTACTACCCGACAGGCCGAGGACCCTATCCCGACTGAGAGCTAACTAAGCTCTGATACCACCTGTAACGCCCTGATCCCTCACGAGACCGGAGACTCTAATGACCATGCTATTCTCAACCCAATACCAAGCCCGGTCACAAAATTTTTCCTAATGGTTAAGTCCGGACCCGACACACGGACAGAGTCTCCCCTGTACCGTGGACATTCTGAAAACCTGTAAACACTCAATAAAGCCACAACATAACAAGACATTCATTTATAACTAAAGATCTTAGCTTTAAGGCAATCCAAGCCTTAAGACATACAAACAGTTTAGATACAGACAAGCATGCATTCATAACTTAACTTCTTTACAAAACCCCTTATCATGCCACTCCATGATAGCTTTTAAGTATTCTTAGAAATTGAAAACAACCAGTCATTCACTCCCAAGCATGCGAAGAAGCTAATAGCAGAAATATAAGTTATTACATGCCATGGTTCTAAATCTACCACTACAACATCTATCCCTCAATTTGCAAACTATATAATATACACATATCACTTAGGTTACAAAATAGAACATAAAGTAAAGAAAAAAAGCCCTACTCTCATCAACATGAACATAGTCCATCTCGGGCAACTAGACACAGCAACTAATGCAACTCCTCCAACTGTGCTACCTGAAACATGTTAGCGAGGTATGAGCAACCACTGTTGCCCAGTGAGGAATAAGGTCCCAGGGCGTGCAATGCAACAGGTAATACAGTTAAACAACAATAGCAATTAAACAATTCAAGAAACAATGATAGCTTCAATAACCACACATTTAAAAGGATACATTTCACATAACCCCTATACTCCAATCTTCACTGGGTCTTCATTCACGATCCACGAACCACGATCATGATCACGATAAGCCAGCATAACCCCAAACACTCCAATGGGTGTACTCTGGATGTACCCCGATAATCCTACGACCCAACATCCCCTGGCAATCTCTGGACCAGGCGAATGAGGGACTAGGGCAGAGAGTTTGAATATCCACCGGCAAGCCCTCTGCCGCCCAGCCGATATTCAACACATCCGCCCCTGACACTATGGTTGTGCAACCACTATGCAATGCACTTTACAATGGCAAGTTAATGTCAATAATATAAGCAATAACACATAGAAGGATCTACAAAGTAGGTTGACCTCGATGCAGTTAGAATAGAAACAATTATATAAGCAAATAAGTAGTTTTACAAAGGGACATATACAAGGTAAGCATAGAATCATACCAAAAGCTCCAAATCAACTTGAAACCACATATAAACACTCAAGAAGTCATGCCATGGGCTTAGTAGCATGAGTCAACCGAAAATGCACCTAAACCCCTTTGTTTTTCAAACTATTTCTCTTCCAAACCAAAGTTAATGATTCACGTTCGAGGGGAAACTACATCAATCCTCTAATTAACCCCTAAGGTACCCTTTCAACCCACAATTAAGCCCGATCACCCGCAATTGCCCTAAAAGCCCAAAATTCCCTCTTATAGCTTTAAACTACACGTACGTCTTCCGGGCTTCAAACAAGGGTTATCAAAGCTTCTATAGTACCTAGGTAGCCTAAGAATACTAAAAGTAAAGCCCGAATCCACCCGGATTCGTCTTAACCCCGAAACCCCTTTATTAAAGTCGACTATTTTACGTTTTATGCGATATTAGAGCAATTCAAGTGCACGGAGATATTAGACTACCTTCATTAGCCCCTAAGGCATCTATTAGGAGTGTTGAATCAAGCCAATACGTGCAATTACACAAAACCCTAGAAAAACGTCACTATTCATCTCATAAATCAAACTAACGATTCTAACCGTTTAAAAAGCGAAACAATGGCTCAAATATGTTCTCTAGCACTTATAAACAAGGTATAATAGCATAGATAATCAATACAATAGCCTTTGGTCACATTTTCAACAAATCAAGAAAATAGCAACTATTTTAAAATGCGAAAATAAGCCGTGAAATCCCTCACCAATGCGCGTAGGAACTCTCGGGAGGCTAGCAAACACCCTAAACTACTTGCTCCTAGCTTGGCTTGGCTTGGCTTGGCTTGAAGATTTGTTGAGCAAAAATCTCTTATTCTCCTCCTATGCTATTCTTGGATTTGCTACAGTAATTCCTGCATCTTCTCTTTTTTTTTGTGTTTTGTTAAGTTATGAGCTAGGTGGTGTTGTATGAGCATATATATTAAATGGGGTCAAGTTAGGTGCTTAGTGGTCCACTAAAATGAACGTTGATAACCTTAAAACGAGCCTAAGGTGAAGAATATATGTTAGCTAATTAAATTACTAAGTTATGTTACGTAATACTATTCATTGAACCATTAAAACATTTGCTAAACGAGTGCTCCTATCGCTCCTAGCTCAATTGCACATTTTTCCCATTCCTTTAACAATTAATATGATTTAATAAAAATGCTAATTCACTAATATAATGCAGGTTAAAAATGGAATGAATAGTGACCAAGAAAGACAACAGGTAAAGCACATAATTTAATGCGCAATTAATGGATGCAATATTTAAAAATGTGTACGGTAGAATCTCGGGCGTCACAATCCAGGCAGTACAAAGATGTATAAAGATTTGAAGCAGAACTTCTGGTGGAACAATATGAAGAGAGAAATTGCCGACTATATGGCTAGATGTCTTACTTGTCAGAAGGTTAAAGTAGAACATCAGAGACCGGCAGGGTTGTTGCAGCCATTGGCCATTCTTGTTTGGAAATGGGACCACATTACCATGGATTTCGTCTCTGATTTGCCGACGTCTTCGAAGGGTAATGACTCAGTTTGGGTTGTTGTTGATAGATTGACCAAGACTTCTGATTTCATTGCTAAAAGGAAGACTGATTTTCTTGATAAGCTAGCAGAGTTGTACATTGAGAATGTTGTCAGACTTCATGGGATTCCAAAGAGTATTGTGTCAGATAGAGATCCCCGATTTACATCTCAGTTCTGGCAGAAGATTCAGAAAGCTTTGTTTCAACTCCTAGGAATGTTCCAATGTTATTTTGGATGGTATGGTACTCGGATTTATGAAGAAGTTAAGTTGGTTGCATGCTTGTGTAATTTTGAACTGTTGTATGCTTCAAGGCTCGGATGGCCTTGAGCCTTTGAACTTTAGTTATAAAAGCTTATCTTGTTGTATTGTGGCTTTAATTGAGTGATTACAGGTTTTCAGAATGTCCACGGTACAGAGGAGACTATGTCCGTGTGTCGGGTCCAGACTTAACCTTTAGCATGGGGTTGGGTCGGGGCATGACATGGGCCCTCCACTTTCAATCATCAACGAGTTCATTTATATGAATACGATTTATCCAATTGAAAAAGGGGAGTCTGAAGTACCTACAGAGCAAGACTTTGAGCATAAGGTAATCTCTAAAGATCTTCTTCATTATTACTTAAAGGCTAATGTACCTGAGAACATAAGCAAGAAGATGATGAAAACTTGGGAAGAAAGGATCTCGGTAATACTGACCTCTTACGAGAACTATAGTCGTATTTTATGCAGTGATTTAAAATTCGGGGATTGTTGGCTAGCTCATGAGAATAAGTGGCAGAAATTCAAGTTAAAGTTAGTAGAGGGGGAAATGACCAATAATAGCGTGCACAATTAAAATGATGATGATGATGGCATACACCAGAGACAGCACAACTACTGAACAGTTATTGAATCGCTTGTATCAAGAGATTGAACGAACAAAACAGCTAGATCCGCATGCTGGGTTAATCATAGCTTCACATCACTTCAACTAGCCTTACCCTCTTGTTGATGATATAGACCTACTCAGTCTTGCGACCATGGATCTCTTAATCCAGTTTGCTTACCCATTCTTATCTGGTTACGCTAAGTTCACAATTTCATATACCATGAGGCGATCTTGCAGAGTGGATATCTTATTTATGCTAAGTAGTGCTATCCACTTGCCTTATTAAGATTGTAAGTTAATTCCAAAGAGTGAGGTCTATGCTCATATATATCGATATATTACTATATATAAAGAAATCTACGACGGAGATTATGTTCTTCAACTCATGATCTGAGTCTATATGGAAGGCACAAAGATGGATATACTTGCCCTATCTTCAGAGGAGAGAGATAGCTCACTTAGATCAATCATTCAAGGCAGATTGAGTGAGATCGAGCCAATAATAGCTAGAGAGATCCGAAATCGTAAGCGTATCTATCCAACCCATATCACAACACTCAAACCATCTGGCACTGAGCTAAAACCATTCATAGTTGCCGATATTGAGACTCTACCATTATAGAAAGATGGCGTTCATCATCCTTATGATGCAGGTCTCTTGATGGTTCATCTCGGTGAACATATCAATGATCTTATGATTGATACCTACTTTAGTGAAGACTACTCTATAATCTTGATTTCCTTAGAAGAAATGAGTACTAAGGTACTTTATGACTTGGTATTAAGGATCTCAATGATTTTTAGACAAGAACAAGAACCTTTAACTATTTACTTCCACAACTTATCTAGATTCACTAGAATTTTCTTGCTTAAGCACCTATCATGTCATCACAAGAGCTACAAGCTAAAACCACTGATGAGGAACTGTATGGTTTACGAATTAGTTGTCTATTCTAGTAAGAAGATGTTATTCCGCTTCAGAGACTCCTTGAATCTACTCCCTGAAAAACTTAGCGCGCTAGCTAAGAATCTATGCTCGGGTCTAGACCCGAAAGGCTCTATCCCATATGAAGATGTGACAGAGTCCACTGTGGGTAGTATGAAAAAGAGCTTGTTAGAATATATGAAGCAGGACGTACTTGTCCTCGGAGATGAGAGGAGAATGCAATGCAAATAGTCAAGCAATTCATACAATTATCATATAGAGATACAATCAAAGCCAACAATAAACAAGACAAGCATTAAAACTATAAACACTCATTCAAAGGATACGATTCACTTTCCACGAGCAACTTTCAATCACGAATTCGATGACGACGCGCCGGCCCAAACCACCTTATAACTTCAGTTTGGAATACCCCGGAAGTATCCATCAATTCTACGACCCAAATCTCCCTGGGAGGCAACCCAAACAAGAAAGGGAATAGGACACGGAGCTAGGGCAACCAACACTGGCAACCCGAGGCTACCCAGAGAGGCCCATCACACCGCCTCTGACTCTATGAATGCAATACATGCAACAATCGAGCAATAAAGCCACACGTGGGAGAATAACAAAGTAGGTTACTCTCGCACGCAATAGCAACAGTTGATAAGCATTTCAATCAAAATCAACTCTAACAAGCATATCAAGCATTAACAGGCATTAACAAGCATTCTACAAGCAAAATTCTATGAAAACCATCAAAAACACAAAACGGCCCCAACTTACCAAACGCTACTACTTTCAAACGAGCCACGAGTCTTGGAAACCGACTTCACCAATCCTCCTAGGTCACCATAAGGCACGTCTAAAGACCCCGAAACCCTAATTTACCCTAGAATTCATGCAAAGCCCCGATTTTCATCTTTTCTTGTTTGAACTACAACTACCCTAACCAAACACCCAACCGACACCATAATCGCACAAAAGTGCTTTCATGGCCTCCCGAGACAATGCTATCACGCAAAACGAGAAAACGCTGAACTCAACGTAAACGACCCCGACTTTCACCAATGCATTTTTCTCATTTTTTCCATTACACAATCCAAACAAATCATGCATTTAGGCATTCTAGCATATCTAGCATCTTTTCACATCAACAAAATGCATAACGGAACAACTTCTACTCTTTCGAGGGTTTACTATTCATAATTTACTATTCAACTAACAATTTAAATTGCAATCTCAATATTCAACCGCAAAAAATGTTAAAAAGCTATAAATACATGTTCTACAATTGGCAAGGAACATTCTTTAAGCTTCAAAATGATTAAAACAACAAACTACGGATAATACCCAAAAATCATAAAGTTGATATACATAATATTCAAATGCACAAATAACGTGCTTCCCTCACCTTAGGCACTCCTAGTCAATAGAAAAACTACACTGGATGCCTCGGTAACAACCCTGCACGAGCTCACGTGAAGATTTGAAATGTTTTTTTTTTCTCTTCAAGTTTCGGCCAGCTCAAGGTCTGATTTCAGCTTTGTTTTTTATTTTTATTTTGTTATGTTATAAGCTTATAAGGTGACAAGTTTGGTCAAAGGTCAAACCCCTTGGTCAACTAACTTAAAATTGGTCAATTTAACATATTTTCATGCATTTTAAAGCTATAATATCTAATGAAATATTAATTATAGCTAACAACAATTAAAATATAAAATTTAAGACACCAAACACTAGTTTTCACTATTTGTTGAGGACTAGAAACCACTCTCTAACTATCGCTCTCGATATGCAATGCACTTTGCGACAATAAAGAAGTAACAATTTGATTTCAAAGAATTTAAGAAAATATAATTTTCCAAATAATAACCAGGAAAATTTCACATTTCGGGCTCAGGTATTACACCCTCTCCCCCTTAAAACAATTGCGCCCACGCAATTCTTACCTGGTCAACAAACAACTCCGGATACTGACTCCGAACCTGGTCCTCTGTTTCCGAAGTCGCTTCCTCAAACCCATGATGATTCCACAGAACCTTTACTAACAGAATACTTTTCTTGCGAAGTTCCTGAACTTTTTGATCCACAATTCGAATCGGTTTCTCTTCATAAGTTAACTTTTCCTCAATCTGTAAAGGCTCTGGTTCAAGTATATGTGAAAGGTCTGGATAATATTTTCTCAACATTGACACGTGGAAATCACCTTTACTTGTATAAGTAAAGGCTCTGGTTCAAGTATAAGTTTCCCGCTCAATAGTATGTAAAGGCTTTGGTTCAAGTATAAGTTTCCCGCTCTTACCGTGCCAAATCAATCCCTTTCGAGGAGAAATCTTAAGAAACACCCAATCTCCCAAAGCAAACTCAAGATCCCGACGGTGCTTATCCGCATAACTCTTCTGATGACTCTGAACTATAAGCATACGCTGGCGAATAAGGTGAACATTATCTACCATCTTAATCATCTCAGGTAACACAGTCGGATCAACTGTTCTCATCTCTCCAACCTCTTCCCAATACAATGGGGATCTACATTTACGACCGTACAACGCCTCGTAGGGAGCCATACCTATAGTAGATTGATAACTATTATTGTAGGCGAACTCCGCTAAAGGCAAAAACTTCTCTCAATTTTTCCCAAAGTCTAACACACATACCCGAAGCATGTCTTCCAAGATCTTGATAGTTCTCTCAGACTGGCCATCAGTTTGTGGATGGTATGCGGTACTGAATCTCAATTTAGTTCCAATGGCCTCTTCCATGAACAAATTTCCTCCAAAGTCTCCCAGTCCTTGATAATTAAACTTGCAACAGTAGCCTTTCGGCTCAAAGCATCTGCACAAACATTTGCCTTACCTGGCCCGTAGTTTATAGAGCAATTGTAGCCACTTAATAGCTCTAGTCATCTCCGCTGCCTCATATTCAAATCCTTTTGTGAAAATAAATATTTGAGACTCTTGTGGTCAGTAAAAATTTCAAATCTACTACCCCACAAGTAATGACGCCATTTCTTCAAAGCAAACACAACTGCAGCTAACTCCAGATCATGTGTAGGGTAATTAACTTCATAAGGTTTCAACTTCCTAGAAGCATAGGCAATCACCTTACCATTCTGCATTAAAACACAGCCCAAACCTTCTTTAGATGCATCACTGTAGACAACAAAGTTTTCTGTACCCTCAAGTAAAGCTAGTATAGGAGCTGTAGTTAATCTCTTCTTCAATTCTTGGAAACTGGATTCACACTTAGCATCCCAGTTGTAAGTAACTTTCTTTCGAGTCAACTGGCTTAAAGGTCCAGAGATTTTGGAAAAGTCTTTAACAAACATCCGATAGTAACCTGCCAAACCCAGAAAACTCTGAATCTCTGACACCATTTTAGGTCTCTTCCAAGATGAAACAACTTCAATCTTAGCTGGGTCTACTGAAATTCCTTAATCTGAAATAATATGGCCCAGAAAAGATATCTGATTCAACCAGAATTCACACTTACTGAATTTAGCAAAAAGCTTGTTTTCTTGTAAAGTCTGGAGCACAATCTTCAATTGTTGTTCATGTTCAACCTCATTCTTAGAGTATACTAGAATGTCGTCAATAAAGATTACGACAAACTGATCAAGATAAGGTTGAAAGACCCTTTGCATTAAGTCCATGAATGAGGCTGGTGCATTCGTCAATCCAAATGGTAACACAACAAATTCATAGTGGCCATATATAGTCCTGAATGTCGTCTTAGGTATATCGTCACTCCGAATTCTGAGTTGATAGTAACCCTGCCTCAAGTCGAATTTAGAGTAAACACTCGCACCCTGCAACTGCTCAAACAATTCTTCAATCAACGGCAAGGGGTATTTGTTCTTAATCGTGACTTGATTAAGTCCCCTGTAATCAATACATAACCGTAGTGTGCCGTCTTTCTTTCTCACAAACAACACAGGCGCACCCCACGGCGAAGAACAAAGTTGTATAAACCCTTTCTCAAGCAAGTTCTAAAGCTGAATTTTTAATTCCTGAAGTTCAGCTGATGCCATTCTATAAGGACTTCTAGAAATTGGCACAGTGCCTGGCATAAGGTCAATCACAAATTCAATCTCCCTATCCGGTGGTAAACCCGGTAATTCCTCGGGAAATACACTAGGGAAGTCTTTAACAATTGGAACCTCATTCAAATTCAACTTATCAGTAGGTTGATTGATCAGATAAGCTAAGTAAGCTTCACAACCTTTATTCAACAACTTAGAAGCCTTGATTGATGATAAAAGAGGTATTCGGGCAGTCCTGCAGTTCCCAACAATCTCTAGTACCGGTAGGTCAAGAATCTGAAGATAAACAATTTTTGTTCTACAATCCAACTGAGCATAGTACTTCCCTAACCAATCCATTCCCAGAATGATTTCAAAGTCACGGAAGGGCAATATAATTAAATCAACAGGAAATTTACGGTTCTCAATGCATATATCACAAGATTTGCAAATAGACTCAGTAACAAATTTTGCACCCAAAGGCATACTAACTTCAACTTCATGCGATAGTTTATCAATGCAAACATTCACAGATCGTGCACATGCAGGAGTTATAAACGAATGTGTAGCTCCGGGATCAATCAAAACTTTAACTGGTTGAGTATTGAGAAGAAGAAAGGTACCTTCCACTATTGCGGTAGTGTCGGGTAGCTTATCCACATCCAGTGCAAAGACCCTAGCCTATACCCTCTGTGCTGGACCTGCACCTGCAGCCCTATTCTGCACACCTTGGGCTCTAGTACGGCCCTGAACATTCTTATACTTAGGGCAATCTCTCACCCTATGGTCATCACTCCCACAACCAGTGCACTTACCACTCTTCCTCCAACAGTTAGCCTCAACGTGCCCCGATCGATTACAAAAGTTACACTGCTGATTTTGTCTTACAACAGTGTTTCCCATAGGTGCGGGGGCTCTGGCAGTAGTAGGAACTGTACCTCCGTGCTTGGGTCTAGTCACAGCTGGCCTCCCCTGAATCTGATACTGAGGCTGATACGGACGTTGCTGAGGCACCTGCGCAGAAGTCTGATATTGCCTCGGCTGACTCTGGCCCAAGTACTGTTTCTTACTCGGTTGACTACTCTCAGCTATCATCTCAGCCTTCCGTTTCTCAAACTTCGAGGCTGCTTGGAATGCCTTGGGAAAAGTAGTGTAGGTCTGCCCAGTCAAATGTAGCTGTATATCCATCCTCAGCCCACGAACAAACCTATGAATCATCCTCCTAGCTGGCCATACCAGCTCGGGCATATACCTCGACAGGCTAACAAACCTAGCATCATACTGTGTAACAGTCATGTTTCCCTGCTTCAGGGCCACAAACTCGTCTTCCCGCCTTTCCCTAGCCATCTTGGGAATATACTTGTCCCGAAAGTCACTCACGAAATCATCCCATAAATGCGGAACATCCTCACAATCCCACCTCAACCTGACAGTGTTCCACTAGTGTTCTGCGTCGCCCTCAAACAGAAATGCCGCATAATCTATTCTTGCCTCATCAGTGTACCTCGAAGCAGCGAAAATTTTCTCAACACGGTTAATCCATCTCTCGGCTGCCTCATCATTCAGCTCTCCAAAGATCTTACCCGGCTCGTGGCTCAGGAATTTCTCCAACTGGTTATTCTCAGCCCTATACCCTTTTCCACCAGGATTAGCTTGATTTCCCTGGGGATTATTATTCATGTCCTGCCTCTGCTCATGTAGTACCTATGTAATCCGGTCAACTGCTGTGGTCATAATAGCCATAAACCGTTCAGGCAACGATTGCTAACCCTGTTCTGCTACCTCTTCATCTGCCCCTTGACCTTGAGTACCACGACGTGGCGGCATAGTAACAACTCACAATAGCTGGCAACATTTAAAAGCAATTTATAGACAGAAATATAGCACATAATATTAGATAACACTCAAGTCAATAACAATCAAATATCCTATCACACAATTCACATAACACAAGATTGACATGCCAAACTAATTCACTTAAACACATAAGCACCCAAGTTCACATAGTCATACTATAACACTTTTCACTTAACAATCATACATTAACACTTTATCATTTTAGACCTTTACCCCACAGATCGAGAAACATATCCCGGCTCATGCAAGACTATCGTGCTCTGATACCACCTAAAGATGTCACACCCCGACCCAACCCCGCAAAAGGCCAAGCCCGGACCCGATACACGGACGGAGTCTTCTCTGTACCGTGGACGATCCGAAACCCTACATTCAATATAATACTTGGGAATTCCATAATAAACATTTGAAACAAGCCAACTTTCTTTTAAAACATACATCTTCTTATTAACCAACTTGCAATCCAAAATGCCATGCATACTACACAAGTATTTATGCCACTAAACAGTTAACCATTGGTATGCAATTCTTTACTAGTCACAAGAGTATAACTTTACAACTTTACAATCTTTAAACCTTTACAACAAAAGACCATAAAGGCCTTAAAATAGAACTACATACAAGGCTACAAGCCTCAAAATAGAGCGACGACCAAGCATTAAACACATCAAGCGTGGCTCGCACAAAAGTCTGGCAACCAACCACCAGCTAAGCAAAGAAGTGCTATCAAGGAAACACCTCCACTTGTTCCTCCTCCTCAATTACCTCAATAAGGTCCGCTTCAACTACTCCTGTAAAATATAGTATAGAAAGGAATAAGCAAAAACTATTGCTCAGCGAGGGTTATTGGTCTCAAGGACGGAGATGAGAGGAGAATGCAATGCAAATAGTCAAGCAATTCATACAATTATCATATAGAGATACAATCAAAGCCAACAATAAACAAGACAAACATTAAAACTATAAACACTCATTCAAATGATACGATTCACTTTCCACGAGCAACTTTCAATCACGAATTCGATGACGACGCGCCGGCCCAAACCACCTTATAACTTCAGTTTGGAATACCCCGGAAGTATCCATCAATTCTACGACCCAAATCCCCCTGGGAGGCAACCCAAACGAGAAAGGGAATAGGACACGGAGCTAGGGCAACCAACACTGGCAACCTAAGGCTACCCAGAGAGGCCCATCACACAGCCCCTAACTCTATTAATGCAATACAATATACAATGCAACAATCGAGCAATAAAGCCACACGTGGGAGAATAACAAAGTAGGTTACTCTCGCACGCAATAGCAACAGTTGATAAGCATTTCAATCAAACTCAACTCTAACAAGCATATCAAGCATTAACAGGCATTAGCAAGCATTCTACAAGCAAAATTATATGAAAACCATCAAAAACACAAAACGACCCCAACTTACCAAATGCTACTACTTTCAAACGAGCCACTAGTTTTGGAAACCGACTTCACCAATCCTCCTAGGTCACCATAAGGCACGTCTAAAGACCCCAAAACCCTAATTAACCCTATAATTCACGCAAAGCCCCGATTTTCCCCTTTTCTCGTTTGAACTACAACTACCCTAACCAAACACCCAACCGACACCATAATCGTACCAAAAGTGCTTCCATGGCCTCCCAAGACAATGCTATCACGCAAAATGAGAAAATGTTAAACTCGACCTAAATGACCCCGACTTTCACCAATGCATTTTTCTCATTTTTTCCATTACACAATCCAAAAAAATCATGCATTTAGGCATTCTAGCATATCTAGCATCTTTTCACATCAACAGAACGCATAACGGAACAACTTCTACGTTTCGAGGGTTTGCTATTCATAATTTACTATTCAACTAACAATTTAAATTGCAATCTCAATATTCAACCGCATAAAATGTTAAAAAGCTATAAATACATGTTCTACAATTGGCAAGGAACATTCTTTAAACTTCAAAATGATTAAAACAACAAACTACGGATAAAACCCAAAAATCAAAATGTTGATATACATAATATTCAAACTTGCAAATAACGTGCTTCCTTCACCTTAGGCACTCCTAGTCGCTAGAAAAACTACGTTGGATGCCTCAGTAACAACCCCGCACGAGCTCACGCGAAGATTTGAAGTTTTGAAGATTTGAAATGTTTTTTTTTTCTCTTCAAGTTTAAGCCAGCTCAAGGTCTGATTTCAGCTTTGTTTTTTATTTTTATTTTGTTATGTTATAAGCTTATAAGGTGACAAGTTTTGTCAAAGGTCAAACCCCTTGGTCAACTAACTTAAAATTAGTAAATTTAACCTATTTTCATGCATTTTAAAGCTATAATGTGATAACCCGAACCCGGCAAGCATTTAATAGCACTTGACTGCATTTGATTAAATGTTTAATTAGTTAAATCAACTAATTTGCACTATTTTAATATTTCACTTGGAAGCATTTAGTAGTTGTATATTGAATAATTAAAATATTATTATCTATTTCTAATAATTATAGTAATTGAATTTATTCTTTTGTGATTAATTAAGTGTCATCTTAAATGTTAGAGTTTAATTGTATTTGACTATGTTTTATATTAACTTTCATTTGTAGCTTAATCTTTACTTTATAATTCTTAAAATATTCTAGAAATAGTTAAATTAATTATTTTAAATGAATATTGATTACCTTGATTGTTGTGATTATTTTAATAATCGGTTTTGGTTGTCTTGCATTAAAATTAGTCGGTTTTCAATTAAATGAGAAAAGTAACTCCGAGCCGGAGTGATTTTTCAACTATTCTACTATTTTACTTTTCAAATTTGTAGTTTTCTATTATTGCTCATCACTTTATCGGCGATCGTTTATTGATCGTTCGATCGTAGCTTTTTGAAGACAAGAGTTAGAGGAATATTTTCTGAATTTAGGGAATAGTGTGTTTGGCTTAAATTGAGTTAGTTTTAGTTGATTTTCATTTAATTGCATTGTTTTAACTTGAATTAGATTAAATGGCATCAAAATAAGCTAATTTGTCCATTTTTAACTTGATTTTGACCAATTCTTTTTACTTTTGACCATTTTTCCCCTAAGGTTTTCATATTTTATAAACAAAAGAACAGAAAAAAAATAAAACAAGGCAAAACATCACCATGGCCGAAACTCAAGGAGAAAGAAAAAAAAAACTTCTTTTGCATTTTTCTTCAACAATCTTGCATGGAATTGAACAAGGATCGAAGCTAGGGTTTTTGCGGGTCCTGGTCTTCAATCTATGTGAGGGTTTTCACGTTTTTGTGCATTTTTATATGAATTTGATTTTTGAGTCAATTTTTCAGATTTGATATTTATCGCGTTATAATGCCTGTTATTGCTTGAAATAGCTTGCTTATGGTTCGTAGAGCGTTGCTTGTTAGCTATTTAGCAATTTTTACGGTTGAAATTGCGTATTTGAATTACGGAAGAATATGAATAGTAAAAATGAATAGTAAAACCCTAGATTTTTGAATATTTGATCCGTATTGCGATTTCTTGATTTGGATAGGTGCCATTAATGCTAGAAAGATAAAATGTGCAATAAAAACGGATCGGCATTTGTTAAAATTGGAAATTAGACAAAGAAATGTAAAGGGGCCGTTTGACCAAAAGTTGACCGTGCTCGAATTGAGTTGGGGGTTTTGCAATTTGGGGAATGAAGCACTTTTGGCGCTGTTGTGGCGTTGATTGAGTGACCGGTTAGCATAGCTGTAGTTCAAATGTAGAAGGTGGACTTTCGGACTTCGGTTGGGAAAGTGAGGTTTAGGGACATAGAAATGTGCCTTGTAGTGCTTGAGTGAATGTAGTGAAATCGGTTTCCTGATCTTGTAGCTCGTTCGCTTGTAATTGCCTTTATAAGTTAGAGATTGAATAGTGATAGTTGTTGTTTTCCTGTTTGAACTGCCGTTACTTGTTTAATTGGAGTTATCGTGGCTATTAGTGATAGTTATGCTTTAAAAGTTAATTGAAAGTTAATGTTAGTTGTAGATGCTTGATATCTTGTTTATCTCTAATCTGTATTGCTGTGCTACTGCTCGTTGTCGCCTTGTATCGTGTCTTGTATTGCATAGTGTCAGGGCGGTGTGATAGGCCTCCCTAGCTCCGTGTCCTATTCCCTTTTCTCGCTTGGGTTGCCTCCCAAGGAGATTTGGGTCGTAGAATTGATGGATACTTCCGGGGTATTCCAAACTGGTGTTATAAGGTGGTTGCGTGCTTATTGTCATCGTTGTCAACATCAAGCTCGAGATTGATGTATCGCTCTTGAAATGGTACATTGCTCGTATGAGTGAACCATAGCCTTCAGAGTGTGGTATAGCTTTGAATGGTTGTGCTAATGCTTTCATGAATTACTTATTGTATTGATTGTTTGTCTTGATCGCTTCCTTTTCAGTTATATTGCTTAACTACCTTATTTGCATTGTACGACTTTCTTTCTCTCCAATTTGATATCTGTCTCGCCCTCACTGAGTATACGTGTTGTGTATACTCACTCCTCACCACCACATTTCAGGAAATGCCATGTTTGCTGGAAAGTACGTGATTTCGTGAAAGTTCGTGCTTGAAGAGTTGTCTTGCGTGCTATGTGGCTTGAGTTGTCAAAGATTCAAGATGTATGCTTTTATGTATTGTATGTATTTATTGTTAAAAGAAATGTAATCTAAATTAGCTAATTAGTTGAGGTAAATTGATAAGTTAGTTATGTAATCAGTTAGCATAGTTTAACTTCAATGCATGTTTGTAATGTTCCAAGGAAAAGAATTAGAATGGCATGATAGTTTATTTTATGCTGTAGCTTAGTATGGTTTAATTGTCTAGTTGAATGTACTTGTCAAAAATGAAAAGAGATAGGTTAGCTTTTAAATTTGAAATGTATGTATACTTGCTGAGTTTAATTGTTGAGAACCGAGGCTGGGATGGCCTTGAGGTAATTTTGTATGGTTGGACACGGTGTTGGTCCACTTATATGCTATCGCAGGTTTTACATTTTGCCTAGAAACAGGGGAGACTCCGTCCGTTTTCCCTGAAAATTATGCCCGGGTTTGGAATTGGGTTGTGATTAGATTCATTGATAGAACTCCTGGTCTCAAGAGGGATCGGGGTGCTACAGGTGGTATGAGAGCTTGTCTAGCTCATAAGCCGGGACAGGGTCCTCGGTCTAGTGGGTAATGGTCCTTGAATGTGTGCTTATTAAGTGTGTCTTGAAAGTGTATGCTTGTATGTGAGATTGTGTGTCTTGATCTGAATGTGTGCTCCTATGTGATACAGTTATGTGTTGTGTTAATTGTGTGCTAAGTAAAGTGAAGTGTCTAGTTGTGCATTGAATTGACCTATCAAATTGGCATCGTGAATCGGATTGATCTCGTGGATTGTTATTTGCTTGGAGTATTGCTTGTGATGTGTGTATTAGAATGTCTTGAATTAGCTATGACGTGATTTGAATTGATTATGTTGTGCTTGACATGATTGTCGTGCTTGAGAGACTTTGTTGAACAAATTATTTTGTAAACTTGCAGGCATAATAGCTTAAGGCATATGTATAGCTGTGATATATTGGCATTCATACATGTCCTATTGAAATGGTAAGTAAGTCCTCTTTCTTCCCTGAAGAAAGTAGTTCACTGCTGGCTTTTCAAGGTGTATGGATTGGCAGGAAATGAATGGCATTTGACTAGCATTTAATTGGGAATTGGTTTTTCCTTTTGGAGTTCGGTTATTGGCGAATCTCTATGGTCCTCCTCTGTGCTTAACAGTTGTGAAATAGTAGCTTTCTCTTGGGGTTTTATTTGGTTATTCTTTGGAGCATTCTTTGGTTTTCTTAATGGGTATTCTTTGGAGACTTCTGTTGGCATTTCTCGGTGGATTTGGCTATTGGGATTTCAATCGGCCTTACTGCACAGTATTATCTATGGTATATGTGTCTCGGTCTTTATTGGTATGACATTGGCATCCCTATTTAGAAATTCTTCAATGGCATTCTCTAGGATCCTTAGTGGCCATTTATTTAGTATTTACTTATTGGGCAAACTTGGCTACTTTCTTATTGGAGCATTGTTTCGGATATCTTCTTCAGTGTTCCTCAGTTGGTTTGGTATTTGGAGTTCCTATTAGACTTATTTTATAATACTACTTATGGTATTCTTTGAAATTCTTATTGGGCATTCTATTGGTATTTTCCTTATTGGCAAAGTTGTATGAAATTCTTATTTGGCGAATGGTGTTTATCCTTGGAGTTTTCATCCATCTGGGAAACTATGTTTATTATTCAACTTGGTTGTCTTATTGGGCACATTATATTTTCTATACTATTTCCTTTGACATTCCGCTCAGCATTTGATAGCAAAACTCAGAATCTAATTGGTTGTCCCATGGGATTATTATTTGGAAGGCTTCTTTGGAACTTTGGAAGTATATTTGATTGGGTTTCTTGGTATTTTCTTCAGCACTCTTAACAGGGAATTCTTCTATGAAATTCATGACCTACGGGATACTTCTTTGGACCTCTAGATGGAACCTTTGTTTGAGCTTTTATTTGGCTTCTTGCTTGGGAATTCTCGGGCAGTAATAGTTAGACTTCTATTGGAGATTCGTGCGTGGGATATACTTCTTGTCGTTATTGTGTGGTATTAATGACATCTACAGTATCTTTACTTTAGTCTTTATTGGTATTATCTCGACGCTCTTGGTTGGAATTTTATTCTTCTTCGATATTCGTGTCAACGGGATTCTTCAATCGATGAAGATTAGTCAGAATTGGATTTCAGATGATGCTGAGTTTTATTGGAAGAAGATTTGCGAGGACGCAATTGTTTTAAGTGGGGAGGATGTGATGCCCCGAACCCAACATGCATTTAATAGCACTTGACTGCATTTGATTAAATGTTTAATTAGTTAAATCAACCAATTTGCACTATTTTAATATTTCTCTTGGAAGCATTTAGTAGTTGTATATTGAATAATTAAAAGATTATTATCTATTTCTAATAATTATAGTAATTGAGTTTATTCTTTTGTGATTAATTAAGTGTCATCTTAAATGTTAGTGTTTAATTGTATTTGACTATGTGTTTATATTAACTTTCATTTGTAGCTTAATCTTAACTTTATAATTCTTAAAATATTCTAGAAATATTTAAATTAATTATTTTAAATGAATATTGATTACCTTGATTGTTGTGATTATTTTAATAATCGGTTTTGGTTGTCTTGCATTAAAATTACTCGGTTTTCAATTAAATGAGAAAAGTAACTCCGAGCCGGAGTGATTTGTCAACTATTCTACTATTCTACTTTTCAAAATTGTAGTTTTCTATTATTGCTCATCACTTTATCGGCGATCGTTTATTGATCGTTCGATCGTAGCTTTTTGGAGACGAGAGTTAGAGGAATATTTTCTGAATTTAGTGAATAGTGTTTTTGGCTTAAATTGAGTTAGTTTTAGTTGATTTTCATTTAATTGCATTGTTTTAACTTGAATTAGATTAAATAGCATCAAAATAAGCTAATTTGACCATTTTTAACTTGATTTTGACCAACTCTTTTTACTTTTAACCATTTTGCCCCTAAGGTTGTCATCTTTTATAAACAAAAGAAAAGAAAAAAAAATAAAACAAGGCAAAACATCACCATGGCCGAAACTCAAGGAGAAAGAAAAAAAAAACTTCTTTTGCATTTTTCTTCTACAATCTTGCATGGAATTGAACAAGGATCGAAGCTAGGGTTCTTGCGGGTCCTGGTCTTCAATCTATGTGACGGTTTTCATGTTTTTGTGCATTTTTATATGAATTTGATTTTTGAGTCAATTTTTCATATTTGATATTTATCGCGTTATAATGCCTGTTATTGCTAGAAATAGCTTCCTTAGGGTTCGTAGAGTATTGCTTGTTAGCTATTTAGCAATTTCTACGGTTGAAATTGCGTATTTGAATTAGGGAAGAATATGAATAGTAAAAATAAATAGTAAAACCTTAGATTTTTGAATATTTGATCCGTATTGCGATTTCTTGATTTGGATAGGTGCCATTAATGCTAGAAAGATAAAATGTGCAATAAAAACGGATCGGCATTTGTTAAAATTGGAAATTAGACAAAGAAACGTAAAGGGGCCGTTTGACCAAAAGTTGACCGTGCTCGAATTGAGTTGGGGGTTTTGCAATTTGGGGCATGGAAGCACTTTTGGCGCTGTTGTGGTGTTGATTGAGTGACCGGTTAGCATAGCTGTAGTTTAAACCCAGAAGGTGGACTTTCGGACTTCGGTTGGGAAAGTGAGGTTTAGGGACATAGAAATGTGCCTTGTAGTGCTTGAGTGAATGTAGTGAAATCGGTTTCCTAATCCTGTAGCTCGTTCGCTCGTAATTGCCTTTAGAAGTTAGAGATTGAATAGTGATAGTTGTTGTTTTCCTGTTTGAACTGCCGTTACTTGTTTAATTGGAGTTATCGTGGCTATTAGTGATAGTTATGCTTTAAAAGTTAATTGAAAGTTAGTGTTAGTTGTAGATGCTTGATATCTTGTTTATCTCTAATCTGTATTGTTGTGCTATCGCTCGTTATCGCCTTGTGTCGTGTCTTGCATTGCATAGTGTCAGGGCGGTGTGATGGGCCTCTCCGGGTAGCCTCGGGTTGCCGGTGTTGGTTGCCCTAACTCCGTGTCCTATTCCCTTTTCTCGCTTGGGTTGCCTCCCAGGGAGATTTGAGTCGTAGAATTGATGGATACTTCCGGGGTATTCCAAACTGGGATTATAAGGTGGTTGCGTTGTGAAACCCCATTTTTCTGCCTTAACTTGATTTACGTGCTTTGTCTCGTTTTGCGTGCATATGACCTGTTTATGTGCTATAGGGCCTAGAATGTTATAATTTTGATGTCAATACTCCTAATACGTGCTAAATGTGCATTCATGAAATTTTCATAAAAAACGGAGTCAGAAATTTTATCGTCGATTTTCAGTGAATAGTGTTTTCGAAACACGTCCGCTATAATTTTGAAACTGGTCTTTTTAACCCTTCTAGACCTAGTCCACGGACTTTAATAGACCTGTGTTTGATGAAAACGGTTTTAAAATCGGCTTAAGAATTTATTAGGGTTTTTACACCGACTTTTGCGAAAATCGAGTTTTAAGCCGACTCGGGTGGAATTCTTTGAATGTAAAACTTCTTGTCACCTAAAAATAATCCACTTGTGATATTTTGGGGGTTGCATAATTATTTTTAACTTGGTGAGCACTAAAATGCAATTAAAGTCATTAAAAACACAAAAATACCTATTAAAACTAACTTTGACTTTGCATTTTTTTAATTGACCAAGCTTTTTATTATATAATGTCATCAACACACACTCACACAACACAAAACACACTCCACAAACACACACAAAACCGTGGCTCCTTGGAGGAGAAAGATAAGGCATTTTCAAAGCATTTTTCTCACAGATTTTGCGTTTCAAAGCCGAATTGAGTGATTCAAAGCTTGAAATTGATTGTTTGGCATCCATTCTACACATTTCTTGCATCAAAACACATCAAAGGTGAGAGAAAAATTCTAGATCTCAAAATGTCATTTTTGTGTTTTTGCGTATAAATGAAGATTGAACCGTTAGAATTGTAATCTGATGTTAGATTATTGCTCCTTGCATGCTAGGGATCATTATATACTAATACTACGAGTTTCTGTCGGATATAGCATAATTTTTATTTTCTGGGTATTTAATTTTGAATAAAATGTTCAAAGTTGATTTAATTGAGTTGTGTTGATCGAAATCGATTGCCGTCGATTTCTAAATACTTGATAATTACGTGTTAGCGCTGTTGTAATGCCGAATTTTCGATTACATTGTTTGTGTGAAAATCCGGAAAATCCAGCCATGACGTCATAGGGTTTTAGGGTTATCGGGCATGGTATGGAGGTGTTATGGTGGATTTCCGAGAGGGCTAATGTAGTAGGTTGAATGGGTGAGTGATAGGAACTGATTTGGCAATGTTTGGATTAGTAGATTGTAAGTTATGAATTTTAGAAGTTTAGGTTGTCATTCTTTAATTTCTTGAACGATGCCTTAGATGGTTAGGTAGTGTTCGAGTGATGAATGGTGAGTTGTTGTTGAGTAATTTAGAGTTTAATTATGTATATTATGCATGTCCGGTTAGATGGCCTACTTTGTCATCTAACTACGTTGTTTGATGTTTAATTTAATATTGATGTTATATTGATGTTATATTGATGTTATATTGATGTTATTGATTGATTATTATTGAATGCGGGAATCGGGCACTCTTGTTGCTGATCTCCCAATTGATTGATCGATTTATGCTTGCATGATGATTGATGAATATGGAGCCTTGGTATGTGTGTGCCACCTCTCGGGCAGCGTCGGGCTGTCGGGTTGAAACCGGCATGACTGCCATAGGCTACCCCCAGCTCGCATGACGGAGATGTCATGGAGGGAAGGGGATAGTGAGGTACCTCGGGTGCGTGAGTAATGGGGAGTTATAAGAAGAACGGTTGAGATCGTGATGGCGTTTGGAGCTACACCAAATAGAGTATCCTTCATTGAATGGTCATATAGTTATGTGATGATAGCTTTATTTATGTTATTATGTTGTTGTGTGTTTACTTGCTCAAAGGACTAAATCCAAGGAGCGTAGTGAATACTGTCGAGATCTATCGGATCCTCACTGGGCTTATGTATATAAGCTCACTCTCTATTAATGCATGCTTACAGGTGTTACAGAGCCGGATTACGGGTATGTGCCTCCTGAAGAGGAGAATGTGGAAAATGTGCTTTACGTGGACGAGTCATATGTTCCCGAGTCTTATCCATGATTATATGTTGTTTAATGTCATGTATATTAGTTTAATAGACTTTTATATGCTTTGTGGTTCTTATTGTAATAGATGTTGGAAGATGATGATCCAAATGGTGTTAACTTAGTAGCTTTCTTTTGTCTATGGTTAAGTTGTAAATATGTCTCAACTTATTTTTGAAATGTATGATAAAGTTGAGGTATTGTATGTTATGTTGGAACGGAGGCGCATAACTATGAATGAGTTGATGAAAGAATATTTAATGTATGAAATAGTTGCGTTGTATGTTGTTGATTTAATTGTGGAGTTGGTTGGTGATTGTGGAGTTGGATGTATGTTGTTTTTAAGGGTTGGTTTAGAGCCCTGATGTTCATGTTACTGTCGTTATGTTGCCGAAATTCCGTTGCGTCCTGACTGATTGTAAGAGGGGTCGAGTTGGGGCGTGACAGTTTAAGTGGTATCAGAGCCAGGTTAGCTGTCAGCCGGGGTATCCTCGGAATGTGGGTAGTGGTCTAAGCATGCAAGTATGTATAAAGTGAAAGAAAAGTGAAACATATGTTAATATGTTTAAGTGATTAATTTACTTATGTGTCTAACTTTCTATGTGACCAGTATGCCTTGTGTGTTAAGTGAACTAATGTGGTCAATATGTTTTATGTGATAACGTGCTATACGTACTCAATGTGTTGTAATTAATGTGCATTATGTGATTAATGTGTATTATGTGACAATTGTGTTTTATGTGATTTTGTGCCTTGTGTGAAGTTAGTTGTTTATGTGCTTTTAATTGTTTATAACTAGCTTATGTGAAACAACGTGCTTTAGGTGTTCAATATACTTTAAGTGACCAATGTGAGTTACGTGATCAACTTGTCTTATGTGAAGTTTGTTGCTTATGTGACTTTAATTGTTTATAACTTACTTCTGTGATATAACCTGTTTATGTGATGTTGGCTTCTTATATGTTGAATTGTGTGTTATGTGATAATGTTGCATTGTATGATAATTGCGCATTACGTTATACTTGTATTTCATATGATATAGTTGCATACATGTTTTAACTCGTGAGTGACCTTTTAATGTCTAGGGTAGTTGTAAGAGCTTTCGGAAATAGAGATAGGCCATGATTTTGAATTATTATTATCCTAGAAGTTTATCAGTAAGATTTTAATTGTTATGCTTATGGATTTTAGTTTCGGCTTAGTGGATTGATCTTGATGTTCCTTTAGCGAGAATGAAGTTGTTCGAGGAAATAGTATTGTATCTTGATGATTATAATTACTTTTGTTGCCATGTTTAACTTGTTATTACTTGGAGATGGATCATAAGTTGAGGTTTCCATGAGGTTATCATTAGACACTTTTGGAGTCTCAACTCAGATTATACTTTCTTGAGGTTATTTTAGAATGAATTTATTTGAGAAATTAGTGATGTATATTTGTGAATGGAATGAAGTGTTGTATAACATGTGAATATTTCTACTATTTGGGATTGCTATATTATTAATGAATATTTTGGAGTTTTGATCTTTAGACCTTGGAAACAATTGGAGTGATTCCTGACTAAAGTTACTTTATTCGAAGATGTAATTGTTGGGAGATAGAATTATTTGAGGAAATAAGAATGCATTTTGGTGACTGAACATTTACTTGCCTACATTAAGCTTTTGAGTTCTAGGTGGTATGACTTTCTAAATTGTTGATTGATGATTCACTAGTGTTATAATGGGTTAATATGAATATGTATTGTGTTATCAGATTTTGGAGTCCTCATTAGTTAATCTTGTTGGGTAATCGGTGATTTATCTTGTTTAGTGATTGGTCTGGTACGGAATGTAAAATTTTGGAGTGATTTATCTTGTTTGGCGATTGTTATGACTCCTTAGATTCTCTAGATCTCCTTAGTGTCTTGTTTTGGAGGAAGATAGATTGTAGGATTTGACTTGTTGGTGTTTAAGTGTGTAGGTGGGACACCCCCTTTGTGCTTCCTATTCTATCAGTCTTATTATTCTTTTCTACTCTATTCTCACTTATTTGAGAGAGGGTTACACTTTTCTAGCCTATCAATTGTTCCTTGAATGTTTTGCTTATTGGATTAATGGATCCTATACTCATTTGACATTGCTTCTATTCTTAACATTCATATTTGCTTCTTATAGCAATGTCGCTTATTGGAGTTAAGGTTTGAGACTTCTATATTTCATTCTATATCTCCAGCCATTCGTTTCAGTATTTTATTTTATCATATTACTATTCATTTGGAAGTAATTTCACCTTTGGTATACCATTTTACTTATTCGATTTCACTTGTTTGATGTACTCCTTACCTAAGTACATCATTGTCATTCTTGTTGATCTTTGTTAATCCTATTGTTTTATTATTAAATCCAGAGTCATTACTTTGCTTGTAATTGCTCACTCAAAGTACTCGGCACTGTCCTATTGTTATCATTTCTTATTCGTACTTCTTTGGTATTGCGTGCTGAGATACTCTTGCCACTCATGTTTCTATTGAATTAATCATCTCTTATTTCTTAATTTCATTTCGCCTCAAGTACAACTTACTTGTTGGTTCCTTGAACAATTATCGAGAATTGAAATATCTACTTGTTCAGGAATTTTTGTTCAACATACTCAGCACTGTTTTGACTCGTCATCATCCTTTGTTCGTACTTATTTAACTGATAGGTGCTGAGACATTTCTTATCTTAGTTATCATGCTTCCTTATTAAACTATTAACCTCTTGATTCTCTAACTTGTTTGACCTCTTGCTCCCTTGATTGTTGGCTCAAATATGACTTTCCATATTCTTAATTCCTCGTAAATGTCATAAGAGCCATATTCTGACCAATGTCACTTTTGAGATATTTCTTTGATCAGTAATCATTCATGTTATCGTGATTGAGTTTTTAAAACCCTCGGGGTGTTCATAGAGCTCTTTTGTGTAGTAGGGGGTGATTGATAATTAGTGGTGTCATGCTAGGACTTTGGAGTTGCGATTTCTTTCATATGCAATATGATATTAGGTAGGAGAGAATTATGAATTGAAGATTGTCTTGGAACTATGATCATCAACTTGCAGTCAACAGAGGTTGTTCGTTTGAGGTCTTTGGTTAGGTATCATCCTAAGAGATAAATGAGAACTAAGAGAAGTATTATTAAGTGTAACGATTGAGGATTTAATTGTCTATCAATTCGAGAATTGCGCGGACGCAATTGTTTTAAGGAGGGGAGAATGTGAAACCCCATTTTTCTGCCTTAACTTGATTTACGTGCTTTGTCTCGTTTTGCGTGCATATGACCTGTTTATGTGCTATAGGGCCTAGAATGTTATAATTTTGATGTCAATACTCCTAATACGTGCTAAATGTGCATTCATGAAATTTTCATAAAAAACGGAGTCAGAAATTTTATCGTCGATTTTCAGTGAATAGTATTTTCGAAACACGTCCGCTATAATTTTGAAACTGGTCTTTTTAACCCTTCTAGACCTAGTCCACGGACTTTAATAGACCTGTGTTTGATGAAAACGGTTTTAAAATCGGCTTAAGAATTTATTAGGGTTTTTACACCGACTTTTGCGAAAATCGAGTTTTAAGCCGACTCGGGTGGAATTCTTTGAATGTAAAACTTCTTGTCACCT
The DNA here is from genome assembly GCA_037974665.1 of Ehretia macrophylla. NCBI lineage: Eukaryota > Viridiplantae > Streptophyta > Magnoliopsida > Boraginales > Ehretiaceae > Ehretia > Ehretia macrophylla. The sequence continues at coordinate 16,374,179 of CM075780.1, read as the reverse complement.
AAAAATAATCCACTTGTGATATTTTGGGGGTTGCATAATTATTTTTAACTTGGTGAGCACTAAAATGCAATTAAAGTCATTAAAAACACAAAAATACCTATTAAAACTAACTTTGACTTTGCATTTTTTTAATTGACCAAGCTTTTTATTATATAATGTCATCAACACACACTCACACAACACAAAACACACTCCACAAACACACACAAAACCGTGGCTCCTTGGAGGAGAAAGATAAGGCATTTTCAAAGCATTTTTCTCACAGATTTTGCGTTTCAAAGCCGAATTGAGTGATTCAAAGCTTGAAATTGATTGTTTGGAATCCATTCTACACATTTCTTGCATCAAAACACATCAAAGGTGAGAGAAAAATTCTAGATCTCAAAATGTCATTTTTGTGTTTTTGCGTATAAATGAAGATTGAACTGTTAGAATTGTAATCTGATGTTAGATTATTGCTCCTTGCATGCTAGGGATCATTATATACTAATACTACGAGTTTCTGTCGGATATAGCATAATTTTTATTTTCTGGGTATTTAATTTTGAATAAAATGTTCAAAGTTGATTTAATTGAGTTGTGTTGATCGAAATCGATTGCCGTCGATTTCTAAATACTTGATAATTACGTGTTAGCGCTGTTGTAATGCCGAATTTTCGATTACATTGTTTGTGTGAAAATCCGGAAAATCCAGCCATGACGTCATAGGGTTTTAGGGTTATCGGGCATGGTATGGAGGTGTTATGGTGGATTTCCAAGAGGGCTAATGTAGTAGGTTGAATGGGTGAGTGATAGGAACTGATTTGGCAATGTTTGGATTAGTAGATTGTAAGTTATGAATTTTAGAAGTTTAGGTTGTCATTCTTTAATTTCTTGAACGATGCCTTAGATGGTTAGGTAGTGTTCGAGTGATGAATGGTGAGTTGTTGTTGAGTAATTTAGAGTTTAATTATGTATATTATGCATGTCCGGTTAGATGGCCTACTTTGTCATCTAACTACGTTGTTTGATGTTTAATTTAATATTGATGTTATATTGATGTTATATTGATATTATATTGATGTTATTGATTGATTATTATTGAATGCGGGAATCGGGCACTCTTGTTGCTGATCTCCCAATTGATTGATCGATTTATGCTTGCATGATGATTGATGAATATGGAGCCTTGGTATGTGTGTGCCACCTCTCGGGCAGCGTCGGGCTGTCGGGTTGAAACCGGCATGACTGCCATAGGCTACCCCCAGCTCGCATGACGGAGATGTCATGGAGGGAAGGGGATAGTGAGGTACCTCGGGTGCGTGAGTAATGGGGAGTTATAAGAAGAACGGTTGAGATCGTGATGGCGTTTGGAGCTACACCAAATAGAGTATCCTTCATTGAATGGTCATATAGTTATGTGATGATAGCTTTATTTATGTTATTATGTTGTTGTGTGTTTACTTGCTCAAAGGACTAAATCCAAGGAGCGTAGTAAATACTGTCGAGATCTATCGGATCCTCACTGGGCTTATGTATATAAGCTCACTCTCTATTAATGCATGCTTACAGGTGTTACAGAGCCGGATTACGGGTATGTGCCTCCTGAAGAGGAGAATGTGGAAAATGTGCTTTACGTGGACGAGTCATATGTTCCCGAGTCTTATCCATGATTATATGTTGTTTAATGTCATGTATATTAGTTTAATAGACTTTTATATGCTTTGTGGTTCTTATTGTAATAGATGTTGGAAGATGATGATCCAAATGGTGTTAACTTAGTGGCTTTCTTTTGTCTATGGTTAAGTTGTAAATATGTCTCAACTTATTTTTGAAATGTATGATAAAGTTGAGGTATTGTATGTTATGTTGGAACGGAGGCGCATAACTATGAATGAGTTGATGAAAGAATATTTAATGTATGAAATAGTTGCGTTGTATGTTGTTGATTTAATTGTGGAGTTGGTTGGTGATTGTGGAGTTGGATGTATGTTGTTTTTAAGGGTTGGTTTAGAGCCCTGATGTTCATGTTACTGTCGTTATGTTGCCGAAATTCCATTGCGTCCTGACTGATTGTAAGAGGGGTCGAGTTGGGGCGTGACATGCGTGCTTATTGTCATCGTTGTCAACATCAAGCTCGAGATTGATGTATCGCTCGTGAAATGGTACATTGCTCGTATGAGTGAACCATAGCCTTCAGAGTGTGGTATAGCTTTGAATGGTTGTATTAATGCTTTCATGAATTGCTTATTGTATTAATTGTTTGTCTTGATCGCTTACTTTTCAGTTATATTGCTTAACTGCCTTATTTGCATTGTACGACTTTCTTTCCCTCCAATTCGATATCTGTCTTGCCCTCACTGAGTATACGTGTTGTGTATACTCACACCTCACCACCATATTTCAGGAAATGCCTTGTTAGCTGGAAAGTTCATGATTTTGTGAAAGTTCGTGCTTGAAGAGTTGTCTTGCGTGCTATGTGGCTTGAGTTGTCAAAGATGCAAGATGTATGCTTTTATGTATTGTATGTATTTATTGTTAAAAGAAATGTAATCTAAATTAGCTAATTAGTTGAGGTAAATTGATAAGCTAGTTATGTAATGAGTCAGCATAGTTTAACTTCAATGCATGTTTGTAATGTCCCAAGGAAAAGAATTAGAATGGCATGATAGTTTATTTTATGCAGTAGCTCAGTATGGTTTAATTGTCTAGTTGAATGTACTTGTCAAAAATGAAAAGAGATAGGTTAGCTTTTAAATTGGAAATGTATGTATACTTGCTGAGTTTAATTGTTGAGAACCGAGGCTCGGATGGCCTTGAGGTAGTTTTGTATGGTTGGACACGGTGTTGGTCCACTTATATGCTGTCGTAGGTTTTACATTTTGCCTAGAAACAGGGGAGACTCCGTCCGTTTTCCCTGAAAATTATGCCCGGGTTTGGAATTAGGTTGTGATTAGATTGATTGATAGAACTCATAGTCTCTAGAGGGATCGGGGTGCTACAGGGGGTAGTGGTCCTTGAATGTGTGCTTGTTAAGTGTGTCTTGAAAGTATATGCTTGTATGTGACATTGTGTGTCTTGATCTGAATGTGTGCTCCTATGTGATATAGTTATGTGTTATGTGTTAATTGTGTGCTAAGTAAAGTAAAGTGTCTAGTTGTGCATTGAATTGACCTATCAAATTGGCATCGTGAATCGGATTGATCTCGTGGATTGTTATTTGCTTGGAGTATTGCTTGTGATGTGTGTATTAGAATGTCTTGAATTAGCTATGCCGTGATATGAATTGATTATGTTGTGCTTGACTTGATTGTCGTGCTTGAGAGACTTTGTTGAATAAACTATTTTGTAAACTTGCTGGAATAATAGCTTAAGGCATATGTATAACTGTGATATATTGGCATTCATACATGTCCTATTGAAATGGTAAGTAAGTCCTCTTTCTCCCTTGAAGAAAGTGGTTCACTGCTGGCTTTTCAAGGTGTATGGATTGGCAAGAAATGAATGGCATTTGACTAGTATTTAATTGGGAATTGGTGTTTGCTTTTGGAGTTCGGTTATTGGCGAATCTCTATGGTCCTCCTCTGTGCTTAACAGTTGTGAAAGAGTAGCTTTCTCTTGGGGTTTTATTTGGTTATTCTTTGGAGCATTCTTTGGTTTTCTTAATGGGTATTCTTTGGAGACTTCTGTTGGCATTTCTCGGTGGATTTGGCTATTGGGATTTCAATCGGCCTTACTGCACAGTATTATCTATGGTATATGTGTCTCGGTCTTTATTGGTATGACATTGGCATCCCTATTTAGAAATTCTTCAATGGCATTCTCTAGGATCCTTAGTGGCCATTTATTTAGTATTTACTTATTGGGCAAACTTGGCTACTTTCTTATTGGAGCATTGTTTCGGATATCTTCTTCAGTGTTCCTCAGTAGGTTTGGTATTTGGAGTTCCTATTAGACTTATTGTATAATAATACTTATGGTATTCTTTGAAATTCTTATTGGGCATTCTATTGGTATTTTCCTTATTGGCAAAGTTGTATGAAGTTCTCATTTGGCGAACGGTGAAGAGGCCTCAGAGTTTGGTCTCGATATATTGTTCACCAGTTCGGTGTTTATCCTTGGAGTTTTCATCCATCTGGGAAACTATGTTTATTATTCAACTTGGTTGTCTTATTGGGCACATTATATTTTCTCTACTATTTTCTTTGACATTCCTTTCAGCATTTGATAGCAAAACTTGGAATCTAATTGGTTGTCCCATGGGATTATTATTTGGAAGGCTTCTTTGGAACTTTGGAAGTATATTTGATTGGGTTTCTTGGTACTCTTCAGCACTCTTAACAGGGAATTCTTCTATGAAATTCATGACCAGCGGGATACTTCTTTGGACCTCTAGATGGAACCTTTGTTTGAGCTTTTATTTGGCTTCTTGCTTGGGAATTCTCGGGCAGTAATAGATAGACTTCTATTGGAGATTCGTGTGTGGGATATACTTCTTGTCGTTATTGTTTGGTATTAATGACATCTATAGTATCTTTATTTTAGTCTTTATTGGTATTATCTCGACGCTCTTGGTTGGAATTTTATTCTTCTTCGATATTCGTGTCAACGGGATTCTTCAACCGATGAAGATTAGTCAGAATTGGATTTCAGATGATGCTGAGTTTTATTGGAAGAAGATTTGCGAGGACGCAATTGTTTTAAGTGGGGAGGATGTGATACCCCGAACCCGACATGCATTTAATAGCACTTGACTGCATTTGATTAAATGTTTAATTAGTTAAATCAACCAATTTGCACTATTTTAATATTTCTCTTGGAAGCATTTAGTAGTTGTATATTGAATAATTAAAAAATTATTATCTATTTCTAATAATTATAGTAATTGAATTTATTCTTTTGTGATTAATTAAGTGTCATCTTAAATGTTAGTGTTTAATTGTATTTGACTATGTGTTTATATTAACTTTCATTTGTAGCTTAATCTTAACTTTATAATTCTTAAAATATTCTAGAAATATTTAAATTAATTATTTTAAATGAATATTGATTACCTTGATTGTTGTGATTATTTTAATAATCGGTTTTGGTTGTCTTGCATTAAAATTAATCGGTTTTCAATTAAATGAGAAAAGTAACTCCGAGCCGGAGTGATTTGTCAACTATTCTACTATTCTACTTTTCAAAATTGTAGTTTTCTATTATTGATCATCACTTTATCGGCGATCGTTTATTGATCGTTCGATCGTAGCTTTTTGGAGACGAGAGTTAGAGGAATATTTTCTGAATTTAGTGAATAGTGTTTTTGGCTTAAATTGAGTTAGTTTTAGTTGATTTTCATTTAATTGCATTGTTTTAACTTGAATTAGATTAAATAGCATCAAAATAAGCTAATTTGACCATTTTTAACTTGATTTTGACCAACTCTTTTTACTTTTAACCATTTTTCCCCTAAGGTTGTCATCTTTTATAAACAAAAGAAAAGAAAAAAAAAATAAAACAAGGCAAAACATCACCATGGCCGAAACTCAAGGAGAAAGCAAAAAAAACTTCTTTTGCATTTTTCTTCTACAATCTTGCATGGAATTGAACAAGGATCGAATCTAGGGTTCTTGCGGGTCCTGGTCTTCAATCTATGTGACGGTTTTCATGTTTTTGTGCATTTTTATATGAATTTGATTTTTGAGTCAATTTTTCAGATTTGATATTTATTGCGTTATAATGCCTGTTATTGCTAGAAATAGCTTCCTTAGGGTTCGTAGAGTATTGCTTGTTAGCTATTTAGCAATTTCTACGGTTGACATTGCGTATTTGAATTATGGAAGAATATGAATAGTAAAAATAAATAGTAAAACCCTAGATTTTTGAATATTTGATCCGTATTGCGATTTCTTGATTTGGATAGGTGCCATTAATGCTAGAAAGATAAAATGTGCAATAAAAACGGATCGGCATTTGTTAAAATTGGAAATTAGACAAAGAAACGTAAAGTGGCCGTTTGACCAAAAGTTGACCGTGCTCGAATTGAGTTGGGGGTTTTGCAATTTGGGGCATGGAAGCACTTTTGGCGCTGTTGTGGCGTTGATTGAGTGACCGATTAGCATAGCTGTAGTTCAAACGCAGAAGGTGGACTTTCGGACTTCGGTTGGGAAAGTGAGGTTTAGGGACATAGAAATGTGCCTTGTAGTGCTTGAGTGAATGTAGTGAAATCGGTTTCCTAATCCTGTAGCTCGTTCGCTCGTAATTGCCTTTAGAAGTTAGAGATTGAATAGTGATAGTTGTTGTTTTCCTGTTTGAACTGCCGTTACTTGTTTAATTGGAGTTATCGTGGCTATTAGTGATAGTTATGCTTTAAAAGTTAATTGAAAGTTAGTGTTAGTTGTAGATGCTTGATATCTTGTTTATCTCTAATCTGTATTGTTGTGCTATCGCTCGTTATCGCCTTGTGTCGTGTCTTGCATTGCATAGTGTCAGGGCGGTGCGATGGGCCTCTCCGGGTAGCCTCGGGTTGCCGTTGTTGGTTGCCCTAACTCCGTGTCCTATTCCCTTTTCTCGCTTGGGTTGCCTCCCTGGGAGATTTGAGTCGTAGAATTGATGGATACTTCCGGGGTATTCCAAACTGGTGTTATAAGGTGGTTGCGTGCTTATTGTCATCGTTGTCAACATCAAGCTCGAGATTGATGTATCGCTCGTGAAATGGTACATTGCTCGTATGAGTGAACCATAGCCTCCATAGTGTGGTATAGCTTTGAATGATTGTATTAATGCTTTCATGAATTGCTTATTGTATTAATTGTTTGTCTTGATCGCTTACTTTTCAGTTATATTGCTTAACTGCCTTATTTGCATTGTACGACTTTCTTTCCCTCCAATTCGATATCTGTCTCGCCCTCACTGAGTATACGTGTTGTGTATACTCACTCCTCACCACCATATTTCAGGAAATGCCATGTTAGCTGGAAAGTTCGTGATTTTGTGAAAGTTCGTGCTTGAAGAGTTGTCTTGCGTGCTATGTGGCTTGAGTTGTCAAAGATGCAAGATGTATGCTTTTATGTATTGTATGTATTTATTGTTAAAAGAAATGTAATCTAAATTAGCTAATTAGTTGAGGTAAATTGATAAGCTAGTTATGTAATCAGTTAGCATAGTTTAACTTCAATGCATGTTTGTAATGTCCCAAGGAAAAGAATTAGAATGGCATGATGGTTTATTTTATGCAGTAGCTCAATATGGTTTAATTGTCTAGTTGAATGTACTTGTCAAATATGAAAAGAGATAGGTTAGCTTTTAAATTGGAAATGTATGTATACTTGCTGAGTTTAATTGTTGAGAACCGAGGCTCGGATGGCCTTGAGGTAGTTTTGTATGGTTGGACACGATGTTGGTCCACTTATATGCTGTCGCAGGTTTTACATTTTGCCTAGAAACAGGGGAGACTCCGTCCGTTTTCCCTGAAAATTATGCCCGGGTTTGGAATTAGGTTGTGATTAGATTGATTGATAGAACTCATAGTCTCTAGAGGGATCGGGGTGCTACAGGTGGTATGAGAGCTTGTCTAGCTCATAAGCCGGGACAGGGTCCTCGGTCTAGTGGGTAGTGGTCCTTGAATGTGTGCTTGTTAAGTGTGTCTTGAAAGTATATGCTTGTATGTGACATTGTGTGTCTTGATCTGAATGTGTGCTCCTATGTGATATAGCTATGTGTTATGTGTTAATTGTGTGCTAAGTAAAGTAAAGTGTCTAGTTGTGCATTGAATTGACCTATCAAATTGGCATCGTGAATCGGATTGATCTCGTGGATTGTTATTTGCTTGGAGTATTGCTTGTGATGTGTGTATTAGAATGTCTTGAATTAGCTATGCCGTGATTTGAATTGATTATGTTGTGCTTGACTTGATTGTCGTGCTTGAGAGACTTTGTTGAATAAACTATTTTGTAAACTTCTGGAATAATAGCTTAAGGCATATGTATAACTGTGATATATTAGCATTCATACATGTCCTATTGAAATGGTAAGTAAGTCCTCTTTCTCCCCTGAAGAAAGTGGTTCACTGCTGGCTTTTCAAGGTGTATGGATTGGCAGGAAATGAATGGCATTTGACTAGCATTTAATTGGGAATTGGTGTTTGCTTTTGGAGTTCGGTTATTGGCGAATCTCTATGGTCCTCCTCTGTGCTTAACAGTTGTGAAAGGGTAGCTTTCTCTTGGGGTTTTATTTGGTTATTCTTTGGAGCATTCTTTGGTTTTCTTAATGGGTATTCTTTGGAGACTTCTGTTGGCATTTCTCGGTGGATTTGGCTATTGGATTTCAATCGCCCTTACTGCACAGTATTATCTATGGTATATGTGTCTCGGTCTTTATTGGTATGACATTGGCATCCCTATTTAGAAATTCTTCAATGGCATTCTCTAGGATCCTTAGTGGCCATTTATTTAGTATTTACTTATTGGGCAAACTTGGCTACTTTCTTATTGGAGCATTGTTTCGAATATCTTCTTCAGTGTTCCTCAGTAGGTTTGGTATTTGGAGTTCCTATTAGACTTATTGTATAATACTACTTATGGTATTCTTTGAAATTCTTATTGGGCATTTTATTGGTATTTTCCTTATTGGCAAAGTTGTATAAAGTTCTCATTTGGCGAACGGTGAAGAGGCCTCAGAGTTTGGTCTCGATATATTGTTCACCAGTTCGGTGTTTATCCTTGGAGTTTTCATCCAGCTGGGAAACTATGTTTATTATTCAACTTGGTTGTCTTATTGGGCACATTATATTTTCTCTACTATTTCCTTTGACATTCCTCTCAGCATTTGATAGCAAAACTTGGAATCTAATTGGTTGTCCCATGGGATTATTATTTGGAAGGCTTCTTTGGAACTTTGGAAGTATATTTGATTGGGTTTCTTGGTATTTTCTTCAGCACTCTTAACAAGGAATTCTTCTATGAAATTCATGACCAGCGGGATACTTCTTTGGACCTCTAGATGGAACCTTTGTTTGAGCTTTTATTTGGCTTCTTGCTTGGGAATTCTCGGACAGTAATAGTTAGACTTCTATTGGAGATTCGTGCGTGGGATATACTTCTTGTCGTTATTGTGTGGTATTAATGACATCTACAGTATCTTTACTTTAGTCTTTATTGGTATTATCTCGACGCTCTTGGTTGGAATTTTATTCTTCTTCGATATTCGTGTCAACGGGATTCTTCAATCGATGAAGATTAGTCAGAATTGGATTTCAGATGATGCTGAGTTTTATTGGAAGAAGATTTGCGAGGACGCAATTGTTTTAAGTGGGGAGGATGTGATGCCCCGAACCCGACATGCATTTAATAGCACTTGACTGCATTTGATTAAATGTTTAATTAGTTAAATCAACCAATTTGCACTATTTTAATATTTCTCTTGGAAGCATTTAGTAGTTGTATATTGAATAATTAAAAGATTATTATCTATTTCTAATAATTATAGTAATTGAATTTATTCTTTTGTGATTAATTAAGTGTCATCTTAAATGTTAGTGTTTAATTGTATTTGACTATGTGTTTATATTAACTTTCATTTGTAGCTTAATCTTAACTTTATAATTCTTAAAATATTCTAGAAATAGTTAAATTAATTATTTTAAATGAATATTGATTACCTTGATTGTTGTGATTATTTTAATAATCGGTTTTGGTTGTCTTGCATTAAAATTACTCGGTTTTCAATTAAATGAGAAAAGTAACTCCGAGCCGGAGTGATTTGTCAACTATTCTACTATTCTACTTTTCAAAATTGTAGTTTTCTATTATTGCTCATCACTTTATCGGCGATCGTTTATTGATCGTTCGATCATAGCTTTTTGAAGACGAGAGTTAGAGGAATATTTTTCGAATTTGGTGAATAGTGTTTTTGGCTTAAATTGAGTTAGTTTTAGTTGATTTTCATTTAATTGCATTGTTTTAACTTGAATAAGATTAAATAGCGTCAAAATAAGCTAATTTGACCATTTTTAACTTGATTTTGACCAACTCTTTTTACTTTTAACCATTTTGCCCCTAAGGTTGTCATCTTTTATAAACAAAAGAAAAGAAAAAAAAATAAAACAAGGCAAAACATCACCATGGCCAAAACTCAAGGAGAAAGAAAAAAAAAACTTCTTTTGCATTTTTCTTCTACAATCTTGCATGAAATTGAACAAGGATCGAAGCTAGGGTTCTTGCGGGTCCTGGTCTTCGATCTATGTGACGGTTTTCATGTTTTTGTGCATTTTTATATGAATTTGATTTTTGAGTCAATTTTTCAGATTTGATATTTATCGCGTTATAATGCCTGTTATTGCTAGAAATAGCTTCCTTAGGGTTCGTAGAGTATTGCTTGTTAGCTATTTAGCAATTTCTACGGTTGAAATTGCGTATTTGAATTAGGGAAGAATATGAATAGTAAAAATAAATAGTAAAACCCTAGATTTTTGAATATTTGATCCGTATTGCGATTTCTTGATTTGGATAGGTGCCATTAATGCTAGAAAGATAAAATGTGCAATAAAAATGGATCGGCATTTGTTAAAATTGAAAATTAGACAAAGAAACGTAAAGGGGCCATTTGACCAAAAGTTGACCGTGCTCGAATTGAGTTGGGGGTTTTGCAATTTGGGGCATGGAAGCACTTTTGGCGCTGTTGTGGCGTTGATTGAGTGACCGGTTAGCATAGCTGTAGTTCAAAGGCAGAAGGTGGACTTTCGGACTTCGGTTGGGAAAGTGAGGTTTAGGGACATAGAAATGTGCCTTGTAGTGCTTGAGTGAATGTAGTAAAATTGGTTTCCTAATCCTGTAGCTCGTTCGCTCGTAATTGCCTTTAGAAGTTAGAGATTGAATAGTGATAGTTGTTGTTTTCCTGTTTGAACTGTCGTTACTTGTTTAATTGGAGTTATCGTGGCTATTAGTGATAGTTATGCTTTAAAAGTTAATTGAAAGTTAGTGTTAGTTGTAGATGCTTGATATCTTGTTTATCTCTAATCTGTAATGTTGTGCTATCGCTCGTTATCGCCTTGTGTCGTGTCTTGCATTGCATAGTGTCAAGGCGGTGTGATGGGCCTCTCCGGGTAACCTCGGGTTGCCGGTATTGGTTGCCCTAACTCCGTGTCCTATTCCCTTTTCTCGCTTGGGTTGCCTCCTAGGGAGATTTGGGTCGTAGAATTGATGGATACTTCCGGGGTATTCCAAACTGGGGTTATAAGATGGTTGCTTGCTTATTGTCATCGTTGTCAACATCAAGCTCGAGATTGATGTATCGCTCGTGAAATGGTACATTGCTCGTATGAGTGAACCATAGCCTTCTGAGTGTGGTATAGCTTTGAATGGTTGTATTAATGCTTTCATGAATTGCTTATTGTATTAATTGTTTGTCTTGATCGCTTACTTTTCAGTTATATTGCTTAACTGCCTTATTTGCATTGCACGACTTTCTTTCTCTCCAATTCGATATCTGTCTCGCCCTCACTGAGTATACGTGTTGTGTATACTCACTCCTCACCACCACATTTCAGGAAATGCCATGTTAGCTGGAAAGTTCGTGATTTTGTGAAAGTTCGTGCTTGAAGAGTTGTCTTGCGTGCTATGTGGCTTGAGTTGTCAAAGATGCAAGATGTATGCTTTTATGTATTGTATGTATTTATTGTTAAAAGAAATGTAATCTAAATTAGCTAATTAGTTGAGGTAAATTGATAAGCTAGTTATGTAATCAGTTAGCATAGTTTAACTTCAATGCATGTTTGTAATGTCCCAAGGAAAAGAATTAGAATGGCATGATAGTTTATTTTATGCAGTAGCTCAGTATGGTTTAATTGTCTTGTTGAATGTATTTGTCAAAAATGAAAAGAGATAGGTTAGCTTTTAAATTGGAAATGTATGTATACTTGCTGAGTTTAATTGTTGAGAACCGAGGCTCGGATGGCCTTGAGGTAGTTTTGTATGGTTGGACACGGTGTTGGTCCACTTATATGCTGTCGCAGGTTTTACATTTTGCCTAGAAACAGGGGAGACTCCGTCTTTTTTCCCTGAAAATTATGCCCTGGTTTGGAATTGGGTTGTGATTAGATTGATTGATAGAATTCACGGTCTCGAGAGGGATCGGCGTGTTACATATAATATCTAATGAAATATTAATTCTAGCTAACAACAATTAAAATATAAAATTTAAGTCACCAAACACTAGTTTTCACTATTTGTTGAGGACTAGAAACCACTCTCTAACTATCGCTCTCGATATGCGATGCACTTTGCGACAATAAAAAGTAACAATTTGATTTCAAAGAATTTAAGAAAATATAATTTTCAAAATAATAACCAAGAAAATTCCACATTCCGGGGCTCGGGTATTACATCATGAGTCTTGGTATGTGTGTACCTCCTCTTGGGCAGCGTTGGGCTGTCGGGTTGATAACGACATGACTGTCATAGATTACCCCCAGCTCGCCTGGGCAGAGGTGCCATGGAGGGAGGGGCTAGTGAGGTACCTCGGGTGCATGAGTAATGGGGAGTTATAAGAAGATGGTTGAGATCGTGATAGCATTTGAAGCTATACCAACTAGAGGATCCTTATTGACTGGTTATTATTATTGTTGTTCTTATATTGTTATTGATATTTATTATGTATTTACTGCTCAAGGGATGATTTCCAAGGAGTATAGTAAATACTTTTAAAAGATCTATCGAATCCTCACTGGGCTTGTTTTATATAAGCTTACTCTCATTCGTTATATTCATACAGGTGTTACTGAAGAGGAATACGAGTACGTGCCTCAAGAAGCTAAGAATGTGCTTTATGTGGACGAGTCTTATATGCCGGAGTCGTTGCCATGAGTTTTCTTAGTTGTTGTAATATGTTATATTGTATAACTTACTTAATTATAAGACTTATACTATGCTAGTTTAGTAGTCTTCCTTTTGAACATGATTTGGTTGCTAGACTGGTGTATAATATATTTTGTAATGTATAATATAACCTATGTATGATGTTAGAACGGAGGCGTCTAACTTATGGATGAAATGGTGAAAGAATGTTTAAAGTTTATTCCGATTACATTGTATGTTGATAACCTGATTGTGGAGTTGGTTGGTGATTTGTGGATTTAGTTGTATGATGTTCTAAAGGGTTGGTTTAGAGCCCTGATGCCCGTGTTACTATTGATATACTGCCGAAATTCCGTTACGTCCTGGTTGATCATAGGTGGGGTCGAGTTAGGGCGTTACAAGGGGATCTCTACTCTAATCAAGAAATCTCTTATTTATAAAAGATAGAGCTCATGCCTCTGTTCTTGAAGATGGAGGGCTCTTAGCCGGAAAAGGCGCTATCCAGTCAAGGGTCAGGGAATGAATCAGAGCAAGCAACGTTTATTCAACTTCCAGCTACGAGCATTAAAGGGCGAGGGCAATCAATGAGGTTAGACTCTAGTCTAGAATCAAGAGAGCAGAATCCAGGCTTAGGATGAACGCTGGCGCCATGCTTAACACATCCAATTCGAACGAAGTTTTGTTAGTTTTTAGATTCCGTAAGTAACTCTGTGCTAAGGGAATAAGAAAATGAAATACGAACAACGACGCTTGTTGTAATAAATCGACTTTCATTCTAGTTCTTGCTCCAACATGAAAGTTCCATTTTAGGGTCCACTGACTATGATACTTTCTGTTTTGTCGAGCCCTACTTTGGTCTTTGGTTTGATGGTTATACGTACTAAAAATCCGGCACATTCTGTTTTGTTTCCCATCCCAGTCTTTCGCAACACTTCAGGTTTACTTCTTTTGTTAGGTCTCGACTTCTTCGCTATGATCTTCCTAATAGTTCACATAGGAGTTATAGTTGTTTCATTCCTATTCGTTGTTATGATGTTCCGTATTCAAATAGCGGAGATTCACAAAGAAGTATTGCGCTATTTACCAGTGAGTGGTATTATTGGACGGATCTTTTGGTGGGAAATGTTCTTCATTTTAGAAAATGAAAGCATTCCATTACTACCAACCAAAAGAAATACGACCTCTCTGAGATATACGGTTTCTGCCGGAAAGGTACGAAGTTGGACTAATTTGGAAATATTGGGCAATTTACTTTATACCTACTATTTCTTCTGGTTTTTGGTTTCTAGTCTTATTTTATTAGTAGCCATGATTGGGGCTATAGTACTGACTATGCATAGGACTACTAAGGTGAAAATGTAACACCCCGTTCCCTCTCGAGACCAGGAGTTCTATCAATCAATCTAATCACAACCCAATTCCAAACCCGAGCATAAAATTTAGGGAAAACAGACTGAGTCTCTCCTATTTTTAGGCAAAATGCAAACTTGCGACAGCATATAATTGGACCAGCACCGTGTCCAACCATACAAACACCTCAAGGCCATCCGAGCCTTGTTTCTCAACAATTAAACACAACAAGTATATATACATTTCCAGTTTAAGAACTATCCTATCTTTTCTCATCTTTGACAAGTACATTCATGCTTGGCAATTAAACTATACTAACCTATTGCATAAAATAGACTATCATACCATTCTAATAAACCTAGTTAAGTTAATTACATAACTTTTAACACTAAATACATACAATACATGAAAACATACATCTTTGCATCTTTCTACAATTTAGCCACATAACATGCAAGACAACTCTTCAAGCATGAACTTTCACGTAACCACGAACTTTCCAGCTAACATGGCATTTCCTGAAATGTGACGGTGAGGAGTGAGTATACACAACACGTATACTCAGTGAGGGCGAAACAGATATCGAGGTGGATAGAAAGAAGATCGTGCAATGCAAATAGGTATAGTTAAGCAATATAATCAATAAGAAAGCATTCAATATAAACGACAATACAATAAACAATTAAAGAAGACATTAATACAACCACTCAAAGCTATACCACACTTTGAAGGCTATGGTTCACTCATACGAGCAATGTACCATTCCACGAGCAATACATCAATCTCGAGCTTGATGTTGACAACGATGACAATAAGTGCGCAACCACCTTATAACTTTCACTAGGTGTACTCCGGATGTACCCCGACACATCTACGACCCAATTCTCCCAGGGCGGCACCCCTAGCAAGAATGGGAATAGGACACGGAGCTAGAGCAACCAACCTTGGCAGCCCGAGACTGCCCAGAGAGGCCCATCATTCACGCGCCTGACACTATGCAATGCAATACGAGATACAAGCAATAAACGAATGATAGCACGAAAGTGCAGATTAGTGGCGATAAACAAGATATCAAGCATTTACAATCAATAATAGCATTCAATTAACTTTTCAAGCATGATTATCATTAATATCAACAATAACATCAATCAAACAAGTAATAGCAGTTCAAACACGAAAACGACAAGTATCACTATTCAATCTCTAACTTCCAAAGGCAATTACGAGCAAACAAGCTACAGGATTAGAAAACCGATTTCACTACATTGACTTAGGTACTACAAGGCACATTTCTATATCACGAAACCTCACTTTCCCAACTGAAGCCCAAAAGTCCACTTACCGCATTTGAACTATAGCTATGTTAACCGGACACTCAATTAACGCCACAACAGTGCCAAAAGGGCTTCCATGCCCTCAATAGCAAAACCCCCAACTCAATTCGAGCACGGTCAACTTTTGGTCAAATGGCCCATTTACGTTTCATTGTCTAATTTCCAATTTTAACAAAGGCCTATCCGTTTTTATTGCACATTTTATCTTTCTATCACTAATGGCACCTATCCAAATCAAGAAATCGAAATTCAGATCAAAATATGAAATTCTATGGTTTTACTATTCAAAATCACTATTCATTGTTCTTCTCCAATTTCAAATTTACGTTTCTAGCTGTAAAAATCTCTAAATAACTATCAAACAATGCTCTACGATTATTATAGAACCTAATTCAAGCAACAAAAGGCATTTAAACACAATATATAACAAATCTAAGAAATTGAAACAAAATTCAAATTTCATTTAAAATGCACAAAAGCATGAAAACCCTCACAGAGATTGAAGACCAAGACCCGCAAAGACCCGAGCCACGATCCTCGTCCGATTCCACACAAGATTTTGGCCTAAAAAGGCAAAATCAATTTTTTCTTTCTTTTCCTTGGACCTTCGGCCATGGGAGGACAAAATGGGCATTAATGGATTTGTTTTGTTTTGATTTTTGCCTTGTTTTATTTATAAAAGATGAAAAAGGGCATTTTGGTCATTTTGCAAGGTCAAGCTTAAGTAAAAATATGGTCAAACAAGCTCATTTTGATGGCATTTAATCTATTCCAAGTTAAAACAATGCAATTTTAATGAAAACCAACTAAAACTAGCTAAATTAAACTAAAAACATTTTTCACTAAGTCCGATGAATATTTCTCTAACTCTCATTTTCGAAATGCTACGATCGAACGGTCAATAAACGATCGCTAATCAAATGATGAGCAACAATATAAAACTATAATTTTTTTGGAAAGTAGAATAGTAGAATAGTTTAAAATTCACTTCGGCTCGGAGTTACTTTTGTCATTTAATTGAAAACCGAGTAATTTAATGCAAGAGAATAAAACCGATTATTTAAATAATCAAAATAATCAATATTCATTTAAAAATAATAATTAATTGAACTATTTCTAGAATATTTTAAATAATTATGAAATTAATGCTAAGATACGAATGAACAAGTTAATATAAACACGTAATCAAATGCAATTAAAAACTAACATTTAAGATGACACTTAATTAAATACAAGAAAGTAAATCCAATTACTATAAATAATAAAAATAGGTGATAATCTTTTCGTTAATCAATATAAAAATTATTGAATGCTTCTAAAAGAAATATCAAAATAGTGCAAAATGGATGATTAACTAATTAAACACTTAATTAAATGCAGTTAAATGCTATTAAATGCATGCCGGGTTCGGGTTATCACAGAAAAGACAGGATGTATTATGATGAAATACTATTGATTTTAGGAGGACTATAATGAGGAGGACGACAAACCCACTCACGATCTACTAAAGGGAAAGTAGCATCGATATTGGTTCAAATCCAATTCGTCTGATAGCCTTCTTGGTCATATAGATGTCTTGACGCCGACATTCTCTCGTTTTGGATGACTGTCCTATCATAGTGAATGGAAGGGTAAAGTCTTCTTCAATCTCTTACACAAATGATAGAAGCCAATATGTAGCTTAACGACTCAAGTCGATAGTGATCTTGGCATCCGTGCCGGTTTTTCAAAAGATGAGATCTTTATTACTTGAAGTAGATCCTGCCAAAAAACAGGAGGATTAGAGGGCTTTGAGAGAATATTTAAGACTTCATTTTCTACTATTTTTTTCACTCCCTCGATATACATTATTTCAATCACCGAAAGTCGAGACTAGGTATTAGTGAAATGGAGCTTCTGACTCAATTGAAGAAAGAGAAGTGAAAGTCTATTTCTTCCATAATGGAGGATTTCTTCCTTACGCGCCTAAAGACCTGAAGTACTTTTGACATTAGTTATGGTTAGGGGTCTACTTATATTCAATGGAATTCCATCCATTCCATCAATGTTTAGGAAAATAACATACCTTGATGCTGCTGATGAAATCAAATTACTCCTTCCAATATGAATTGCCTATAGTTTTGTTAGACTAAGCGATATCTTCTTTCTTGCTTGCTTATAGTTTCATATTAGGCTTAATTCCTCCTATTAGATGATATCGGATTTTCTATCTATCTGAAACTCTAGCTTTCGAAATTGAAAAAGGCTAGGCCAATTCCAGAGGTAAATGAAAGGCTTTGGTATTTAAAATGTAAGTAAAAAGGCTTTCTTAACTTGGTATCCTATCATAACTTTTTTTTCAGGGTAAGTTACTGCTTTTTTTTTTTATTCAATTCATGTTATTTAAAACCTTATTTTATCTATCCATCATTTATTAGACCTATCTGCTTTTATTTATTTGAACAGGTGCTTGACTTGATGGGAGAATTTCCTTAGAATGATTATTTCCTCTCGGGCACATGCACATGTAAACCCCAAGGTCTGGTTGGTTATGTATCACCTGCTTTGGTCAATCACACATGCCAGCATCCAAGTGAATTTGAGAGTGTCACGCCCCAACTCGACCCCACCTACAATCAGTCAGGACGCAACGGAATTTCGGCAGCATAACAATAGTAAATAGATTTTCGAGGTTCTAAACCAACCTTATTAATAACATTAAACATCCAATTCTATAACCATACAAACAACAACACCTCAACAGCATAACAACACACAACATAACTGTAATATACAATAATCAGTCTTCGTTATCTGCCTCCGTTCCAACATAACATACAACACCTCAACCTTATCATACATTTCAAAAAAAGTTGAGACCCATCTAACAACTTAACCATAGACAAAAGAAAGCCACTAAGTTAACATCATTTGGATCATCATCTTTTCAACATCTATTACAATAAAAACCATAAAGCATATAAAAGTCTACTAAGCTAATATACATGACATTAAACAACATAGAATCATGGATAAGACTCAGGAACATATGACTCGTCCACGTAAGGCACATTTTCCTCCTCAGGAGGCACGTACCCGTAATCCGGCTCTACAACACCTGTAAGCATGCAATAATAGAGAGTGAGCTTATATACATAAGCCCAGTGAGGATCCGATAGATCTCGAGCAAGGTCTACTAAACTCCTTGGAATTATCCTTTGAGTCAGTAAACACACAATAACACAAATAATACTATCATCACATAGCTATATAACCAATCAATAAAGGATACTCTATTTGGTGTAGCTCCAAACGCCATCACGATCTCAACCGTTCTTCTTATAACTCCCCATTACTCACACACCCGAGGTACCTCACTAGCCCCTCCCTCCATGACACCTCCGTCATGCGAGCTGGGGGTAGCCTATGGCAGTCATGCCATTATCAACCCGACAGCCCAACGTTGCCCGAGAGGTGGCACACACATACCAAGACTCCATAATCATCATCAATCATCAATCAATCATCAATCAATCAATTGGGAGATCAGCAACGAAAGTGCCCGATTCCCGAACTCAATAATAATCAATCAATAACATCAATATAACATCAATATTTAATTAAACAACAAACAACGAAGTTAGATGACGAAGTAGGCCATCTAACCGGACATGCATTATATACACAATTAAACCCTAAATTACTCATCAACAACTCAACATTCAACACTCAAACACAACCCAACCATCTAAAGGAATCGTTCAAGAAATTAAAGAATGACAACCTAAACTTCTAAAATTCATAACTTACAATCTACTAATCCAAACATTGCCAAATCCGTTTCTATCACTCACCCATTCAACCTACTACATTAGCCCTCTCGGAAATCCACCATAACACCTCCAAATCATGCCCGATAACCCTAAAACCCTAGGATGTCTTGGCTGGATTTTCCGGATTTTCACACGAACAATGTAATCGAAAATTCGGCATTACAACAGCGCTAACACGTAATTATCAAGTATTTAGAAATCGACGGCAATCGATTTCGATCAACACAACTCATTTAATTCAACTTTGAACACTTTAATCAAAATTAAATACTCGGAAAATAAAAATTATGCTATATCCGACAGAAATGAGTTTTACGGACAAAAACCAAGTTTTTATTTGAAAAATTGGATTGAAAAGCTTTGAAATCTCTTTTCTTTTTATCTCCTTCTCCCTCTCGGCAATGTGTGTGTTTGTGATGGTGTTTTTGTGTTGTGTGAGTGTGTGTAGGTGATATAAGCTTATATGGTCAATAATTAAATAAAGTCAAAGTTAATTTAAATTGGTATTTTTGTGTTTTAATGACTTTAAACTCATTTTATTGCTCATCAAGGCTCAAAATAATTATGCAACCCCCAAGATATCTCAAGTGGATTATTTTTAGGTGACAAGAAGTTTTACAATCCAACAACAATTCCACCCGAATCGGCTTAAAACTCGATTTTCGCAAAAGTCGGTGTAAAAATTCTAATAAATTCTTAAGCCGATTTTAAAATAGTTTTCATCAAACACAGGTCTATTAAAGTCCGTGGACTAGGTCTAGAAGGGTTAAAAAGACCAGTTTCAAAATTTTAGCGGACGTGTTTTGAAAATACTATTCACTGAAAATCGACGATAAAATTTCTGACTCCGTTTTTGATGAAAATTTCATGAATGCACATTTAGCATGTATTAGGAGTATTGACATCAAAATTATAACTTTCTAGGTCCTATAGCACATAAACAGGTCATATGCACGCAAAACGAGGTATAGCACGTAAAACGAGATAAGTAGGAAAGTGGGGTTTCACAGAGAGTATTCTCCCGGTAAGCTTCTCAAAAACCCAAGAGTTGGGCACGGGATTGGCTAGAAAGAAAGTTGGGCAGCCAGCAGCTATGAGCTTAAAAGCTAGGAGTTATCCTATCTTCCAGATCGAATTTTCGGATGTGATGCCTGATAACCTGGGGTAAGAGTAGCAAGAGTTGACTTCCTAAAATGATAACAACCAGGGATGTCTAGAGAACTTCTCCTCGATTAGCTATAGAAAGAGCTAGAAAGTCATTTCGTTCTGTCTGGTTTGAGACCGGGTACAACGTCAGACGGTATCCTACTAAGTGGAGCAGTCTTAAGAGCTAATCTGCCTTGATAATGAATTTCTAATTTCCTTCTGGCTGAGGGTACAATTGCATTTGAGTTACTAAAGTACTGTAGTCAGGTAATAGTACTACACTGTCTAAAAAAAGCCTTCTATCGATAGAGTGAATGCTATACTCCCTTATGTCATTAGTTTTAAAGCTCGGTTATAAATAGATAAATGGTCAAAGAATCGATAACTCGAGAAAGACACTAAAATAGGTATTCCTTCTCAAGTGCAAGAACTTCTATTAAGATTAAAGGCACAAAAGATAGGATTGAAACAGCAAGATAGGTTTTTCTTCCAGAGGTTTGCAAGATAGGGGTTACCTTTTGGAAATGGTGACTCTTCCACAAGTAGAGATGAGGCTTTATCCGCTGCTACTAATTATTCTTATTTTTGATTTTATTTTTTAATGTCGAAAGAGCTTTTGATACCTGCTTAATCTTCGAGTGCTATGCTTGCTTCTCTTGCATAAATTTGAATGAATTTGAATTGCATCACTAGTCTTTCTCTTCAACTCCGTTTCCAGAATGGAGAAGTTGTGTGTGGATTGGCGTAAAAAGCCAGATCTTATTTCGTATGCCTTAAAAACGAAATGTTAGGGAGATCCAGGGTTTGACTTTGGCCACCGTGTCAACTCTTCCCGCCAAGAGGAGTTATCAAATCATTGGCTTTAGACAGCGATTTCTTTGATGTCTGTAGGAGGAGAGTTATTGCTTAATCCGTAGTTATACTGATTTAGGAGTAGGTCTTGGCTCTGAAGGCTTTTTTTCTCGATTCTTTGTCCTCTAATTCCCGTTTATTCTAAGTCTATGGTAGAGCCAGAGCTCGGGAAGGTTCTCCATGACAAATGAGAAATGCTTTTTGGTCCTTTAGTATTTAGTAGTAGTCACTCACAGCCCTTTTCATTTAAAGAAGAACTCCGTAGTTTATTAGTTGTATCCGAGGTTCAAAGCCCTGCTCATAGAAGGGATGGAGACAACTACTTTTAGAATGAGAGAGTCATGGACCAATGCAATGAATATGGACTTATAACAAGAAGGATTATCAACATATCATTCTAATATAAATTAGGAGGACAACCATCCATCGCTATTAAGAGAGCAAAGTCTTCTTTAAAGCCACATGATATAACTTAGTATAAACTACCATGCCAATCTCCAATATTGAAATTGGAAACCTAGGGCCTCTTCTCGTTTAACTTTTAAAGCATGTCAGAATGGTGCTTGCAAGCCTTAAAAAGGGGCCAGTTAATGATTGCTTGGGAATTCCTACCTTTTTTTTAAGAAATGTTCAAAAAACATACCAAAGCAATCTGCGAGACACCATATTTTGTCTTTACCTCGATTTGCGTGAGTTGACCTGTTTATCTGTTATATGAGTTAGAATGTGTTAAATATATGATTTATATTCCTAATACATGCTATATGTGCATTCATGAAATTTTCATCAAAATCGGCACTAGAAATTTTATCACTGGTTTTAGTGAATAGTATTTTGAACACCTATCCGCTAAAATTTTCACAGGGGTGTTTTAAACGTTTTAAAACCTAGTCCTCAGGTATTAATAGACCCGTGTTTGATTAAAATGAATTTGGAATCGGTTTTGAAATTTTAAAGGTTTTTACACTTTCTTTTCCAAAAATCGAGTTTTAAGCTGACTCGGGTGGAAATGTTTAAATGTAAAACTTTTTATCATCTAAAATATATTATCTAGAATTAGTCTAAGTGTCAATTTAATGTTTGATCAATAAATAGTCTAAAAATAGAATTAAAAGACAAGAAAATACTAAAAATAAACTAGTTTCCACCTTTGACTTTCTTTTAATTTAGTTGACCTTGAGTATATTAGCATCAACACACAATAGAAAGCTCACAAAACACACTCACTCGCACACACAAGGCCGAGAGCATCATAGGAGAAAAAGGAAAGGTTTTTCTTCAAGTTTTCATAGGCAATTTTTCATTAAAAGTTGCAATTTAAGGCCAAACTTCATCATCCAAAGCTTGATTCTACTTGTTGGGCATTCATTGAGCATCTTTCTAGCTTCATAACACATCAAAGGTAAGAGAAAAATTATAGATCTCAAAATGTCATTTTTATATTTTTGCATATAATTGAATTTTGAACCGTTAGAAAGTTGAATTGATGTTATATTATTGCTCAGTGCATGCTAAAGGATCGTTTATATGTATTTATATAAGATTTGAACCGTTGTAGTATGCATTTCTATTTTCGAGTATTAAAAGTTGAGTATTTGACAATTTGTTGAATAAATGTTGATGTGGTTGTTCGAATTGCTTGCCGTTAGTTTGTAAAAGTTTGTTAAATACGTGGTAGTAATGTTGTAATGCCGAAATTTTGATTGCAATGTCGGTGTGAAAGTCCAGAAATTTCAGCCTTGATGCATTAGGGGTTTAGGGTTGCTGGGCTTGATGTGGATGGTTTACAGTTGGTTTCCGAGGGGGTGAATGTTGTTGATTGAGTGGGTGAGTGATAGAAATTGATTTGGAGGTTATTGGATTAGTAGAATGTAAGTTATGACTTTTAAAAGTTCGGGTTGTCTTTCTTTAAAATGTTGAAATATGCCTTTAGATGTTTGGATGGTGTTAGAGTGATTAAATTGTGAGTTGTTGATGGTTAGATTAGGGTTTGGTTGTGTATCTAATGCATGTTAAGTTGGGTGGCCTACTTTGTCATCTAACTTAGTTGTTTGTTGTTTATTTGATTAGTTGTTGATATGTTGTTGAAATGATGATTATTGATTGATTATTGTTGAACCGGGAGATAGGAAACCTACTTTATTGTCCTCCTGTGATAATTGATTATTGATGAATCGGGAGATAGTCAACGTGAAAGGTTGTCCTCCTGTGATAGAATGTTTATTATTACTGTTGAGTCTTGTTATGTGTATGCCACCTCTCGAGCAGCATTGGGCTGTAGCGTTGAAACCGTATGACTATCATATGCTACCCCCAGCTCGCATAACGGAGGTGTCATGGAGGGAGGGGCTAGAGAGGTAGCTCGAGTGCGTGAGTAATGGGGAGTTACAAGAAGAACGGTTGAGATCGTGATGGCGTTTGAAGCTGCACCAACTAGAGTATCCTTTGTTGATTGGTCATTATAGTTAATGTGTTTATTTTGTTATTGATGATTATTGTGTGTTTACTGCTCAAAGAATGATTTCCAAGGAGTATAGTAAATACTGTTAGAGATATATTGAATCCTCACTGGGCTTGTTTTATACAAGCTCACTCTCAATTATTGCATGCATACAAGTGTTACCGATCCAGATTACGGGTACGTGCCTCCAGAAGAGGATTATGTGTCATATGTGGACGAGTCCTACGTGCCAGAGTCTTGTCCTTGATATATGATAATGTACTTTTGTTATATTGTATATTAACACTCATTGGTTTGTATTTATTTAGAAGTTTATGATATATAAGATGTTGTGGAGTTAATGGATTAAAAGTTGCTAGTTTAGTGGTCTTGTTTTGGAATATGATTAGGCTACTAAGTTGGTTATAATCTATTTTGGGAATGTATGTTATATAGTAAATGTATGATATTGGAACGGAGGAGTATAACTTATGGATGCAATGGTAAAGAATGTTTATTGTATATTATGATTGAGTTGTTAATTGTTGAATTATTGTGGAGTTGGATGTATGAGTTTTGAAGAGGTTGGTTTAGAGCCTCGATGTCCTAATTACTGTCGTTATACTGCCGAAATTCTGTTGCGTCATGACTGATCATAGGAGGGGTTGAGTTGGGGCATTACATTAAGTGGTTTTAGAGTGCATGTTTAGCTGTCAGCCGGGGTATCCTTGGAATGTGGGTTATGGTTTTAGCATGAAAGTATGTATGAAGTGAAAGAAAAGTGAAATATGTATTAATATGATTAAATGATTAAATGGTTATGTGATTTAGTGACTATGTGATTATGTGATCAATATGTTTATGTGATTGATACTTAAGTGATTTATGTGTTTTATGTGAGTTGTTGTTTATTTGCTAATAATTGTCTATAGCCTGTCTATGTGTTATAACTTGTGCTAACTCTTTGATTAGTAGAATGACTGGTAGACCAAGAACCAGAGGTAGGCCTGAGGTAGTTGACGAGGCACCGGGCTGAGAAAAGGGTGATGACCGTTTTGGTGCAGCCATGGATAAGATTGCAGAGATTTTGGTAGGGCAAGCACATATACTAGCAGGGCAGGCTGCCCAAGCATAGACGTTGCAGACTCAGTTGTTGAACGTTCAGGGTGGTTACCATGGGCGTGGTACGCTGAAGGAATTCTTAGGGTATTATCCGCTGAGATTTCAGGGGGAGCCAGATGATCGGAAGGAAAAAGTGTGGATTAATAAGATAGAGAAGATATTCGATCCTCTAGACTATACTGACGAGAGGAAAGTCACTTATGTTGTTTACTTGTTTGATGATGAGGCAGAGGAATGGTGGCGCACAGTGAGAGTCGGTTGGGAGGCAAGAGGTACTCTATATGTTTGGGATACCTTTTTGAGAGCGTCTCAAGCGAAATATGTCCCAAGGATTGCACGGGAAAGGAGGGAGGCAGAGTTCTTGTGATAACCCGAACCCGACATGCATTTTAATAGCACTTGACTGCATTTGATTAAATGTTTAATTAGTTAAATCAACCAATTTGCACTATATTAATATTTCTCTTGGAAGCATTTAGTAGTTGTGTATTGAATAATTAAAACACTATTACCTATTTCTAATAATTATAGTAATTGAAATTCTTTTCTTGTGATTAATTAAGTGTTATCTTAAATGTTAGTATTTAATTGTATTTGACTACGTGTTATACTAACTTTCATTTGTATCTTAATATTGACTTCATAATTCTTTAAAATGTTCTAGAAATGGTTAAATTAATTAATTTAGATGAATATTGATTACCTTGATTGCAGTGATTATTTTTAATAATCGGTTTTGGTTGTCTTGCATTAAAATCACTCGGTTTTCAAATGAAAGATGAAAGTAACTCCGAGCCAGAGTAAATTCTAAACTATGATGCTTTCCAAAAATGATAAATTTCTTAGATTCTTTGAGAATTAATTGTTACTTTTTTGTTGTTGCAACGTGCATTGCATATTGAGAGAGATAGTTAGGAAATGAATTCGAGTCCTCAGCAAATAGTGCAACTAGTATTTAGATGACTTAAATTTTATATTTTAATTGTTGTTAGCTAGAATTAATATTTCATTAGTTGTTTTAAGCTTAAAATGCACAAAATGAACTACTTTGACCATGTTTAGTTAGCATTGACCTAGGGGCCTTGACCATTTGATTTTGTATCACCTTATAAGCTTAAAACCTTGCAAAATAAATAAAAAAAACAGACCTGAAACAGCAGCAAGCTGGACGAAAATAAGAAGAGAGAAAAAAAAAAGAAATTCAACTTCAAATCTTCAATTCTTCGCGAGGGCTCGCACGGGGTGGTTTCCGAGGCATCCTACGAGGTTTTCCTAGCGTCTAGGAGCGTCCAAGGTGAGGGAAGCATGTTATTTGTCCATTTAAATGATATGTATGTCAACTTTGCAATTTTTAGATTTTATCCGTAGATTGTTGTTTAAAGCGTTTTGATGCTTCTAGAGTGTTCCTTGGCAATTGTAGAACGTGTATTTATAGCTTTTTAACATTTTCTATGGTTAAATGTTGAGATTGCAATTTAATTTGGATGTTGAATAGTGTTTGATGAATAGTAAACCCTTGGAACGATGAAGTTGTTCCGTTATGCTGTCCGTTGATGTAGAATTGTGCTAGGTGTGCTAGAATGCCTAAATGCATGGTTTGTTTGGGTTGCGTAAAGGAAAAAACGGGAATTAAGCCTTGGTTAAAGTCGGGGTCGTTTAGGTCGAGTTTGGTGTTTTCTTGTTTTGTATGTTGGCATTGTTTCGGGAGGCCATGGAAGCACTTCTGGTGTGACTATGGCGTTGGTTGGGTGTTTGGTTGATATAGTTGTAGTTCAAACGAGCAAAGGGGGAAACTGGGACTTTGCGTGGTTTCTAGGGTTAAGTGGGGTTTCTGGGTCTTTAGACGTGCCTTATGGTGACCTAAGAGGGTTGGTGAAGTCGGTTTCCAGAACTCGTGGCTCATTTGGAAATGGTAGCGTTTTGATAGTTGGGGCCGATTTGTGTTTTTGCTTGTTTTCTTGATTTTATGCCTATAGAATGCTTAGGGTTGCTTGAAATACTTGTTTGAATTGATTTGGATTGAAATGCTTAACAATTGTTGCTATTGCGTGCGAGAGTAACCTACTTTATTATTCTCCCACGTGTGGCTTTATCGTTTGTTTATCGCCTTGTATCGAGTCTTGCATTGCATAGTGTCTCGCGCGTGAGTGATGGGCCTCTCTGGGTAGCCTCGGGTTGCCAATGTTGGTTGCTCTAGCTCCGCTGCTATTCCCTTTTCTCGCTTGGGTTGCCTCCCAGGGAGTTTTGGGTCGTAGGTTGATGGATACTTCCGGGGTATTCCAAACTGGTGTTATAAGGTGGTTTGGGCCGGCGCGTCATCGTTAATGTCATCGGAATCGTGATTGGTACATTACTTGCTCGAGTGATCCATAGCCTTCAAAGTGTGGTATAGCTTTGATTGGTTGTGTTAATGCTTTTCTTAATTGTTTATTGTATTGTTGTATATATTGAATGCCTTTTATTGATTGTATTGCTTAACTATGCCTATTAGCATTGCACGATCTTCTTTCTCTCCAACTCGATATCTGTCTCGCCCTCACTGAGTATACGTGATGTGTATACCCACTCCTCACCACCACATTTCAGGAAATGTCATGTTAGCTGGAAGTTCGTGATTTCGTGAAAGTTCGTTGCCTGAAGAGTTGTCTTGCGTGCCTATGTGGCTTGAGTTGTCAAAGATGCAAGATGTATGCATTTATGTATTGTATGTATTTATTGTTAAAGGAAATGTAATCTAAATTAGCTAAATAGTTGAGGTAAATTGATAAGCTAGTTATGTAATCAGTTAGCATAGCTTAACTTCAATGCATGTTTGTAATGTCTCAAGGAAAAGAATTAGAATGGCATGATAGTTTATTTTATGCAGTAGCTTAGTATGGTTTAATTGTCTAGTTTGAATGTACTTGTCAAAAATGTAAAGAGATAGGTTAGCTTTTAAATTGGAAATGTATGTATATTTGCTTGTGGTTGCTTGTTGAGAACAAGGCTCGGTTGGCCTTGAGGTGGTTGAATGTTTGGACATGGTATTGGTCCACTTATATGCGGTCGCAGGTTTGCTTTTTGCCTAGAAACAGGGGAGACTCCGTCCGTTTTCCCTAAAAATTTTGCTCAGGTTTGGATTTGGGTTGTGAATAGATTGATTGTTAAAACCTCCGGTCTCGAGAGGGATCGGGGTGTTACAGGTGGTATCAGAGCTTGTCTAGCTCATAAGCCGGGACAGGGTCCTCGGTCTGGTGGGTAGTGACCCTTGAATGTGTGCTTGTTAAGTGTGACTTGAAAGTATATGCTTGTATGTGAGATTGTGTGTCTTGACCTGAATGTGAGCTCCTATGTGATATAGTTATGTGTTATGTGTTAATTGTGTGCTAAGTGAAGTGAAATGTCTAGTTGCCTATCGAATTGACTTATTGAATTGGCATCGTGAATTGAATTGACCTCGTGAATTGTTATTTGCTTGGAGTATTGCTTGTAATGTGTGTATTGGAATGTCTTGAATTGGTTGTGTCGTGATTTGAATTGATTATGTTGTGCTTGACTTGATTGTTATTGTCACGCCCCGACCCGACCCCGCAAAAGGCCAAGCCCGGACCCGACACACGGACGGAGTCTCCTCTGTACCGCGGACGATCCGAAAACCCTAAAAACAATATAATACTTGCGAAAGCTATAAAATAATCAAAACAAGTCAACTTTCTATAAAACATACATTTCTTATTTTCCAACTTTCCAAACCAAAAATGCCATGCATACTACACAAGTACTTATGCCACTAAACCATTAGCCATTAGCATGCATTTCTTCACTAATCATCATGGTACAAGTTACAACATTACAGCTTTAATCCATTACAACATAAGACCATTAAAGGTCTCAACTAGAAAATATATACAAGGCTACAAGCCTCAAAATTAAGCGTCCCTCACGCAACATACATAACAACAAGATTTGCACAAAACTGGTAACCAACCACCAGCAAAGCAGGTAAGTGCTATCACGGAAACACCTCCACCTGCTCCTCCTCCTCAATTACCTCGAGAGGGTCTGCCTCAACTACTCCTGTAAAAACATAGTATAGAGAGGAATGAGCAAAAACTATTGCTCAGCGAGGGCAATTGGTCTCAAGGACGGAGATGAGAGAAGTATGCAATGCAATTAGCCAAGCAATACATACAAAACATATAAAGATACATCCAAAGCCAACAATAAAGCAAGGAAAGTATTTAAAGCTGCAAACACTCAATCAAAGGATACGATACTCTTTTCACGAACCACTTTCAAACACGAATTCGATGACGACGCGCCGGCCCAAAACCACCTTATAACACCAGTTTGGAATACTCCGGAAGTATCCATCAATCCTACGACCCAAATCTCCCTGGGAGGCAACCCAAGCGAGAAAGGGAATAGCAGCAGAGCTAGAGCAACCAACACTGGCAACCCAAGGCTACCCAGAGAGGCCCATCACTCACGCGCGAGACACTATGCAATGCAAGACTCGATACAAGACAATAAACAAGCGATACACAAGCGATAAACCAGCGATAAAGCCACACGTGGGAGAATAACAAAGTAGGTTACTCTCGCACGCAATAGCAGCAATTTGATAAGCAATTCAATCCAAAACAACTCAAACAAGTAATTCAAGTAATTCTAAGCATTCTATAAGCATAAAGACAAGTAAACACACAAAAACACAAATCGGCCCCAACTGTCAAAATGCTACCATTTCCAAACGAGCCATGAGTTCTGGAAACCGACTTCGCCAACCCTCCTAGGTCACCATAAGGCACGTCTAAAGACCCCGAAACCTTACTTTACCCTAGAACTCGCGCAAAGTCCCGATTTTCCCCCTTTCTCGTTTGAACTACAACTACAACAACCAAACACCCAACCAACACCATAATCGCACCAAAAGTGCTTCCATGGCTTCCCGAAGCAATGCCAACATGCAAAACGAGGAAATACAAAAGTCGACCGAAACGACCCCGACTTTCCCAAAGGCTTAATTCTCGTTTTTTTTCTCTACGCAACCCAAACAAACCACACATTTTAGCATTCTAGCATACCTAGCACGTTTCTACATCAACGAAAAGCATAACAGCGCAACTTCAACGTTTCAAGGTTTTACTATTCACAATGTACTATTCATATCACAATTCAAGTTGCAATCACAACATTTAACCGCAGAAAATGTTACAAAGCCACAAATACATGTTCTACCAATGCTAAGGAACATTCTAGAAGCATCAAATCGCTTTAAATAACGATCTACGGATAAATCTAAAAATTGATAAAGTTAACTAACACAACGTATAAATGCGCAAATAACATGCTTCCCTCACCTTAGGTACTCCTAGTCGCTAGGAAAACAACGTTGGTTGCCTCGGAAATCACCCCGCACGAGCACACGCGAAGATTGATCGTATAGAAGTTGAAAGGTTTTTTTTTTTTCCTCTCTAAAGCTCTCGGCCTGCTGCTGCTGTTTGCTGCTGTTTTTCTTCTTATTTTGCTTAATTAATTGCTTAATTAAAGGTCAAAAGGTCAAAGGGTCAAAGGTCCAAGGTCAAACCACTTAAAGCTTGGTCAAAGGGCCCTATTTCGCTCGTTTTAAAGCCGTTTCGGCTAAGGTAAGTTAAATTAAAGCTATCGACATTTAAAATATAAAATTTAAGTCATCTAAATACTAGTTTCACTATTTGCTGAGGACTGGAAATCGTTATCTAGCTATCGCTCCTTAAATGCAATGCACGTTGCGTCGGCGAGAAAGTAACAGTTAATTCACAAAGATTTTAAGGAAATATAATTTTCAAAATAATAAACAAAGAAAATTCACATTCCGGGCTCGGGTATTACAGTTATGCTTGAGTGACTTTGTTGAATAAACTCTTTTGTAAACTTGCTAGCATAATAGCTTAAGGCATATGTATAACTGTGATATATTGGCATTCATACATGTCCTATTGAAATGGTAAGAGAGACTTCCTCCTTCCCTGAAGAGAAGTGGTTAGTAGCAGGCCCTCCAAGTTATGTGGATTGGCAGGAAATGAATGGCATTTAATTAGCCTTTATTTGGGAGTTGGTGTTTGCCTTTGGAGCTCGGTTATTGGTGAAACTCTAGGGTCCTCCTCCGTGCTTAACAGTTGTGAAAGAGTAGTCTTCTTTTGGGGTTCTATTTAGTTGTTATCTGGAGCATTCTTTGGTTTCCTTAACGGGTGTTCTTTTGAGACTTCTGTTGGCATTTCTCGGTGGATTTGGCTATTGGGGTTTCAATCAGTCTTACTGCACATTATTATCTAGGGTATATGTGTCTCGGTCTTTATTGGTGTGCTACTAGCATTCCTGATTGGAAATTCTTCAATGGTATTTTCTGGAATTCTCAGTGGCCAATTATTTAGTATTTATTTATTAGGCAAACTTGACTACTTTCTTATTGGAGCATTGTTTCGGATATCTTCTTCAGTGTTCCTCAGTAGGTTTGGTATTTGGAATTCCTATCGGACTTATTGTATAGTACTACTTGTGATATTCTTTGAAACTCTTATTGGGTGTTCTATTGGTATTTTCCTTATTAGCAAGGTTGTATGAAGTTCTCACTTGGCAAACAGTGAAGAGGCCTCAGAGTTTGGTTTCGGTATATTGTTCACAAGTTCGGTGTTTATCCTTGGAGTTTTCGTCCAATTGGGAAACTATGTTTGTTATTCAACTTGGTTGTCTTATTGGGAAGATTATATATTCTCTGCTATTTCCTTTGACATTCCTCTCAGCATTTGATAGCAAAACTCGGAATCTAATTGGTTGTTCCATAGGGTTATTATTTGGAAGGCTTCTTTGGAACTTTGGAAATATATTTGATTGGGTTCTTGGTATTTTCTTCAGCACTCTTAACAGGGAATTCTTCTATGAAATTCATGACCAGCGGGGTACTTCTTTGGACCTCTGGATGGAACCTTTGTTTGAGCCTTTATTGGGCTTCTTGTTTGGGAATTCTCAGGCAGTAATAGTTATACTTCTATTAGGGATTCATGCGTGGGGTATTCTTCTTATCATTAATATGTGATGTGATTTTATCTACAGTATCTTTGCTTAGGTCTTTATTGGTATTATCTCGGCGCTTTTGGTTGGAATTTTATTCTTCTTCGGTATTCGTGTCAACGGGATTCTTCAACCGATGAAGATTAGTCAGAATTGGATTTCAGATGATGCTGAGTTCTATTGGAAGAAGAATTGCGAGGACGCAATTGTTTTAAGGGGGGAAGGATGTGATAACCCGAACCCGGCATGCATTTGATAGCACTTGACTGCATTTGATTAAATGTTTAATTAGTTAAATCAACCAATTTGCACTATATTAATATTTCTCTTGGAAGCATTTAGTAGTTGTGTATTGAATAATTAAAAGACTATTACCTATTTCTAATAATTATAGTAATTGAAATTCTTTTCTTGTGATTAATTAAGTGTTATCTTAAATGTTAGTGTTTAATTGTATTTGACTACGTGTTATATTAACTTTCATTTGTATCTTAATATTGACTTCATAATTCTTTAAAATGTTCTAGAAATGGTTAAATTAATTAATTTAGATGAATATTGATTACCTTGATTGCTGTGATTATTTTTAATAATCGGTTTTGGTTGTCTTGCATTACAATCATTCGGTTTTCAAATGAAAGATGAAAGTAACTCCGAGCCGGAGTAAATTCTAAACTATGATTCTTTCCAAAAATGATATATTTCTTAGATTATTTGAGAATTAATTGTTACTTTTTTGTTGTCGCAACGTGCATTGCATATTGAGAGAGATAGTTTGTCACGCCCCAACTCGACCCCTCTTACAATCAGTCAGGACGCAACGAAATTTCGGCAGCATAACGACAGTAACATGAACATCAGGGCTCTAAACCAACCCTTAATAACAACATACATCAAACTCCACAAATCACCAACCAACTCCACAATCAAATTAACAACATACAACACAACCATTTCATACATTAAACATTCTTTCATCAACTCATTCATAGTTATGCGCCTCCGTTCCAACATAATACATTAACCCTTAATATATAATACAAAAACATATTGAGTCAATCTAGCAACCTAATCATAAACAAAAGAAAAGCTACTAAGACAACATCAACTAATTCATTAACTTATCAACATCTTATACATTATAAACTACAAAGCAGATAAAAGTCTACTAAGTTAATTTACAAGATAATAAAACATGTACGACATCATGGATAAGACTCTGGAACATAGGACTCATCCACGTAAGACACGTTTTCCACATTCTCCTCTTCAGGAGGCACGTACCCGTAATCCTGTAAAAGTACACCTGTATGCATGCAATAATAGAGAGTGAGCTTATATAAATAAGCCCAGTGAGGATCCGATAGATCTCGAGCAAGGTCTACTAAACTCCTTGGAATAATCCTTTGAGTCAGTAAACACACAATAACATCAATAATACTATCATCACATAACTATATGACCATTCAATAAAGGATACTCTCTCTAGTTGGTGTAGCTCCAAACGCCATCACGATCTCAACCATTCTTCTTATAACTCCCCATTACTTACGCACCCAGGGTACCCTCAATAACCTCTCCCTCCATGACACCTCCGTCATGCGAGTTGGAGGCAGTCTCTGATAGTCATGCCGTTATCAACCCGACAGCCCGATGCTGCCCGAGAGGTGGCACACACATACCAGAGACTCAGCAATAAATATAAACATCAATCATCAATATTCCGAGAGATCAGCAACGAAAGTGCCCGATTCCCGTTCTCAATAATCAATCAATATTCTAAGAGATCAGCAACGAAAGTACCCGATTCCCATACTCAATAATCAATCAATAATCATCAATCATCATATTATCATCATCAATAATCATATCAATAATCAATTTAACAACAATTAACTAAGTTAGATGACAAAGTAGGCCATCCAACCGGACATGCATTAAACACACAATCAAACCCTAGTTTACCCATCAACAACTCACAATTCAATCACTCAAACCACACCCGATCAACTAAGGCTCAATTCAATAATTTAAAGAAAGATAACCTAAACTTCAAATAATCATATCTTACATTCTACTAATCCAAACAACCCCAAATCAGTTTCAAACACTCACCCATTCAACCAACTACATTAGCCCTCTCGGAAATCCACCATAACACCTCCAAATCATGCTCGATAACCCTAAAACCCTAGGATATCTTGGCTGGATTTTCCGGACTTTCCCACGAGCAATGTAATCAAAAATTCGGCATTACAACAGCGCTAACACGTAATTATCAAGTATTTAGAATTCGACGGCAATCGATTTCGATCATCGCAACTCAATTAATTCAACATTGAACAAATTAATCAAATTTAAATACCCGAAAAATAAAAATTATGCTATATCCGACAGAAACTCGTAGTATTACCACTAAATGATCCCTAGCATGCAAGGAGCAATAATCTAACATCAGATTACAATTCTAACGGTTCAAATTTCATTTATACGAAAAAACATAAAAATGACATTTTGAGATCTAGAATTTTTCTCTCACCTTTGATGTGTTTTGATGCAAGAAATGTGTAGAATGGATGCCAAACAATCAATTTCAAGCTTTGAATCACTCAATTCGGCTTTGAAACGCAAAATCTGTGAGAAAAATGCTTTGAAAATGCCTTTATCTTTCTCCTCCAAGGAGCCACGGTTTTGTGTGTGTTTTTGGTGGTGTTTTGCTTTGTTTTTAATGTGTGTTGATCATATATTAAGCAAAGGTCAAATAAATAAAAGAAAGTCAAAGTGGAAACTAATTATTTTTAGTATTTTCTTGACTTTAAATGCATTTTATTGATCACCAAAGTTCAAAACAATTATTCAACACCCAAGATAGCTCAAGTAAATTATTTTTAGGTGACAAGAAGTTTTACAATCAAACAATTTCACCCGAGTCGGCTTAAAACTCGATTTTCGCAAAAGTCGGTGTAAAAACCCTAATAAATTCTTAAGCCGATTTTAAAACCGTTTTAATCAAACACAGGTCTATTAAAGTCCGTGGTCTAGGTCTAGAAGGGTTAAAAAGACCAGTTTCAAAATTTTAGCGGACGTGTTTCGAAAATACTATTCACTAAAAATCGACGATAAAATTTCTGATCCCGTTTTTGATGAAAATTTCATGAATGCACATTTAGCACGTATTAGGAGTATTGACATCAAAATTATAACATTCTAGGTCATATAGCACATAAACAGGTCAAGTGCACGCAAAACGAGATAAAACACGTAAATCGGGTTAAAGCAGAAAAGTGGGGTTTCACATTCTCCCCTCCTTAAAACAATTGCGTCCGCGCAATTCTCGAACTGACAGACAATTAAATCCTCAATCGTTACACTTAATAATACTTCTCTTAGTTCTCATTTATCTCTTAGGATGACAACTAACCAAATACCTCAAAAGAACAAACTCTGTTGACTGCAAGTTGATGATCATAATTCCAAGACAATCTTCAATTCATAATTATCTCCTACCTCATATCATATTGCATATGAAAGAAATCGCAATTCCAAAGTCCTAGCATTACACCACTAATTATCAATCATCCCCTACTACACAAAAGAGCTCTATGAACACCCCGAGGGTTTAAAAACTCATTCACGATAACATGAATGATTACTGATCAAGGGAATATATCAAAAGTGATATTTGTCAGAATATGGCTCTTATGAAATTTACAAGGAAATACAAATATGAAAAATCATATTCGAGCCAACAATCAAGTGAACAGGAGGTCAAACAGGTTAGAGAATCAAGAGGTTAATAGTTTAATAAGGAAGCATGATAACTAAGATAAGGAATGTCTCAGCACCTATCAATTAAATAAGTATGAACAAAGGATGATGATGAGTCAAAACAGTGTTGAGTATGTTGAACAAAAATTCTTGAACAAGTAGATATTTCAATTCTCGATGATTGTTCAAGGAACCAACAAGTAAGTTGTACTTGAGGTGAAATGAAATTAAGAAATAAGAGATGATTAATTCAATAGAAAACATGAGTGGCAAGAGTATCTCAGCACGCAATAACCAAAGAAGTACGAATAAGAAATGATAACAATAGGACAGTGCCGAGTACTTCGAGTGAGCAATTACAAGAAAAGTAATGGCTCAGCATTTAATAATAAAACAATAGGATTAACAAGGATCAACAAGAATGACAATAATGCACTTAGGTAAGGAGTACATCAAACAAATGAAATCGAATAAGTAAAATGGTATACAAAAGGTGAAATTACTTCAAAATGAATAGTAATAGGATGAAATGAAATATTGAAATCAATGGCTGAAGATACAGAATGAAATATAGAAGTCTCAAACCTTAACTCCAATAAGTGACATTGCTGTAAGAAGCAAATATGAATGTTAAGAATAGAAACAATGTCAAATGAGTATATGATCCATTAATCCAATAAGAAAAAACTTTCAAGAAACAATTGATAGGCTAGAAAAGTGTAACCCTCTCTCAAATAAGTGAGAATAGAGTAGAAAATAATAATAAGACCGATAGAATTATGAAGCACAGGAAGGGTGTCCCACCTACACACTTAAACACCAACAAGTCAAATCCTACAATTTACCTCCTACCAAAACAAGACACTAAGGAGATTTAGAGAACCTAAGGAGTTATACCAATCACCAAACAAGATAAATCACTCCAAAATTTATATTTCGTACCAGACCAATCACTAAACAAGATAAATCACCGATTACCCTACAAGATTAACTAATGAAGACTCCAAAATCTGATAACACAATACAGATTCATGCTAACCCATTATAACACAAGAGAATCCTCAATCAACAATTTAGAAGGTTATACCACCTAGAACCCAAAAGCTTGATGTAGGCAAGTAAATGTTCAGTCACCAAAATACATTCTTATTTCCTCAAATAATTCTATCTCCCAACAATTACATCCTCGAATAAAGTAACTTTAGTCAGGAATCACTCCAATTGTCTCCAAGGTTTAAAGATCAAAACTCCAAAATATCCATTAATAATATAGCAATCCCAAATAGTAGAAATATTCACATGTTATACCACACTTCATTCCATTCACAAATATACATCACTAATTCCTCAAATAAATTCATTCTAAAATAACCTCAAGAAAGTATAATCTGAGTTGAGACTCCAAAAGTGTCTAATCACAACCTCACAGAAATCTCAACTTATGATTCATCTCCAAGTAATAATAAGTTAAACATGGCAACAAAAGTAATTATAATCATCAAGATACATTACTATTTCCTCGAACAACTTCATTCTCGCTAAAGGAACATCAAGAGCAATCCACTAAGCCGAAACTAAAATCCATTAGCATAACAATTAAAATCTAACTGATAAACTTCTAGAATAATAATAATTCAAAATCATGGCCTACCACTATTTCCGAAAACTCTTGCAGTCACCCTAGACATTAAAAGGTCACTCACGAGTTAAAACATGTATGCAACTATATCATATGAAAGACAAGTACAACGTAATGCGCAATTATCATACAATGCAACATTATCACATAACACACAATTCAACATATAAGAAGCCAACATCACATAAACAGGTTATATTACAGAAGTAAGTTATAAACAATTAAAGTCACATAAGCAACAAACTTCACATAAGACAAGTTGATCACGTAACTCACATTGGTCACTTAAAGTATATTGACCACCTAAAGCACGTTGTTTCACATAAGCTAGTTATAAACAATTAAAAGCACATAAACAACTAACTTCACACAAGGCACAAAATCACATAAAACACAATTGTCACATAATACACATTAATCACATAATGCACATTATTTACAACACATTGAGTACGTATAACACGTTATCACATAAAACATATTGACCACATTAATTCACTTAACACACAAGGCATATTGGTCACATAGAAAGTTAGACACATAAGTAAATTAATCACATAAACATATTAACATATGTTTCACTTTTCTTTCACTTAATACATACTTGCATGCTTAGACCACTACCCACATTCCGAGGATACCCCGGC
Source organism: Ehretia macrophylla (assembly GCA_037974665.1). NCBI lineage: Eukaryota > Viridiplantae > Streptophyta > Magnoliopsida > Boraginales > Ehretiaceae > Ehretia > Ehretia macrophylla. Next base: position 16,336,225 of record CM075780.1, on the reverse strand, counting down.
TAACAGCTAATCAAGCTCTTATACCACTTAAATGTCACGCCCCAACATGACCCCTCTTACAATCAGTCAGGACGCAACGGAATTTTGGCAGCATAACGACAGTAACATGAACATCAGGGCTCTAAACCAACCCTTAATAACAACATAATCAAACTCCACAAATCACCAACCAACTCCACAATCAAATTAACAACATACAACGCAACCATTTCATACATTAAACATTCTTTCATCAACTCATTCATAGTTATGCGCCTCCGTTCCAACATAATACATTAACCCTTAATATACAATACAAAAACATATTGAGCCAATCTAGCAACCTAATCATAAACAAAAGAAAAGCTACTAAGACAACATCAACTAATTCATTAACTTATCAACATCTTATACATTATAAACTACAAAGCAGATAAAAGTCTACTAAGTTAATTTACAAGATAATAAAACATGTACGACATCATGGATAAGACTCTGGAACATAGGACTCATCCACGTAAGACACGTTTTCCACATTCTCCTCTTCAGGAGGCACGTACCCGTAATCCTGTAAAAGTACACCTGTATGCATGCAATAATAGAGAGTGAGCTTATATAAATAAGCCCAGTGAGGATCCGATAGATCTCGAGCAAGGTCTACTAAACTCCTTGGAATAATCCTTTGAGTCAGTAAACACACAATAACATCAATAATACTATCATCACATAACTATATGACCATTCAATAAATGATACTCTCTCTAGTTGGTGTAGCTCCAAACGCCATCACGATCTCAACCATTCTTCTTATAACTCCCCATTACTCACGCACCCAGGGTACCCTCAATAACCTCTCCCTCCATGACACCTCCGTCATGCGAGTTGGAGGCAGTCTCTGATAGTCATGCCGTTATCAACCCGACAGCCCGATGCTGCCCGAGAGGTGGCACACACATACCAGAGACTCAGCAATAAATATAAACATCAATCATCAATATTCCGAGAGATCAGCAACGAAAGTGCCCGATTCCCGTACTCAATAATCAATCAATATTCTGAGAGATCAGCAACGAAAGTACCCGATTCCCATACTCAAAAATCAATCAATAATCATCAATCATCATATTATCATCATCAATAATCATATCAATAATCAATTTAACAACAATTAACTAAGTTAGATGACAAAGTAGGCCATCCAACCGGACATGCATTAAACACACAATCAAACCCTAGTTTACCCATCAACAACTCACAATTCAATCACTCAAACCACACCCGATCAACTAAGGCTCAATTCAATAATTTAAAGAAAGATAACCTAAACTTCAAATAATCATATCTTACATTCTACTAATCCAAACAACCCCAAATCAGTTTCAAACACTCACCCATTCAACCAACTACATTAGCCCTCTCGGAAATCCACCATAACACCTCCAAATCATGCTCGATAACCCTAAAACCCTAGGATATCTTGGCTGGATTTTCCGGACTTTCCCACGAGCAATGTAATCAAAAATTCGGCATTACAACAGCGCTAACACGTAATTATCAAGTATTTAGAAATCGACGGCAATCGATTTCGATCATCGCAACTCAATTAATTCAACATTGAACAAATTAATCAAATTTAAATACCCGAAAAATAAAAATTATGCTATATCCGACAGAAACTCGTAGTATTACCACTAAATGATCCCTAGCATGCAAGGAGCAATAATCTAACATCATATTACAATTCTAACGGTTCAAATTTCATTTATACGCAAAAACATAAAAATGACATTTTGAGATCTAGAATTTTTCTCTCACCTTTGATGTGTTTTGATGCAAGAAATGTGTAGAATGGATGCCAAACAATCAATTTCAAGCTTTGAATCACTCAATTCGGCTTTGAAACGCAAAATCTGTGAGAAAAATGCTTTGAAAATGCCTTTATCTTTCTCCTCCAAGGAGCCACGGTTTTGTGTGTGTTTTTTGGTGGTTTTTTTCTTTGTTTTTAATGTGTGTTGATCATATATTAAGCAAATTTCAAATAAATAAAAGAAAGTCAAAGTGGAAACTAATTATTTTTAGTATTTTCTTGACTTTAAATGCATTTTATTGATCACCAAAGTTCAAAACAATTATTCAACACCCAAGATAGCTCAAGTAAATTATTTTTAGGTGACAAGAAGTTTTACAATCAAACAATTTCACCCGAGTCGGCTTAAAACTCGATTTTCGCAAAAGTCGGTGTAAAAACCCTAATAAATTCTTAAGCCGATTTTAAAACCGTTTTAATCAAACACATGTCTATTAAAGTCCGTGGTCTAGGTTTAGAAGGGTTAAAAAGACCAGTTTCAAAATTTTAGCGGACGTGTTTCGAAAATACTATTCACTAAAAATCGACGATAAAATTTCTGATCCCGTTTTTGATGAAAATTTTATGAATGCACATTTAGCACGTATTAGGAGTATTGACATCAAAATTATAACATTCTAGGTCATATAGCACATAAACAGGTCAAATGCATGCAAAATGAGAGAAAACACGTAAATCGGGTTAAAGTAGAAAAGTGGGGTTTCTCATAGTTAGGAAATGAATTCGAGTCCTTAGCAAATAGTGCAACTAGTATTTAGATGACTTAAATTTTATATTTTAATTGTTGTTAGCTAGAATTAATATTTCATTAGTTGTTTTAAGCTTAAAATGCACAAAATGAACTACTTTGACCATGTTTATTTAGCATTGACCAAGGGGCCTTGACCATTTGACTTTGTATCACCTTATAAGCTTAAATCCTTGCAAAATAAATAAAAAAATAGACCTGAAACAGCAGCAAGCTGGCCGAAAATAAGAAGAGAGAAAAAAAAAAGAAATTCAACTTCAAATCTTCAATTCTTCGCGAAGGCTCGCACGGGGTGGTTTCCGAGGCATCTTACGAGGTTTTCCTAGCATCTAGGAGCGTCCAAGGTGAGGGAAGCATGTTATTTGCGCATTTAAATGATATGTATGTCAACTTTGCAATTTTTAGATTTTATTCGTAGATTGTTGTTTAAAGCGTTTTGATGCTTCTAGAGTGTTCCTTGGCAATTGTAGAACGTGTATGTATAGCTTTTTAACATTTTCTGCAGTTAAATGTTGAGATTGAAATTTAATTTGGATGTTGAATAGTGTTTTGTGAATAGTAAACCCTTGGAACGATGAAGTTGTTCCGTTATGCTGTCCGTTGATGTAGAATTGTGCTAGGTGTGCTAGAATGCCTAAATGCATGGTTTGTTTGGGTTGTGTAATGGAAAAAATGGGAATTAAGCCTTGGTCAAAGTCGGGGTCTTTTAGGTCGAGTTTGGCATTTTGTCATTTTGCGTGTTGGCATTGTTTCGGGAGGCCATGGAAGCACTTTTTGTGCGATTATGGCGTTGGTTTGGTGTTTGGTTGATATAGTTGTAGTTCAATGAGCAAAGGGGGAAACCAGGACTTTGCGTGGTTTCTAGGGTTAAGTAGGGTTTCGGGGTCTTTAGACGTGCCTTATGGTGACCTAGGAGGGTTGGTGAAGTCGGTTTCCAGAACTCGTGGCTCGTTTGGAAATGGAAGCGTTTTGATAGTTAGGGCCGATTTGTGTTTTTGCTTGTTTTCTTGATTTTATGCCTATAGAATGCTTAGGGTTGCTTGAAATACTTGTTTGAATTGATTTGGATTGAAATGCTTAACAATTGTTGCTATTGCGTGCGAGAGTAACCTACTTTGTTATTCTCCCACGTGTGGCTTTATCGCTTGTTTATCGCCTTGTATTGAGCCTTGCATTGCATAGTGTTTCGCGCGTGAGTGATGGGCCTCTCTGGGTAGCCTCGGGTTGCCAATGTTGGTTGCTCTAGCTCCGCTGCTATTCCCTCTTCTCGCTTGGGTTGCCTCCCAGGGAGTTTTGGGTCGTAGGTTGATGGATACTTCCGGGGTATTCCAAACTGGTGTTATAAGGTGGTTTGGGCCGGCGCGTCATCGTTAATGTCATCGGAATCGTGATCGGTACATTACTTGCTCGAGTGATCCATAGCCTTCAAAGTGTGGTATAGCTTTGATTGGTTGTGTTAATGCTTTTCTTAATTGTTTATTGTATTGTTGTATATATTGAATGCCTTTTATTGATTGTATTGCTTAACTGTGCCTATTTGCATTGCACGATCTTCTTTCTCTCCAACTCGATATCAGTCTCGCCCTCACTGAGTATACGTGATGTGTATACCCACTCCTCACCACCACATTTCAGGAAATGTCATGTTAGCTGGAAGTTCGTGATTTCGTGAAAGTTCGTTGCCTGAAGAGTTGTCTTGCGTGCCTATGTGGCTTGAGTTGTCAAAGATGCAAGATGTATGCATTTATGTATTGTATGTATTTATTGTTAAAGGAAATGTAATCTAAATTAGCTAAATAGTTGAGGTAAATTGATAAGCTAGTTATATAATCAGTTAGCATAGCTTAACTTCAATGCATGTTTGTAATGTCTCAAGGAAAAGAATTAGAATGGCATGATAGTTTATTTTATGCAGTAGCTTAGTATGGTTTAATTGTCTTGTTTGAATGTACTTGTCAAAAATGTAAAGAGATAGGTTAGCTTTTAAATTGGAAATGTATGTATATTTGCTTGTGGTTGCTTGTTGAGAACAAGGCTCGGTTGGCCTTGAGGTGGTTGAATGTTTGGATATGGTATTGGTCCACTTATATGCGGTCGCAGGTTTGCTTTTTGCCTAGAAACAGGGGAGACTCCGTCCGTTGTCCCTAAAAATTTTGCCCGGGTTTGGATTTGGGTTGTGAATAGATTGATTGTTAGAACCTCCGGTCTCGAGAGGGATCGGGGTGTTATAGTTCCTGTCCTTGGTTCAGGGGGATGCTTCAGTGGCTCAGTATGAGGCCACTTTTACTAGACTGTCCCGGTATGCACCGGAGTTTGTAGCAGATGAGGAGCGCAAGACCCGGAGGTTTATGTTGGGTTTGAGGTTGGAGATTCAGGATGCGATGGCCCATAATCAGTATGATATATTCTCTGAGGCCTTTGATGCGGCATCTGGACTAGAAAAGAGGAAAGGGGAACAGATCGGACCCAGTCAGCCTAGCAAGAGGCCATTCCAGTCACACGACCAGTAGGGTATGTATTGACCTTGGGTACAGTAGGGTGGGTATAGGCCTTTGGTGCAACAGGTTTCTTTCAGACCGCAGGGTCAGCAGGGTTACTATCAGCCTCAGTTTTAGCAGGGGTCTTATCAGGCTCAGTCATAGTACAGGTCGACCCAGTCTCAAGGCCAATATAGGCCCAGTGTTGTGAGACCTCAGCAGCAGGCTGGTACAATTGTTTTCTCGACTTCTGGTTCTTCTAGGGGCAATGATAATGCTTCATCACCGCAGTGTACTTACTGCAAGCGTTAGGGCCATGTGGAGGCCGACTACAGGGCGAAGGGAAGAACGTGTTTGGGTTGCAGTAGCAATCGGCATAGGGTGAAGGATTGCCGTAGATTTCGGGGGACTGAGGGTCGGGCAGTGACCCAGGGTTATCAGGGTCGACCTACTGGTGGTACACCTCAGCAACAGCGGGTTCAATCTCGGGCCTACGCAATTGATTTAGAGGAGGCACCTGAGGATACGACAGTTGTGGAAGGTAACTTCCTTATACTCAATCAACTTGTTAAGGTGTTGATTGATTCTGGTGCTACGCATTCTTTCATTACGCCTACTTGTGTGCAACGTGTTAACATTCAACCTGAAAGATTGCCTTATGTGGTTGAGATTAGTACTTCTTGAACTGACAAGTATGCTACTGGCTTAGTTTGCAAAGACTGTAAAATACATGTTAAGGGTCAGGAATTTCCATCAAACCTTATTTTATTTCCTATCTAGGGGTATGATGTTATCTTGGGTATGGACTGGCTTTCTAAGTACAATGCTTAGCTAAACTGTAGAACAATGGTAGTACAGTTTCGTAAGCCAGATCAGCCAGTGGTTGAGGTAGCAGGGAACTGAAATGCTAAGACGAGTTTTATTATCTCATCAACTAAAGTTGTTAAGTTGGTGAGTAAGGGGTGTTCGGGTTATCTAGCTTATTTGATCAACAAGCCCTCGGATAAGCTGAAGCTGAAGGAAGTTCCTATTATTCAGGAATATCCCAATGTATTTCCCGAGGAGTTGCCAGGCTTACCGCCAGAAAGAGATGTGGAGTTTGTGATCAATCTTATTCTTGGTACTCAACCTATTTCTATATCAGCATACCATATGGCACCAACTGAGCTTAAGGAACTAAAAACTCAGTTGCAGGAGTTATTAGAGAAGGGTTTCATTTAGTAGAGTTCTTTACCCTGGGGAGCACCTGTTCTATTTGTGAAGAAGAAGGATGGTACCTTGAGATTGTGTATCGACTATCATTGTTTGAATCAGGTGACCATCAAGAACAAGTACCCTTTACCACAGATTGACAAGTTGTTTGATCAACTTCAGGGAGCCAAAGTCTACTCTAAGTTTGACTTGAGGTAAGGGTATTATCAGCTTCGGATTCGTATGGAGGATGTTCCGAAGTCTGCTTTCAGGACTCGGTACAGGCATTATGAGTTTGTTGTTATGCCCTTTGGACTGACTAATGCACCAGCAGCATTCATGGACATTATGCATCGGGTTTTTTAGCCGTATTTGGCCCAATTCGTGGTAATCTTTATTAATGATATCTTAGTTTATTCTAAGTCTGAATCGGAGCACGCGAAACATCTACGGCTGTCTTACAGAACCTATAGGAGCATCAGTTGTTTGCAAAGTTTAGCAAATGTGAATATTGGCTGCAACGTATATCTTTTCTTGGTCATGTGATCACACAGAGCGGTATTTCAGTAGATCCCACTAAGATTGAAGTAGTGATGTCTTGGAAACGGCCAGAGAATGTTTCGGAGATTCATACCTTTCTTGGCTTGGCAGGTTATTACTGTAGGTTTGTCAAGGACTTTTCCAAGATTGCAGGGCCACTCTCTAAGTTAACTCAGAAACGGATTAGCTTTGTTTGGGATGAGAAATGTGATATTAGGTTTTAGGAGTTGAAAAAGAGATTGACTACCACTCCAGTACTTGTTCTACCAGAGAGGACCGATAATATGGTTATTTGTAGTGATGCATCCAAGGATGGCTTGGGTTGTGTACTTATGCAGAATGGCCGGGTTATTGCTTATGCTTCCAGAAAGTTGAAACCATATGAGGTGAATTATCTGACTCATGATCTTGAGTTGGAAGTAGTTGTATTCACCCTGAAAAAGTGGCATCATTATTTGTTGGGTAATAAGTTCGAGATTTACACTAATCATAAGAGTCTTAAGTACTTGTTCTCACAGAAGGAGTTGAATATACGCCAACGGAGATGGATGGAACTTTTCGGAGATTATATTATTCTATCAATTATCTGCCTGGGAAGGCAAATGTTGTGGTAGATGCTCTTAGCCGTAAGGCGAGCGTTTCTTGTTTGGCTATCAAGAAGTGGGAGGTTCTTGAGGAATTCACTTATTAGAGACTGGAGTTGACTCAGGTTGGGGTGATGTGTTCACATCTCCGTATTCAACCCTTATTGCTGTCTCAGATCAGAGAAGCTTAGCAACTTGATCCAAAACTTCAGAAGATCAAGGATCAGATCTCGGATGATCAGTCTGATTTCAAATTATATGAAGATGGTATTCTTCGGTGTCGGAACAGGGTTTGTGTTCCCAATGAACCGAGTTTGAGGCGAGGTATTCAGGAGGAGGCTCATAATTCTAAGTATACCATTCATCCCGGTGGAAACAAGATGTATCGGGATTTGAAGCAACATTATTGGTGGAATAACATGAAAATGGAGGTTGCTCAGTTTGTATCTAGATGTTTGACTTGTCAGCGAGTAAAGGCCGAACATCAACAACCTGCAGGGTTACTTCAGCCGTTGGTAATACCACAGTGGAAATGGGAGCATATTACAATAGACTTCGTCTATAGTTTTCCTAGAACACCGAGAGGTAACGACGTAGTTTGGGTTGTCGTAGATCATTTGATGAAGTCAGCTCATTTCATTTCGATGAGGTTAGGGGATGAGGTTGCAAAGTTGGCAGATCTTTATTTGGATCAGATTGTTATACTTCACGGGATTACATCTAGTATTGTCTCAGATCGAGATCCACGGTTTATTACTCATTTGTGGGAGAAACTTCAGGAGTCTTTGGGTACTCAGTTAAACTTCAGCACAGCGTATCATCCTCAGACCGACGGTCAGTCTTAGAGGACTATTCAGATTCTAGAAGATTTGCTCAGGGCTTGTGTGCTGGACTTTGGGAAGAACTTGGAGAAACATCTAGCACTTGCCGAGTTTGCTAGTAACAATAGTTATCAAGCTACTATTGGGATGGCACCTTTTGCAGCTCTTTATGACCGTAAGTGCCGTTCACCTTTGTATTGGGATAAAGTAGGGGAGATGAAGACTATTGATCCGACTATTATGCCAGAGCTTCAAGAGAAGATTGAGAATGTTCAGGTGATTAGGCAGAGAATGCTTACAGCGTAGAGCAAATACAAGAGTTATGCTGATAAGCGTCGTCGGGATTTGGAGTTTGTAGTCGGGGATCAGGTTTTCTTGAAATTATCTCCTTGAAAGGGGTTTGCTCGTTCTGGTAAAGGTGGTAAGTTGAGTCCGAGGTTTGTAGGGTCGTTTGAGATTACTAGTAGGGTTGGTAAGTTAGCATATAGGTTGGCTTTACCGGAGAACTTCTCTAAAGTCCACGATGTCTTTCATGTGTCTAATTTATGGAAGTATAATCCGGATCCTTCTCATATTCTAGAGCCAGAGTCGTTACAGCGTCGTGAGAATCTTACTTCTGATGAGAGGCCGATTTGCATTCTTGATTAGATGGAATGGGAATTGAGATCGAAGAAGATTCCGATGGTCAAAGTATTGTGGAAGCATCACGGGATTGAGAAGTCTACTTGGGAGAGGCGAGATCAGATGGAGCAGCAGTACCCATATCTTTTCCGTACAGGAAGTAAGAATTTCGGGGACGAAATATCTTTAAGGGGTAGAGAATGTGAGACCCCATATTTTGTCTTTAACTCGATTTGCATGATTTGACTTGTTTATGTGTTATATGAGTTAGAATGTAATAAATATGTGATTTATATTCCTAATACATGCTATATGTACATTCATGAAATTTTCATCAAAATCAACACCAGAAATTTTATCGCCGGTTTTAGTGAATAGTTTTTTGAACACCTGTCCGCTAAAATTTTTATAGGGGTGTTTTAAACGTTTTAAAACCTAGTCCTCGGGTATTAATAGATTTGTGTTTGATTAAAACGGATTTGGAATCGGTTTTGGAATTTCAAAGGTTTTTATAATTTCTTTTGCAAAAATCGAGTTTTAAGCCGACTCAGGTGGAAATGTTTAAATGTAAAACTCTTTATCATCTTCTATATATTTTCTAGAATTAGTTTAAGTGTCAATTTAATGTTTGAGCAAGAAATAGTCTACAATTAGAATTAAAAGACAAGAAAATACTAAAAATAAACTAGTTTCCACCTTTGACTTTCTTTTAATTTAGTTGACCTTGAGTATATTAGCAACAACACACAACATAAAGCTCACAAAACACACTCACTCACACACACAAGTCCGAAAGCACCATAGGATAAAAGGGAAGGTTTTTCTTCATGTTTTCAAAGGCAATTTTTCATTAAAAGTTGCAATTCAAGGCCAAACTTCATCATCCAAAGCTTGATTCTACTTTTTGGGCATTCATTGAGCATATTTCTAGCTTCATAACACATCAAAGGTGAGAGAAAAATTATAGATCTCAAAATGTCATTTTTATGTTTTTGCATATAATTGAATTTTGAATAGTTAAAAGTTGAATTGATGTTATATTATTGCTCAGTGCATGCTAAGGATCGTTTATATGTATTTATATAAGATTTGAACCGTTGTAGAATGCATTTCTATTTTCGGGTATTAAAAGTTGAGTATTTGACTATTTGTTGAATAAATGTTGTTGTGGTTGTTGGAATTGCTTGCTGTTAGTTTGTAAAAGTTTGTTAAATACGTGGTAGTAATGTTGTAATGCCAAAATTTTGATTGCAATGTTAGTGTGAAAGTCCAAAAATTTCAGCCTTGATGCATTAGGGTTTTAGGGTTGTTGGGCTTGATATGGATGGTTTATCGTTGGTTTTCGAGGGGGTGAATGTTGTTGATTGAGTGGGTGAGTGATAGAAATTGATTTGGAGGTTATTGGATTAGTAGAATGTAAGTTATGACTTTTAGAAGTTCGGGTTGTCTTTCTTTAAAATGTTGAAATATGCCTTTAGATGTTTGGATGGTGTTAGAGTGATTGAATTGGGAGTTGTTGATGGTTAGATTTGGGTTTGGTTGTATGGCTAATGCATCATAAGTTGGGTGGCATACTTTGTCATCTAACTTAGTTGTTTGTTGTTTATTTGATTAGTTGTTGATATGTTGTTGAAATGATGATTATTGATTGATTATTGTTAAACCGAGAGATAGGCAACCTACTTTGTTGTCCTCCTATGATAATTGATTATTGATGAACCGCGAGATAGTCAACGTGAAAGGTTGTCCTCTTGTGATTGAACGTTTATTATTATTGCTGAGTCTTGATATATGTGTGCCACCTCTCGAGCAGCATTGGGCTGTCGCGTTGAAACTGGCATGACTATCATAGGCTACCCCCAGCTCGCATGACGAAGGTGTCATGGAGGGAGGGGCTAGAGAGGTACCTCCGGTGCGTGAGTAATGGGGACTTACAAGAAGAACGGTTAAGATCGTGATGACGTTTGGAGCTACACTAACTAGAGTATCCTTTATTGATTGGTCATTATAGTTAATGCGTTTATTTTGTTATTGATGATTATTGTGTGTTTAATACTCAAAGGATGATTTTCAAGGAGTATAGTAAATACTGTTAGAGATATATCGAATCCTCATTGGGCTTGTTTTATATAAGCTCACTCTTAATTATTGCATGCATACAGGTGTTACCGATCCAATTTACGGGTACGTGCCTCTAGAAGAGGATTATGTGCCATATGTCGACGAGTCCTATGTGCCAGAGTCTTGTCCTCGATATCTGATGATGTACTTTTGTTATATTGTATATTAAAACTAGTTGGTTTGTATTTATTTAGAAGTTTATGATATATAAGATGTTGTGGAGTTAATGGATTAAAAGCTGCTAGTTTAGTGGTCTTGTTTTGGAATATGATTAGGCTACTAAGTTGGTTATAATCTATTTTGGGAATGTATGTTATATAGTAAATGTATGATGTTGGAACGGAGGCACATAACTTATGGATGCAATGGTAAATAATGTTTATTGTATATTATGATTGAGTTGTTAATTGTTGAATTATTGTGGAGTTGGATGTATGAGTTTCGAAGAGGTTGGTTTAGAGCCTCGGGGTCCTAATTACTGTCGTTATACTGCTGAAATTTCGTTGCGTCCTGACTGATCGTAGGAGGGGTCGAGTTAGGGCATTAAAAAATCTGTCAAAAATCATATCAAAGTAAAACACAGAAGTAAGGTAAAACGGCTGTGGAAACTATACCCAAGTAGGGGATTTCCCAGATCAAGGCTGTGATAACCCGAACCCGGCATGCATTTAAGGACATTAAATTGCATTTAATTAAGTGTTATCTTAAATGTTAGCATTGAATTATGTGTTTATTTTTAGTTAAACATTCATTTGTAGCTTTATTTTCATATTTTGTTAATCGGTTTTAATTTTGTTGCATTTTAATGCTTGGTTTTCAATTAAATGAAAAGTAGCTCCGAGCCGGAGTAAATTTTGAACTATGGTACTTTTCGAAAACTATATTTTCTTAAATTCTCTGAGATTTAATTGTTTTTCTTTTATTGTTGCAAATTGCATATCATATCGAGAGTGATAGTTAGGAAATGATTTCTAGTCCTCAGCAAATAGTGAAAACTAGTGTTTGGCGTTTTAATTTTAGTAGTTTAATTGTTATTAACTGGAATTGGATTTATGTTAGTTGTTTTAGCTTTAAAATGCATGAAATAAGCTTAGTTGACCAAGTTTAAGTTAGCTTTGACCAAGGGCTTTGACTTGTTGACTCCTTGTCACCCTAAAAGCTTATAATAGCTCAAAATTAAAAAAAAGAAAAGAAAGCTGAAACAGAAATGTAAGGGCTGAAAATAAACAAGGAGAAAAAAAAAAGATTTCAATCTTCAAAACTTCAAATCTTCGCGTGAGCTTGCACGGGGTGGTTTCTGAGGCATCCAGCGTGGTTTTCCTAGCGTCTAGGAGCGTCTAAGGTGAGGGTTTCATGTTTATTTGCGCATTTGAATGTTTTATGTGTTAACTTTAATTTTTGGGTTTTATCCGTAGAATGTTATTTTGATCGTTTTGAGGCTTAAAGAATGTTTCCTAACAATCGTAGAACATGTATTTATAGCTTTTTAACATTTTCTGTTGTTGAATATCGAAATTGAAATATAAATTGTTAATTGAATAGTAAATTGTGAATAGTAAATCCCCGTTTCGATGAAGTTGCTCCGTTATGCGTTTTGTTGATGTAGGAAGGTGCTAGATATGCTAGAAGGCCTAAATGTGTGGTTTAATTGGATTGTGTAATGGAAAAACGGAGAAAAATGGCTTAGTGAAAGTTGGGGTCGTTTAGGTCAAGTTTGGCATTTTATCATTTTGCGTGATGGCATTGTCTCGGGAGGCCATGGAAGCACTTTTGGTGTGGTTATGACGTTGGTTGGGTGTTTGGTTAGGGTAGCGGTAGTTCAAATGAGCAAAGGGGGAAATCGAGGCTTTACGTGAATTCTAGGGTAAGGTAGGGTTTCGGGGTCTTTAGACGTGCCTTATAGTGACCTAGGAGGATTGGTGAAGTCGGTTTGCAAAACTCGTGGCTCGTTTGAAAGTAGTAGCGTTTTGAAAGTTGGGGTCATTTTGTGATTTTGTGTGTTTTCATAGTATAATGCCTATAGAATGCTTAGTATTGCTTGTTATGCTTGTTAAAGTTGATTATGATTGAATTTGTATGTCAATTGTTGATAATACTTGTTAATGTTGTTCTTGTTACTTTATAGATTGTAAATGTTTGATATCTTGTTTATCGCTCGTTTATCTCCTTGTATTGTGTCTTGCATTGGATAGCGTCAGGCGCGTGAGTGATGGGCCTCTCTGGGTAGTCTCGAGCTGCCAGTGTTGGTTGCTCTAGCTCCGTGTCCTATTCCCATTCTCGCTTGGGTTGCCTCCCAGGGAGATTTGGGTCGTAGAATTGATGGATACTTCCAGGGTATTTCAAACTGAAGTTATAAGGTGGTCGCGCGCTTATTGTCATCGTTGTCAACATCAAGCTCGAGATTGATGTATCGCTCGTGAAATGGTACATTGCTCGTATGAGTGAACCATAGCCTTCAGAGTGTGGTATAGCTTTGAATGGTTGTGTTAATGCTTTCATTAAATGCTTATTGTATTGATTGTTTATATTGATTGCTTAATTTTCAGTTCTATTGCTTAATTGCCTTATTTGCATTGCACGATCTTCTTTTGCACGATCTTCTTTCTCTCCACCTCGATATCTGTCTCGCGCTCACTGAGTATACGTGTTGTGTATACTCACTCCTCACCACCATATTTCAGGAAATGCCATGTTAGCTGGAAAGTTCGTGATTACGTGAAAGTTCGTGCTTGAAGAGTTGTCTTGTGTGCTATGTGGCTTGAGTTGTCAAAGATGCAAAGATGCATGTTTCATGTGTTGATTGTATTTAATGTTGAAAAGGAATGTAATTTAAGTTTTCTAGGTTATTGAAGTGATTTGGAAAAGCTAGTTTATGTATTAGTTAGAATAGCTTAACTTTAAAGCATGTTTGTATTGCTTAAAGAAAGAGTTAGAATAATCTAGTACTTGGAAATGTATGTATAATTGCTGTGTTTAATTGTTGAGAACCGGGGCTCGGATGGCCTTGAGGTGGTTGAATGTTTAGACATGGTATTGGTCCACTTATATGCTGTCACAGGTTTGCATTTTGCCTAGAAACAGGGGAGACTCCATGTGATACCCCGAACCTGGCATGTATTCAATAGCATTTAAAGTTCATTTAAATTGCATTTTATTGACCTTTCACCTTCTTTGACCAAACTAGTTGACTTTTCATCTACATTGACCAACTAGGACAATGTGAAAATTTTTGAAATGTTTAATAAAGGGCAAACTTGGGATTAGAAATAAAAAAATGCAATGTTAAGTTAGTCAAATTTTGGGTCAACTTTGGAATTAAATCTGAACCAATTGGGGAAGAGTTAGGTAGCAAATTATATATGGTTGGAAAGCTCAATGAGTCTTGTTTCTGAGGCTTCAAACCGTTCGTGAATTGGAGTTTTCTAGAAGAAGTTATGGCCGTTTTCGTAAGGTCGCGCATAGCTGTTTTGGTTTAGCGGGTTGACCGAATCTTTGACCTTTGACTTGTAATTTTTTTTTCCTAAATAAGCAGAATTGCACACGAAAAAACAGAGAAGAAAGACTTGGAAATATGAGGAAAAGAAGGAGAAAAAAAAAAGAAAACTTCAACTACAAATCACCAAATCTTTGCGTGAGCTTGCACGGGGTGGTTTCTGAGGCACTCTACGAGGTTTTCCTAGCGTCTAGGAGCGTCTAAGGTGAGGGTTTCATCGTTATTTGTGCATTTGAAAAATGTATATCTAAACTTTAATTTTTAGAACTTATGCGTAGATTGTTGTCTTAATCGTTTTGTTGCTTAAAGAATGTTCCTTGTTGATTGTAGAACATGTATTTATAGCTTTTTAGCATTTTATGCGGTTGAAAATTGAAATTGCAATTTAAATTGACTAATGAATAGTAATTAGTGAATAGTAAACCCTTGAAATGATAAAGTTGCGCTGTTATACTGTCCGTTGATGTAGAAATGTGCTAGATATGCTAGAATGCCTAAATGTGTGGTTTAATTGGAATGTGTAATAGAAAAATGGAGAAAAACGGCTTGGTGAAAGTCAGGGTCGTTTAGGTCGAGTTTAGCATTTTCTCGTATTGCGTGTTGGCATTGTTTCGGGAGGCCATGGAAGCACTTTTGGTGCGGTTATGGCGTTGGTTGGGTGTTTGGTTGATATAGTTGTAGTTCAAACGAGCAAAGGGGGAAATCGGGACTTTGCGTGAATTCTATGGTAAAGTAGGGTTTCGGGGACTTTAGACGTGCCTTATGGTGACCTAGGAGGACTGATGAAGTCGGTTTCCAAAGCTCGTGGCTCGTTTGAAAGTAGTACTGTTTTGAAGTTGGGGTCATTTTTGTGATTTTGTGTGTTTTCATAGAATATTGCTTATAGTATGCTTATATTGATTATAGAATGCTTATGTTGCCTATAGAATGCTTATAATGCCTATAGAATACTTGCTAATGCTTGATAATGTTAGTTGGCGTTGTTTTTGTCACTTGTTTGATTGTAAATGGTTGTTAATGCTTATTACGCTTGTTAGAGTTGATTATTGATTGAAATGTTTACCAATTGTTGAGAATGCTTGATATCGCTTGCTCATCGCCTTGTATCGAGTCTTGCATTGCATAGTGTCTCGCGGGTGAGTGATGGGCCTCTCTGGGTAGCCTCGGGTTGCCAGTGTTGGTTGCTATAGCTCCGCTGCTATTCCCTTTCTCGCTTGGGTTGCCTCCCAGGGAGATTTGGGTCGTAGAATTGATGGTTACTCCCGGGGTATTCCAAACTGGTGTTATAAGGTGGTTTGGGCCGGCGCGTCATCGTTAATGTCATCGGAATCGTGATCGGTACATTACTCGCTCGAGTGATCCATAGCCTTCAAAGTGTGGTATAGCTTTGATTGGTTGTGTTAATGCTTTTCTTAATTGTTTATTGTATTGTTATATATATTGAATGCCTTTTATTGATTGTATTGCTTAACTGTACCTATTTGCATTGCACGATCTTCTTTCTCTCCATCTCGATATCTGTCTCGCCCTCACTGAGTATACGTGTTGTGTATACTCACTCCTCACCACCACATTTCAGGAAATGCCATGTTAGCTGGAAAGTTCGTGATTTCGTGAAACTCCGTGCTTGAAGAGTTGTCCTGCGTGCCTATGTGACTTGAGTTGTCAAAGTTGTAAAATTGTATGCTTTTATGTATTATATGTATTTAAAGTTAAAGGGGATGTAATTTAAGTTTCACTAGATTGTGTTTTTAGTTAATGTAGCTTAGCTTCAATGTATACTTGTAATGACAAAGGAAAAGAGATAGAAAGATATGATAGTCTAGCTTATGAAATAGGTTGGTGTAGTTTAATTGCTAAGCATGAATGTGTAATTACTTGTGATTTGCTTGTTGTGAACCAAGGCTCGGATGGCCTTGAGGTGTTGAATGTTTGGACATGGTATTGGTCCATTTATATGTTGTCGCAGGTTTTACATTTCGCCTAGAAACAGGGGAGACTCCGTTCGTTTTCCCTGAAAATTTATGCCCGGGTTTGGTTTGGGTTGTGTTTAGATCGATTGATAGAACTCCCGGTCTTGAGAGGGATCGGGGTGTTACAGGTGGTATCAGAGCTTGGCTAGCTCATAAGTCGGGACAGGGTCCTCGGCCTGGTGGGTAGTGGTCCTTGAATGTGTGCCTGATAAGTGTGTCTTGAAAGTGTATGCTTGTATGTGAGATTGTATGTCTTGACTTGAATGTAAGCACTTATGTGATATAGTTATGTGTTATGTGTTAAATGTTTCTCAAGAAAGGTGAAATGTCTAGTTGTCTACGTATTGACTTATTGAATTGACCTCGTGAATCGAATCGACCTCGTGAATTGTTAGTTGCTTGAAATATTACTTGTAATGTGTGTATAGAATGTCTTGAATTAGCTATGCCGTGGTTTGAATTGATTATGTTGTGCTTGACTTGATTGTCGTGCTTGAGTGACTTTGTTGAATAAACTGTTTTACAAACTTGCTTGCATAATAGTTTAAGGCATGTGTATAACTGTGATATATTGGCATTCATACATGTCCTATGGAAATGGTAAGTAAGTCCTCTTCCTCCCCTGAAGAAAGTGGTTCACCGCTGGCTTTTCAAGGTGTATGGATTGGCAGGAAATGAATGGCATTTGACTAGCCTTTATTTGGGAATTGGTGTTTGCTTTTGGAGCTCGGTTATTGGCAAATCTCTATGGTCCTCCTCTGTGCTTAACAATTGTGAAAGGGTAGCTTTCTCTTGGGGTTTTATTTGATTATTCTTTGGAGCATTCTTTGGTTTTCTTAATGGGTATTCTTTGGAGACTTTTGTTGGCATTTCTCGGTGGATTTGGCTATTGGGATTTTAATCGGCCTTACTGCACAGTAATATCTATGGTATATGTGTCTCGGTCTTTATTGGTGTGATACTGGCATCCCTGATTGGAAATTCTTCAATGGTATTTTCTGGAATTCTCAGTGGCCAATTATTTAATATTTACTTATTAAGCAAACTTGGCTACTTTCTTAATGGAGCATTGTTCCGGATATCTTCTTCAGTGTTCCTCAGTAGGTTTGGTATTTGGAGTTCCTATCAGATTTATTGTATAATACTACTTAGGGTATTCTTTGAAATTCTTATTGGGCGTTCTATTGGTATTTTCCTTATTGGCAAGGTTGCATGAAGTTTTCACTTGGCAAATAGTGAAGAGGCCTCAGAGTTTGGCATTGGTGGGAAACTATGTTTGTTATTCAACTTGGTTGTTTTATTGGGCACATTATATTTTCTCTGCTATTTCCTTTGACATTCCTCTCAGCATTTGATAGCAAAACTCGGAATCTAATTAGGTGTCCCATGGGGTTATTATTTGGATGGCTTCTTTAGAACTTTGAAATATATTTGATTGGGTTCTTAGTATTTTCTTCAACACTCTTAACTGGGTATTCTTCTATGAAATTCATGACCAGTGGGGTACTTATTTGGACCTCTGGATGGAACCTTTGTTTGAGCCTTTATTTGGCTTCTTGTTTGGGAATTCTCGGGCAGTAATAGTTGAACTTCTACTCGAGATTCGTGTATGGGGTATTCATTCGGTATTCTTCTTATCATTAATATGTGATGTGATTTTATCTACAGTATCTTTGCTTAGGTCTTTATTGGTATTATCTCGGTGCTTTTGGTTGGAATTTTATTCTTCTTCGGTATTCGTGTCAACGGGATTCTTCAACCGATGAAGATTAGTCAGAATTGGATTTCAGATGATGCTGAGTTCTATTCGAAGAAGAATTGCGAGGACACAATTGTTTTAAGGGGGGAAGGATGTGATACCCCGAACCTGGCATGTATTCAATAGCATTTAAAGTTCATTTAAATTGCATTTTATTGACCTTTCACCTTCTTTGACCAAACTAGTTGACTTTTCATCTACATTGACCAACTAGGACAATGTGAAAATTTTTGAAATGTTTAATAAAGGGAAAACTTGGGATTAGAAATAAAAAAATGCAATGTTAAGTTAGTCAAATTTTGGGTCAACTTTGGAATTAAATCTCAACCAATTGGGGAAGAGTTAGGTAGCAAATTATATATGGTTGGAAAGCTCAATGAGTCTAGTTTCTGAGGCTTCAAACCGTTCGTGAATTGGAGTTTTCTAGAAGAAGTTATGGCCGTTTTCGTAAGGTCGCGCATAGCTGTTTTGGTTTAGCGGGTTGACCGAATCTTTGACCTTTGACTTGTAATTTTTTTTTCCTAAATAAGCAGAATTGCACTCGAAAAAACAGAGAAGAAAGACTTGAAAACATGAGGAAAAGAAGGAGAAAAAAAAAAGAAAACTTCAACTACAAATCACCAAATCTTTGCGTGAGCTTGCACGGGGTGGTTTCTGAGGCACTCTACGAGGTTTTCCTAGCGTCTAGGAGCGTCTAAGGTGTGGGTTTCATCGTTATTTGCGCATTTGAAAAATGTATATCTAAACTTTAATTTTTAGAACTTATGCGTAGATTGTTGTTTTAATCGTTTTGTTGCTTAAAGAATGTTCCTTGTTGATTGTAGAACATGTATTTATAGCTTTTTAGCATTTTCTGCGGTTGAAAATTGAAATTGCAATTTAAATTGACTAATGAATAGTAATTAGTGAATAGTAAACCCTTGAAACGATAAAGTTGCGCTGTTATGCTGTCCGTTGATGTAGAAATGTGCTAGATATGCTAGAATGCCTAAATGTGTGGTTCAATTGGAATGTGTAATAGAAAAATGGAGAAAAACGGCTTGGTGAAAGTCGGGGTCGTTTAGGTCGAGTTTAGCATTTTCTCGTATTGCGTGTTGGCATTGTTTCGGGAGGCCATGGAAGCACTTTTGGTGCGGTTATGGCGTTGGTTGGGTGTTTGGTTGATATAGTTGTAGTTCAAACGAGCAAAGGGGGAAATCGGGACTTTGCGTGAATTCTATGTTAAAGTAGGGTTTCGGGGACTTTAGACGTGCCTTATGGTGACCTAGGAGGACTGGTGAAGTCGGTTTCCAAAGCTCGTGGCTCGTTTGAAAGTAGTACTGTTTTGAAGTTGGGGTCATTTTTGTGATTTTGTGTGTTTTCATAGAATATTGCTTATAGTATGCTTATATTGATTATAGAATGCTTATGTTGCCTATAGAATGCTTATAATGCCTATAGAATACTTGCTAATGCTTGATAATGTTAGTTGGCGTTGTTTTTGTCACTTGTTTGATTGTAAATGGTTGTTAATGCTTATTACGCTTGTTAGAGTTGATTATTGATTGAAATGTTTACCAATTGTTGAGAATGCTTGATATCGCTTGCTCATCGCCTTGTATCGAGTCTTGCATTGCATAGTGTCTCGCGGGTGAGTGATGGGCCTCTCTGGGTAACCTCGGGTTGCCAGTGTTGGTTGCTATAGCTCCGCTGCTATTCCCTTTCTCGCTTGGGTTGCCTCCCAGGGAGATTTGGGTCGTAGAATTGATGGTTACTCCCGGGGTATTCCAAACTGGTGTTATAAGGTGGTTTGGGCCGGCGCGTCATCGTTAATGTCATCGGAATCGTGATCGGTACATTACTCGCTCGAGTGATCCATAGCCTTCAAAGTGTGGTATAGCTTTGATTGGTTGTGTTAATGCTTTTCTTAATTGTTTATTGTATTGTTATATATATTGAATGCCTTTTATTGATTGTATTGCTTAACTGTACCTATTTGCATTGCACGATCTTCTTTCTCTCCATCTCGATATCTGTCTCGCCCTCACTGAGTATACGTGTTGTGTATACTCACTCCTCACCACCACATTTCAGGAAATGCCATGTTAGCTGGAAAGTTCGTGATTTCGTGAAACTCCGTGCTTGAAGAGTTGTCCTGCGTGCCTATGTGACTTGAGTTGTCAAAGTTGTAAAATTGTATGCTTTTATGTATTATATGTATTTAAAGTTAAAGGGGATGTAATTTAAGTTTCACTAGATTGTGTTTTTAGTTAATGTAGCTTAGCTTCAATGTATACTTGTAATGACAAAGGAAAAGAGATAGAAAGATATGATAGTCTAGCTTATGAAATAGGTTGGTGTAGTTTAATTGCTAAGCATGAATGTGTAATTACTTGTGATTTGCTTGTTGTGAACCATTGCTCGGATGGCCTTGAGGTGTTGAATGTTTGGACATGGTATTGGTCCACTTATATGTTGTCGCAGGTTTTACATTTCGCCTAGAAACAGGGGAGACTCCGTCCGTTTTCCCTGAAAATTTATGCCCGGGTTTGGTTTGGGTTGTGTTCAGATCGATTGATAGAACTCTCGGTCTCGAGAGGGATCGGGGTGTTACACTCCGACCGTCTTTCCCTAAATATTTTGCCCGGGTTTGGAATTGGGTTGTGATTAGATTGATTGATAGAACTCCCGGTCTCGAGAGGGATTGGGGTGTTACAAAGGCCCCCTAAAAACATCAAGGGATGCTACTCCATTTGTTTGTAATTTGTACGTCAGCCATGTCCTAAAAGACTAAATTGTATAAGCGCCCCTCAAACAACAATCTCTTCTTGAAGCAGATTTGCGGTAGTATACCTTATTATAAGCTTATTCTAATTAATAGTTGTACTAGTACTAGTAATACGCATATGCGACAACAAAGCTAATATACGCTTGAAGCTTGCATGAAACAACAGGGAAATGAAACCAAGCTTCTACGACCGGGCAGTGAGTAAATGATAGAGGAAAATCTATTACCTGAATATGTTCTTTGCCTGAACATATAGATGTTCGTGAATGAAACAGCTGTAAGGCGAAGGAGTAACGATACGTGTAATCGGTTGACAATAAGGATCATACTTTCATGGCACTAAGACAAATGCAAAATTCTTGCATCTAATCTAAGCAACGTGAATGAAACAGCTGTAAGGTAAATGAGTAACCATGCGTGTAATCGGTTGACAATAAGGATTATACTTTCATGGCACTAAGACAAATGCAAAATGCTTGCATCTGATCTAAGCAACCGAGACTGCAGCTGCCCATCAGTAATAGTAATGTACACTATAATGCCTGTATGATGAACATCATGTGGAAATATTAGGCGTTAAGAAACCGAGGCAAAGTGGTTTATGATTGAACTTTGTTGTGTCCCTCAAGGCTAGCCTCGGTTGATTCCCTCCAACATCATTGTGAGCCGAAAACGTCAGGGAGACTTTAACCATCCCAGTTGAAGAAAAGTATACTTTCTAAGCACTTGTTCTTGAGTTGGCTTTCATTGACAGGTAGGGTGACCAAGGCAATCTCGATCTAAGACTAGACTACGAAATCTTATTAGGTAACATCCCGCCTTTTGTAGTGATCGCATTCATTCATTTATGGATTTGAACGATGATGCCCGTTTTCATTTCATGGTAGACCACTACTTCGCCTCTTTGTTGGACTTTCTCAATTTGGTTTACAGTCAACGTTTTCGTTTGAGGGCTTCGTTCCTCAACAAAGACCTACAGCGAATGGTATCTACATAAGCCTCGAGTCTCTCAGTGGAAAAATTAATGCATCGTTTGCCTTAATGGTATGACATCCGTACCTATTGCATCGTTTGTGTGACGCCCGAGAATTTGCCATGCATTTAATTACTGTTGCATCCCTTGTTTGCGCATTTACTTCTATGCCTTATTAACTGACTTTGTGACTACTATTCACTCCGTTTTTAAACTACTTTCTATTAGTTAATTAGCATTTTTATTAAATCATATTAATTGTAAAAGTAGTGGGAAAAATGTGCTTTTGAGCTTAAGGCGTTAGGAAGGCTCGTTTAGAAAATAATTTTAGAAGTCAAGTGAATAGTGTTACGTAATAACTTTATAGATTTAATTAGTTAACCAATGTGTCACCCCTTAGACTCGCTTTTAAAGCTTACTACGCGTATTATATTACACCATTCAAGCGCCCAAAGGACCCCACCTCAACTTAGCCTTTATATATCACTTAAACTCTCAAAATGCAAAAGAAAAAAAAAATAAAAAGCTGAAACAGAACAGAGAGAAGGCCGACAGCAGCATAGAGAGAAAAGAGGAAAATTTTGCCTTTCAATCCTTCAAACCAAGCCCTCCCAAGCCTTGAGCAAGTGGATTAGGGTGTCTTCAAGCCTCCTAGGTGTTCCTACGCGTAGTGGTGAGGGATTTCATAGCTTGTTTTTGCATTTCTAAATAGTTGTCAATTTCTTGATTTGTTGAAAATGTGATCAAATGCCATTGTAATTGTTATCTATGCTAATATACCATCTATATGAATGCTAGAGAACACATTTGAGCCGTTGTTTCGCTTTTTAAACGGTTAGAATCGTTAGTTTGATTTTTAGGGTGAATAGTGACATTTTTTCTAGGGTTTTGCGTAATTGCTCGAATTGGATTGAATTAATGCTTCTAAATGATGCCTTAGGTACTAGTGAAGATAATTAAATAACCCCGTGCACTTGCATTGCCCTTAAATCGCCTAAAAATGGAAAATAGCCGACTTTAAGTTGGGGCTTTCGGGGTTAATGCGATTCCGGGTGGATTCGGGCTTCAATTCTAGTTTCCTTAGGCTACCTAGGTGCTATAGATGCCTTGATATCCCTTGTTTGAAGCCCGGACAAGGTAGGTGTAGTTTAAATCCAAAAGAGGGAAATTGGGGCTTCCGGGGTAAACGCGGGCATTTGATTGAGTTCGAGGGTTGAAAGGGTACCTTGGGGGTTGGTTAGAAGGTTGGGAGAGTTTCTTTTGAAAATGAAATCATTAACTTTGGTTTAGAAGAGAAATAGATCGAAAAACAAAGGGGTTTAGGTGCAATTTAAGTTGTTTCACACTTCTAAACCCATGTCAGGACTTCTTAAGTGTTTATATATGATTTTAAATTGATTTGGAGCTTTTGGAATGATTCTATGCTTATATGGTATAAGTTCATTTGTAAACTGCTTATTAGCTTCTATCTTTGCTTCTATCCTAACTGCAACGAGGTCAACCTACTTTGTTGATCCTCATATGTGTTAATGCTTATATTATTGTTGTTAACTTGCCATCGTTGAGTGCATTGCATAGTGGTTGCGCAACCATAGTGTCGGGGCGGATGTGTTGAATATCGGCTGGGCGGCAGAGGGCTTGCCGGTGGATATTCAAACTCCGTACCCTATTCCCTCATTCGCCTGGTCCGGAGATTGCCAGGGGATGTTGGGTCGTAGGACTCGGGGTACATCCGGAGTACACCCACTGGAGTGATTGGGGTTATGCCGGCTTATCGTGATCGTGCTCGTGGTTCGTGGATCGTGATTAAAGACCAGTGAAGATTGGTGTATAGGGGATTGTTGAAATGTATCCTTTTAATTATGTGGTTATTTAAGTTTTCATTGTTTCTTAAATTGTTAAAGTGCTATTGTCGTGTAATTGTATTATTTGTTGCATTGCACGCCCCGGGACTATATCCCTCACTGGGCAACAGTGGTTGCTCATACCTCGATATCTGTTTCAGGAGACGCTGAGGGTGATCCCCAGCTGGTTGATTTAGTTGAGGAAGAAGAAGTCCAGATCGAGCCTTTACCTTAGTTGCCGTACTTGATAACTTGAGGTGGTCATTGAATTTGCTGCTATGTGGAATGCTCAACTAATTGCTTTATGTACTATTTTGTAGCCAAGGGCTATGTATATGCTTGTTGTATAAGTCGAAGATTAGATAGTTGGGTTGTAGCTTTGAAAGTCTATGAACTGTAATAACTTTTATTCCTGTCTTATTTCTTTGCATGCTTGGGAGTGGTTAGTTGTTGTAGAATGCTTTATCCCTTAAGTTGTTTTATTGATTTCCTAGAATGTTATAAATATAAGACTATGCTGTCAACTAGTTCTCGCATGCTTGTGTGTTTTGGAATTATTGTGCACTATAAGGCTCGGATGGCCTTATAGCTTTGTTGTTTAATTGAGAAAAGCTGTATTGTATTGTTGGGACCTTGTTTAGGTGTTTACAGGTTTTCAGAATGTCCACGGTACAGGGGAGACTCTGTCCGTGTGTCGGGTCCGGACTTAACCTTTAGCTTGGGGGTTGGGTCGGGGCGTGACATTTAAGTGGTATCAGAGCTATAGATTGCATGAAGCCGGGTTAAATTTCTCGGTCTGTGGGTAGAGATTTGTTATGTGACTTTGTGAATACATGAGTCCTTGATTTTGATTGATCTAAGTGAAATTTGAATAAGGAATGAACATGCTAGCATGGAAATAGAATATCAAGAGTCTAGAATATCAAGTATGAACTAGTGATTTATGTTTACTTCAAGAATGTGGAATATTTATTTGAATTCCTATGTACTCGACTTTATGTGAATCTAATTGGACTTTTCTTTATATGTTTACTTATAAATTGCATGTATACATATATACCTGTCATAACACTTTGCATTCTAGCTATTCGTGATGGGGCCTCGTCGTCGTGCTGATAATCCGAATGTTGGTGGAGAACCCGAGGGGGTTCGTGGGCAAGAAGCTGAGGTAGCCGAAAATGCACCGCAGGTTCAAGAGCCGAGCACTGCACAGATCTTGGCCACGATGGCCACAGCTATGAACACTATTGCCCAGTTTGTTACACAACAGGGTCAACCAGGGGTCGTTGCAGGTAATCAGGCTGCGAGAGCCGGAGGTAGTGGCCCTACCGGAGGGAATCTGTATGATCGGTTTATACATCATGGGGCTTATACTTTCTTTGGGGAGCCGGACGATATGAAAGCTGAGATGTGGCTAAGAAGTTCGAGAGAGTGGCAGCAATACTGGAGTGCCATGATGACAGGAAGATTACTTATGCTACTTTCCTTCTCGAGGGTGATGCTGAAGATTGGTGGAATACCATCTGTGAGAAATGGGTAGCTGAGGGAGGTCATCATTCGTGGGCCGATTTTGTCCGAGAATTTCGAGACAAGTATATATCAGTAGTTGCCCGCGAGAGGCGACAGACTGAGTTCATAAACTTGAGGCAGGGAAGTATGACGGTAGATCAATACGAGGCTACTTTTACCCGGCTTTCCCGTTATGCACCAGCTTTAATTCAGCCGGAGGACATGAAGATTCAGAGGTTCATCATGGGTTTGAGGAGAGATATTATGCTGAACTTGTCTTCAAATGATTTTCCTAACTATGCTGCAGTAGTCCGAGCTGCCTCGAGATATGAGAAACGGAAAGCCGATGTATTAGCCGAGACCAGTCAATCGAGTAAACGGTTTCAGTCTCAGAGTCAAGGGTACCAGGGGCAAGCTGTATCAGTTGGTCAGAGTTCACAGCCGAGGCAGACTCAGAGTTACACAGGGCCTACTCAGACTCAGGCACGACCAGTTCAGAGTCAGACCCAGAGTCAGTTCCGTCCAGCAGTTTCCCGTTCGCAGCAGGGTAGTTCAACTACCTCTACTTACAGAGCTCCTTCGGGAGGCACTGTTGCAAGACGTCACCAGCAGTGCAGCTTCTGTCAGCGTCAGGGTCACACTGAGGATGTTTGTTGGAAGAAACATAACAAGTGTACAGGTTGCGGCAGTGATCAGCACAGGGTTAAAGACTGTCAGAAATTTAAGAACCCTAGGGGTCAGACATCAGCTCAGAACTCTCAGACCAGGGCCCCAGCTGCAGCACCACCACCACGAGGCCAGGCCCGTGTGTTTGCTTTGGATGCCGAGGAGCTTCCGGATACTACCGCTGTGGTAGAAGGTATTTTTCTTCTTAATGATCAATCAGTTAAGGTTTTAATTGATTCCGGGGCTTCGCATTCTTTTATTACTCCTACTTGTGCACAAAATGCTAAATTGAAACATGATAAACTGTTGCATGAGATTGTGGTTTATACTCCTATGGGTCCGAAGTTTGTTACTAGATCTATTTGCAGAGCATGTAGCATATTTATTGAAGGTCGTGTTTTTCCTGCTGATTTGATTATCCTACCCTTCAATGACTTTGAAATTATATTGGGGATGGACTGGTTAAGTAAATATTATGCCCAGCTTGATTGTAGAAAGAAGATTGTGTATCTAGAGATGCCTGACCAACCCATACTTAAAATAGTTGGTAGTAGAAAATCTACGGGAACTCCTATTATTTCTTCTATTAGGGCATCTAAATTATTGAGCAAGGGTTGTGAGGCTTATCTTGCTTATTTGATTAATCAACCTGGGGATCAACTGAAATTGACTGATGTACCTATCGTGAGGGAGTTTCCGGGGGTCTTTCCTGAGGAATTACCTGGGTTACCGCCTGATAGAGAGATAGAGTTCATGATTGATTTATTGCCGGGGACTTCACCTATCTCTAGGACTCCGTACAGAATGGCTCCACCTGAGTTGCAGGAATTGAAAGTTCAATTGCAGGGCTTGCTTGAGAAGGGATTCATTCAGCCGAGTTCTTCACCGTGGGGTGCGCCAGTTCTCTTCGTTAAAAAGAAAGACGGATCTCTTCGCCTATGCATCGATTACCGGGGTCTTAATCAGGTAACCATCAAAAATAAATATCCTTTGCCTTTAATCGAAGAGTTGTTTGATCAGTTGCAAGGCGCCAGGGTATTCTCTAAATTTGATTTGAGGCAGGGCTATTATCAACTGAGGATTAAGAAAGATGATGTTCCTAAAACTGCCTTCAGAACTCGATATGGCCATTATGAGTTTGTTGTCTTGCCGTTTGGTCTTACTAATGCTCCCGCCGCATTCATGGATTTAATGCAGAGGGTATTCCGTCCTTATCTGGATCAATTTGTAGTCATATTTATTGATGATATCCTTGTTTATTCTAAATCTGAGGCGGAACATGAACAACATCTCAGAATTGTGTTGCAAACTCTTCAGGAGCATCGGTTATTTGCAAAGTTTAGCAAGTGTGAATTCTGGCTTAAGCAAGTTGCTTTTCTTGGCCATATTATCTCGCAGGATGGTATTTCTGTTGATCCAGCGAAGATTGAAGTTGTGTTATCTTGGAAACGACCTGAAACTGTCACGGAAATTCGTAGCTTCCTTGGTTTAGCTGGGTATTATCGGAGGTTTGTAAAGGATTTCTCTAAGATTGCAAGGCCTTTAACTCAGCTTACTCAGAAGAAAACCGTATTTGACTGGAATGATAAATGTGAGGCCAGCTTCCAGGAATTGAAGAAGAGATTGACTACAGCTCCTATTCTTGCTTTACCTGAGGGTTATGATAATCTGGTGATCTACAGTGATGCTTCGAAGGAAGGTCTGGGTTGTGTATTGATGCAGAATGGCAGGGTTATTGCTTATGCTTCCAGGAAACTAAAGCCTTATGAACTCAACTATCCGACTCATGATCTTGAGCTTGCAGCTATCATTCTAGCATTAAAGAAATGGCGTCATTATCTCTGGGGCAACAAATTTGAAATCTTTACAGACCATAAGAGCTTGAAATATCTGTTTTCCCAGAAAGAGTTGAACATGAGGCAGAGGCGTTGGCTGGAATTACTTGAGGACTATAACTGCACTATTAACTATCTCCCAGGTAAGGCCAATATTGTTGCTGATGCTTTGAGCCGAAAGGCTACTGTTGCTAGCTTGATTATCAAGAATTGGGAATTCATGGAAGAATTGTGCTTATGGAAGCCTAGTACTTCAAATTCTGGTATTCAATTTGCAAGTTTGCAGATTCAATCTCTGTTGTTATCCAGGATTCGAGAAGCTCAGCAGGCTGATCTTCAATTGTTGAAAGTCTTAGAGAATTCAAAAGGGGGAGAGTCGGATTTCAAACTGCACGACGATGGTATTCTCAAATTCAAAGGTAGAATCTGTATTCCGAATGATCCAACTCTGAAGAAGGATATTCTTGCTGAGGCACACAGTTCTAGATATACTATTCATCCAGGCAGTACGAAAATGTATAAAGATTTGAAGCAGAATTTCTGGTGGAATAATATGAAGAGAGAAATTGCTGATTATGTTGCCCGATGTCTTACCTGTCAGAAAGTTAAAGCAGAACATCAGAGACCTGCAGGGTTGTTGCAGCCCTTGGCTATTCCTGTTTGGAAATGGGATCATATTACTATGGATTTCGTATCCGATTTACCGAGGTCTTCGAGGGGTAACGACTCAGTCTGGGTTATTGTGGATAGACTGACCAAGACTTCTCATTTTATTGCTAAAAAGAAGTCTGATTCTCTTGATAAACTGGTAGAGTTGTATATTGAGAACGTGGTCCGACTTCATGGAATTCCAAAGAGTATTGTGTCGGATAGAGATCCCAGATTCACATCTCAGTTCTGGCAGAAGATTCAGAAAGCTTTGGGCACGAATTTGAATTTCAGTACAGCTTATCATCCTCAGACAGATGGTCAATCCGAGAGAACTATCTTGATCCTTGAGGATATGTTGCGGGCTTGTATTCTGGACTTCGGTAAAAGTTGGGAGAAATATTTGCCACTAGCAGAGTTCGCCTACAACAATAGTTATCAAGCTACTATTGGTATGGCACCTTATGAGGCACTGTATGGGCGTAAATGTCGGTCTCCTCTCTATTGGGATGATGTTGGTGAGATGAAGACTATCGACCCTACTCTTTTACCTGAAATGAACAAGATGATTGATCAGGTACAGCTTATCAGAAAAAGAATGCTTACAGCACAGAGCCGGCAAAAGAGTTATGCAGATAGACGCCGTCGTGATCTGAAATTTACTGTAGGGGATCGAGTATTTCTGAAAATTTCTCCTCGCAAGGGTTTGATTCGGCATGGTAAAGGAGGTAAACTCAGTCCTCGATATGTGGGACCATTTGAGATAACTGAAACTGTTGGTGATTTGGCTTACCGTTTGGCTTTACCTCCCAGTCTGGGCAGAATTCAAGACGTATTCCATGTTTCCATGCTTCGGAAGTATCAGCCAGATCCCTCTCACATACTTGAGCCGGAACCGCTAGAGATCAGTGAAACTTTGACCTACACAGAGAAACCTCTTCGAATTGTTGATCAGAAAGTTCAGGAGCTGAGGACTAAAAGCATTCCGATGGTTAAAGTTCTGTGGGATCATCATGGAGTAGAGGATGCAACATGGGAAAGAGAGGATCAGATGCGGGATCGGTATCCGGAGTTATTCGCCGAATCATGTAAGAATTGCGTGGGCGCAATTAGTTTAAGGGGGAGAGGATGTGACGCCCGAGAATTTGCCATGCATTTAATTACTGTTGCATCCCTTGTTTGCGCATTTACTTCTATGCCTTATTAACTGACTTTGTGACTACTATTCACTCCGTTTTTAAACTACTTTCTATTAGTTAATTAGCATTTTTATTAAATCATATTAATTGTAAAAGTAGTGGGAAAAATGTGCTTTTGAGCTTAAGGCGTTAGGAAGGCTCGTTTAGAAAATAATTTTAGAAGTCAAGTGAATAGTGTTACGTAATAACTTTATAGATTTAATTAGTTAACCAATGTGTCACCCCTTAGACTCGCTTTTAAAGCTTACTACGCGTATTATATTACACCATTCAAGCGCCCAAAGGACCCCACCTCAACTTAGCCTTTATATATCACTTAAACTCTCAAAATGCAAAAGAAAAAAAAAATAAAAAGCTGAAACAGAACAGAGAGAAGGCCGACAGCAGCATAGAGAGAAAAGAGGAAAATTTTGCCTTTCAATCCTTCAAACCAAGCCCTCCCAAGCCTTGAGCAAGTGGATTAGGGTGTCTTCAAGCCTCCTAGGTGTTCCTACGCGTAGTGGTGAGGGATTTCATAGCTTGTTTTTGCATTTCTAAATAGTTGTCAATTTCTTGATTTGTTGAAAATGTGATCAAATGCCATTGTAATTGTTATCTATGCTAATATACCATCTATATGAATGCTAGAGAACACATTTGAGCCGTTGTTTCGCTTTTTAAACGGTTAGAATCGTTAGTTTGATTTTTAGGGTGAATAGTGACATTTTTTCTAGGGTTTTGCGTAATTGCTCGAATTGGATTGAATTAATGCTTCTAAATGATGCCTTAGGTACTAGTGAAGATAATTAAATAACCCCGTGCACTTGCATTGCCCTTAAATCGCCTAAAAATGGAAAATAGCCGACTTTAAGTTGGGGCTTTCGGGGTTAATGCGATTCCGGGTGGATTCGGGCTTCAATTCTAGTTTCCTTAGGCTACCTAGGTGCTATAGATGCCTTGATATCCCTTGTTTGAAGCCCGGACAAGGTAGGTGTAGTTTAAATCCAAAAGAGGGAAATTGGGGCTTCCGGGGTAAACGCGGGCATTTGATTGAGTTCGAGGGTTGAAAGGGTACCTTGGGGGTTGGTTAGAAGGTTGGGAGAGTTTCTTTTGAAAATGAAATCATTAACTTTGGTTTAGAAGAGAAATAGATCGAAAAACAAAGGGGTTTAGGTGCAATTTAAGTTGTTTCACACTTCTAAACCCATGTCAGGACTTCTTAAGTGTTTATATATGATTTTAAATTGATTTGGAGCTTTTGGAATGATTCTATGCTTATATGGTATAAGTTCATTTGTAAACTGCTTATTAGCTTCTATCTTTGCTTCTATCCTAACTGCAACGAGGTCAACCTACTTTGTTGATCCTCATATGTGTTAATGCTTATATTATTGTTGTTAACTTGCCATCGTTGAGTGCATTGCATAGTGGTTGCGCAACCATAGTGTCGGGGCGGATGTGTTGAATATCGGCTGGGCGGCAGAGGGCTTGCCGGTGGATATTCAAACTCCGTACCCTATTCCCTCATTCGCCTGGTCCGGAGATTGCCAGGGGATGTTGGGTCGTAGGACTCGGGGTACATCCGGAGTACACCCACTGGAGTGATTGGGGTTATGCCGGCTTATCGTGATCGTGCTCGTGGTTCGTGGATCGTGATTAAAGACCAGTGAAGATTGGTGTATAGGGGATTGTTGAAATGTATCCTTTTAATTATGTGGTTATTTAAGTTTTCATTGTTTCTTAAATTGTTAAAGTGCTATTGTCGTGTAATTGTATTATTTGTTGCATTGCACGCCCCGGGACTATATCCCTCACTGGGCAACAGTGGTTGCTCATACCTCGATATCTGTTTCAGGAGACGCTGAGGGTGATCCCCAGCTGGTTGATTTAGTTGAGGAAGAAGAAGTCCAGATCGAGCCTTTACCTTAGTTGCCGTACTTGATAACTTGAGGTGGTCATTGAATTTGCTGCTATGTGGAATGCTCAACTAATTGCTTTATGTACTATTTTGTAGCCAAGGGCTATGTATATGCTTGTTGTATAAGTCGAAGATTAGATAGTTGGGTTGTAGCTTTGAAAGTCTATGAACTGTAATAACTTTTATTCCTGTCTTATTTCTTTGCATGCTTGGGAGTGGTTAGTTGTTGTAGAATGCTTTATCCCTTAAGTTGTTTTATTGATTTCCTAGAATGTTATAAATATAAGACTATGCTGTCAACTAGTTCTCGCATGCTTGTGTGTTTTG
Organism: Ehretia macrophylla; assembly: GCA_037974665.1. NCBI lineage: Eukaryota > Viridiplantae > Streptophyta > Magnoliopsida > Boraginales > Ehretiaceae > Ehretia > Ehretia macrophylla. The sequence goes on along the minus strand of CM075780.1, from coordinate 16,304,386 downwards.
GAATTATTGTGCACTATAAGGCTCGGATGGCCTTATAGCTTTGTTGTTTAATTGAGAAAAGCTGTATTGTATTGTTGGGACCTTGTTTAGGTGTTTACAGGTTTTCAGAATGTCCACGGTACAGGGGAGACTCTGTCCGTGTGTCGGGTCCGGACTTAACCTTTAGCTTGGGGGTTGGGTCGGGGCGTGACAGTTTGCCTTAATGATGAAGTAGGCAAGAGCAAGAAAGACTTCGTAGCAAAATAGAAGTTGGTTCTTCCATATTTAGATAGCCCTAATGTTCGGAACCCGTTCTACTTTCAGTTGGAAGTTTGTGGACGATAGCACGTATGGGTGGTATGAATTCCATCAACGTATCCTAAGAAATTGCTCTTTTGAGCTCACAAGAATGGAACAAAAAGAGAATGAAGGGAAGAATAAATGGAAAGGCTCTGCAACTTAAAAAGAAGATAGGCTAGCAAACTGGACAACAGGGAAGAGATACAAAAAAGATGCCGACGATGGGATGGGATTTGAAGACGTCTTTACAAAATCGCACTTCCGCTCGTGAACGTATGATACAAGGCAAAAAATTTCATTACTAGGAGAGACCAAGAGGTGGTCTTGGAAATAGCCAATTCGAAGAAGTATGCATATATCTCGTGGTCACTTACAAGGCGGATCTCTTATGCTTTAGTTGAGAAGGTTCAATAGGAAGAGATTTTATACCCATTCCTTAGCACACCTAAGGCTTGGGAAGGAAAAGAATCTGAGGTTTGAAGATACTCGACCGATAGGGAGAGGAATAGAGAACGGGTTCTTGGATAACCAAGAGATTACTGGAGTGACAAATAACTGTAATATCATTTTCGATAGAGTAGAACGAAGGAAAGGGCTCGGGAATGACTAAAGCACTACTAAAAGGGGAAGTCTAGTAGGGCAGTCTACTCATGTACGACGGTTTCACCCCTTTCAAAGATTTGACTAGAAGAAGAAGGAGAGCTAGCAGATAACGACCTATCTGATCTTTTGAATAGGCCTTCAGCTTCAATTAAATAGGCCACAGATCAAGATTTACTCATAAGACAAGCAACTACCAGAAGACTATAACAACTTCTTACTAAGCAAGACGACTCCATCTCCTGACATATGAGATTGGACTCAAGCCAAGGCAAATGAGGTTTTTAATCCTTGATTGAATTTGATTGAAAAGTTGCAAAACACCGTTGTTCAGTTACTCCTTCCTGTGTGGAAGCCAGTCTGTTCTGTGGATTTGATCAAGCATGCTAGTGAGCTAGGAAACTGGACAATGGATGACATAGGAAACACAAAGATATGAGAAAGGTTCAAGTGATTCCGATTAAAAGTAACTCGACTCTGAAAAAGGTGGAAAAAGCTCCTTTCCATTTTGTGAAATCCCACTTTTCTATCTTATCTCGATTTGGGTGTTTTACCTCGGTTTGCGTGATTTGACCTGTTTATGCGCTATATGACTTAGAATGTGCTAAATATGTGATTAATACTTCTAATACATGCTAAGTGTGCATTCATGAAATTTTCATCAAAAACGGAATCAGAAATTTTAATGTAGATTTTAGTGAATAGTATTTTGAGTACCTGTCCACTAAAATTTTTACATGGGTGTTTTAAACGTTCTAAAACCTAGTCTTCGGGTATTAATAGACCCGTGTTTGATTAAAATGGATTTGGAATCATTTTTGAAATTTTATAGATTTTTACACTTTCTTTTGCAAGAAAATGAGTTTTAAGCCAACTTAGGTGAAATTATTTTAATGTAAAACTTTTTGTCACCTAAAATATATTGTCTATATTTAATTTAGTTGTTAATTTAATAGTTGAACAAGAAATAGTCATTAAATGAATTAAAAGACTAGAAAATACAATTAAAAGACTAAAAAACTAACTTTGACCATTCTTATTTTTTGTTTGACCTTTACTTATATGCATCAACACAAAACACACTCAAAACACACATAAGATGGCCGAAACTCCATGACTTGTTTGTGAGCTTTTTCAACATCTTTTTCAAGCAAATTTTTCATTAAAAGTTGCAATTCAAGGCCAATTTCCATCAACCAAAGCTTGATTCCACCCCTTGAGCATCTTTGTAGCTTCAAAACACATCAAAGGTGAAAGAAAAATTTTAGATCTCAAAAGTCATTTTTTATGTTTTTCCTTATAATTGCATTTTGAACCGTTAGAATGTTAATTTGAAGTTATATTATTGCTCAGTGCATGCTAAGGATCGATTATATGTATTCTTATAAGATTTGAACCGTTGTAGCATAAATTTTTATTTTCGGGTATTTAAAGTTGATAGATTGGCCAACTGTTGAATATTTTGAGTTGTAATGGTTGGAATCAATTGCTGTCGATTTCTAAAAGTTTGTTAATTACGTGGTAGCGCTGTTATAATGCCGAATATTTGATTGCGATGTTTGTGTGAAAATCCAACAATTTCAGCCTAGGTGCATTGAGGTTTTAGGGTTGTTGGGCTTGATATTGATGTGTCTTGGTTGGTTTCCGAGAGGGCTAATGTAGTTGATTGAATGGGTGAGTGATAGAAATAGATTTGGAGTTGTTTGGATTAGTAGAATGTAAGATATGATTATTTGAAGTTTAGGTTGTCTTTCTTTAAAATGTTGAATTATGCCTTTAGTTGATTGTGTGGTGTTTGAGTGATTGAATTGTGAGTTGTTAATGGTTAGATTAGGGTTTGATTGTGTGTTTAATGCATGTTAAGTTGGTTGGCCTACTTTGTCATCTAACTTAGTTGTTTATTGTTTAATTGATTACTTGATGTTATATTGATGAAAAGATGATTATTGATTGATTATTGATGAACCGGGAGATAGTCAACGGAAAAGGTTGTCCTCCTGTGATATGATGTTTATTATTATTGCTGAGTCTTGGTATGTGTGTGCCACATCTCGGGCAGCGTCAGGCTGTCGAGTTGATAACGGCAAGACTACCAGAGGCTACCCCTAGCTCACATGATGGAGGTGTCATGGAGGGAGGGGCTAGTGAGGTACCTCGGGTGTGTGAGTAATAGGGAGTTATAAGAAGAACGGTTGAGATCGTGATGGCGTTTGGAGCTACACCAACTAGAGTATCCTTTATTGATTGGTTGTTATAGTTATATGTTTATATTTTTATTGATGTTTTATTGTGTGTTTACTACTCAAAGGATCATTTCCAAGGAGTATAGTAAATACTGTTAGAGATCTATCGGATCCTCACTGAGCTTGTTTTATATAAGCTCACTATCTATTATTGCATACTTACAGGAGTTGTTGAGCAAGACTACGGGTACGTGCCTCTTGAAGAGGAAAATGTGCCTTGAGTCTTATGTGCAGGAGTCATTGCCATGAGATTGTTTGTAGTTGATGTATTATGATGTATTATAAACCTACTTTAACTTAAAGACTTATGTATAATGGTTTAGTAGTCTTCTTTTGATAATGTTTAGATTACTAAGTTGGTTTATAATCTATTTTGATATGTATGTTAAAGTTAAGGTATTATGTTAGAACGGAGGCGTATAACTAAGAATGATTATTGTATAATATGGTTATGTTGTATGTTGTTAACTTAATTGAGGAGTTGATTGTTGAATGGTTGAGAAGTTTGGTTGTATGATATTCTGAGAGGTTGGTTTAGACCCTCGGTGTCTTAATTACTATCGTTATACTACCGAAATTCCGTTGCGTCCTGACTGATTGTAGGTAGGGTCGAGTTGGGGCGTGACATTTAAGTGGTATCAAAGCACATGTTAGCTGTTAACCGGGGTATTCTCAGAATGTGGGTAATGGTCTTAGCATGAAAGTATGTATGAAATAAAAGAAAAGTGAACTATGTGTTAATATGATTAAATGATTAAGTGATTATGTAATTTAGTGCTTTTGTGATTATGTGATCAATTTGTTTATGTGATTAATACTTAAGTGATTTATGTGTTTATGTGAATTGTTGTTTATTTGCTAATAATTGTCTATAGCCTGTTTACGTGCTATAACCTGTGCTAACTCTTTGATTAGTAGAATGACAGGTAGACCGAGAGCGAGAAGTAGGCCTGAAGCAGTTGACAAGGTTCCGGGAAATGTGGCACCGGGCAGAGAAAGGGATGATGATCGTTTCGGTGCAGCTATGGATAGGATAGCTGAGGTTATGGCCGGTCAGGCACAATTGCTAGCAGGGCAGGCTGCCCAAGCGCAGACTTTGTAGACACAGTTACTGAACGTACAGGGTGGATAACACAGGCGTGGTACAATGAAGGAGTTCTTAGGGTACTATCCACTGAGGTTTCAGGGGGAACTAGATGATCGGAAAGTTGAGGCATGGATTAGTAAAGTGGAGAAAATATTTGACCCTATGGATTATACTGATGAAAGAAAGGTCACCTTTGCCGTTTATTTATTTGATGATGAGGTAGATGAGTGGTGGCGCACGGTGAAATCTAGTTGGGAGACCCAGGGTATTCCGTATGTTTAGGATACCTTTCTGAGAGCTTTCCGGGCAAAGTATGTCCCAAGGATTGCACAGGAGACGAGAGAGGCCGAGTTTCTGTCCTTAGTTCAGGGAGATGCTTCAGTAGCACAATATGAGGCTACTTTTATTAGGTTGTCCCGGTATGCACCGGAGTTTGTGACTGATGAGGAGCGCAAGACTCATAGGTTTATGTTGGGTTTAAGGCCCGAGATTCAGGATGCGATGGCCCAGAATCAGTATGATATACTTACTGAGGCCTTTGATGTAGCTTCTAGGTTAGAGAAGAGAAGTGTATCTAGTCAGCATAGCAAGAGGCCCTTCCAGCCGCAGGGTCATCAAGGAGTGTTTAGGCCTTCGGTACAGCAGGGTGGTTATAGGCCTGCAGTGCAGCAGGGTTCTTTCAGGCCATAGGGTTAGTAGAGTTATTATCGGCCACAGTTTCAGCAGGGGTCCGATCAGGTTCAGTCCTAGTACAGGCCTGCCCAGTCTCAAGGTCAATATAGGCCTAGTGTTGTGACACCTCAGCAGCAGGTTGGTACAGCTGCTTCTTCAGCTTCTGGTTCTTCTAGGGTAGTGTCAGAGCATCATCACCGCAGTTACTTACTGTAACGCCCCGATCCCTCACGAGACCGGAGGCTCTAATAGCCAAGCTATTCTCAACCCAATACCAAACCCGGTCACAAAATTTTAGGGAAAAACGGACAGAGTTTCCCCTGTACTATGGGCATTCTGAAAACCTGTAAACACTCAAACAAAGTCCCAACAATACAATACAAGCTTTTCTTAATTAAACATCAAAGTTCTAAGGCCATCCGAGCCTTATAGTACACAATAGTTCCAAAACACCCAAGCATGCGAGAACTTATTATCAACATAGTTTTATAATCATGACATTCTAGGAAATCAATTAAACATAATTGAAAGATCAAACATTTCTACTTTAAGTCATTCACTCCCAAGCATGCGAAGAAGCTAATAGCAGAAATATAAGTTATTACAAGATATAGGTTCCCAAATCTACACTACAACCAACTATCCTTCAACTTCTTACAAAAACCAATATAAACAAAGCCCTTAGGCCACAAAATAGATACACAAATACCAAATAGAAACAAGAAGGCACAGCCACTTCAGAATAACACACAGCAACTAGGGCAACTCCTCCAACTGCGCCACCTGAAACATGTTAGCGAGGTATGAGCAACCACTGTTGCCCAGTGAGGGATATAGTCCCGGGGCGTGCAATGCAACAGATAATACAATTACACAACAATAACACTTTAACAATTTAAGAATCAATGATAACTTAAATAACCACACAATTAAAAGGATACATTTCAACAATCCCCTATACACCAATCTTCACTGGTCTTCAATCACGATCCACGAACCACGAGCACGATCACGATAAGCCGGCATAACCCCAATCACTCCAGTGGGTGTACTCCGGATGTACCCCGAATCCTACGACCCAACATCCCCTGGCAATCTCCGGACCAGGCGAATGAGGGAATAGGGCACGGAGTTTGAATATCCACCGGCAAGCCCTCTGCCGCCCAGCCGATATTCAACACATCCGCCCCGACACTATGGTTGCGCAACCACTATGCAATGCACTTAACGATGGCAAGTTAATAGCAATAATATAAGCATTAACACATATGAGGATCAACAAAGTAGGTTGACCTCGTTGCAATTAGTATAGAAGCAAAAATAGAAGCTAATAAGCAGTTTACAAATGAACTTATACCAAATAAGCATAGAATCATTCCAAAAGCTCCAAATCAATTTAAAATCACATATAAACACTCAAGAAGTCCTGACATGGGTTTAGAAGTGGGAGACAAACGAAATTGCACTTAAACCCCTTTATTTTACCTACTATTTTTCTTCCAAACCAAAGTTAATGATTTCATTTTCAAAGAAAATTCTCCCAACCTTCTAACTAACCCTCGAGGTACCCTCTCAACCCTCTAACTCATTCAAATGCACGCGTTTACCCCGAAAGCCCCAATTTCCCTCTTTTGGCTTTAAACTATACCTACATTGTCCGGGCTTCAAACAAGGGATATCAAGGCATCTATAGCACCTAGGTAGCCTAAGGATACTAGAATTGAAGCCCGAATCCACCCGGATTCGCATTAACCCCAAAAGCCCCAAGTTAAAGTCGGCTATTTTCCATTTTTAGGCGATTTAAGGGCAATGCAAGTGTACGGGGCTATTTGATTATCTTCACTAGTACCTAAGGCATCAATTAGAAGCATTAATTCAAGCCAATTCGAGCAATTACACAAAACCCTAGAAAAAATGTCACTATTCATCCTAAAAATCAAACTAACGATTCTAACCGTTTAAATTGCGAAACGACGGTTCAAAAGTGTTCTCTAGCATTCATATAGATAGTATATTAGCATAGATAACAATTACAATGGCATATAATCATATTTTCAACAAATCAATAAATGAGCAACTATTTAAAAATGCAAAAACAAGTCGTGAAATCCCTCACCACTACGCGTAGGAGCACCTAGGGACCTTGCAAACACCCTACACTAGTTGCTCAAGGCTTGGAGAGGCTTGGTTTGAAGAGTTGAAGAAGAAAAATCTCTCCCAAAGCTGCTGCAATGTTTCGGCCCTGCTACAGTGCAATTCAGCTTTTATTTTTTTGTTGTTGTGTGATATATGAGCTAAAGTGTGAGATGTTTTGGTTTTATAAAAGGTGGGGTCTAGTTTGGGCATTTAAATGGCTTCTAAAATGTGCGTTGAAAGCTTAGAATGAGCCTAAGGTGGTAAAATACATGCTAGCTAATTAATTACCTAAGTTAGTTATGTAACACTATTCACTCAACTACTAAAGTCATTTTCTAAACGAGCTCTCCTAACGCCTTAAGCTCAATGCACATTTTTCCCACTACTTTGATAATTAATATGATTTAATAAAAATGCTAATTAACCAATAGAATGCAGTTTAAAAATGAAGTGAATAGTAATTCAAGAAGGCAGTCAATAATGTACAGAAGGAAATGCGCAAACAAGGGATGCAACAGTAATTGAATGCATGGCTAAATCTCGGGCGTCACATCCTCTCCCCCTTAAACAAATTGCGTCCACGCAATTCTTCTTCACAAGAGAACATCTGCATCAACTGAAAACCAACTTCAATTACTCTTCATCAGTTGTTGAGCATGAATACCGTATACGAATTCTCGTAAGAACCCATTAAGAGATCCCAGTAGTGCTGCCAGCGAATCCCCAAGTAATAAGGCCAAATAAAGGCTCCAATAGAAATGCTACATAGAAATCCAAATAAGAATCCCGCTGGCACGAATACCATAGAATAATATAATCCCAACTAAAAGTAGCTACAAAATACCAATAAAAGATTGGAGCATAAATACTGTAGATAATACCATATAATATGGCTAAATAGAATTCCAAATACCAAATCTTCAGAGAAATGCCAATAAGAAAATACCAGAAGAATGCTAAATAAGAAAATACCAAGAGAATGCCTTAGAGAACAGTCATATAGAAATCCCAAGGGACGCCATTCATTTCTGACTACTGAGCGTAGAAGAATGCCTTGGAAGAAATCCCAATAACTGAGCTCCGCTTACAACATTCTCATTCCCGCTAATCCACACAACTTGGAGGGCTTGTTGCTAATCACTTCTCTTCAGGGGGAGGAAGAAGTCTTTCTTACCATTTTAACGGGACATGTATGAATGCCAAGATATCACATTTACACATATATGTTTTAAACTATTATGCAAACATGTTTATATAAGAGTTTATGACATAGGGTAATCATCAAAATCATTCAAGGACAACAATCAAGTCAATCATAACACAACTCAATCCAAGACATTCAAATACACACATTACAAGCAACAATTCAAGCAATTAACAATTCACGAGGTCAATTTGATGCATAACTAGCCACTTTACTTCACTTAGCACACACTTAGCACGTAACACATAATTATATCATATAGGTGCAATCATTAGATACAAGACACACAATCACACATGCAGGCATACACTTTCAAGACACACACTTAACAAGCACACACTCAAGGGTTACTACCCGACAGGCCGAGGACCCTATCCCGGCTTAGAACTAACTAAGCTCTGATACCACCTGTAACGCCCCGATCCCTCACGAGACCGGAGGCTCTAATAGCCAAGCTATTCTCAACCCAATACCAAACCCGGTCACAAAATTTTAGGGAAAAACGGACAGAGTTTCCCCTGTACTATGGGCATTCTGAAAACCTGTAAACACTCAAACAAAGTCCCAACAATACAATACAAGCTTTTCTTAATTAAACATCAAAGTTCTAAGGCCATCCGAGCCTTATAGTACACAATAGTTCCAAAACACCCAAGCATGCGAGAACTTATTATCAACATAGTTTTATAATCATGACATTCTAGGAAATCAATTAAACATAATTGAAAGATCAAACATTTCTACTTTAAGTCATTCACTCCCAAGCATGCGAAGAAGCTAATAGCAGAAATATAAGTTATTACAAGATATAGGTTCCCAAATCTACACTACAACCAACTATCCTTCAACTTCTTACAACAACCAATATAAACAAAGCCCTTAGGCCACAAAATAGATACACAAATACCAAATAGAAACAAGAAGGCACAGCCACTTCAGAATAACACACAGCAACTAGGGCAACTCCTCCAACTGCGCCACCTGAAACATGTTAGCGAGGTATGAGCAACCACTGTTGCCCAGTGAGGGATATAGTCCCGGGGCGTGCAATGCAACAGATAATACAATTACACAACAATAACACTTTAACAATTTAAGAATCAATGATAACTTAAATAACCACACAATTAAAAGGATACATTTCAACAATCCCCTATACACCAATCTTCACTGGTCTTCAATCACGATCCACGAACCACGAGCACGATCACGATAAGCCGGCATAACCCCAATCACTCCAGTGGGTGTACTCCGGATGTACCCCGAATCCTACGACCCAACATCCCCTGGCAATCTCCGGACCAGGCGAATGAGGGAATAGGGCACGGAGTTTGAATATCCACCGGCAAGCCCTCTGCCGCCCAGCCGATATTCAACACATCCGCCCCGACACTATGGTTGCGCAACCACTATGCAATGCACTTAACGATGGCAAGTTAATAGCAATAATATAAGCATTAACACATATGAGGATCAACAAAGTAGGTTGACCTCGTTGCAATTAGTATAGAAGCAAAAATAGAAGCTAATAAGCAGTTTACAAATGAACTTATACCAAATAAGCATAGAATCATTCCAAAAGCTCCAAATCAATTTAAAATCACATATAAACACTCAAGAAGTCCTGACATGGGTTTAGAAGTGGGAGACAAACGAAATTGCACTTAAACCCCTTTATTTTACCTACTATTTTTCTTCCAAACCAAAGTTAATGATTTCATTTTCAAAGAAAATTCTCCCAACCTTCTAACTAACCCTCGAGGTACCCTCTCAACCCTCTAACTCATTCAAATGCACGCGTTTACCCCGAAAGCCCCAATTTCCCTCTTTTGGCTTTAAACTATACCTACATTGTCCGGGCTTCAAACAAGGGATATCAAGGCATCTATAGCACCTAGGTAGCCTAAGGATACTAGAATTGAAGCCCGAATCCACCCGGATTCGCATTAACCCCAAAAGCCCCAAGTTAAAGTCGGCTATTTTCCATTTTTAGGCGATTTAAGGGCAATGCAAGTGTACGGGGCTATTTGATTATCTTCACTAGTACCTAAGGCATCAATTAGAAGCATTAATTCAAGCCAATTCGAGCAATTACACAAAACCCTAGAAAAAATGTCACTATTCATCCTAAAAATCAAACTAACGATTCTAACCGTTTAAATTGCGAAACGACGGTTCAAAAGTGTTCTCTAGCATTCATATAGATAGTATATTAGCATAGATAACAATTACAATGGCATATAATCATATTTTCAACAAATCAATAAATGAGCAACTATTTAAAAATGCAAAAACAAGTCGTGAAATCCCTCACCACTACGCGTAGGAGCACCTAGGGACCTTGCAAACACCCTACACTAGTTGCTCAAGGCTTGGAGAGGCTTGGTTTGAAGAGTTGAAGAAGAAAAATCTCTCCCAAAGCTGCTGCAATGTTTCGGCCCTGCTACAGTGCAATTCAGCTTTTATTTTTTTGTTGTTGTGTGATATATGAGCTAAAGTGTGAGATGTTTTGGTTTTATAAAAGGTGGGGTCTAGTTTGGGCATTTAAATGGCTTCTAAAATGTGCGTTGAAAGCTTAGAATGAGCCTAAGGTGGTAAAATACATGCTAGCTAATTAATTACCTAAGTTAGTTATGTAACACTATTCACTCAACTACTAAAGTCATTTTCTAAACGAGCTCTCCTAACGCCTTAAGCTCAATGCACATTTTTCCCACTACTTTGATAATTAATATGATTTAATAAAAATGCTAATTAACCAATAGAATGCAGTTTAAAAATGAAGTGAATAGTAATTCAAGAAGGCAGTCAATAATGTACAGAAAGAAATGCGCAAACAAGGGATGCAACAGTAATTGAATGCATGGCTAAATCTCGGGCGTCACATCCTCTCCCCCTTAAACAAATTGCGTCCACGCAATTCTTCTTCACAAGAGAACATCTGCATCAACTGAAAACCAACTTCAATTACTCTTCATCAGTTGTTGAGCATGAATACCGTATACGAATTCTCGTAAGAACCCATTAAGAGATCCCAGTAGTGCTGCCAGCGAATCCCCAAGTAATAAGGCCAAATAAAGGCTCCAATAGAAATGCTACATAGAAATCCAAATAAGAATCCCGCTGGCACGAATACCATAGAATAATATAATCCCAACTAAAAGTAGCTACAAAATACCAATAAAAGATTGGAGCATAAATACTGTAGATAATACCATATAATATGGCTAAATAGAATTCCAAATACCAAATCTTCAGAGAAATGCCAATAAGAAAATACCAGAAGAATGCTAAATAAGAAAATACCAAGAGAATGCCTTAGAGAACAGTCATATAGAAATCCCAAGGGACGCCATTCATTTCTGACTACTGAGCGTAGAAGAATGCCTTGGAAGAAATCCCAATAACTGAGCTCCGCTTACAACATTCTCATTCCCGCTAATCCACACAACTTGGAGGGCTTGTTGCTAATCACTTCTCTTCAGGGGGAGGAAGAAGTCTTTCTTACCATTTTAACGGGACATGTATGAATGCCAAGATATCACATTTACACATATATGTTTTAAACTATTATGCAAACATGTTTATATAAGAGTTTATGACATAGGGTAATCATCAAAATCATTCAAGGACAACAATCAAGTCAATCATAACACAACTCAATCCAAGACATTCAAATACACACATTACAAGCAACAATTCAAGCAATTAACAATTCACGAGGTCAATTTGATGCATAACTAGCCACTTTACTTCACTTAGCACACACTTAGCACGTAACACATAATTATATCATATAGGTGCAATCATTAGATACAAGACACACAATCACACATGCAGGCATACACTTTCAAGACACACACTTAACAAGCACACACTCAAGGGTTACTACCCGACAGGCCGAGGACCCTATCCCGGCTTAGAACTAACTAAGCTCTGATACCACCTGTAACGCCCCGATCCCTCACGAGACCGGAGGCTCTAATAGCCAAGCTATTCTCAACCCAATACCAAACCCGGTCACAAAATTTTAGGGAAAAACGGACAGAGTTTCCCCTGTACTATGGGCATTCTGAAAACCTGTAAACACTCAAACAAAGTCCCAACAATACAATACAAGCTTTTCTTAATTAAACATCAAAGTTCTAAGGCCATCCGAGCCTTATAGTACACAATAGTTCCAAAACACCCAAGCATGCGAGAACTTATTATCAACATAGTTTTATAATCATGACATTCTAGGAAATCAATTAAACATAATTGAAAGATCAAACATTTCTACTTTAAGTCATTCACTCCCAAGCATGCGAAGAAGCTAATAGCAGAAATATAAGTTATTACAAGATATAGGTTCCCAAATCTACACTACAACCAACTATCCTTCAACTTCTTACAACAACCAATATAAACAAAGCCCTTAGGCCACAAAATAGATACACAAATACCAAATAGAAACAAGAAGGCACAGCCACTTCAGAATAACACACAGCAACTAGGGCAACTCCTCCAACTGCGCCACCTGAAACATGTTAGCGAGGTATGAGCAACCACTGTTGCCCAGTGAGGGATATAGTCCCGGGGCGTGCAATGCAACAGATAATACAATTACACAACAATAACACTTTAACAATTTAAGAATCAATGATAACTTAAATAACCACACAATTAAAAGGATACATTTCAACAATCCCCTATACACCAATCTTCACTGGTCTTCAATCACGATCCACGAACCACGAGCACGATCACGATAAGCCGGCATAACCCCAATCACTCCAGTGGGTGTACTCCGGATGTACCCCGAATCCTACGACCCAACATCCCCTGGCAATCTCCGGACCAGGCGAATGAGGGAATAGGGCACGGAGTTTGAATATCCACCGGCAAGCCCTCTGCCGCCCAGCCGATATTCAACACATCCGCCCCGACACTATGGTTGCGCAACCACTATGCAATGCACTTAACGATGGCAAGTTAATAGCAATAATATAAGCATTAACACATATGAGGATCAACAAAGTAGGTTGACCTCGTTGCAATTAGTATAGAAGCAAAAATAGAAGCTAATAAGCAGTTTACAAATGAACTTATACCAAATAAGCATAGAATCATTCCAAAAGCTCCAAATCAATTTAAAATCACATATAAACACTCAAGAAGTCCTGACATGGGTTTAGAAGTGGGAGACAAACGAAATTGCACTTAAACCCCTTTATTTTACCTACTATTTTTCTTCCAAACCAAAGTTAATGATTTCATTTTCAAAGAAAATTCTCCCAACCTTCTAACTAACCCTCGAGGTACCCTCTCAACCCTCTAACTCATTCAAATGCACGCGTTTACCCCGAAAGCCCCAATTTCCCTCTTTTGGCTTTAAACTATACCTACATTGTCCGGGCTTCAAACAAGGGATATCAAGGCATCTATAGCACCTAGGTAGCCTAAGGATACTAGAATTGAAGCCCGAATCCACCCGGATTCGCATTAACCCCAAAAGCCCCAAGTTAAAGTCGGCTATTTTCCATTTTTAGGCGATTTAAGGGCAATGCAAGTGTACGGGGCTATTTGATTATCTTCACTAGTACCTAAGGCATCAATTAGAAGCATTAATTCAAGCCAATTCGAGCAATTACACAAAACCCTAGAAAAAATGTCACTATTCATCCTAAAAATCAAACTAACGATTCTAACCGTTTAAATTGCGAAACGACGGTTCAAAAGTGTTCTCTAGCATTCATATAGATAGTATATTAGCATAGATAACAATTAAAATGGCATATAATCATATTTTCAACAAATCAATAAATGAGCAACTATTTAAAAATGCAAAAACAAGTCGTGAAATCCCTCACCACTACGCGTAGGAGCACCTAGGGACCTTGCAAACACCCTACACTAGTTGCTCAAGGCTTGGAGAGGCTTGGTTTAAAGAGTTGAAGAAGAAAAATCTCTCCCAAAGCTGCTGCAATGTTTCGGCCCTGCTACAGTGCAATTCAGCTTTTATTTTTTTGTTGTTGTGTGATATATGAGCTAAAGTGTGAGATGTTTTGGTTTTATAAAAGGTGGGGTCTAGTTTGGGCATTTAAATGGCTTCTAAAATGTGCGTTGAAAGCTTAGAATGAGCCTAAGGTGGTAAAATACATGCTAGCTAATTAATTACCTAAGTTAGTTATGTAACACTATTCACTCAACTACTAAAGTCATTTTCTAAACGAGCTCTCCTAACGCCTTAAGCTCAATGCACATTTTTCCCACTACTTTGATAATTAATATGATTTAATAAAAATGCTAATTAACCAATAGAATGCAGTTTAAAAATGAAGTGAATAGTAATTCAAGAAGGCAGTCAATAATGTACAGAAGGAAATGCGCAAACAAGGGATGCAACAGTAATTGAATGCATGGCTAAATCTCGGGCGTCACATCCTCTCCCCCTTAAACAAATTGCGTCCACGCAATTCTTCTTCACAAGAGAACATCTGCATCAACTGAAAACCAACTTCAATTACTCTTCATCAGTTGTTGAGCATGAATACCGTATACGAATTCTCGTAAGAACCCATTAAGAGATCCCAGTAGTGCTGCCAGCGAATCCCCAAGTAATAAGGCCAAATAAAGGCTCCAATAGAAATGCTACATAGAAATCCAAATAAGAATCCCGCTGGCACGAATACCATAGAATAATATAATCCCAACTAAAAGTAGCTACAAAATACCAATAAAAGATTGGAGCATAAATACTGTAGATAATACCATATAATATGGCTAAATAGAATTCCAAATACCAAATCTTCAGAGAAATGCCAATAAGAAAATACCAGAAGAATGCTAAATAAGAAAATACCAAGAGAATGCCTTAGAGAACAGTCATATAGAAATCCCAAGGGACGCCATTCATTTCTGACTACTGAGCGTAGAAGAATGCCTTGGAAGAAATCCCAATAACTGAGCTCCGCTTACAACATTCTCATTCCCGCTAATCCACACAACTTGGAGGGCTTGTTGCTAATCACTTCTCTTCAGGGGGAGGAAGAAGTCTTTCTTACCATTTTAACGGGACATGTATGAATGCCAAGATATCACATTTACACATATATGTTTTAAACTATTATGCAAACATGTTTATATAAGAGTTTATGACATAGGGTAATCATCAAAATCATTCAAGGACAACAATCAAGTCAATCATAACACAACTCAATCCAAGACATTCAAATACACACATTACAAGCAACAATTCAAGCAATTAACAATTCACGAGGTCAATTTGATGCATAACTAGCCACTTTACTTCACTTAGCACACACTTAGCACGTAACACATAATTATATCATATAGGTGCAATCATTAGATACAAGACACACAATCACACATGCAGGCATACACTTTCAAGACACACACTTAACAAGCACACACTCAAGGGTTACTACCCGACAGGCCGAGGACCCTATCCCGGCTTAGAACTAACTAAGCTCTGATACCACCTGTAACGCCCCGATCCCTCACGAGACCGGAGGCTCTAATAGCCAAGCTATTCTCAACCCAATACCAAACCCGGTCACAAAATTTTAGGGAAAAACGGACAGAGTTTCCCCTGTACTATGGGCATTCTGAAAACCTGTAAACACTCAAACAAAGTCCCAACAATACAATACAAGCTTTTCTTAATTAAACATCAAAGTTCTAAGGCCATCCGAGCCTTATAGTACACAATAGTTCCAAAACACCCAAGCATGCGAGAACTTATTATCAACATAGTTTTATAATCATGACATTCTAGGAAATCAATTAAACATAATTGAAAGATCAAACATTTCTACTTTAAGTCATTCACTCCCAAGCATGCGAAGAAGCTAATAGCAGAAATATAAGTTATTACAAGATATAGGTTCCCAAATCTACACTACAACCAACTATCCTTCAACTTCTTACAACAACCAATATAAACAAAGCCCTTAGGCCACAAAATAGATACACAAATACCAAATAGAAACAAGAAGGCACAGCCACTTCAGAATAACACACAGCAACTAGGGCAACTCCTCCAACTGCGCCACCTGAAACATGTTAGCGAGGTATGAGCAACCACTGTTGCCCAGTGAGGGATATAGTCCCGGGGCGTGCAATGCAACAGATAATACAATTACACAACAATAACACTTTAACAATTTAAGAATCAATGATAACTTAAATAACCACACAATTAAAAGGATACATTTCAACAATCCCCTATACACCAATCTTCACTGGTCTTCAATCACGATCCACGAACCACGAGCACGATCACGATAAGCCGGCATAACCCCAATCACTCCAGTGGGTGTACTCCGGATGTACCCCGAATCCTACGACCCAACATCCCCTGGCAATCTCCGGACCAGGCGAATGAGGGAATAGGGCACGGAGTTTGAATATCCACCGGCAAGCCCTCTGCCGCCCAGCCGATATTCAACACATCCGCCCCGACACTATGGTTGCGCAACCACTATGCAATGCACTTAACGATGGCAAGTTAATAGCAATAATATAAGCATTAACACATATGAGGATCAACAAAGTAGGTTGACCTCGTTGCAATTAGTATAGAAGCAAAAATAGAAGCTAATAAGCAGTTTACAAATGAACTTATACCAAATAAGCATAGAATCATTCCAAAAGCTCCAAATCAATTTAAAATCACATATAAACACTCAAGAAGTCCTGACATGGGTTTAGAAGTGGGAGACAAACGAAATTGCACTTAAACCCCTTTATTTTACCTACTATTTTTCTTCCAAACCAAAGTTAATGATTTCATTTTCAAAGAAAATTCTCCCAACCTTCTAACTAACCCTCGAGGTACCCTCTCAACCCTCTAACTCATTCAAATGCACGCGTTTACCCCGAAAGCCCCAATTTTCCTCTTTTGGCTTTAAACTATACCTACATTGTCCGGGCTTCAAACAAGGGATATCAAGGCATCTATAGCACCTAGGTAGCCTAAGGATACTAGAATTGAAGCCCGAATCCACCCGGATTCGCATTAACCCCAAAAGCCCCAAGTTAAAGTCGGCTATTTTCCATTTTTAGGCGATTTAAGGGCAATGCAAGTGTACGGGGCTATTTGATTATCTTCACTAGTACCTAAGGCATCAATTAGAAGCATTAATTCAAGCCAATTCGAGCAATTACACAAAACCCTAGAAAAAATGTCACTATTCATCCTAAAAATCAAACTAACGATTCTAACCGTTTAAATTGCGAAACGACGGTTCAAAAGTGTTCTCTAGCATTCATATAGATAGTATATTAGCATAGATAACAATTACAATGGCATATAATCATATTTTCAACAAATCAATAAATGAGCAACTATTTAAAAATGCAAAAACAAGTCGTGAAATCCCTCACCACTACGCGTAGGAGCACCTAGGGACCTTGCAAACACCCTACACTAGTTGCTCAAGGCTTGGAGAGGCTTGGTTTGAAGAGTTGAAGAAGAAAAATCTCTCCCAAAGCTGCTGCAATGTTTCGGCCCTGCTACAGTGCAATTCAGCTTTTATTTTTTTGTTGTTGTGTGATATATGAGCTAAAGTGTGAAATGTTTTGGTTTTATAAAAGGTGGGGTCTAGTTTGGGCATTTAAATGGCTTCTAAAATGTGCGTTGAAAGCTTAGAACGAGCCTAAGGTGGTAAAATACATGCTAGCTAATTAATTACCTAAGTTAGTTATGTAACACTATTCACTCAACTACTAAAGTCATTTTCTAAACGAGCTCTCCTAACGCCTTAAGCTCAATGCACATTTTTCCCACTACTTTGATAATTAATATGATTTAATAAAAATGCTAATTAACCAATAGAATGCAGTTTAAAAATGAAGTGAATAGTAATTCAAGAAGGCAGTCAATAATGTACAGAAGGAAATGCGCAAACAAGGGATGCAACAGTAATTGAATGCATGGCTAAATCTCGGGCGTCACATCCTCTCCCCCTTAAACAAATTGCGTCCACGCAATTCTTCTTCACAAGAGAACATCTGCATCAACTGAAAACCAACTTCAATTACTCTTCATCAGTTGTTGAGCATGAATACCGTATACGAATTCTCGTAAGAACCCATTAAGAGATCCCAGTAGTGCTGCCAGCGAATCCCCAAGTAATAAGGCCAAATAAAGGCTCCAATAGAAATGCTACATAGAAATCCAAATAAGAATCCCGCTGGCACGAATACCATAGAATAATATAATCCCAACTAAAAGTAGCTACAAAATACCAATAAAAGATTGGAGCATAAATACTGTAGATAATACCATATAATATGGCTAAATAGAATTCCAAATACCAAATCTTCAGAGAAATGCCAATAAGAAAATACCAGAAGAATGCTAAATAAGAAAATACCAAGAGAATGCCTTAGAGAACAGTCATATAGAAATCCCAAGGGACGCCATTCATTTCTGACTACTGAGCGTAGAAGAATGCCTTGGAAGAAATCCCAATAACTGAGCTCCGCTTACAACATTCTCATTCCCGCTAATCCACACAACTTGGAGGGCTTGTTGCTAATCACTTCTCTTCAGGGGGAGGAAGAAGTCTTTCTTACCATTTTAACGGGACATGTATGAATGCCAAGATATCACATTTACACATATATGTTTTAAACTATTATGCAAACATGTTTATATAAGAGTTTATGACATAGGGTAATCATCAAAATCATTCAAGGACAACAATCAAGTCAATCATAACACAACTCAATCCAAGACATTCAAATACACACATTACAAGCAACAATTCAAGCAATTAACAATTCACGAGGTCAATTTGATGCATAACTAGCCACTTTACTTCACTTAGCACACACTTAGCACGTAACACATAATTATATCATATAGGTGCAATCATTAGATACAAGACACACAATCACACATGCAGGCATACACTTTCAAGACACACACTTAACAAGCACACACTCAAGGGTTACTACCCGACAGGCCGAGGACCCTATCCCGGCTTAGAACTAACTAAGCTCTGATACCACCTGTAACGCCCCGATCCCTCACGAGACTGGAGGCTCTAATAGCCAAGCTATTCTCAACCCAATACCAAACCCGGTCACAAAATTTTAGGGAAAAACGGACAGAGTTTCCCCTGTACTATGGGCATTCTGAAAACCTGTAAACACTCAAACAAAGTCCCAACAATACAATACAAGCTTTTCTTAATTAAACATCAAAGTTCTAAGGCCATCCGAGCCTTATAGTACACAATAGTTCCAAAACACCCAAGCATGCGAGAACTTATTATCAACATAGTTTTATAATCATGACATTCTAGGAAATCAATTAAACATAATTGAAAGATCAAACATTTCTACTTTAAGTCATTCACTCCCAAGCATGCGAAGAAGCTAATAGCAGAAATATAAGTTATTACAAGATATAGGTTCCCAAATCTACACTACAACCAACTATCCTTCAACTTCTTACAACAACCAATATAAACAAAGCCCTTAGGCCACAAAATAGATACACAAATACCAAATAGAAACAAGAAGGCACAGCCACTTCAGAATAACACACAACAACTAGGGCAACTCCTCCAACTGCGCCACCTGAAACATGTTAGCGAGGTATGAGCAACCACTGTTGCCCAGTGAGGGATATAGTCCCGGGGCGTGCAATGCAACAGATAATACAATTACACAACAATAACACTTTAACAATTTAAGAATCAATGATAACTTAAATAACCACACAATTAAAAGGATACATTTCAACAATCCCCTATACACCAATCTTCACTGGTCTTCAATCACGATCCACGAACCACGAGCACGATCACGATAAGCCGGCATAACCCCAATCACTCCAGTGGGTGTACTCCGGATGTACCCCGAATCCTACGACCCAACATCCCCTGGCAATCTCCGGACCAGGCGAATGAGGGAATAGGGCACGGAGTTTGAATATCCACCGGCAAGCCCTCTGCCGCCCAGCCGATATTCAACACATCCGCCCCGACACTATGGTTGCGCAACCACTATGCAATGCACTTAACGATGGCAAGTTAATAGCAATAATATAAGCATTAACACATATGAGGATCAACAAAGTAGGTTGACCTCGTTGCAATTAGTATAGAAGCAAAAATAGAAGCTAATAAGCAGTTTACAAATGAACTTATACCAAATAAGCATAGAATCATTCCAAAAGCTCCAAATCAATTTAAAATCACATATAAACACTCAAGAAGTCCTGACATGGGTTTAGAAGTGGGAGACAAACGAAATTGCACTTAAACCCCTTTATTTTACCTACTATTTTTCTTCCAAACCAAAGTTAATGATTTCATTTTCAAAGAAAATTCTCCCAACCTTCTAACTAACCCTCGAGGTACCCTCTCAACCCTCTAACTCATTCAAATGCACGCGTTTACCCCGAAAGCCCCAATTTCCCTCTTTTGGCTTTAAACTATACCTACATTGTCCGGGCTTCAAACAAGGGATATCAAGGCATCTATAGCACCTAGGTAGCCTAAGGATACTAGAATTGAAGCCCGAATCCACCTGGATTCGCATTAACCCCAAAAGCCCCAAGTTAAAGTCGGCTATTTTCCATTTTTAGGCGATTTAAGGGCAATGCAAGTGTACGGGGCTATTTGATTATCTTCACTAGTACCTAAGGCATCAATTAGAAGCATTAATTCAAGCCAATTCGAGCAATTACACAAAACCCTAGAAAAAACGTCACTATTCATCCTAAAAATCAAACTAACGATTCTAACCGTTTAAATTGCGAAACGACGGTTCAAAAGTGTTCTCTAGCATTCATATAGATAGTATATTAGCATAGATAACAATTACAATGGCATATAATCATATTTTCAACAAATCAATAAATGAGCAACTATTTAAAAATGCAAAAGCAAGTCGTGAAATCCCTCACCACTACGCGTAGGAGCACCTAGGGACCTTGCAAACACCCTACACTAGTTGCTCAAGGCTTGGAGAGGCTTGGTTTGAAGAGTTGAAGAAGAAAAATCTCTCCCAAAGCTGCTGCAATGTTTCGGCCCTGCTACAGTGCAATTCAGCTTTTATTTTTTTGTTGTTGTGTGATATATGAGCTAAAGTGTGAAATGTTTTGGTTTTATAAAAGGTGGGGTCTAGTTTGGGCATTTAAATGGCTTCTAAAATGTGCGTTGAAAGCTTAGAACGAGCCTAAGGTGGTAAAATACATGCTAGCTAATTAATTACCTAAGTTAGTTATGTAACACTATTCACTCAACTACTAAAGTCATTTTCTAAACGAGCTCTCCTAACGCCTTAAGCTCAATGCACATTTTTCCCACTACTTTGATAATTAATATGATTTAATAAAAATGCTAATTAACCAATAGAATGCAGTTTAAAAATGAAGTGAATAGTAATTCAAGAAGGCAGTCAATAATGTACAGAAGGAAATGCGCAAACAAGGGATGCAACAGTAATTGAATGCATGGCTAAATCTCGGGCGTCACACTTACTGCAAGCGCCAGGGCCATGTGGAGGCCAACTGCAGGGTGAAGGCAAGGGCGTGTTTGGGTTGTAACACCCCGATCCCTCTCGAGACCGGGAGTTCTATCAATCAATCTAATCACAACCAAAATCCAAACCTGGGCATAATTTTTAGGGAAAACGGACGGAGTCTCCTCTGTTTCTAGGCAAAAAGCAAACTTGCGACAGCATATAAGTGGACCAATACCATGTCCAAACATTCAACCACCTCAAGGCCATCCGAGCCTTGTTCTCAACAAGCAATCACAAGCAAATATACATTTCCAGTTTACAGACTAACCTACCTCTTCACATCTTTTACAAGTACATTCATGCTTGACAATTAAACCATACTAACCTATTGCATAAGTTAGACTATCAAACCATTCTAACCCTTTTCCTTTGGACATTACAAACATGCAATGGAGTTAACTATACTAACTGAATACCTAAACTAGCTTTTCATATTACTTCAATAATCTAGTAAAATTTAAATTACATTTCTTTGGACATTAAATACATACAATACATGAAAGCATACATCTTTACAACTTCGACAACTCAAGCCACATAGGCACGCGAGACAACTCTTCAAGCACGAACTTTCACGAAATCACGAACTTTCCAGCTAACATGACATTTCCTGAAATGTGGTGGTGAGGAGTGAGTATACACAACACGTATACTCAGTGAGGGCGAGACAGATATCGAGGTGGAGAGAAATAAGTTTGTGCAATGCAAATAGGTATAGCTAAGCAATATAATTGACAAGCAAGCAATCAATATAAACAATCAATACAATAACCAATTAATGAAAGCATTAACACAACCATTCAAAGCTATACCACACTCTGAAGGCTATGGTTCACTCATACGAGCAATATACCATTTCACAAGCGATACATCAATCTCGAGCTTGATGTTGACAACGATGACAATAAGCGCGCAACCACCTTATAACTTCAGTTTGGAATACCCCGGAAGTATCCATCAATTCTACGACCTAAATCTCCCTGGGAGGCAACCCAAGCGAGAAAATGGAATAGGACACGGAGCTAGAGCAACTAACACTGGCAACCCGAGGCTACCAAGAGAGGCCCATCAGCATTTACAACCTTTTCAAACGCGATATCAAGCATTTACAACCAATACTAGCATTCAATGAACTTTTCAAACATAACTATCATTAATAGCAACAATAACACTAATTAAGCAAATAACAGCAGTTCAAACACGAAAACGACAAATATCACTATTTAATCTCTAACTTCCAAAGGCAATTACGAGCAAACTAGCTACGGGATTAGGAAACCGATTTCACTACATTCACTCAGGCACTACAAGGTACGTTTCTATGTCACTAAACTTCACTTTCTCACCCGAGGCCCGAAAGTCCACCTACTACGTTTGAACTACAGCTATGCTAACCGGTCATTCAATCAATGCCACAATAGCGCCAAAAATGCTTCCATGCCCTCAATAGCAAAACCCCCAACTCAATTCGAGCACGGTCAACTTTTGGTCATACTGCCCCTTTACGTTTCTATGTCTAATTTCCAATTTTATCAAAGGCCGATACGTTTTTATTTCACATTTTATCTTTCTATCACTAATGGCACCTATCCAAATCAAGCAATTGCAATTCAGATCAAAATCCAAAATTCTAGGGTTTACTATTCAAAATTTACTATTTATTATTTTTCCCCAATTTCAAATACGCAGTTTCAATCGTAAAAATTGCTAAATAACTATCAAACAATGCTCTACGAACTCAAAGGAAGCTATATCAAGCATTTACAGGCATTATAACACATTATATATCAAATCTAAAAATTTGACACAAAATTCAAATTCGAATTTAAATGCACAAGAGAATGAAAACCCTCATAGAGATTGAAGACCAAGACCCGCAAGGACCCGATCCACGACCCCCGAGCAATTCCACGCACGATTGTAGAAGAAAAATGCAAAACAATTTTTTTTTCTTTTCCCTCAAGCTTTCAGCCATGGGAGAACATGGATGGCATTTATGGTTTTGTTTTTTTTTTTTTTTTTGCCTTGTTTTATTATTTAAAAGGTGACAAGGGCATTTTGGTCATTTGCAAAATCAAGCTTTAGTTGAAAATGGTCAAATAAGCTTATTTTAATGCCATTTAAATCTAATTCAAGTTAAAACAATGCAATTAAATGAAAAACAACTAAAACTAGTTAAATTAAGCTAAAAACATTTTTCACTAAGTCCGAAGAATATTTCTCTAACTCTTATTTTTGAAATACTACGATCAAACGGTCAATAAATAATCGCTAATAAAGTGATAAGCAATAATAGAAAACTTTAATTTTTTTGAAAAGTAAAATAGTAGAATAGTTTAAAATTCACTCAAGCTCAAAGTTACTTTTCCCATTTATTTGAAAACCGAGTGATTTTAATGCAAACAATTAAAACCCTATTATTAAAATAATCAAAACAATCAAAATAATCAATATTCATTTAAAAATAATTAATTTAACTATTCCTAGAATACTTTAAAGAATTATGAAGTTAATGTCACAATACGAATGAACAAGTAAATATAAACATGTAATCAAGTGCAATTAAATATTAACATTCAATATGGCACTTAATTAAATACAAGAGAATAAATTCAATTACTATAATTAATAGAAATAGATAATAATCTTTTAATTATTCAATATACAATTACTAAATGCTTCCAAGAGAAATATTAAAATAGTGCAAATTGGTTGATATAACTAATTAAACATTTAATTGAATGCAGTCAAATGCTATTAAATGCATGCCGGTTTTGGCTTATCACATGGGTTGCGGTAGCAATCAGCATAGGGCGAGGGATTGCCCTAGATAACAGAGGACTAAGGGTCGGGCAGCAACGTAAGGTTATCTGGGTCGACCTACTAGTGGTGCACCTCAACAATAGAAGGTTCAAGCTCGGGCCTACGCAGTTGACTTGGAGGAGATGCCTGAGGAGACTGCAGTTGTGGAAGGTAACTTCCTTATACTTGATCAACTTGTTAAAGTGTTGATTGATTTTGGTGCTACGCATTCTTTCATTACTCCTGCTTGTGTGCAACGTGTTAATGTGCAACCTGAAAGACTTCCTTATGTGGTTGAGATTTGTACATCTTTGACTGATAAGTATGTGACTGGCCTAGTTTGTAAGGAATGTAAAATACATGTTAAGGGGTATAATTTTCCTTCAGACCTTATCTTATTTCCTATCCGAGGGTACGATGTTATCTTGTGTATGGATTGACTTTCTAAGTATGATGCCCAGTTAAACTATAGAACAAAGGTAGTACAGTTTCGTGTGCCAGATCAGCTAGTAGTTGAGGTAGAAGGGAACCGGGGTGCTAAGATTAGTTTTGTTATCTCAGCAACTAAAGCCGTTAAGTTTTTGATTAAGGGGTGTTCGGGTTATCTAGCTTATTTGATCAACAAACCATCTGATAAACTACAGCAGGAGGAAGTACCTATTATTCGGGAATATCCCAATGTATTTCCCAAGGAGTTGCCAGGGTTACTGTGGTAACCCGAACTCGGCATGCATTTAATAGTATTTAATTGCATTTAATTAAGTGGCATCTTAAATGTTAGCATTGAATTTCGTGTTTATTTTTAGTTAAACATTCATTTGTAGCTTTATTTTCATATTTCTTTTAGAAGTAATTAAATAATATTTGAGTTAATTATTTTAACGGAATATCAACTACTTTTCATATTTTTGTTAATCGGTTTTATTTTTCTTGCACCTTAATGCTCGATTTTCAATTAAATGAAAAGTAGCTCTGAGCCGGAGTAAATTTTGAACTATGTTACTTTTCAAAAATTATATTTTCTTAAATTCTTTGAGATTTAATTGTTATTCTTTTATTGTCGCAAAGTGCATAGCATATCGAGAGCGATAGTTAGGAAATGATTTCTAGTCCTCAGCAAATAGTGAAAATTAGTATTTAGTGTTTTAATTTTAGTGTTTTAGTTGTAGTTGATTAGAAATATAATTGCAATAGTTATTTTAGCCTTAAAATGCCTAAAATAAGCTTATTTGACCAATTTTTAAGTGGTTTGACCAAGACTTTGACCATTGTGTGAAACCCCACTTTCTTGCTTATCTCGTTTTACGTGCTTTACCTCGTTTTGCGTGCATATGACTTGTTTATGTGCTATAGGACCTAGAAAGTTATAATTTTGATTTCAATACTCCTAATACGTGCTAAATGTGCATTCATGAAATTTTCATCAAAAACGGAGTCAGAAATTTTATCGTCGATTTTCAGTGAATAGTGTTTTCGAAACACGTCCGCTATAATTTTGAAACTGGTCTTTTTAACCCTTCTAGACCTAGTCCACGGACTTTAATAGACCTGTGTTTGATGAAAACGGTTTTAAAATCGGCTTAAGAATTTATTAGGGTTTTTACACCGACTTTTGCGAAAATCGAGTTTTAAGCCGACTCGGGTGGAATTCTTTGAATGTAAAACTTCTTGTCACCTAAAAATAATCCACTTGAGATATCTTGGGGGTTGCATATTTATTTTTAACTTGGTGAGCACTAAAATGCAATTAAAGTCATTAAAAATACAAAAATGCCTATTAAAATAACTTTGACTTTAATTAAATAATTGACCTTATAAGCTAATGTCCTCAACACACACTCACACAACACAAAAACACCATCACACACACACACATTGCCGTGAGGTTGAGGTGAGAAAAGAGAAGAGAAAAACTTAAGCTTTCAATCCAATTTTTCAAAGAAAAACCTAGTTTTTGTCCGTGAAACTTCGCACCGACTTGGATTCTGCTTGTTGGGCACGCATTGCACGCATTCCTAGGCTTATATCGCATCTAAGGTGAGAGAAAAATTCTAGATCTCAAAATGTCATTTTTGTGTTTTTGCGTATAAATGAAGATTGAACCGTTAGAATTGAAATCTGATGATAGATTATTGCTCCTTGCATGCTAGGGATCATTATATACTAATACTACGAGTTTCTGTCGGATATAGCATAATTTTTATTTTCCAGGTATTTAATTTTGATTTAAATGTTCAAAGTTGATTTAAATGAGTTGTGTTGATCGAAATCGATTGCCATCGATTTCTAAATACTTGATAATTACGTGTTAGCGCTGTTGTAATGCCGAATTTTCGATTACATTGTTTGTGTGAAAATTCGGAAAATCCAGCCATGACGTCATAGGGTTTTAGGGTTATCGGGCATGTTTTGGAGGTGTTATGGTGGATTTCCGAGAGGGCTAATGTAGTAGGTTGAATGGGTGAGTGATAGGAACTGATTTGGCAATGTTTGGATTAGTAGATTGTAAGTTATGAATTTTAGAAGTTAGGTTGTCATTCTTTAATTTCTTGAACGATGCCTTAGATGGTTGGGTAGTGTTCGAGTGATGAATGGTGAGTTGTTGTTGAGTAATTTAGAGTTTAATTATGAATATTATGCATGTCCGGTTAGATGGCCTACTTTGTCATCTAACTACGTTGTTTGATGTTTAATTTAATATTGATGTTATATTGATGTTATATTGATGTTATTGATTGATTATTATTGAATGCGGGAATCGGGCACTCTTGTTGCTGATCTCCCAATTGATTGATTGATTTATGCTTGCATGATGATTGATGAATATGGAGCCTTGGTATGTGTGTGCCACCTCTCGGGCAGCGTCGGGCTGTCGGGTTGATAACGGCATGACTGCCATAGGCTACCCCCAGCTCGCATGACGGAGATGTCATGGAGGGAAGGGGATAGTGAGGTACCTCGGGTGCGTGAGTAATGGGGAGTTATAAGAAGAACGGTTGAGATCGTGATGGCGTTTGGAGCTACACCAAATAGAGTATCCTTACTGAATGGTCATATAGTTATGTGATGATAGCTTTATTTATGTTATTTATGTTGTTGTGTGTTTACTTGCTCAAAGGACTAAATCCAAGGAGCGTAGTGAATACTGTCGAGATCTATCGGATCCTCACTGGGCTTATGTATATAAGCTCACTCTCTATTAATGCATGTTTCAGGTGTACTTTCACAAGATTACGGGTACGTGCCTCCTGAAGAGGAGAATGTGGAAAATGTGCCTTTCGTGGATGAGTCATATGTTCCCGAGTCTTATCCATGACCTTATGTTGTTAAATGTCTTGTATATTAGTTTAATAGACTTTATATGCTTTACGGTTCTTAGTGTAATAGTTGTTGAAAAGATGATGATCCAAACGATGTTAATTTAGTGGTTTTCTTTTGTCTATGGTTAAATTGTAGTTGTGTCTCAACTTACTTTTGAAATGTATGATAAAGTTGAGGTATTGTATGTCATGTTGGAACGGAGGCGTATAACGAGGATGTTTTATTGTATAATATGGTTGTGTTGTATGTTGTTGTTTATATTGAAGAATTACTGGATGTATGATGTTTAATGAGGTTGGTTTAGAACCTCGGAAATCTGTTTACTGTCGTTATGCCGCCGAAATTCCGTTGCGTCCTGACTGATCGTAGGTGGGGTCGAGTTGGGGCGTGACACATTGAGCTTGTCATATTTTAATAAACATAAAAACATTGCAAAATAAAACAAAATAAAGCTGAAAAATTAGGTGAGAAGGCCGAAACCTTCAAGAGAGAAAAAAAAACATTTTCAAATCTTCGCGTGAGCTTGTGCGGGGTGGTTTCTGAGGCATCCGGCGTGGTTTTCCTAGCGTCTAGGAGCGTCTAAGGTGAGGGCTTCATGTTTAATTGCACATTTGAATGTTTTATGTATTAACTTTAATTTTTGGATTTTATCCATAGAATGTTATTTTGATCGTTTTGAGGCTTAAAGAATGCTCCCTAACAATCGTAGAACATGTATTTATAGCTTTTTAGCATTTTCTGCGGTTAAATATCGAAATTGAAATTGAAATTGTTAATTGAATAGTAAATTATGAATAGTAAACCCCTGTTTCGATGAAGTTGCTCTGTTATGCATTCTGTTGATGTAGGAAGGTGCTAGATATGCTAGAATGCCTAAATGTGTGGTTTAATTGGATTGTGCAATGGAAAAACAGAGGAAAATGGCTTAGTGGAAGTTGGGGTCATTTAGGTCGAGTTTGGCATTTTATCGTTTTGCATGATGGCATTGTCTCGGGAGGCCATGGAAGTACTTTTGGTGTGATTATGGCATTGGTTGGGTGTTTGGTTAGGGTAGCGGTAGTTCAAACGAGCAAAGGGGGAAATCGGGGCTTTGCGTGAATTCTAGGGTTAAGTAGGGTTTTGGGGTCTTTAGACGTGCCTTATGGTGACCTAGGAGGATTGGTGAAGTCGGTTTCCAAAACTCGTGGCTCGTTTGAAAGTAGTAGCGTTTTACAAGTTGGGGTCATTTTGTGATTTTGTGTGTTTTCATAGCGTAATGCCTATAGATTGCTTAATATTGCTTGTTATGCTTATTAAAGTTGGTTATGATTGAATTGTATATCAATTGTTGATAATGCTTGTTAGTGTTGTTCTTGTTACTTTATTGATTTTAAATGCTTGTTATCTCGTTTACTGCTTGTATCTTGTATTGCATTGTATAGTGTCAGGCGCATGAGTGATGGGCCTCTCTAGGTAGCCTCGGGTTGCCAGTGTTGGTTGCTCTAGCTCCGTGTCCTATTCCCTTTCTCGCTTGTATGATACCCCGAACCTGGCATGTATTCAATAGCATTTAAAGTTCATTTAAATTGCATTTTATTGACCTTTCACCTTCTTTGACCAAACTAGTTGACTTTTCATCTACATTGACCAACTAGGACAAGGTGAGAATTTTTGAAATGTTTAATAAAGGGCAAACTTGGGATTAGAAATAAAAAAAATGCAATGTTAAGTTAGTCAAATTTTGGGTCAACTTTGGAATTAAATCTGAACCAATTGGGGAAGAGTTATGTAGCAAATTATATATGGTTGGAAAGCTCTATGAGTCTAGTTTCTGAGGCTTCAAACCGTTCGTGAATTGGAGTTTTCTAGAAGAAGTTATGGCCGTTTTTGTAAGGTCGCGCATAGTTGTTTTGGTTTAGCGGGTTGACCGAAGCTTTGACCATTTGTCATCTTTTATTTAAGTTTAAATATGAAACAAAAGAACAAAAACCAGAAAAATAAGAGCCATGGCTGAAACCATGGAGGAAAAAAAAAATATTTCAACTTCAAATCTTCATTTCGTCGCGTGAGCTTGTGCGGGGTGGTTTCCGAGGCATCCATCGTGGTTTCCCTAGCGTCTAGGAGCGTCTAAGGTGAGGGTTTCATCGTTATTTGCGCATTTGAAATATTTATATCTAAACTTTGATTATTAGATTTTATGCTTAGATCGTTAGTTTAATCGTTTTAATGCTTAAAGAATGTTCCTTGTTAATTGTAGAACATGTATTTATAGCTTTTTAACATTTTCTGCGGTTGAATATCGAATTTGAAATATAAATTGTGTAATGAATAGTAAATTATGAATAGTAAACCCCTGTTTCAATGAAGTTGCTCCGTTACGCGTTCTGTTGATCTAGGAAGATGCTAGATATGCTAGAATGCCTAAATGTGTGGTTTAATTGGAATGTGTAATGGAAAAATAGAGAAAAATGGCTTAGTGAAAGTCGGGGTCGTTTAGGTCGAGTTTAGCATTTTCTCGTTTTGCGTGTTGGCATTGTTTCGGAAGGCGATGGAAGCACTTTTGGTGCGATTATGGCGTTGGTTGGGTGTTTGGTTGGTATAGTTGTAGTTCAAATGAGCAAAGGGGGAAATCGGTGCTTTGCGCGAATTCGAGGGTAAAGTAGGGTTTCGGGCTCCTTAGGCGTGCCTTATGGTGACCTAGGAGGATTGGCGAAGTCGGTTTCTTGAACTTGTGGCTCGTTTGGAAATGGTAGTGTTTTGATAGTTGGGGCCGATTTGTGATTTTGCTTGTTATCTTGATATTATGCCTATATAATGCTTAGGGTTGCTTGATATACTTGTCTAATTGGTGTTATTGTTGCTTATTATTGTTTGTTATGCTTTAAAATTTAGTTGAATGCTAGTCTTGATTGTGATTGCTTGCTATCTTGTTTATTGTCACTAGTTTGTATTGTTGTGCTATCGCTCGTTTATTGCCTTGTATCGAGTCTTGCATTGTATAGTGTCTCGCGCGTGAGTGATGGGCCTCTCTGGGTAGCCTCGGGTTGCCAGTGTTGGTTGCTCTATCTCCGCTGCTATTCCCTTTCTCGCTTGGGTTGCCTCCTAGGGAGATTTGGGTCGTAGAATTGATGGATACTTCCGGGGTATTCCAAACTGGTGTTATAAGGTG
This sequence comes from Ehretia macrophylla, assembly GCA_037974665.1. Lineage (NCBI taxonomy): Eukaryota > Viridiplantae > Streptophyta > Magnoliopsida > Boraginales > Ehretiaceae > Ehretia > Ehretia macrophylla. Next base: position 16,273,346 of record CM075780.1, on the reverse strand, counting down.
GATGCGCGCTTATTGTCATCATTGTCAACATCAAGCTCGAGATTGATGTATCGCTCGTGAAATGGTACATTGCTCGTATGAGTGAACCATAGCCTTCAGAGTGTGGTATAGCTTTGAATGGTTGTGTTAATGCTTTCAGTAATTGCTTATTGTATTGATTGTTTCTCTTGATTGCTTATTTATCAGTTATATTGCTTAACTGTCTTATTTGCATTGCACAACTTTCTTTCTCTCCAACTCGATATCTGTCTCGCCCTCACTGAGTACACGTGTTGTGTATACTCACTCCTCACCACCACATTTCAGGAAATGTCATGTTAGCTGGAAAGTTCGTGATTTCGTGAAAGTTCGTGCTTGAAGAGTTGTCTTGCGTGCTATGTGGCTTGAGTTGTCAAAGATGCAAGATGTATGCTTTTATGTATTGTATGTATTTATTGTTAAAGGAAATGTAATCTAAATTAGCTAAATAGTTGAGGTAAATTGATAAGCTAGTTATGTAATCAGTTAGCATAGCTTAACTTCAATGCATGTTTGTAATGTCCCAAGGAAAAGAATTAGAATGGCATGATAGTTTATTTTATGCAGTAGCTTAGTATGGTTTAATTGTCTAGTTTGAATGTACTTGTCAAAAATGTAAAGAGATAGGTTAGCTTTTAAATTGGAAATGTATGTATATTTGCTTGTGGCTGCTTGTTGAGAACAAGGCTCGGTTGGCCTTGAGGTGGTTGAATGTTTGGACATGGTATTGGTTCACTTATATGCTGTTGCAGGTTTGCTTTTTGCCTAGAAACAGGGGAGACTCCGTCCGTTTTCCCTAAAAATTTTGCCCGGGTTTGGATTTGGGTTGTGATTAGATTGATAGATAGAACTACCGGTGTCGAGAGGGATCGGGGTGTTACAGGTGATATCAGAGCTTGTCTAGCTCATAAGCCGGGACAGGGTCCTTGGTCTGGTGGGTAGTGACCATTGAATGTGTGCTTGTGAAGTGTGTCTTGAATGTGTATGCTTGTATGTGAGATTATGTGTCTTGATCTAAATGTGTGCTCTTATGTGATATAGTTATGTGTTATGTGTTAATTGTGTGCTAAGTAAAGTGAAGTGTCTAGTTGTGCATTGAATTGACCTATCGAATTGGCATCGTGAATCGAATTGATCTCGTGAATTGTCATTTGCTTGAAGTATTACTTGTAATGTGTGTATAGAATGTATTGATTTAGCTATGCCGTGATTTGAATTGATTATGTTGTGCTTGACTTGATTACCGTGCTTGAGTGACCTTGTTGAATAAACTGTTTCGTAAACTTGCTTGCATAATAGTTTAAGGCATGTGTATAACTGTGATATGTTGGCATTCATACATGTCCTATGGAAATGGTAAGTAAGTCATCTTCCTCCCCTGAAGAAAGTGGTTCACCTCTGGCTTTTCAAGGTGTATGGATTGGCAGGAAATGAATGGCATTTGACTAGCCTTTATTTGGGAATTAGTGTATGCTTTTGGAGCTCGGTTATTGGCAAATCTCTATGGTCCTCCTCTGTGCTTAACAATTGTGAAAGGGTAGCTTTCTCTTGGGGTTTTATTTGGTTATTCTTTGGAGCATTCTTTGGTTTTCTTAATGGGTATTCTTTGGAGACTTTTGTTGGCATTTCTCGGTGGATTTGGCTATTGGGATTTTAATAGGCCTTACTGCACAGTAATATCTATGGTATATGTGTCTCGGTCTTTATTGGTGTGATACTGGCATCCCTGATTGGAAATTCTTCAATGGTATTTTTTGGAATTCTCAGTGGCCAATTATTTAATATTTACTTATTAGGCAAACTTGGCTACTTTCTTATTGGAGCATTGTTTCGGATATCTTCTTCAGTGTTCCTCAGTAGGTTTGGTATTTGGAGTTCCTATCCGACTTATTGTATAATACTACTTAGGGTATTCTTTGAAATTCTTATTGGGTGTTCTATTGGTATTTTCCTTATTTGCAAGGTTGCATGAAGTTTTCACTTGGCAAATAGTGAAGAGGCCTCAGAGTTTGGCTTTGGTGGGAAACTATGTTTGTTATTCAACTTGGTTGTTTTATTGGGCACATTATATTTTCTCTGCTATTTCCTTTGACATTCCTCTCAGCATTTGATAGCAAAACTCGGAATCTAATTAGGTGTCCTATGGGGTTATTATTTGGAAGGCTTCTTTAGAACTTTGAAATATATTTGATTGGGTTCTTAGTATTTTCTTCAGCACTCTTAACTGGGTATTCTTCTATGAAATTCATGACCAGTGGGGTACTTATTTGGACCTCTGGATGGAACCTTTGTTTGAGCCTTTATTTGGCTTCTTGTTTGGGAATTCTCGGGCAATAATAGTTGAACTTCTACTCGAGATTCGTGTATGGGGTATTCATTCGGTATTCTTCTTATCATTAATATGTGATGTGATTTTATCTACAGTATCTTTGCTTAGGTCTTTATTGGTATTATCTTGGCCCTTTTGGTTGGAATTTTATTCTTCTTCGGTATTCGTGTCAACGAGATTCTTCAACCGTTGAAGATTAGTCAGAATTGGATTTCAGATGATGCTGAGTTCTATTGGAAGAAGAATTGCGAGGACGCAATTGTTTTAAGGGGGGAAGGATGTGATATCCCGAACCTGGCATGTATTCAATAGCATTTAAAGTTCATTTAAATTGCATTTTATTGACCTTTCACCTTCTTTGACCAAACTAGTTGACTTTTCATCTACATTGACCAACTAGGGCAAGGTAAGAATTTTTGAAATGTTTAATAAAGGGCAAACTTGGGATTAGAAATAAAAAAATGCAATGTTAAGTTAGTCAAATTTTGGGTCAACTTTGGAATTAAATCTGAACCAATTGGGGAAGAGTTAGGTAGCAAATTATATATGGTTGGAAAGCTCTATGAGTCTAGTTTCTGAGGCTTCAAACCATTAGTGAATTGGAGTTTTCTAGAAGAAGTTATGGCCGTTTTCGTAAGGTCGCGCATAGCTGTTTTGGTTTAGCGGGTTGACCAAAGCTTTGACCATTTGTCATCTTTTATTTAAGTTTAAATACGAAACAAAAGAGCAAAAACCAGAAAAATAAGAGCCATGGCTGAAACCATGGAGGAAAAAAAAAACATTTCAACTTCAAATCTTCATTTCGTCGCATGAGCTTATGCGGGGTGGTTTCCGAGGCATCCATCGTGGTTTCCCTAGCGTCTAGGAGCGTCTAAGGTGAGGGTTTCATCGTTATTTGCGCATTTGAAATATTTATATCTAAACTTTGATTTTTAGATTTTATGCGTAGATCGTTAGTTTAATCATTTTAATGCTTAAAGAATGTTCCTTGTTAATTGTAGAACATGTATTTATAGCTTTTTAACATTTTCTGCGGTTGAATATCGAATTTGAAATATAAATTGTGTAATGAATAGGAAATTATGAATAGTAAACCCCTGTTTCAATGAAGTTGCTCCGTTACGCGTTCTGTTGATCTATGAAGATGCTAGATATGCTAGAATGCCTAAATGTGTGGTTTAATTGGAATGTGTAATGGAAAAACGGAGAAAAACGGCTTAGAGAAAAAAAAAACATTTTCAAATCTTCAAATCTTCAAATCTTTGCGTGAGCCTGTGCGGGGTGGTTTCCGAGGCATCCGGCGTGGTTTTCCTAGCGTCTAGGAGCATCTAAGGTGAGGGTTTCATGTTTAATTGCGCATTTGAATGTTTTATGTATTAACTTTAATTCTTGGGTTTTATCCGTAGAATGTTATTTTGATCGTTTTGAGGCTTAAAGAATGTTCCCTAGCAATCGTAGAACATGTATTCATAGCCTTTTAGCATTTTCTGCGGTTAAATATCGAAATTGAAATTGAAATTGTTAATTGAATAGTAAATTGTGAATAGTAAACCCTGTTTTGATGAAGTTGCTCCGTTATGCGTTCTGTTGATGTAGGAAGGTGCTAGATATGCTAGAATGCCTAAATGTGTGGTTTAATTGGATTGTGTAATGGAGAAACCGAAGAAAATGACTTAGTGAAAGTTGGGGTCGTTTAGGTCGAGTTTGGCATTTTATCGTTTTGCGTGATGGCATTGTCTCGGGAGGCCATGGAAGCACTTTTGGTGTGATTATGGCATTGGTTGGGTGTTTGGTTAGGGTAGAGGTAGTTCAAACGAGCAAAGGGGGAAATCGGGGCTTTGCGTGAATTCTAGGGTTAAGTAGGGTTTCGGGGTCTTTAGACGTGCCTTATGGTGACCTAGGAGGAATGGTGAAGTTGGTTTCCAAAACTCGTGGCTCGTTTGAAAGTAGTAGCGTTTTACAAGTTGGGGTCATTTTGTGATTTTGTGTGTTTTCATAGCGTAATGCCTATAGATTGCTTAATATTGCTTGTTATGCTTGTTAAAGTTGGTTATGATTGAATTGTATATCAATTGTTGATAATGCTTGTTAGTGTTGTTCTTGTTACTTTATTGATTTTAAATGCTTGTTATCTCGTTTATTGCTTGTATCTTGTATTGCATTGCATAGTGTCAGGCGCATGAGTGATGGGCCTCTCTGGGTAGCCTTGGGTTGCCAGTGTTGGTTGTTCTAGCTCCGTGTCCTATTCCCTTTCTCGCTTGGGTTGCCGCCCAGGGAGTTTTGGGTCGTAGAATTGACAGAATATGTCCGGAGTACTCTAACAGAAGTTATAAGGTAGGTGAGCCGGCACGTCAACGTTAAATTCATCGAAGTCATGATCAGTACATTTCTCGCTCGAGTGAACCATAGCCTTCAGAGTGTGGTATAGCTTTGAATGGTTGTGTTAATGCTTTCATTAATTGCTTATGGTATTGATTGTTTGTCTTGATTGTTTACTTATCAGTTATATTGCTTAACTGCCTTATTTGCATTGCACGAACTTCTTTCTCTCCAACTAGATATCTGTCTCGCCCTCGCTGAGTATACGTGTTGTGTATACTCACTCCTCACCACCACGTTTCAATGCCATGTTAGCTGGAAAGTTCGTTATTACATGAAAGATCATGCTTGAAGGGTTGTCTTGCGTGCTTTGTGGCTTGAGTGGTCAAAGATGCAAAGATGTATGTTTCATGTGTTGTTTGTATTTAATGTTGAAAAGGAATGTAATTTAAGTTTTCTAGGTTATTGAAGTGATTTGGAAAAGCTAGCTTATGTATTCAGATAGAATAGTTTAACTTTTATGTATGTTTGTAATTCCCAAAGGAAAAGAGTTAGAATGGTATGATAGTCTAATTTATGTAATGGGTTAGTGTAGTTTAATTGCCTAGCATGAATGTTCTTGTAAAATATGTGAAGAGGTAGGTTAGTCTGTAAACTGGAAATGTATATTTGCTTGTGATTGCTTGTTGAGAACAAGGCTCGGATGGCCTTGTGGTGGTTGAATGTTTGAACATGGTATTGGTCCACTTATATGCTGTCGCAGGTTTGCTTTTTGCCTAGAAACAGGGGAGACTCCGTCCGTTTTCCCTAAAAATTATGCCCGGGTTTGGATTTGGGTTGTGATTAGATTGATTGATAGAACTCCCGGTCTCGAGAGGGATCGGGGTGTTACAGTTACTGCCAGAGAGAGATGTGGAGTTTGTGATCAATCTTATTCCCGGTACTCATCCTATTTCTAAATCAGCGTACCAGATGGCACCAGCTGAGTTGAAAGAGTTGAAAACTCATTTGCAGGAGTTAATAGAGAAGGGTTTCATTCAGCAGAGTTCTTCACCATGGGGAGCACCTGTTTTATTTGTGAAGAAGAATGATGGTACCTTGAGATTATGCTTTGGCTATCGTGGTTTGAATCAAGTGACCATCAAGAACAAGTATCCTTTGCCTTTGATTGACGAGTTATTTGATCAACTTCAGGGAGCCAAAGTCTACTCTATGTTTGACTTGAGGCAGGGGTATTATCAGCTTTGGATTCACACGGAGGATGTTCCGAAGTCTGCCTTCAGGACTCGGTACGGGAATTATGAGTTTGTGGTTATACCCTTTGGATTAACTAATGCACCAATAGCATTTATGGATCTTATGCATCGGGTTTTTCAGCCGTACTTGGACCAATTTGTGGTGATCTTTATTGATGATATCTTGATTTATTCTATGTTTGAATCGGAGCACGAGCAACATCTACAACTTGTCTTATAGAAGTTACAGGAGCATCAGTTGTTTGCGAAATTCAGCAAATGTGAATTTTTGTTGCAACCTATATCTTTTCTTGGCCATGTTATCACATAGAGCGGTATCTCTGTAGATCCCACTAAGACTGAATCGGTGATGTCTTGGAAACGTCCGGAGAATGTTTCTATGGTTTGTAGCTTTCTTGACTTGGCGGGTTATTACCGTAGGTTTGTCAAGGACTTTTCTAAGATTGCCGGACCACTTTCTAAGTTAACTCTGAAACATACTAGCTTTGTTTGGGATGATAAATGTGAGAGTGGGTTTCATGAGTTGAAAAATAGGTTGACTACTGCTCCAGTACTTGCTCTACCAGAGGGGACTGATAATATGGTTATCTATAGTGATGCATCCAAGGAGGGCTTGGGATGTGTACTTATGCAGAATGGTCGGGTTATTGCCTATGCTTCTAGAAAGTTGAAACCATATGAGGTGAACTATCCAACCCATGATCTTGAGTTGGCAACTATTGTTTTCTCACTGAAAAAGTGGCGTTATTATCTATGGGGCAGTAAGTTCGAGATTTTCACTGATCATAAGTGTCTTAAGTATTTATTCTCATAGAAGGAGTTGAATATGCGTCAACGGAGATGGATGGAACTTCTTGGGGATTATAATTGTTCTATCAGTTATTTGCCTGGGAAGGCAAATGATGTGGCAAACGCCCTTAGCCGTAAGGTGAGTGTTTCTTGTTTGGCTGTCAAGAAGTGGAAGGTTATTGAGGAATTCACTTATTGGAGATCGGAGTTGACTCAAGTTGGGATGATGTGTTCACATCTCCGTATTCAACCTTTATTCCTGTCTCAGATCAGAGAAGCTCAGCAACATGATGTTAAACTTCAGAAGATCAAGGATCAGATCACGGATGATCAGTCTAACTTTAAATTGCATGAGGACAATATTCTTCAGTTTCGGAACAGGGTTTGTGTTCCCGATGAACTGGGTTTGAGGCGAGGTATTCTCAAGGAGGCTTATAATTCTAAGTATACTATTCATCCTGATGGAACCAAGATGTATCGGGACTTGAAGCAACATTACTGGTGGAATAATATGAAGAGAAAAGTTGCTCAGTACGTGTCTAGATGTTTGACTTGTCAGCGAGTGAAAGCCGAACATCAACGACCTACAAGTTTGCTTCAGCCGTTGGCTATACCATAGTGGAAATGGGAGCATATTACGATGGACTTCGTCACTGGTTTGCCTAGAATACCAAGAGGTAATGATGCAGTTTGGGTTGTCGTGGATCGTTTGACGAAGACAACTCACCTTATTTCGATGCTGATGGGAGATGAAGTTGCAAAGTTGACAGATCCTTATTTGGATCAGATTGTTAGACTTCATGGGATTCCATCTAGTATTGTATTAGATCGAGATCCTCGATTTACTTCTCGTTTGTGGGAGAAACTTCAGGAAACTTTGGGTACTCAGCTTAACTTCAGTACAGTGTATCATCCACGGACCGACTGTCAGTCTGAGAGGACTATTTAGATTCTGGAAGATATGCTTAGGGTTTGTGTTATGGATTTCGGGAAGAACTGGGAGAAACATCTACCACTTGTCGAGTTTGCCTATAACAATAGTTATCAAGCTACTATTGGGATGGCACCTTTTACAGCTCTTTATGGTCGTAAGTGTCGTTCACCTTTGTATTGGGATGAAGTAAGGAAGATGAAGACTATTGATCCGACTATTATGCCAGAGCTTCTAGAGAAGATTGAAAATGTTCAGTTGATCAAGCAGAGAATGCCTACAGCGCAGAGTAGATTCAAGAGTTATGCTGATAAGCGTCATCGGGATTTGGAGTTTGTAGTCGGGGATCGGGTTTTCTTGAGACTGTCACCTCGTAAGGGGTTTGCTCGTTATGGTAAAGGTGGTAAGCTGAGTCCGAGGTTTGTAGGGTCGTTTGAGATTACTAGCAGAGTTGGTAAGTTAGCATATCGGTTGGCTTTACAGGAGAATTTCTCTAATGTCCACGATGTATTTCACGTGTCTAATTTGCAGAAGTATAATCCAGATCCTTCTCATATTCTCGAGCCAGAGCTGTTATAGCTTCATGAGAATATGTCTTATGATGAGAGGCCGATTCGCATTCTTGCTCAAATGGAATGAGAGTTGAGGTCGAAGAAGATTCTGATGGTTAAGGTGTTGTAGAAGCATCATGGTATTGAGGAGGCTACTTGGAAGAGGCGAGATCAGATGCAGCAACAGTATCCAGATCTTTTCTGTACATCAAGTAAGAATTTCGAGGACGAAATTTCTTTAATAGGGGAGAATGTGAAATTTCACTTTTTTTTTATCTTATCTCGATTTGCGTGTTTTACCTCGTTTTTGCGTGAATTGAGTTGTTTTTGTGCTATATGACTTAGAATGTGCTAAATATGTGATTAATACTCCTAATACATGCTAAGTGTGCATTCATGAAATTTTCATAAAATACGGAATCAGAAATTTTATCGTCGGTTTTAGTGAACAGTATTTTGAGCACCTGTCCGCTAAAATTTTTACTGTGGTGTTTTAAACATTTTAAAACCTAGTCCTCAGGTATTAATAGACCTGTGTTTGATTAAAACGGATTTGCAATCGGTTTTGGAGTTTTAAAGATTTTTACACTTTTTTTGCAAGAAAACGAGTTTTAAGCTGACTCGGGTGAAACTATTTTAATGTAGGACTTTTTGTCACCTAAAATATATTGTCTAGAATTAATTTAGTTACTAATTTAATAGTTGAGCAAGAAATAGTAATTAAATGAATTAAAAGACAAGAAAATAGAATTAAAAGACTAAAAAACTAACTTTGATCATTCTTATTTTTTGTTTGACCTTTACTTATATGCATCAACACACAATTGAAACAACAGAAAACACACTCAAAACACACACAAGGTGGCCAAAACTCCATGGCTTGTTTGTGAGCTTTTTCAACATCTTTTTCAAGCAAATTTTTCATTAAAAGTTGCAATTCAAGGCTAATTTCCATCAACCAAAGCTTGATTCCACCCCTTGAGCATCCATTGAGCATCTTTGTAGCTCCAAAACACATCAAAGGTGAGAGAAAAATTCTAGTTCTCAAAAGTCATTTTTTATGTTTTTGCTTATAATTGCCTTTTGAACCGTTAGAATGTTAATTTAAGTTATATTATTGCTCAGTGAATGCTAAGGATCGATTATATGTATTCTTATAAGATTTGAACTGTTGTAGCATAAATTTTTATTTTCGGGTATTTAGAGTTCATAGATTGGCCAATTGTTGAATATTTTAAGTTGTAATGGTTGGAATCGATTGCCGTCGATTTCTAAAACTTTGTTAACTACGTGGTAGTGCTGTTATAATGCCGAATTTTTGATTGCGATGTTTGTGTGAAAATCCAAGAATTTCAGCCTAGGTACATTGAGGTTTTAGGGTTGTTGGGCTTGATTTTGATGTGTCTTGGTTGGTTTCTGAGAGGGCTAATGTAGTTGATTGAATGGGTGAGTGATAGAAACTGATTTGGGGTTGTTTGGATTAGTAGAATGTAAGATACGATTATTTAAAGTTTAGGTTGTCTTTCTTTAAAATGTTGAATTATGCCTTTAGTTCATTGGGCGGTGTTTGAGTGATTGAATTGTGAGTTGTTAATGGTTAGATTAGGGTTTGATTGCGTGTTTAATGCATGTTAAGTTGGATGGCCTACTTTGTCATCTAATTTAGTTGTTTATTGTTTAATTGATTACTTGATGTTATATTGATGAAAAGATGATTATTGATTGATTATTGATAAACCGGGAGATAGTCAACGGAAAAAGGTTGTCCTCCTGTGATATGATGTTTATTATTATTGCTGAGACTTGGTATGTGTGTGCCACCTCTCGGGCAACGTCAGGCTATTGGGTTGATAACGAAATGACTACCAGAGGCTACCCTCAGCTCGCATGACAGATGTGTCTTGTAAGGCGGAGCTAGTGAGGTACATTGGGTGCGTAAGTAATGGGGAGTTATAAGAAGAACGATTGAGATCGTGATGGCGTTTGGAGCTACACCAACTAGAGTATCCTTTATTGATTGGTCATTATAGTTATATGTTTATATTGTTATTGATGTTTTATTGTGTGTTTACTGCTCAAAGGATCATTTCCAAGGAGTATAGTAAATAATGTTAGAGATCTATCGGATCCTCACTGAGCTTGTTTTCTATAATCTCACTCTCTATTATTGCAAGCTTACAGGTGTTGTTGAGCAAGACTACGGGTACGTGTCTCTTGAAGAGGAAAATGTGGCATTCGTGGATGAGTCTTATGTGCAGGAGTCATTGCCATAAGATTGTTTGTAGTTGATGTATTATGATGTATTATAAACCTACTTTAAGTTAAAGACTTATGTATAATGGTTTAGTAGTCTTCTTTTGATCATGTTTAGATTACTAAGTTGGTTTATAATCTATTTTGATATGTATGTTAAAGTTAAGGTATTATGTTGGAATGGAGGCGTATAACTAAGAATGATTATTGTATAATATGGTTATGTTGTATGTTGTTAACTTAATTGAGGAGTTGATTGTTGAATGGTTGAGGAGTTTGGTTGTATGATATTCTGAGAGGTTGGTTTAGAGCCTCAGTGTCTTAATTACTATCGTTATACTGCCAAAATTCTGTTGCGTCCTGATTTATTATAGGTGGGGTCGAGTTGGGGCGTGACACATTTTCTCTCATTTCAATCTCCGCGAGTTCGGTTTGTCTGCAAGACTCAATCAAAGTAGTTCGTCCTCCTTCTCAAGTTCCAGATGGTAGCTCTTTCACTTGGTGTTCCCTAGTCTAAGACATCAACACCGACTTAGGTTTGGACTTTAGCCTTAGCATTGTTATCTCTTTCTTATTCTTCATCCGAATCCTATTTCTTCCTCCTTGTAGCTCCCAAAACGGATGGTTCGTGGGGTTTGCCTATATGCTACATGTATTTTCTATCTTCTCTAACGGTGGAGCACAGTGAAAAGAGAGTCGTTTAAGCCACGAAGTGTGTGTTTGCCTATCGGGATAGATAAGCTTACCTTTCTCTGCCCTAGGCATGTTCTATTAAACCTGTTTAGGGAAGATAACCAATGTTAGGACGAGACATCACCATTCCTAGATTCGGGCAATGGGACAGGTTCACCCAAGAAAGGGAAAGGGAAAGGAATGTAATAGAATAGGTGAGTTGGCCCTAGAAGAGAAGAGATCCAACCTAAGAACACAGAAACCAGCTGAAAGCGGATATGCGACTAAGAGTACTAGTAAGAGCTGATATGTGACTTACTGTACTAGTAGTAGCTTATTATTAGTAGTAGTGGTAACAACGGATATGCGAAGGAAAATACCTATTCACTATGGTTGGCTTAGGCTATCCTTCGATCTCTTTCCGTCATCCCATATTCCATCATCTTAGAAACCAAGGCAACCTCGTCCCTCATCGCTTGTTCAAGAGCTACAACTTCACTGGTGACATTGCTATTTTCGGATATCAAAGGTGAAATCCATAAATCAATCACATGTGAAAAGTATGGGGAGTAGATTTATTTCACCGATGCTTCAATCACTTCTCGACCGAGACTTTTTCCTATAGATACTAGAGAGATAGATCTCAATGAAGCTTTGAACTACTTCCACGCAAGGAAAAGATGAATCGATAGTATTACCGATTTCAGGGAAAGCAGACTAAGATAGCGATACCAAGCCTAGCTTGAAAGAGATCGATCATAGGCATGTGGTGAAGCATAGCGAAAGAAGGATAAGATTAGTAAGGTTTGAAGATGCTCGACCGATAGGGAGAGGAATGGAAGTAGTACGAGAAGCTAGATATAGAAAGAAATACTGGGGTTATGAACCTGAATGGCAAGGAAAAGAAACGGCCTATTCCAAAGAGGGATGTCTGTTCGGCATCCTAGACCTTGGATTGTTTCCCTGACATGTGATCCTAGCTTAGAGAAACTGGCTTTTTCACCTTTGGAAGCAGCTCGTAGAATAGGTCTGGCAGCTTTCTTGACTAACCCGCAATCACATCTCGAATCGGTACAGCCATTCTCTTGGAACACCTTCCTTACAGGACTCTCAGCATGCTACCAGTCTGTTCTAGCTGCCTGGTAGACCAAATCAAGTAGATAGTGAGGCCTGTCACTGGTTGAGGAAAGAAGACGACAAGCTAGTTACATTTCAAGAAGTTCGGGTTTCTTGTGTCTGACCTTCCCAATTATTCTTCCATTCGATTGAATTTTCCCTTAGTTGTGCTCTCTCCTTGTATAGGCATAAGTGATCCGACAAGCACTCTCAGGACATGAGTTCAGGCATGACGCTCAATAGGGCAGTGAGCAGGCATTCCAGGTAGACTATTGAGATTCCCAGAAGCATGAGTCCAATCTCTCTTAGGCCAGCAAGTCCTCCGAATTCAGTTAGAAAAATTCCCAACTCTCTCTGACTGGATTGGCTGTCTTATCTATGTGACTAGTGCAATCTTTTCTTGGATGCGTTCTGCATCTGACTTTTGTTACATTTTTGAGTTTTGGATGCTATCTACAGTGAAACAATTTAGAAGGATCTTAGCTCCCGGTGACCGGCTCTGCAAGACTGCCATATGGCCTGGTCTATTCTTGGCTAAGCTCTTTGGGCGGGACTTTCTCGATTACAACTTCTCACTTCTCTCACTGACATACTAGCAATTCAATCACTCATCATATAGAATAACGATCAACAAGTCCAGAGTGTGCACCAATAAGAGTACGCTGGAAAGATTCTCCGAATAGCAGCATTTGGATCTACTATGTGTTTATGTGAGAAGGATTTGGTTATGCTTCTCTATTGGAGAAGCCATAGAGATCATGCTTTCAGTACATGTCTCTTCTCTCATTGCATGATTGAGAGTATCATTTCTTATCTCATTAATGCTATTGACAGACTGATCCTAATCACTTTTCGATGGGATTGATCATAGAAAGGATTAGCATAGCAATCTATGTCAACCCTTTCACACTGCAATCAAAGTTTTAGAGTTCATGTCGGCAAATCATCTGCTAATTCAACTAGGAGACAACAAAATAGAAGAGATTGCTTGCTTAGTCTAGGCAGTCTAATCGGGAAGAAGATGGGATTAGAATTCGATTAGCCAACAGGATTGTTGACTTCCACCAGCAATCCAGTCACCCGGAGAATAGTTTGCACTGCACAATACGGAATCTTAAATCTCTCTTAAGTGAACTAATATGGTCAATATGTTTTATGTGATAACGTGTCTTACGTACTCAATGTGTTGTAGTTAATATTCATTTTGTGATTATTGTGTATTATGTGACAAATGTGTTTTATGTGATTGAAGTATTTGTGTGAAGTTAGTTGTTTATGTGGTTTTAATGGTTTATAACTAGCTTATGTGAAACAACGTGCTTTAGGTGCTCAATGTACTTTAAGTGACCAATGTGAGTTACGTGATCAACTTGTCTTATGTGAAGTTTGTTGCTTATGTGACTTTAATTGTTTATAACTTACTTCTATAATATAACCTGTTTATGTGATGTTGGCTTCTTATATACTGAATTGTGTGTTATGTGATGATGTTGTAATATATGATAATCATGTAATATGTTGGTACTTGTTTTCATAAGATATAATTGTATATATGCTATAATTGAGGGTGACTCTTTTGGGTCAAGTAAATATAGCTGCAAGAGATTTCAGAACTATAGGTAGGCCGTGATTTTGAATTATTATTATTCTAGTAGTTTATCAGTGAGATTTTGATTGTTATGTTTATGGATTTTAGTCTAAGTTTAATGGATCTGTTCTTGATGTTCCTTTAGCGAGAATGAAGTTGTTCGAGGAAATAGCAATGTATCTTGATGATTATAATTATTTTTGTTGCCATGTTTAACTTGTTATTACTTGGAGATGGATCATAAGTTGAGGTTTCCGAGAGGTTGTGATCATTCACTTTTGGAGGCTCAACTCCGACTATACTTCCTTGAAGTTATTTTAGAATGAATTTATTTGAGGAATTAGAGATGTATATCTGTGAATGGAATGATGTGTGGTATAACATGTGAATATTTCTACTATTTGGGATTGCTATATTATTAATGGGTATTTTGGAGTTTTGATCTTTAAACCTTGGAGACAATTGGAGTGATTCCTGACTGAAGTTACTTTATTCGAAGATGTAATTTTTAGGAGATAGAATTATTGGAGGAATTAAGAATGCATTTTGGTGACTGAACATTTACTTGCCTACATCAAGCTTTTGAGTTCTAGGTGGTATGACTTTCTAAATTGTTGATTGAGGATTCACTTGTGTTATAATGCGTTAATATGAATCTGTATTGTGTTATCAGATTTTGGAGTCTTCATCAGTGAATCTTGTTGGGTAATCGTTGATTTATCTTGTTTGGTGATTGGTCTGATACGGAATGTAAATTTTGGTATGATTTATCTTGTTTGGTGATTGGTATGACTCCTTAGGTTCTCTAGATCTCCTTAGTGTCTTGTTTTGGAGAGAGATAGATTGTAGGATTTGACTTGTTGGTGTTTAAGTGTGTAGGTGGGACACACTTCTTGTGCTTCATAATTCTATCGGTCTTATTATTCTTTTCTACTCTATTCTTACTTATTTGAGAGAGGGTTACACTTTTCTAGCCTATCAATTGTTTCTTGAAAGTTTGCTTATTGGATTAATGGATCCTATACTCATTTGACATTGTTTCTATTCTTAACATTCATATTTGTTTCTTATAGCAATGTCACTTATTGAAGTTAAGGTTTGAGACTTCTATATATTTCATTCTATATCTCCAGCCATTGATTTTAATATTTCATTTCATCCTATTACTATTCATTTGAAAGTAATCTCTACTTTGGTATACCATTTTACTTATTCGAATCTCACATGCTTAATGTTCCTTGCCTAAGTACATCATTGTCATTCTTGTTGATCCTTATTAATCCTATTATTTTAGTATTAAATCCTAAGCCATTACTTTGCTTGTAATTGCTCACTCAAAGTACTCGGCACTGTCCTGTTATTGTCATTTCTTATTCGTACTTCTTTGGTATTGCGTGCTGAGATACTCTTGCCACTCATATTTTCTGTTGAATTAATCATCTCTTATTTCTTAATTTCATTTTGCCTCAAGTACAACTTACTTGTTGGTTCCTTGAATAATCATCGAGAATTGAAATGTCTACTTGTTCAGGAATTTTTGTTCAACATACTCAGCACTGTTTTGACTCATCATCATCCTTTGTTTGTACTTATTTAACTGATAGGTGCTGAGACATTTCTTGTCTTAGTTATCATGCTTCCTTATTAAACTATTAGCCTCTTGATTCTCTAATCTATTTGACCTCTTGTTCACTTGATTGTTGGCTCGAATATGACTTTCCATATCCTTATTTCCTTATAAATTTCATAAGAGCCATATTCTGACCAATGTCACTTTTGAGATATTCCCTTGATCAGTAATCATTCATGTTATCGTGAATGAGTTTTTTAAACCCTCGGGGTGTTCATAGAGCTCTTTTGTGGAGTAGGGGATGATTGATAAGTAGTGGTGTCATGCTAAGACCTTGGAGTTGCAATTTCTTTCATATGCAATATGATATTAGGTGGAGTGAATTATGAATTGAGGCTTGTCTTGAAATTGTGATCATCAACTTGCAGTCAACGGAGTTTATTTCAATTGAGGTCTTTGTTTAGATGTCATCCAAAGAGATAAATGGGAACTAAGAGAAGTATTGTTAAGAGTAACGATTGAGGATTTAATTGTCTGTCAGTTCGAGAATTGCGTGGACGCAATTGTTTTAAGAGGGGAAGAATGTGAAACCCCGGTTTTCGTTTTCACCTCGATTTGCGTGTCTTTGCCTCGATTTGCATGATTTGACATGTTTATGTGTTATATGAGTTAGAATGCGCTAAATATGTGTTTTATATTCCTAATACATGCTATGTGTGCATTCATGAAATTTTCATCAAAATCGACATCATAAATTTTATTGACAATTTTCGTGAATAGTATTTTGAACACCTGTCCGCTAAAATTTTTACAGGGGTGTTTTAAACGTTTTAAAACCTATTCCTCTATTATTCATAGACCCATGTTTGATAAAAATTGATTCTGAAACGGAATATTAATTTAAATAGACTTTTCGGGCGAAAAATAGCATTTTTGAGCCAAATAGTGATTTCTTCGAAACCCGATTCTTGCATTGACTTTTGTTGACCTAGTATATATTAATATAAATGTATTTATATGTGGTATTAAATGATTTTAGATTAATTGTGCATTCAAAAGTCATTTGAAAACAAATAATATGACTTTTCACCTTCTTTTGCAAAAATCGCGTTTTTAGCCGAGTCGGGTGAAAGTCTTTGCATGAGAAAACTCTTGTCACCTAAAAATAAACTACTTAAAATAGTCTAAGTGGTCAATTAATGTTTTGAGCAAGAAATAGTCTAAAATGGAATTAAAAGACAAGAAAACACTAAAAATAACTAAGTGTCAACTTTGATTCTCTTTTATTTGTTTGACCTTTGCTTAATATATCATCAACACACATTAAAAGCTCACAAAACACACTCATTTTACACACACATAACCGAAAATCCATGAGGGAGAAGAAAGAAGGCATTTTCATGGTTTTTCACAGCATTTTTCACATAGATTTTGCAATTCAAGTCCAAATCACTTTATTCAAAGCTTGATTTCACTTGTTAGGCATCCATTCTACATCTCTCTTGCATCAAAACACATCAAAGGTAAGAGAAAAATTCTAGATCTCAAATGTCATATTTTATGTTTTTGCGTATAATTGAATTTTGAACTGTTAGAAAGTCGAATTGATGTTATATTATTGCTCAGTACATGCTAAGGATCGTTTATATGCATTTATATAAGATTTGAACCGTTATAGCATGAATTTTTATTTTCGGGTATTAAAAGTTGAGTTGTTGCCTATTTGTTAAATATTTTGAGTTGTAGTGGTTGGAATCGATTTCCATCGATTTGTAAAAGTTTGTTAAATACAAGGTAGTGCCATTGTAATGCCGAAATTTTGATTGTGATGTCGGTGCAAAAGTCCAGAAATTTCAGCCAAGGTGCATTAAGGTTTTAGGGTTGTTGGGCTTGATTTGGATGTATTTTGGTTGGTTTCCGAGGGGGCTAATGTAGTTGATTGAGTGAGTGACTGATAGGAACTGGTTTGGAGTTGTTTGGATTAGTAGAATGTAAGTTATGATTATTAGAAGTTTAGGTTGTCTTTCTTTAAAATGTTGATATATGCCTTTAGATGATCGGGTGGTGTTTGAGTGATTGAACTGTGAATTGTTGATGGTTATATTAGGGTTTGGTTGTGTGTCTAATGCATTTTAAGTTGGGTGGCCTACTTTGTCATCTAACTTAGTTGTTTAGTTGTTAATTGATTAAATAATGTTGTGTTGTTGTAATGTTATTAATTGATTGATGATTAATTGATTATTGAATATTGATTATTGATGAACTGGGAGATAGGCAATTCTTCTAGATTGTCCTCCTGTGAATGATTAATTATTGTTATTGATTGAGTCTTGATATGCGTGTGCCACCTCTCGAACGGTATCGGGCCGTCGGGTTGAAAACTGCATGGCTATTAGAGGCTACCCTCATCTCACATGGGCGGAGATGCCATGGAGGGCAGGGCTAGTGAGGTACCTTAGGTGTGTGTGTCATGGGGGTGATAAGAAGTTGGTTGAGATCGTGATGGAGTTTGGAGCTACACCAACTAGAGTATCCTTTATTGAATGGTCATTATAGTTTATGTGTTTATATTGTTATTGATGTTTATTGTGTGTTTACTGCTCAAAGGATGATTTCCAAGAAGTATAGTAAATACTATTAGAGATCTATCGAATCATCACTGGGCTTGTTTTATATAAGCTCACTCTCAATTATTGCATGCATACAGGTGTTACCGATCAAGATTACGGATACGTGCCTTAGGAAGTTGAGAATGTGTTTTATGTTGACGAGTCTTGTGTGCCGGAGTCGTTGCCATGAATTTGTCTTAGTTGTTGTAATATGTTATATTGTATAACTTACTCAATTATAAGACTTATGTATATTGCTAATTTAGTAGTCTTGTTTTGGAACATGGTTAGGTTGCTAGATTGGTTATCATCTATTTTGGGAAAAGTACGTTATATAGTAAATGTATGATGTTGGAACGGAGGCGTATAACTTATGGATGCAATGGTAAAATAATGTTTAATGTATATTGTGGTTGTGTTGTTTAATTGTTGAATTGTTTGTGGTGTTGGATGTATAAGTTGCGAAGAAGTTGGTTTAGAGCCTCAGTGTCCAAATTACTGTCGTTATACTACCGAAATTCCGTTGCGTCCTGACTGATTGTATGAGAGGTCGAGTTGGGGCGTGATACAATCTACCTGTTTTACGACCGGTTTCTTATTATCCTTCGCTTGTAGCGACTGAATCTTATTTCTGATACAACACCATTGATTGGTCTATTGGCAAAGGAAACCTGGGAATTAAAGATTTTGTTTTGTCCTCTGGACATTTATTATGCTATCACTACTGCTTGTCAATTTGAATTGCATCAAATATCTCGTTTGAACTTCATCTACGAGAATTCTAAACAAGAACTCGAGACTTGAAATGAATCCAAGTGGAGGTTTCGTAAGGAATATCATGCAAAAGACAGCATGGAAAGACAAAGACAAAATTTCTTAGAAGTTGGAAGTTTCAGTTCAAGTCCCTAGTTCAAGAATAAGCAAGAGCATAGTAAGCAAACAAGCTAGCAAGTAGTTAGAAAGCTAACCCGAAAGCAGGGCAAATAACCCAATGCATCGGCTTGGGAATAGATTGATTCGATTGAGGTAAAATCTCTCTTGTCCCTCCGGCTGCTCTGCTTGATTTGAGGAATTAGTCGGAGGTGAGTAGTAGGCCCATGCTTCTTGTGTTGAAGTAAGTACACCGGTGACGTATTATAAGATCTATGGTCTTCTTCCTTCTTTCCTGAAAAGAAAGTGAGTAAAAACCCTAACAATAAGTGAGAGAAATTGAATAAAAGCTCAAAAATCAAGTAAGATAGATCTTCTCGTAGCAGCTGTAAGCCTTTCCGTTGCCGCAGTGAATGGCATATAAGTAACCTTAGCTATTGAATCAGCTCTTAGGGTGGTCCTTATGCTTAACACAGGGAGTTCGGACATTCATACTCTTTGCCAAACATTTTTCTGAAAGAAGGGATTGAGAGAGGGGATAAAGGGATTTGGCTCTGTAGATGAATTGAAGAAGAATGATCACATTCTCTCCTTCTATCATTGGTGGTATCGTATAAAAGATCACGACTGCATTTAGGTATGAAAAAGTGATATGATCTTAACTAGAAATTGCTTAAAAGAAGAGTTCGCCGAAGGTTGGAAGGAAGTAGTACGTCGAGCTCACCAGGTTCTACCACTAAGGGGCTCAATCATAGTCAAAAGAAGAGTTTGATCCTGGCTTGTGTAGCCTATGTGAAGCTAGCCTTCCCCCTTTTAAATCTTCTTTTTAAACATGGGCCTCTAGCTCTAAATAATTTCCTTCTAATCTATTTCTGGTCCTATGCAAAAGCCGAATCCGTCAACTCCGGATCTCTTGCCTCTCTTATGGAGCCAATAGAAGCCTATGGAAGGCCCCCCTCGCATCAGAGTAGAATAGATGCCATTCACTAGCAGCAGCAGTTTCTCTCACATATCCCTACCCAGACCTCGCATCAGGAGCCAAGCCGTATCAACAATCAACAACAGACCTAAGATCTCGGAGAAGAGGATCTTAGGCAATAACTCTCCTTTGACACATAGGCGCTATCAGCCCTTCTCTTATGTCGGTCTTGGGGAGGAGGAATTGAATCTGCCTGGAGCGAGCCAGGTCTGGGATCTTTCTTTCCTCAAAGTTAAAGCCCTTGAAGCCAGATCTTTTTTCTCTTCTTTAAAGCCTGGAGATAGGATTTCTCAACTGTCGATCGACGTGACAATCATGCCTACTTGACAAATCCTTTTTCAGTCTCCCAATAAATGAAAAAGGATTTGCTCGTGACACGAAAGTTGTGCTCAACGCTCTCTTTCCTATTCCACTGTGCTAAGTGGTCTTTCCCTTGCAGGCTGGATGACTACTATCGACAAAGATGATGACTACTCCCAGTCTCTGGTCAATCCATGCTGATGCTAGAATAGCTTTTTCCTCCGCCCATACCTGGGAAGAAAAAGTACAACCTCTGCTGTATCCTATGATCCACTTTAGTTTAATTCTTTTGTTCTAGAATCACAGACATTGGCTAATGATACCACAGACTTTTTGGTTATGTCATACTCTATTCTATCTACTCTTACTGACTTTCCATTCGAGCAGACTAAGAAAAAGCCCACATAGCGGTAGCAGCTACGACTTCTTCATTCTGGGCTTACTAGCCAAGTACAATAGCAATGGATTCTGTACCAGCCAACCCTATTCTATTTAAGCGAGTATTCCCTTGCCGTTCTAGCTTTTTAAATAAGTCAGATCGGTGGCTTTTCTCTGAGAAGACTCCTCAATCAGTTAATTGGGTATGAGAAGCCCTCCCTTCTAGTCTATAGTAGCCCTTCTTCCTCTAACCCTGAGTTCCAGTGAGACCAGCCGAGCCAAGTGAGTCCAATAACACCTTC
Organism: Ehretia macrophylla; assembly: GCA_037974665.1. Classification (NCBI taxonomy): domain Eukaryota; kingdom Viridiplantae; phylum Streptophyta; class Magnoliopsida; order Boraginales; family Ehretiaceae; genus Ehretia; species Ehretia macrophylla. The sequence goes on along the minus strand of CM075780.1, from coordinate 16,252,516 downwards.
ATCAATAGCAGAGGATATCCCTCCTACAGCTAAATTTGAGGATAGCACTTGAACTTGGGTTGGGAGCTTTCCTTTCTCTATGTCTCATTCCTCGTTGGCCGATCGCCTTTCACCTAGTTCTATTAAGAAAGAAATTTCCCGGTGTGTGCTTCTAATTCTGACAACAACTAAATCTAGGGCACTGCATAAGGGCATAAGCGAAGTCAAGGGATTTCCGTCAAACTAGTGGCTGAGAGTAAACAAGCTACCTTCATTCAACAGATTTATGGTTGAGTCAATAACATGCTCTGGGTCGGGAATCTTTGCTCTTCTTTTTTGCATTTCTGCTGCCTGTGTTCTTCTTCGTGTCTGTCCGTATCGAAAAGCTGGTCAACGCCAGTTGTAATGGTTGAAAATAGGGGGCCAATCTTCACCCCCTAATAAAGCTTTTTTCGATAAAGCAAATGATTCATTCTGACAACTTCAAACAAGATTAACCCCCTTTCATTAGCCGATCTTACAAGATCGATAGAGCGAGCTGGTTGGGAAAAAGGTGATTAGCGGAAAAAATCATTGCTGAGAGGTAGATTCTACTATTTGGTCAAGACGAATGAGTGGCTGTAAAGCATGCTCCGGAGGAGATTGACCCTTCCCTGAGTCAGTCCAGTCAGAAAGGGGAAGGCCGGCTGTGGTAACACAATCCCACATTGGAAGATTTGGAAGTGAGAGAGCTGGATATAAAGGCTTGGGTCCTTGTATCAGCCACGGGGCCTTTTCTCATCGGAGACCATGGGAGAAACAAAGCCATGAGGGCCCTGTGCCTGCGGGCAAGGGATTGCCAATAGCGGACAATTCCTTCGTAGTGACGTGTCCGTGAGACTTCGCGTGGGCTCCACGTGGGGAGCGGGGGTGTTACAAATGGTATCAGAGCCAGTCTTCCCTTGTGCTCGTGCCCGCGAGGGCGTGGGGCTCCTTAAGGGGGGTGGAATGTGGTAACACAATCCCACATCGGAAGATTTGGAAGTGAAAGAGCTGGATATAAGGGCTTGGATCCTTGTATCAGCCACGAGGCCTTTTCCCGTGGGAGACCATGGGAGAAACAAAGCCGTGAGGGCCCTGTGCCTGCGGGCCAGGGATTGCCAATAGCGGACAATATCGTGGTAGTGACAGCTCGGTGAAACTCTGTGTGGACTCCACGTGGGGAGTCGGGTCGTTACACCGGCGGTCTAAACTGCATTTCGAGAGTTTGAACACCATCCCATTTCAACCAAAAATACAAGCCTATCAAAGATATCTAGCCTTCCTTCCTTATGAGTGGAAATCCAATCCCGTTTTGTCTTTTTTTTTTGCATTAAAAGTAGCCAGCCGGTTATATATATAAATTTATCTATATATATATATATTAATATTAAAACCCGGTGCATTTCTTCCGACCTTTTTTGAAAAGTGCATACATTTTTCTCCAAAAATGACCGCTCCAGTCGAGGAAGGCATAAGATATTTACCTAAACCAGTAGGTCCTTGAGTGGATCCCACGTTAGCCCAAAGATGTTGGTTTCTAACTAGAAAACTAAATGCTTGAGCTTGAGTGAGAAGGGCCTCCTCACTTATTGACTTGAACCACTGACCTTTAAAATAAACCTATAAGACAAAAGGAACTTAACGAAGGGCACCTGACAAAGAGCGTACAAGTTATCTCAACTACTTGACTTGAGTCTCAATACTGAAAGACATAGCAGGGAGAGAGGGTGCTTTTACTACAGATCTCCCCTTCCTTATGGCAGGAGGTTTCAAACATCTTCTCAACTATTCAAATCCAGTTTATCCCTCCATTCATTTATTGACTGGAGTTGAGTTCTGGGCTTCTAGAGGTGGGTGGGCATAATTTAACATAACATTTGCCAAAAAGGACAGGAGGAGCAATGGATCCCCTACTTTCACCTGCATAAAAAAGCTTCATGATGTTGAGGGAGAGCTTCGCAGGGTTGACGAAGGTATTCAAAGAGCCAAAGAGAAAATGTCTACCATCCAAACTCGTCTGAACGTCTTAGAAAATCAGAAGAAAGTGATTACTAAGATGAAAAGGAGGAAAGGGCTTCATTAAATTGACTAGTAGAAGAGCGTCGTCAAGCACAAATTAATGTGCTTAAGTCATTTTTTTGGTGAATAAGTTCATATCTTTTTTTTTTTTTTAATTGTGATAGGATGCGAACGATCTTTTGAATGTGGTAACTTGTGAATAACATATACATTTGAGCCTGTGTGGAACAAAGGCGAATAATTGTCTTCATGTGACGAAGCTCCTTCGTCTGGGTTATCAAAATTCTGCCTCATTTCTTGCTTGAGCCTGGCCTTGTTTTGTTCTTCATCCTGCACATAAACAAAGAAGTTGTTAGGATTCAAGGATGTTCCTGTCATAGTTGGAATTAATTGTTGGATGTCACCAGCAGGTACATCTAATACTGACCTTGGTTCAGTTTCCACACGGCTGACATCACCTTCAATAACATGTATCTCAAATTAGTCTAAGTCATACAAAGATAACTCAATTCATTCTAAGTCTCTATACGAAGATGAAAAGTAGAACGATTGACTCATACCACCTAACACTTCATCAGCAACATTTGTGATTGACGAAGGAATTGTCTTCTCTTCTAAGGAGAGTTCTGCTTTCACTAGATTTTCTAAAGCTAAAAAGGTAATTGACCCGAGGTATACTCCATTTTCGCTTTCCTTTCCTTCTAAGATGCTGGTTCTCCAATCCAAATGAAGAATCCACTTCATTGTTCCCACCATCTATATCATCCAAGAATATTTATAATAAGAATTGGAAGATATCGTTCAGTGATCGCTACGCTTGATTGGGGCAGGCTACCCATACCACACTATTTTGGCTAAAAAGCCATCTCCTTGTTGTTCCTCATTATCATCTACTCCAAACACGAAAGTAAAGACCAAAAAATATGTCTACATAGCTCCCCTTAAAAAGTGGAGCTTGGCGGAGATCGTAAGTCAGTCAAAGCTTTAGACCGGAGCTCGTCCCTGCAGGTGAATCTCTCAGCTTCTGTTCCTCCTGTCCCTCCTCGGTGCCTCTTCCTGGCTACTCTACTCCAAGTCTGGATGGGTACCACAAACACTACTTGTACTGGCTAAACGTCTCTTGTCTAAACCCTTGACTGATTCAAAAGATAAATGCATAAACCCACATTGAAGAAAGAGATGATCGAGTATCTTATGCCATCCTAGGCGGTTCTCCCGTAGCGTCTTTGCCGGCTACTTTCTAAGGTTCAGCTTTATCTACCTATCCTAGTTGACCATCTTTGTCTACTACAACTAGGCTTTTTTTCTTTGGGATAGATTTGTTTTTGATCTCGTCAACTCGGAACTTTATCTAGCAACTCCTTAGCTCCTTTTCTTTGCCACCTTAGGTTCCTTAGTAAGCTGATTGGTGGAACTTAAAGTTTACCCTTGACCATGTTCTATCAAACAAGCTTGTAAACACCTTACTGGCTTTCTTTTTCTATCTTTCCTAGTCCGCCATTGCAACGAAGCAACTCTATTATCAGCGAAAGAGTTCTTACTTTGGAGGTGAAAAAAAATTGGTTGGGCAACTACTCTTTCATCTTGAAGCATAGGCAACTACTCTTTATCCTACTGGCACTGAATAACTGGCAATTGAGACTCCAACTAATCTACGATCCATACTAGATCTGACCAACTACGCATCCTACCTCCTCTACGTTCTTGACAGCCCGTCTTTGTCTCAGTGTCGGCCTAGCAGAGTGCTTTCGCCGTTGGTCTTCTTTCCGATCTCTACGCATTTCACTGCTCCACCAAAAATTCCCTTTGCCCCTACCGTACTCCAGCTTGGTAGTTTCCACCGCCTGTCTAGGGTTGAGCCCTGGGATTTGACTTAAAAAATCACCTACAGACGCTTTAGGCCTAATCATTTCGGATAAGGCTTGCATCCTCTGTATTACCACACCAGCTGGCACAGAGTTAGCTGATACTTATTAAAGAAAAGATTCACTAGGCAATAGGGCGAGAACAACAAGACGACCGGGATCAAATCGGGCTTTAACGTCTTAAACCCTCGGATCACTTGACTCACTATACACTTTGTGTGAGTTCACGCTCCCCTGATTGAACAAGTACAAGCCTATAACAAAGGCCTTAAAAAGGTTAATAACAGCTATCTCACTAACTAATAAGGATGCAGCTTCAGAAGTAGAAAAACAAGATACTAGCTTATTGCTTCACTTGCCTAAGAATTTCTCTAAAGAAGGCACGGATACACCAGACATAGTTCCCCTTCGATTCTATAAGGCTAGTCTAGGCTAGTCGTCTAAGTCAGTCTTCTTTAGATTGGATAGTATAGTATAGTAAGCTAACGATCACTAGTCTACTCTTTTCACCTCCTTCTAGAAGTAGCGGATAGGATAAGTTAGTAAGGCTAGTAGGCTACTAATGAGTGTAACGTAAGTCTCACTTAACCTTCAATTGCAATAAAGGATAGTTCCATTCTAAGGTAACCTTTCTTAGCCAACAAGCCAGCCTTCTCTCATTTACCATTTAGAGGCCTAAGGGGAAGATCTCGCTACATATCTAATTGCCCGCAACAGATCCAGGGGCTATGGCTTTAAACGGCTCTAGCTAAGGTGCTCTTACGGGGAAGGCATGAACTATTCAATCTGCAAGATGGTTTTCGGGCAGAAGTAGGGGCAGTGATTTGTACTCCGACGTCGGCACCATACCGGGGATTGGGCTTTCTTGCAGCTTTGTATGCTTTCTTAGAGAGAGTCTTTGGGGTGAACTTTCATATATTCTCTTTCCTTCTTTTTGCTTTTTTGTTAAAAACAAACGTTATCATAGTTCGATTTTCTTTAATTCTCATCTTGTTCAGTCTTGATGGCAGCTAGTTTATTTATTTTCTATGTCGTTAAGTTCAAAGAGTCATTCTAGCATATGCTTTCAATGCTTGCTAGTAAACAGTTGGCGTCTCTTTCCTCGCTCCCTTACTTAACGTATTTGCTTTCTTTTAAGTAATACAATACGTTGTGAAGAGTGGATTCAAATAGAGGAATCAGAGCTTCCCTTTCTAATAACTTCGCTAGTTTGAGAATAGCGAGAGCGGAACCCGAAGTAGACTTTAAGATCGATGTAACTAACTTGCGTTCCTTACTAAAGAAACGCCCTTTCGCCTTCTACTCCTAGTCCGCTTTTTTATTTAATAAGAGAATCTCGCTATATCATTTAAAATTCTTCCTATTTTCCTACGAGAAATGCCAAAACTAAGACTAATTCATTCAGTCTAATATGCCCACCTTTGGTCACGAGCTTCCTTAAGGTATTCCTTTATCCCTACTAACTACTCCTAAGGGCATACTCCACCATGAATAGCGGAGTAAGCTCTCAAGCCTTCCTTTTTTCGGCATTCATTCATCTCAAAATAATCTTGGGCTACCTTGCTACGGGTGAGAAAAGCAATCCTCATTCTAGGTCATCTAAGGCATTAAGATCTCTTTCAAACTACCAGAAAGACCCCTAAGGCAGTTGAAGGGCAGCGGACTGAAAGGAAAGCAGGTAGGCCGCCTTTGATTTTTTGTTGAGCGGATCGGAGGGTATACACCTTGCAAAAGATTCACCGACCCCCGATGGAGCTATGGTAGTGGTTCGATCATTGACAAGGTTCAAAGAAATAGTGGGACATTGATAAAGAATACATGACTAACCACAATGAATATCCTTTGCCCATTATCACCTCATCTTTACCCATTGTCGTTTAAGGTAATGAATGGGGAGAGTCTAGGATCTAAGAGGATTGAAGTTAAGAAAGGAGTCCCTGCAAGCCAACAAAAGTTGTAAGTTATGGACCTTGACTTGGAAGCCGGGGCCAACTGTCTAAGATATTTGCCATCCAAAAGCTAGACCATTTTCTTCAAGCCTACTGGAAGGCATCGGTGAAATTGTCAAATAAGATCCCGCTAAATTGGCTAAGTGAACCATACTTCAAATATCGTTCGGAGTAAGGGCAATCGCTGGATTAAGACTAAATTCCTTATCGCCCAGCAAAAGTGTGGCGCTCCCACATCGAAAAATTAGGAAGTGATGCAGCTGTATATAAGGGGGCGACTCCTTGTATAAGCCACAACGCGTTTTCACGTGGGAGACCACGTGAGGAACAAAACCGTGAGAGTATTGGTTCCCTTCGGGGCTTGCTCAAAGCGGACAATATTGTGGTAGTGATTGACTCGTGCCCGTGATAAACCGTGGCGGGTCGTTACAAAAAGACCCCACTACGTACCTTGGCCTCAGGATTTAAGCTAGGGTTCCTGGTATAAGAAAGAAAATAGAGCTAGGCAAGGTCTTCTATGAGTAAACGAGAGGAGGATTGAGGTAGTTAAGTTCCCCAAGGGGGAGTTGCTTTCCAATATCAAAAATATTCTTTCTCCTTCGCTTCGCTCACTTTTTTCTAATGCTTTTTCCCTTGCGGGCTTTCTACCATTAACACTTGTTTACTTCCTACCCTATTCGCTGGCATTGAACTATTCTCTCGCAGTCCCACGCTTCAAACTAGAAGAACTATTTACTTTCCACTATGCACTACGCTTGAAACTACGATTGCCCTTCACTAGCTAACCACTAATAGTGAAACTACTATAAATACAAAGTAAAATTTTACCCCTTTCCTTTATAGCCTGCCAAGGAACAAGTAGCCTTCACCACCTATTCCTGCCTAAAGAAAATACAAGAACGAAAGACTCTTTTAGTTGCAGTTCTTTCTTTACGCGCAAACCCTTTCAAAATCTTATTCAAGATTTCTTGATGTCTTTCTATGCAGAAAGCTCTAGATTCATAGATCGGTCATTCCAGATGTGATGTTGCACCGATCAGCGTAATCAATATCTGGCGCGAGGCCAGTTCCTCTTTATACGATTACGATAAAGATTGAGCCAATTAGTTAGCTTTGCCCTATTGATACGCTAAAGCATAGCAGCTCTAGAACTAACGAACTGAAGAGCTCACATCACAAACTAAAGATGCTACGTGATGCTTCATATTCGGATACAAGGGCCCAACCCATTATGACTAATGAAGGCTACTTTTTTGTTTGCTTGATTAGTCAGGTTCCGCCCATTCGACTGGGAAAGTTCATGAGCATGTCTTCCTTCAGTTAATCTCAATCAATATTTCTTTTTTCATTCTGCCCGACTGGAAAATGGAATTCTTTTACCATTTATTGAGTCTTCAGAAAGAGTCTTTCTCCGCGGCAAGCATATCAAGCAGGATCGAGTGGAAAAAATAGGCGAGGATAGCATCGAACAGTTGATCAGCTTGGCCTTGAGTGTTTAGTCCCTTTATCGCTGACGCGTATAAAGAAGTAAAGGAAGCATGCATGTAAAGGGGATAAATTGATTGCTTAACGAGTCTTTCTGGCTTTTTCGATTTCTTTGCCAATTTCCTCATGTCTTGGATAAGTTGATTCTTTTATTGTGGCAACCCATATTCTGGAAGTCGTGAACTAAAAAGATCAATAGCACAATAGCGTGGTCCAAAACAAGTTAATAGATTTCTAATAGTTAATAATTGGGTAGATATCACTCCGCCCCCCTGTGAAACACATATATATCATGCCGCCCCCCTTTGATTTGAAAACTATCATGATACCCCCTGTGTTTTTAAAAGTAATCACACCGCCCCTCTCCCATTAATTTTTCTATTAAACGTGTATGTCACGCACTATTGATGCAAGTTGACATTTCTTTTAAGCTTTAAGTAAAGCATAAATGGACCAAAAAGCCCTTGCTTCAATAAAATTCACATGTTTGACCAAAAAAAAAATTTACATGTTTAACCAAGAAAAAGAAAAATTTTAAAAAGTTATCTTACAAATACGCCCCACCCCCTACTGCTCCAACGAGCAGTAGCAGTGACGCTGCTACTCTGTCGGAGCAGCAGCAGCGTGGTAAATGATAATGTTTGGTTTGTCCATATTACTGAAGTGCAACGATCCAAGGAAAGCTAAAACTTGCACAGTTTTACCAAGACCCATCTCGTATCCAATTATCCCCCCTGCCCGTTGATAATGAAGTTCCCATAACCACTGTACACCGACCTTCTGGAAGTAAAAAAGATTGCTAAAAATTGTTTATGGGATTTTCAAACTCCCTTCAAGAGTCATAAAAGGGGGCCTGTCACACCCCAACTCGACCCCTCTTACAATCAGTCAGGACGCAACGGAATTTCGGCAGCATAACGACAGTAACATGAACATCAGGGCTCTAAACCAACCCTTAAAAACAACATACATCCAGCAACTCCTTAATTCAAACAACAATATACAACACAATCATAATATACAATAAACCATCCTCGTTATACGCCTCCGTTCCAACATAACATACAATACCTCAACCTTATCATACATTTCAAAAATAAGTTGAGACATATTTACAACTTAACCATAGACAAAAGAAAGCCACTAAGTTAACACCATTTGGATCATCATCTTCCAACATCTATTACAATAAGAACCACAAAGCATATAAAAGTCTATTAAGCTAATATACATGACATTAAACAACATATAATCATGGATAAGACTCGGGAACATATGACTCGTCCACGTAAAGCACATTTTCCACATTCTCCTCTTCAGGAGGCACATACCCGTAATCCGGCTCTGCAACACCTGTAAGCATGCATTAATAGAGAGTGAGCTTATATAAAATAAGCCCAGTGAGGATCCGATAGATCTCGAGCAAGGTCTACTAAACTCCTTGGAATAATCCTTTGAGTCAGTAAACACACAATAACATCAATAATACTATCATCACATAACTATATGACCATTCAATAAAGGATACTCTCTCTAGTTGGTGTAGCTCCAAACGCCATCACGATCTCAACCGTTCTTCTTATAACTCCCCATTACTCACGCACCCGAGGTACCTCACTAGCCCCTTCCCTCCATGACATCTCTGTCATGCGAGCTAGGGGTAGCCTATGGTAGTCATGCCGTTATCAACCCGACAGCCCGACGCTGCCCGAGAGGTGGCACACACATACCAAGACTCCATAATCATCAATCATCAATCAATCATCAATCAATCAATCAATTGGGAGATCAGCAACAAGAGTGCCCGATTCCCGCATTCAATAATAATCAATCAATAAAACATCAATATAACATCAATATAACATCAATATAACATTAAACAGCAAACAACTAAGTTAGATGACAAAGTAGGCCATCTAACCGAACATGCATTAAACACACAATCAAACTCTAATTTACCCATCAACAACTCACAATTCAATCACTCAACACCACCCAACCATCTAAAGGCATCGTTCAAGAAATTAAAGAATGACAACCTAAACTTCTAAAATTCATAACTTACAATCTACTAATCCAAACATTGCCAAATCAATTTCTATCACTCACCCATTCAACCTACTACAATAACCCTCTCAGAAATCCACCATAACACCTCCAAATCATGCCCGATAACCCTAAAACCTCAAGGCACCTAGGCTGAAATTTCCGAATTTTCACACGAACAATGTAATCGAAAATTCGGCATTACAACAGCGCTAACACGTAATTATCAAGTATTTAGAAATCGACGGCAATCGATTTCGATCAATACAACTCATTTAATTCAACTTTGAACATTTTAATCAAAATTAAATACCCGAAAAATAAAAATTATGCTACATCCGACAGAAATTCGTAGTATTGGTATATAACGATCCCTAGCATGCATGGAGCAATAATCTATCATCAGATTTCAATTCTAACGGTTCAATCTTCATTTATACGCAAAAACACAAAAATGACATTTTGAGATCTAGAATTTTTCTCTCACCTTAGATGCGATATAAGCCTAGGAATGCGTGCTATGCGTGCCCAACAAGCAGAATCCAAGTCGGTGCGAAGTTTCACGGACAAAAACTAGGTTTTTCTTTGAAAAATTGGATTGAAAGCTTGAGTTTTTCTCTTTCTTTTTCTCCCTCTTTTCTCTCGGCAATGTGTGTGTTTGTGGAGTGTGTTTTGTGTTGTGTGAGTGTGTGTAGGTGATAGTATATAATTAAAAGCTTGGTCAATTAAAAAATGCAAAGTCAAAGTTAGTTTAAATAGGTATTTTTGTGTTTTTAATGACTTTAATTGCATTTTAGTGCTCACCAAGTTAAAAATAATTATGCCACCCCCAAGATATCTCAAGTGGATTATTTTTAGGTGACAAGAAGTTTTACAATCCAACAATTTCACCCGAGTCGGCTTAAAACTCGATTTTCGCAAAAGTCGGTGTAAAAACCCTAATAAATTCTTAAGCCGATTTTAAAACCGTTTTCATCAAACACAGGTCTATTAAAGTCCGTGGACTAGGTCTAGAAGGGTTAAAAAGACCAGTTTCAAAATTATAGCGGACGTGTTTCGAAAACACTATTCACTAAAAATCGACGATAAAATTTCTGATCCCGTTTTTGATGAAAATTTCATGAATGCACATTTAGCACGTATTAGGAGTATTGACATCAAAATTATAACATTCTAGGTTATATAGCACATAAACAGGTCAGATGCACGCAAAACGAGATAAAACACGTAAATCGAGTTAAAGCAGAAAAGTGGGGTTTCACATTCTCCCCTCCTTAAAACAATTGCGTCCGCGCAATTCTCGAACTGATAGACAATTAAATCCTCAATCGTTACGCATAACAATACTTCTCTTAGTTCCCATTTATCTCTTAGGATGACAACTAACCAAAGACCTCAAAAGAACAAACTCTGTTGACTGCAAGTTGATGATCATAGTTCCAAGACAATCTCCAATTCATAATTCTCTCCTACCTAATATCTTATTGCATATGAAAGAAATCACAACTCCAAAGTCCTAGCATGACACCACTAATTATCAATCATCCCCTATTACACAAAAGAGCTCTATGAACACCCCGAGGGTTTAAAAACTCATTTACGATAACATGAATGATTATTGATCAAGGAAATATTTCAAAAGTGACATTTGTCAGAATATGGCTCTTATGGAATTTACAAGGAAATACGTATATGAAAAATCATATTCGAGCCAACAATCAAGTGAACAGGAGGTCAAACAGGTTAGAGAATCAAGAGGTTAATAGTTTAATAAGGAAGCATGATAACTAAGATAAGAAATGTCTCAGCACCTTTCAGTTAAATAAGTACGAACAAAGGATGATGACGAGTCAAAACAGTGCTAAGTATGTTGAACAAAAATTCCTGAACAAGTAGATATTTCAATTCTCGATGATTGTTCAAGGAACCAATAAGTAAGTTGTACTTGAGGTGAAATGAAATTAAGAGATAAGAGATGATTAATTCAATAGAAAACATGAGTGACAAGATAATGAGTATCTCAGCATACAATAACCAAAGAAGTATAAATAAGAAAGGACAATGCTGAGTATATTAAATGAGCAATTACTAGCAAAGTAATGGCTCAGGATTTAATAATAAAACAATAGGATTAACAAAGATCAACAAGAATGACAATGATGTACTTAGGTAAGGAGTACATCAAACAAGTGAAATCGAATAAGTAAAATGGTATACCAAAGGAAAAATTACTTTCAAATGAATAGTAATATGATGAAATGAAATATTGAAACGAATGGCTAGAGATATAGAATGAAATGTAGAAGTCTCAAACCTTAACTCCAATAAGCGACATTGCTATAAGAAACAAATATGAATGTTAAGAATAGAAGCAATGTCAAATGAGTATAGGATCCATTAATCCAATAAGGAAAACTTTCAAGAAGCAATTGATAGGCTAGAAAAGTGTAACCCTCTCTCAAATAAGTGAGAATAGAGTAGAAAAGAATAATAAGACCGATAGAATTACGAAGCACAAGAAGGATGTCCCACCTACACACTTAAACACTAACAAGTCAAATCCTATAATCTATCTTCCTCCAAATCAAGACACTAAGGAGACCTAGAGAACCTAAGGAGTCATAACAATCACCAAACAAGATAAATCACTCCAAAATTTACATTCCGTACCAGACCAATCACTAAACAAGATAATTCACCGATTACCCAACAAGATTAACTAATGAAGACTCCAAAATCTGATAACACAATACAGATTCATACTAACCCATTATAACACAAGAGAATCTCCAATCAACAATTTAGAGAGTCATATCACCTAGAACTCAAAAGCTTAATGTAGGTAAGTAAATGTTCAGTCACCAAAATGCACTCTTATTTCCTCAAATAATTCTATCTCCGAACAATTACATCTTCAAATGAAGAAACTTTAGTCAGGAATCACTCCAATTGTCTCCAAGGTCTAAAGATCAAAACTCCAAAATATCCATTAATAATATAGCAATCCCAAATAGTAGAAATATTCACATGTTATACAACACTTCATTCCATTCACAAATATATATCACTAATTCCTCAAATAAATTCATTCTAAAATAACCTCAAGAAAGTATAATCTGAGTTGAGACTCCAAAAGTGTCTAATCACAACCTCACAAAAAACCTCAACTTATGATTCATCTCCAAGTAATAACAAGTTAATCATGGCAACAAAAGTAATTATAATCATCAAGATACGTTGCTATTTCCTCGAACAACTTCATTCTTGCTAAAGGAACATCAAGATCAATCCACTAAGCCGAAACTAAAATCCATAAACATAACAATTAAAATCTAACTGATAAACTTCTAGAATAATAATAATTCAAAATCATGGCCTACCACTATTTCCGAAAACTCTTGCAGTCACCCTAGAAATTAAAAGGTCACTCACGAGTTAAAACATGTATGCAACTATATCATATGAAAGACAAATACAACGTAAGACACAATTATCATATAATGCAACATTATCACATAACACGCAATGCAGCATATAAGAAGTCAACATCACATAAACAAATTATATCACAGAAGTAAGTTATAAACAATTAAAGTCACATAAGCAACAAACTTCACATAAGACAAGTTGATCACGTAACTCACATTGGTCACTTAAAGTACATTGAGCACCTAAAGCACGTTGTTTCACATAAGCTAGTTATAAACAATTAAAAGCACATAAACAACTAACTTCACACAAGGCACAAAATCACATAAAACACAATTGTCACATAATACACATTAATCACATAATGCACATTAATTACAACACATTGAGTACGTATAACACGTTATCACATAAAACATATTGACCACATTAGTACACTTAACACACAAGGCATACTGGTCACATAGAAAGTTAAACACATAAGTAAATTAATCACATAAACATATTAACATATGTTTCACTTTTCTTTCACTTAATACATACTTGCATGCTTAGACCACTACCCACATTCCGAGGATTCCCCGGCTGACAGCTAATCAAGCTCTGATACCACTTAAACTGTCACGCCCCAACTCGACCCCTCTTACAATCAGTCAGGACGCAACGGAATTTCGGCAGCATAACGACAGTAACATGAACATCAGGGCTCTAAACCAACCCTTAAAAACAACATACATCCAGCAACTCCTTAATTCAAACAACAATATACAACACAATCATAATATACAATAAACCATCCTCGTTATACGCCTCCGTTCCAACATAACATACAATACCTCAACCTTATCATACATTTCAAAAATAAGTTGAGACATATTTACAACTTAACCATAGACAAAAGAAAGCCACTAAGTTAACACCATTTGGATCATCATCTTCCAACATCTATTACAATAAGAACCACAAAGCATATAAAAGTCTATTAAGCTAATATACATGACATTAAACAACATATAATCATGGATAAGACTCGGGAACATATGACTCATCCACGTAAAGCACATTTTCCACATTCTCCTCTTCAGGAGGCACATACCCGTAATCCGGCTCTGCAACACCTGTAAGCATGCATTAATAGAGAGTGAGCTTATATAAAATAAGCCCAGTGAGGATCCGATAGATCTCGAGCAAGGTCTACTAAACTCCTTGGAATAATCCTTTGAGTCAGTAAACACACAATAACATCAATAATACTATCATCACATAACTATATGACCATTCAATAAAGGATACTCTCTCTAGTTGGTGTAGCTCCAAACGCCATCACGATCTCAACCGTTCTTCTTATAACTCCCCATTACTCACGCACCCGAGGTACCTCACTAGCCCCTTCCCTCCATGACATCTCCGTCATGCGAGCTGGGGGTAGCCTATGGCAGTCATGCCGTTATCAACCCGACAGCCCGACGCTGCCCGAGAGGTGGCACACACATACCAAGACTCCATAATCATCAATCATCAATCAATCATCAATCAATCAATCAATTGGGAGATCAGCAACAAGAGTGCCCGATTCCCGCATTCAATAATAATCAATCAATAAAACATCAATATAACATCAATATAACATCAATATAACATTAAACAGCAAACAACTAAGTTAGATGACAAAGTAGGCCATCTAACCGAACATGCATTAAACACACAATCAAAATCTAATTTACCCATCAACAACTCACAATTCAATCACTCAACACCACCCAACCATCTAAAGGCATCGTTCAAGAAATTAAAGAATGACAACCTAAACTTCTAAAATTCATAACTTACAATCTACTAATCCAAACATTGCCAAATCAGTTTCTATCACTCACCCATTCAACCTACTACAATAACCCTCTCAGAAATCCACCATAACACCTCCAAATCATGCCCGATAACCCTAAAACCTCAAGGCACCTAGGCTGAAATTTCCGGATTTTCACACGAACAATGTAATCGAAAATTCGGCATTACAACAGCGCTAACACGTAATTATCAAGTATTTAGAAATCGACGGCAATCGATTTCGATCAATACAACTCATTTAATTCAACTTTGAACATTTTAATCAAAATTAAATACCCGAAAAATAAAAATTATGCTACATCCGACAGAAATTCGTAGTATTGGTATATAACGATCCCTAGCATGCATGGAGCAATAATCTATCATCAGATTTCAATTCTAACGGTTCAATCTTCATTTATACGCAAAAACACAAAAATGACATTTTGAGATCTAGAATTTTTCTCTCACCTTAGATGCGATATAAGCCTAGGAATGCGTGCTATGCGTGCCCAACAAGCAGAATCCAAGTCGGTGCGAAGTTTCACGGACAAAAACTAGGTTTTTCTTTGAAAAATTGGATTGAAAGCTTGAGTTTTTCTCTTTCTTTTTCTCCCTCTTTTCTCTCGGCAATGTGTGTGTTTGTGGAGTGTGTTTTGTGTTGTGTGAGTGTGTGTAGGTGATAGTATATAATTAAAAGCTTGGTCAATTAAAAAATGCAAAGTCAAAGTTAGTTTAAATAGGTATTTTTGTGTTTTTAATGACTTTAATTGCATTTTAGTGCTCACCAAGTTAAAAATAATTATGCCACCCCCAAGATATCTCAAGTGGATTATTTTTAGGTGACAAGAAGTTTTACAATCCAACAATTTCACCCGAGTCGGCTTAAAACTCGATTTTCGCAAAAGTCGGTGTAAAAACCCTAATAAATTCTTAAGCCGATTTTAAAACCGTTTTCATCAAACACAGGTCTATTAAAGTCCGTGGACTAGGTCTAGAAGGGTTAAAAAGACCAGTTTCAAAATTATAGCGGACGTGTTTCGAAAACACTATTCACTGAAAATCGACGATAAAATTTCTGATCCCGTTTTTGATAAAAATTTCATGAATGCACATTTAGCACGTATTAGGAGTATTGACATCAAAATTATAACATTCTAGGTCATATAGCACATAAAGAGGTCAGATGCACGCAAAATGAGATAAAACACGTAAATCGAGTTAAAGCAGAAAAGTGGGGTTTCACAGGGCCCATTATCATCAACATCTTCAATATCTTCTTGGTCATCATCTTCAATGCTCGAGGTCTTAGAATCTTCACAAGATATAAAAATTCAGTACATTTGACTATCATAGCCATATCTTTCAAATATTTACACAAGATAAACGACTTTACACAAGTTTAAGTAGACAATTTTTGGTTAGTTACTAGTCAATTAAAAAGAAGCCCTAAATCAAATTTAGTGTTCACCACAATATTAAGCATCAAAGTTCAGGAAAACTATGGCAGATAAGATAACATAAGATACAAGATTAACATTGGCATTTGACTATAGCGTTATTTGCAATGTGAGTCGTTGCACTATCAGGAAGGGTGTGGGGATGGCGGTGGGGGTGGGGAGCAGCTTGGGGTTGGGGTGGGGGGGTGGGTTGAAGAAGATGAAGAATAAAGAATAAAAAAAAAAGAAAAATAAATACATATTAAAAAAGGGTCAAATTGGTCAGTTCAATAAATTTATTAACGGTGTTACACAAAACTTAACGGGAGGGGGGCGGTGTGATCACTTTTAAAAACACAGGGGGTATCGTGATATTTTTCAAATCATAGGGGGGCGGCGTGATATATACGTGTTTCACAGGGGGCGGAGCGATATTTACCCTTAATAATAACTAACAAACAATAAAAAAGAACTACTTGAATAGAGATATAATAACTTGAATCTATATAGAATATCAAATTCAGAGATAGATAATCAGTAAGTTATCTTTATCTTTATATAACTCGTTATCTACTTGTAAGAGAGAAGCTACAGTTCTAAAGTTGTTCAGGCAAAAACCCTGCCTACGGGAAGTTTCATTGATTTGATTGAACCTAGCGGGAGAAAGGAATTTTTAAAACACTTTTTCCATGGTTCACTTGATCTTTCCCCAATTTTACTAGAAATGGAATGGAGGAGCAAAGGTGATTGCTAGGGAGGAAATAGTAGCGCATGCAGTTGACTCAGGACCTGTTCCAACATCCATTCATGTCCCTCTAGATCCGAAACATCATACGAATCCAAATGTGAATGAAGCGCCTGGCCCTCTTGAATTGCTGGAAAGCGGCCAATAGACAACTGAGATTTTGAATCTGAGCTGGCTTATTTCCATTCCCTTATATGATTTAGAAGGGGTTGCTCCGCAAAGTCTAACTCGAGCTATGGAGCTTCTTGATGACTGAGAAGGTGATACCCAATCGATGAGAGAATTGGATCAATAAGCCATAAGATATCTGAGATCCTGTCCTAACTCATGAATAGACTGTTTTTTATGTTGACGTTTACACCGATGTATACATTTATGTATTTTCCCTTATGGGTCCGGGCTTTTCTGTTTGAATAGTCCCCACCGTGAGTCAATGCGTTAATGCACAATTCCCTCTATCGTGAAATGAAATCCTAAGTCAGTAAATTATTGAATAGTTAATGCGCACTAATGGAATAGATTGTATTGTTGGACTGCACGCGAGTCCAGTAGTCCAATAAGAATGCCCAACCTAATCCAAAATGAAAGCACCGCAAGTGAGCCGAGGGCATTAGTCGTTCTCAGACCAATGTCCATCTAATACATCCTAATTAGAACGGCCACCTAGAGGGCCTAGCTTTAACTGCCACAATTCTCTTCCCTCAGAAGTTTCCCAAGGGGTGTTCCCTTTCAATAAGTTCATTCCTTTTAATTCATCGAAAGACTTCCTCAGATAGAGGTCTTTCTTTTCTTGCTTTAGGGATGATGTTGAAGAAATGAGTTCTTTTTCTAGTGCCGCAGTTGCCTTTTTATCCTTACTGATCATTAGTAGTGGCCATGTTGCATAATCACACTCCTCACTATAATCACCAAATTGTTGGCGCTCAGGCCCGAAGATCTATGAATGAGAATTGACCGCCGGCGCGCTTTAAAGGCATCATAACTAGAAACTTCCCATTCATTCTCAATTTGCTTCTTTCTTACTTTTGGCTTTTGAGTGGTATGATCGAAAAGATCAATAAAGAAAGGCTCGGCTGGTTGTTAAGGGTGAAAGGGTTTAAGCTTCATCGGAAGATTCTCAATGATGACCCCAATTTCCCTAATTTTTTTTTTATAAGACCAACTTCCTAACCCCTTTGACTTTTTGCTAACCGGGGTTTCTGTCTTTTAGAAGAATAATGAATCTTGGGTGTAGTTGATGTGGACTTCAGGAGTTGGCGCCTTATCCCCAAAGCTTTGTTCCCAGGTGCTTGAGATACATCTTCCATACCGCCTTCGGATACAAGCATAGAGTGTGGCAATTATCCGTTCTTCAGCTAAGTCCGGTATGGTTTTCTTTGCGGTGAGTCTAATAAACTGCCCATAAAAGGGCCCCTTCTGTAACACCCCGATCCCTCTCGAGATCGGGAGTTCTATTAATCAATCTAATCGCAACCCAATTCCAAACCCGGGCATAAAATTTAGGGAAAACGGACGGAGTCTCCCCTGTTTCTAGGCAAAATGCAAACCTGCGACAGCATATAAGTGGACCAGCATCGTGTCCAACCATACAAACACCTCAAGGCCATCCGAGCCTTGGTTCTCAACAAGCGAACACAAGTAAATATACATTTCCAGTTTAAAAGCTAGCCTATCCCTTCTCATCTTTGACAAGTACATTCATGCTTGGCAATTAAACTATACTAACCTATTGCATAAATTCGACTATCATACCATTCTAATAAACCTGGTTAAGTTAATTACATAACTTTTAACACTAAATACATACAATACATGAAAACATACATCTCATGGAAGTAAAATCTTTAAATCTTTGACAACTCAAGCCACATAGCACGCAAGACAACTCTTCAAGCACGATCTATCACATAACCACGAACTTTCCAGCTAACATGGCAATTCCTGAAATATGGTGGTAAGGAGTGAGTATACACAACACGTATACTCAGTGAGGGCGAGACAGATATTAAGGTGAAGATAAAGAAAGTCGTGCAATGCAAATAAGGCAGTTAAGCAATATAACTGACAAGTAAACAATCAATATAAACAATCAATACAATAATCAATTAATAAAAGCACTAACACAACTATTCAAAGCTATACCACACTCTAAAGGCTATGGTTCACTCATATGAGCAATGTACCATGCGATTCGATTCCACGAGCATTACATCAATCTCGAGCTTGATGTTGACAACGATAATAATAAGTGCGCAACGACCTTATAACATCCACTGGGTGTACTCCGGATGTACCCCGACACATCTACTACCCAAATCTCCTAGGGCAGTACCCCTAGCGAGAATGGGAATAGGACACGGAGCTAGAGCAAACCAACCCTGGCAGCCCGAGACTGCCCAGAAAGGCCCATCACTCACGCGCCTGACACTATGAAATGCAATACGAGATACAAGCAATAAACGAGCGATAGCACAAAAGTACAGATTAGTGGCCATATACGAGATATCAAGCATTTATAATCAATAATAGCAATCAATTAACTTTTCAAGCATGATTATCATTAACTTCAACAAGAACATCAATTAAACACGTAATAGCAGTTCAAACACGAAAACGACGAATATCACTATTCAATCTCTAACTTCCAAAGGCAATTGCGAGCAAACGAGCTGCGGGATTACGAAACCAATTTCACTACCTTCACTTAGGCACTACAAGGCACATTACTATGACACGAAACCTCACTTTCCCAACCGAAGCCCGAAAGTCCACCTACTGCGTTTGAACTACAGCTATGCTAATCGATCATTCAATCAACGCCACAACAGCGCCAAAAGTGCTTCCATGCCTTCAATAGCAAAACCCCCAACTCAATTTGAGCACGGTCAACTTTTGGTCAAACGGCCCCTTTACGTTTTATTGTCTAATTTCTAATTTTAACAAAGGCCAGTCCGTTTTTATTGCACATTTTATCTTTCTATCATTAATGGCACCTATCCAAATGAAGAAATCACAATTCGGATCAAAATCCAAAATTCTAGGGTTTTACTATTCAAAATCACTATTCATTATTCTTTCCCAATTTCAAATTCGCGTTTCTAGCCGTAAAAATCGCTAAATAACTAAAAAGCAATGCTCTACGAACTCAAAGGAAGCTATATCAAGCAATTATAGGTATTATAACACAATATATATCAAATCTGAAAATTTGAAACAATAATCCAATTTCATAAAATATGCACAAACACGTGAAAACCCTCACAGAGATTGACGAGGAAGACCCGCAAGGACCCAAGCCACGACCCCCGACCAATTCCATGCATGATTGTAGAAGAAAATTGAAGCAAAATCATTTTTTCCCTTGGGAGCATTCGGCCATGGGGGGACAAATGCGGCATTTTGCAATTTGTTTTTATGATTATTTTGTTAATTTTTGGCAAGTTGACAAAGCTCAAGGGCAAAATAGTTATTTAGCAAAGTCAAAATTCAAGTTAAATTGGTCAACTAAGGCTATTTTGGTTATCATTTGGTCTAGCTCAAGTTAAAACAATGCAATTAGATGGAAAACAACTAAAACTAGCTAAATTAAACGAGAAACGCTCTTCACAAAATCCGAGAAATATTCTTCTAACTTCCATTTTCGAAATACTACGATCGAACGGTCAATAAACGATCGCTAATCAGATGATGAGCAATAATATAAAACTATAATTTTTGAAAAGTAGAATAGTAGAATAGTTTAAAATTCACTCCGGCTCGGAGTTACTTTTCTCATTTAATTGAAAATCGAGTAATTAAATGCAATAAAATTAAAACCGATTATTAAAATAGTCAAAACAATCAAAATAATCAATATTCATTTAAAAATAAATAATTTAACTATTTATAGAATATTTCTAAGAATTATGAAATTAATGTTAAGATACAAATGAATAAGTTAATATAAACACGTAATCAAATGCAATTAAATATTAACATTTAAGATGACACTTAATTAAATACAAGAAAATAAATCCAATTACTATAAATAATAGAAATAGGTAGTAATCTTTTAATTAATCCATATAAAAATTATTGAATGCTTCTAAACGAAATATCAAAATAGTGCGAAATGGATGATTAACTAATTAAACACTTAATTAAATCCAGTTAAATGCTATTAAATGCATGCCGGGTTCGGGTTATCACATCCTTCCCCACTTAAAACAATTGCGTCCTCGCAATTCTTCTTCCAATAGAACTCAGCATCATCTGAAATCCAACTCTGACTAATCTTCATCGGTTACTGAGCAAGATAGTGAATAAGGATGCTCGTAGGAAAACCCGAATAGAAATCCCAACCAAGAATGCCAAGAAAATACCAGTTAAGACTGAAGCAAAGATACTGCAGATAAAATTAACATCACATATTAATGATAAGAAGAATACCGAATGAATACCCCACATACGATTCTCTAGTAGAAGTTCAACTATTATCTCTCGTGAATACCCAAGCAGGAGGCCAACTAAAGGCTCAAATAAAGGTTCCATCCAGAGGTCCAAAGAAGTACCCCACTGGTCATGAATTTCTTAGAAGAATTCCCTGTTAAGAGTGCTGAGGAAAGTACTAAGAAAACCCAATCAAATATTGTCACGCCCCGACCCAACCCCCAAGCTAAAGGTTAAGTCCGGACCCGACACACGGACAGAGTCTCCTCTGTACCGTGGACATTCTAAAAACCTGTAAACACTTAAACAAGGTCCCAACAATACATACTAGCTTTTCTTAATAAAACAATAAAGTTATAAGGCCATCCGAGCCTTATAGTACACAATATCACCAAAACACACAAGCATGCGAGAACTTGTTGTCAGCATAGTCTTATAATCATAACATTCTAGGAAATCAATAAAACAACTTAAAGGATAAAGCATTCTACATCAACCATCCACTCCCAAGCATGCAAGGAAATAAGGCAAGAATAAAAGTTATTACAGTTCATAGACTTTCAAGCTACAACTCAACCAACTAATCCTCGACTTATACAACAAGCATATACATAGCCCTTGGCTACAAAATAGTACATAAAGCAACTAGTTGAACTTTCCACATAGCAGCAAATTCAATGACCACCTCAAGTTATCAGACACAGCAACTAAGGTAAAGGCTCGATCTGAACTTCTTCTTCCTCAACTAAATCAACAAGCTGGGGGTCACCCTCAGCGTCTCCTGAAACAGATATCGAGGTATGAGCAACCACTGTTGCCCAGTGAGGGATATAGTCCCGGGGCGTGCAATGCAACAGATAATACAACTACACAACAATAATACTTTAACAATTTAAGAAACAATGATAACTTAAATAACCACACAATCAAAAGGATACATTTCAACAATCCCCTATACACCAATCTTCACTGGTCTTCAATCACGATCCATGAACCACGAGCACGATCACGATAAGCCGGCATAATCCCCAAACACTCTAGTGGGTGTACTCCGGATGTACCCCGAATCCTACGACCCAACATCCCCTGGCAATCTCCGGACCAGGCGAATGAGGGAATAAGGCACGGAGTTTGAATATCCACCGGCAAGCCCTCTGCCGCCCAGCCGATATTCAACACATCCGCCCCGACACTATGGTTGCGCAACCACTATGCAATGCACTCAACGATGGCAAGTTAATAACAATAATATAAGCATTTACACATATGAGGATCAACAAAGTAGGTTGACCTCGTTGCAATTAGGATAGAAGCAAAGATAGAAGCTAATAAGCAGTTTACAAATGAACTTATACCATATAAGCATAGAATCATTCCAAAAGCTCCAAATCAGTTTAAAATCATATATAAACACTTAAGAAGTTCTGACATGGGTTTAGAAGTGTGAGACAACTTAAATTGCACCTAAACCTCTTTGTTTTTCGAACTATTTCTCTTCTAAACCAGAGTTAATGATTTCATTTTCAAAGGAAACTCTCCCAACCTTCTAACTAACCCCCAAGGTACCCTCTCAACCCTCGAACTCAATCAAATGCCCGCGTTTACCCCGAAAGCCCCAATTTCCCTCTTTTGGCTTTAAACCACACCTACATTGTCCGGGCTTCAAACAAGGGATATCAAGGCATCTATAGCACCTAGGTAGCCTAAGGATACTAGAATTGAAGCCCGAATCCACCCGGATTCGCATTAACCCCGAAAGCCCCAACTTAAAGTCGGCTATTTTCCATTTTTAGGCGATTTAAGGTCAATGCAAGTGTACGGGGCTATTTACTTATCTTCACTAGTACCCAAGGCTTCAATTAGAAGCATTAATTCAAGCCAATTCGAGCAATTACACAAAACCCTAGAAAAACGTCACTATTCACCCTAAAAAATCAAACTAACGATTCTAACCGTTTAAATTGCGAAACGACGGTTCAAAAGTGTTCTCTAGCATTCATATAGATAGTATATTAGCATAGATAACAATTATAATGGCATATAATCATATTTTCAACAAATCAATAAATGAGCAATTATTTAAAAATGCAAAAACAAGTCGTAAAATCCCTCACCACTACGCGTAGGAGCACCTAGGAAGCTTGCAAACACCCTACACTAGTTGCTCAAGGCTTGGAGTGGCTTGATTTGATGATTTGAAGAAGCAATAATCCTCAAGAAGCAAGAGAAGGCTGTCGGGTTTGCTACAGTAAAATTCAGCACTTTTGTTTTGATTTTTTTTGCTAGTTATGATATAAGGTGAGTTGTTTGAGGGGTATATAAGCTTAGGTGAGTTGTTTTAATTTAAGTGTATGGTCAAAATGTGAGTCAAGCTAGTTAGAAACAAGTCCTAAGCGTAATTTTAATGTTAGCTAATTAAACTCCAAGTTGGTTACGTAACACTATTCATTCAACTACAAAAATCATTTTCTAAACGAGCCCTCCTAACGCTTCTAGCTCAAATGCACATTTTTCCCACTACTTTTACAATTAATATGATTTAATAAAAATGCTAATTAATTAATAGAAGACAGTTTAAAAATAGAGTGAATAGTAGTCACAAAGTCAGTTAATAAGGCATAGAAGTAAATGCGCAAACAAGGGATGCAACAGTAATTAAATGCATGGCAAATTCTCGGGCGTCACATCCTCTCCCCCTTAAACTAATTGCGTCCACGCAATTCTTACATGATTCGGCGAATAACTCTGGATACCGATCCCGCATCTGATCCTCTCTTTCCCACGTGGCATCCTCTACTCCGTGATGATCCCACAGAACTTCAACCATCGGAATGCTTTTAGTCCTCAGCTCCTGAACTTTCTGATCAACAATTCGAAGAGGTTTCTCGGTGTAGGTCAAAGTTTCACTGATCTCTAGCGGTTCCGGCTCAAGTATGTGAGAGGGATCTGGCTGATACTTCCGAAGCATGGAAACATGGAATACGTCATGAATTCTGCCCAGACTGGGAGGTAAAGCTAGACGGTAAGCCAAATCACCAACAGTTTCAGTTATCTCAAATGGTCCCACATATCGAGGACTGAGTTTACCTCCTTTACCATGCCGAATCAAACCCTTGCGAGGAGAAATTTTCAGAAATACCCGGTCCCCCACAGCAAATTTCAGATCACGACGTCATCTATCTGCATAACTCTTCTGTCGGCTCTGTGCTGTAAGCATCCTTTTTCTGATAAGCTGCACCTGATCAATCATTTTGTTCATTTCAGGTAAGAGAGTAGGGTCGATAGTCTTCATCTCACCAACATCATCCCAGTAGAGAGGAGACCGACAGTTACGCCCATACAGTGCCTCATAAGGTGCCATACCAATAGTAGCTTGATAACTATTGTTGTAGGCGAACTCTGCTAGTGGCAAATATTTCTCCCAACTTTTACCGAAGTCCAGAATGCAAGCCCGCAACATATCCTCAAGGATCAAGATAGTTCTCTCGGATTGACCATCTGTCTGAGGATGATAAGCTGTACTGAAATTCAAATTCGTGCCCAAAGCTTTCTGAATCTTCTGCCAGAATTGAGATGTGAATCTGGGATCTCTATCTGATACGATACTCTTTGGAATTCCATGTAGTCGGACAACATTCTCAATATACAACTCTACCAGTTTATCAAGAGAATCAGACTTCTTTTTAGCAATAAAATGAGAAGTCTTGGTCAGTCTATCCACAATAACCCAGACTGAGTCATTACCCCTCGAAGACCTCGGTAAATCGGATATGAAATCCATAGTAATATGATCCCATTTCCAAACAGGAATAGCCAAAGGCTGCAACAACCCTGCAGGTCTCTGATGTTCTGCTTTAACTTTCTGACAAGTAAGACATCGGGCAACATAGTCAGCAATTTCTCTCTTCATATTATTCCACCAGAAGTTCTGCTTCAAATCTTTATACATTTTCGTACTGCCTGGATGGATAGTATATCTGGAACTGTGTGCCTCAGCAAGAATATCCTTCTTCAGAGTTGGATCATTCGGAATACAGATTCTACCTTTGAATTTGAGAATACCATCGTCGTGCAGTTTGAAATCCGACTCTCCCCCTTTAGAATTCTCTAAGACTTTCAACAATTGAATATCAGCCTGTTGAGCTTCTCGAATCCTGGATAACAACAGAGATTGAATCTGCAAACTTGCAAATTGAATACCAGAATTTGAAGTACTAGGCTTCCATAAGCACAATTCTTCCATGAATTCCCAATTCTTGATAATCAAGCTGGCAACCGTAGCCTTTCGGCTCAAAGCATCTGCAACAATATTGGCCTTACCTGGAAGATAGTTAATAGTACAGTTATAGTCCTCAAGTAATTCCAGCCAACGCCTCTGCCTCATGTTCAACTCTTTCTGGGAAAACAGATATTTCAAGCTCTTATGGTCTGTAAAGATTTCAAATTTGTTGCCCCAGAGATAATGACGCCATTTCTTTAATGCTAGAATGATAGCTGCAAGCTCAAGATCATGAGTCGGATAGTTGAGTTCATAAGGCTTTAGTTTCCTGGAAGCATAAGCAATAACCCTACCATTCTGCATCAATACACAACCCAGACCTTCCTTCGAAGCATCACTATAGATCACCAGATTATCATAACCCTCAGGTAAAGCAAGAATAGGAGCCGTAGTCAATCTCTTCTTCAATTCCTGGAAGCTGGCCTCACATTTATCATTCCAGTCAAATACGGTTTTCTTCTGAGTAAGCTGAGTTAAAGGCCCTGCAATCTTAGAGAAATCCTTGACAAACCTCCGATAATACCCAGCTAAACCAAGGAAGCTACGAATCTCCGTGACAGTTTCAGGCCGTTTCCAAGATAACACAACTTCAATCTTCGCTGGATCAACAGAAATACCATCCTGTGAGATAATATGGCCAAGAAAAGCAACTTGCTTAAGCCAGAATTCACATTTGCTAAACTTTGCAAATAACCGATGCTCCTGAAGTGTCTGCAACACAATTCTGAGATGCTGTTCATGTTCCGCCTCAGATTTAGAATAAACAAGGATATCATCAATAAATATGACTACAAATTGATCCAGATAAGGACGGAATACCCTCTGCATTAAATCCATGAATGCGGCGGGAGCATTAGTAAGACCAAACGGCAAGACAACAAACTCATAATGGCCATATCGAGTTCTGAAGGCAGTTTTAGGAACATCATCTTTTTTAATCCTCAGCTGATAATAACCCTGCCTCAGATCAAATTTAGAGAATACCCTGGCGCCTTGCAACTGATCAAACAACTCTTCGATTAAAGGCAAAGGATATTTATTTTTGATGGTTACCTGATTAAGACCTCGATAATCAATGCATAGGCGAAGAGATCCGTCTTTCTTTTTAACGAATAGAACTGGCGCACCCCACGGTGAAGAACTCGGCTGAATGAATCCCTTCTCAAGCAAGCCCTGCAATTGAACTTTCAATTCCTGCAACTCAGGTGGAGCCATTCTGTACGGAGTCCTAGAGATAGGTGAAGTCCCCGGCAACAAATCAATCATGAACTCTATCTCTCTATCAGGCGGTAACCCAGGTAATTCCTCAGGAAAGACCCCCGGAAACTCTCTCATGATAGGTACATCATTCAATTTCAATTGATCCCCGGGTTGATTAATCAAATAAGCAAGATAAGCCTCACAACCCTTGCTCAATAATTTAGATGCCCTAATAGAAGAAATAATAGGAGTTCCCGTAGATTTTCTACTACCAACTATTTTAAGCACAGGCTGGTCAGGCATTTCTAGATACACAATCTTCTTTCTACAATCAAGCTGGGCATAATATTTACTTAACCAGTCCATCCCCAATATAATTTCAAAGTCATTGAAGGGTAGGATAATCAAATCAGCAGGAAAAACACGACCTTCAATAAATATACTACATGCTCTGCAAATAGACCTAATAACAAACTTCGGACCCATAGGAGTATAAACCACAATCTCATGCAACAGTTTATCATGTTTCAATTTAGCATTTTGTGCACAAGTAGGAGTAATAAAAGAATGCGAAGCCCCGGAATCAATTAAAACCTTAACTGATTGATCATTAAGAAGAAAAATACCTTCTACCACAGCGGTAGTGTCCGGAAGCTCCTCGGCATCCAAAGCAAATACACGGGCCTGGCCTCGTGGTGGTGGTGCTGCAGCTGGGGCCCTGGTCTGAGAGTTCTGAGCTGATGTCTGACCCCTAGGGTTCTTAAATTTCTGACATTCTTTAACCCTGTGCTGATCACTGCCGCAAGCTGTACATTTGTTATGTTTCTTCCAACAAACATCCTCAGTGTGGCCCTGGCGCTGACAGAAGCTGCACTGCTGGTGACGTCTTGCAACAGTGCCTCCCGAAGGAGCTCTGTAGGTAGAGGTAGCTGAACTACCCTGCTGCGAACGGGAAACTGCTGGACGGAACTGACTCTGAGTCTGACTCTGAACTGGTCGTGCCTGAGTCTGAGTAGGCCCTGTGTAACTCTGAGTCTGCCTCGGCTGCGAACTCTGCCCAACTGATACAGCCTGCCCCTGGTACCCTTGACTCTGAGACTGAAACCGTTTACTCGATTGACTGGTCTCAGCTAATACATCGGCTTTCCGTTTCTCATATCTCGAGGCAGCTCGGACTACTGCAGCATAGTTAGGAAAATCATTTGAAGACAAGTTCAGCATAATATCTCTCCTCAAACCCATGATGAACCTCTGAATCTTCATGTCCTCCAGCTGAATTAAAGCTGGTGCATAACGGGAAAGCCGGGTAAAGGTAGCCTCGTATTGATCTACCGTCATATTTCCCTGCCTCAAGTTTATGAACTCAGTTTGTCGCCTCTCGCGGGCAACTACCGATATATACTTGTCTCGAAATTCTCGGACAAAGTCGGCCCACGAATGATGACCTCCCTCAGCTCCCCATTTCTCACTGATGGTATTCCACCAATCTTCAGCATCACCCTCAAGAAGGAAAGTAGCATAAGTAATCTTCCTGTCATCATGGCACTCTAGTATCGCTGCCACTCTCTCGAACTTCCTTAGCCACATCTCAGCTTTCATATCGTCCGGCTCCCCAAAGAAAGTATAGGCCCCATGATGTATAAACCGATCATACAGATTCCCTCCGATAGGACCACTACCTCCGGCTCTCGTAGCCTGATTACCTGCAACGACCCCTGGTTGACCCTGTTGTGTAACAAACTGGGCGATAGTGTTCATAGCTGTGGCCATCGTGGCCAAGATCTGTGCAGTGCTCGGTTCTTGAACCTGCGGTGCATTTTCGGCCACCTCAGCTTCTTGCCCCTGAACCCCCTCGGGTTCTCCACCAACATTCGGATTATCAGCACGACGGCGAGGCCCCATCTCGAATAGCTAGAATGCAAAGTGTTATGATAGGTATATATATGTATATATGCAATTTATAAGTAAGCACATAAAGAAGAGTCCAATTAGATTCACATAAAGTCAAGTGCATAGAAGTTCAAATAAATATTCCACATTTTTGAAGTAAACATAAATCACTAGATCATACTTGACATTCTAGACTCTTGATATTCTATTTCCATGCTAGCATGTTCATTCCTTATTCAAATTTTACTTAGGCAAATCAAAATCAAAGACTCATGTATTCACAAAGTCACATAACAATTTTCTACCCACAGACCGAGAAATTTAACCCGGCTTCATGCAATCTATAGCTCTGATACCACTTAAATGTCACGCCCCGACCCAACCCCCAAGCTAAAGGTTAAGTCCGGACCCGACACACGGACAGAGTCTCCTCTGTACCGTGGACATTCTAAAAACCTGTAAACACTTAAACAAGGTCCCAACAATACATACTAGCTTTTCTTAATAAAACAATAAAGTTATAAGGCCATCCGAGCCTTATAGTACACAATATCACCAAAACACACAAGCATGCGAGAACTTGTTGTCAGCATAGTCTTATAATCATAACATTCTAGGAAATCAATAAAACAACTTAAAGGATAAAGCATTCTACATCAACCATCCACTCCCAAGCATGCAAGGAAATAAGGCAAGAATAAAAGTTATTACAGTTCATAGACTTTCAAGCTACAACTCAACCAACTAATCCTCGACTTATACAACAAGCATATACATAGCCCTTGGCTACAAAATAGTACATAAAGCAACTAGTTGAACTTTCCACATAGCAGCAAATTCAATGACCACCTCAACTAAGGTAAAGGCTCGATCTGAACTTCTTCTTCCTCAACTAAATCAACAAGCTGGGGGTCACCCTCAGCGTCTCCTGAAACAGATATCGAGGTATGAGCAACCACTGTTGCCCAGTGAGGGATATAGTCCCGGGGCGTGCAATGCAACAGATAATACAACTACACAACAATAATACTTTAACAATTTAAGAAACAATGATAACTTAAATAACCACACAATCAAAAGGATACATTTCAACAATCCCCTATACACCAATCTTCACTGGTCTTCAATCACGATCCACGAACCACGAGCACGATCACGATAAGCCGGCATAATCCCCAAACACTCCAGTGGGTGTACTCCAGATGTACCCCGAATCCTACAACCCAACATCCCCTGGCAATCTCCGGACCAGGCGAATGAGGGAATAGGGCACGGAGTTTGAATATCCACCGGCAAGCCCTCTGCCGCCCAGCCGATATTCAACACATCCGCCCCGACACTATGGTTGCGCAACCACTATGCAATGCACTCAACGATGGCAAGTTAATAACAATAATATAAGCATTTACACATATGAGGATCAACAAAGTAGGTTGACCTCGTTGCAATTAGGATAGAAGCAAAAATAGAAGCTAATAAGCAGTTTACAAATGAACTTATACCATATAAGCATAGAATCATTCCAAAAGCTCCAAATCAGTTTAAAATCATATATAAACACTTAAGAAGTTCTGACATGGGTTTAGAAGTGTGAGACAACTTAAATTGCACCTAAACCTCTTTGTTTTTCGAACTATTTCTCTTCTAAACCAGAGTTAATGATTTTATTTTCAAAGGAAACTCTCCCAACCTTCTAACTAACCCCCAAGGTACCCTCTCAACCCTCGAACTCAATCAAATGCCCGCGTTTACCCCGAAAGCCCCAATTTCCCTCTTTTGGCTTTAAACCACACCTACATTGTCCGGGCTTCAAACAAGGGATATCAAGGCATCTATAGCACCTAGGTAGCCTAAGGATACTAGAATTGAAGCCCGAATCCACCCGGATTCGCATTAACCCCGAAAGCCCCAACTTAAAGTCGGCTATTTTCCAATTTTAGGCGATTTAAGGTCAATGCAAGTGTACGGGGCTATTTACTTATCTTCACTAGTACCCAAGGCTTCAATTAGAAGCATTAATTCAAGCCAATTCGAGCAATTACACAAAACCCTAGAAAAACGTCACTATTCACCCTAAAAAATCAAACTAACGATTCTAACCGTTTAAATTGCGAAACGACGGTTCAAAAGTG
Organism: Ehretia macrophylla; assembly: GCA_037974665.1. Classification (NCBI taxonomy): domain Eukaryota; kingdom Viridiplantae; phylum Streptophyta; class Magnoliopsida; order Boraginales; family Ehretiaceae; genus Ehretia; species Ehretia macrophylla. The sequence goes on along the minus strand of CM075780.1, from coordinate 16,221,783 downwards.
TTCTCTAGCATTCATATAGATAGTATATTAGAATAGATAACAATTATAATGGCATATAATCATATTTTCAACAAATCAATAAATGAGAAATTATTTAAAAATGCAAAAACAAGTCGTGAAATCCCTCACCACTACGCGTAGGAGCACCTAGGAAGCTTGCAAACACCCTACACTAGTTGCTCAAGGCTTGGAGTGGCTTGATTTGATGATTTGAAGAAGCAATAATCCTCAAGAAGCAAGAGAAGGCTGTCGGGTTTGCTACAGTAAAATTCAGCACTTTTGTTTTGATTTTTTTTGCTAGTTATGATATAAGGTGAGTTGTTTGAGGGGTATATAAGCTTAGGTGAGTTGTTTTAATTTAAGTGTATGGTCAAAATGTGAGTCAAGCTAGTTAGAAACAAGTCCTAAGCGTAATTTTAATGTTAGCTAATTAAACTCCAAGTTGGTTACGTAACACTATTCATTCAACTACAAAAATCATTTTCTAAACGAGCCCTCCTAACGCTTCTAGCTCAAATGCACATTTTTCCCACTACTTTTACAATTAATATGATTTAATAAAAATGCTAATTAATTAATAGAAGACAGTTTAAAAATAGAGTGAATAGTAGTCACAAAGTCAGTTAATAAGGCATAGAAGTAAATGCGCAAACAAGGGATGCAACAGTAATTAAATGCATGGCAAATTCTCGGGCGTCACAAATATACTTCAAAAGTTCCAGAGAAGTCTTCCAAATAATAACCCCATAGGATAACCAATTAGATCCCGAGTATTGCTATCAAATGCTGAGGGAAAATACCAAGCTGGTGTACAATATACAAAACCAAACCCCGAGGCCCCTGCACTGTTTGCCAAGTGACAACTTCATACAACCTTGCCAATAAGAAAACCCAATAAGATAATACCAAAAGAATGCTACCAAGAGCCATCATACAGAAACCCCAAAGAAAGTTATCTTTTTATGATTGCCAACCACAAAGAAGAGTCTTAGAAGTATGCCAATAGCCGAGCTCCAAAGACAAACACCAACTCCCAAATAAAGGCTAATTAAATGCCATTCATTTCCTACCAATCCACACACCTTGAAAGGCCAGCTGTGAACCACTTTCTTCAGGGGAGAAAGAGGACTTACTTACCGTTTCCACGGGACATGTATGAATGCCAAGATATCACATTTATACCTATATGCCTTAATCTATTATGCAAGCATGTTTGTAAAACAGTTTATAAAACAGTTTATTCAACAAAATCACTCAAGCACGACAATCAATTCAATCAAAACACAATCACTTTAGATCACAACAAAACCAATTCAGAACATTCTTATACACACATTACAAGCAATAATTCAAGCAATTAACAATTCACAAGGTCGATTCGATTCACGAGGTCAATTCAATAGGTCAATTCAATACACAACTAGACACTTCACTTCACTTAGTACACATTTAGCACATAATACATAACTATATCACACAGATACACACATTCAATTCAAGACACACAATCACATATACAGGCACACTTTCAAAACACACCAAACAAGCACACATTCAAGGGTCACTACCCACCAGACCGAGGACCCTGTCCCAGCTTATGAGCTAAACAAGCTCTGATACCACCTGTAACACCCCGATCCCTCTCGAGACCGGGAGTTCTATTAATCAATCTAATCGCAACCCAATTCCAAACCCGGGCATAAAATTTAGGGAAAACGGACGGAGTCTCCCCTGTTTCTAGACAAAATGCAAACCTGCGACAGCATATAAGTGGACCAGCACCGTGTCTAACCATACAAACACCTCAAGGCCATCCAAGCCTTGGTTCTCAACAAGTGAACACAAGTAAATATACATTTTCAGTTTAAAAGCTAACCTATCCCTTCTCATCTTTGACAAGTACATTCATGCTTGGCAATTAAACTATACTAACCAATTGCATAAATTAGACTATCATACCATTCTAATAAACCTGGTTAAGTTAATTACATAACTTTTAACACTAAATACATACAATACATGATAACATACATCTCATGAAAGTAAAATCTTTACATCTTTGACAACTCAAGCCACATAGCACGCAAGGCAACTCTTCAAGCACGATCTATCACATAACCACGAACTTTCCAACTAACATGGCAATTCCTAAAATGTGGTGGTGAGAAGTGAGTATACACAACATGTGTGATACCCCGATCCCTCTCGAGACCGGAAGTTCTATCAATCGATCTAATCACAACCCAAACCAAACCCGAGCATAATTTTCAGGAAAAACGGACGGAGTCTCCCCTGTTTCTAGGCGAAATGTAAAACTTGCGATAGCATATAAGTGGACCAATACCATGTCCAAACATTCAAAACCACCTCAAGGCCATCCGAGCCTCGGTTCTCAACAATTTAAACTCAGCAAGTATACATACATTTCAAATTTAAAAGCTAACTTATCTCTTTTCATTTTTGACAAGTACATTCAAACTTGAAAATTAAACCATACTAAGCTACTGCATAAAATAAACTATCATGCCATTCTAAATCTTTTCCTTTGGACATTACAAACATGCGTTTGAAGTTAAGTTATAATAACTAGATACATAATCTAACTTATCAAACTACTTCAACAATCTAATGAAACTTAATTACATACTTTTTGACATTAAATACATACAACATATGAAAGCATATATCTTTACAACTTCGACACTCAAGCCACATAGGCACGCAAGACAACTCTTCAGGCAACGAACTTTCACGAAATCACGAACTTTCCAGCTAACATGACATTTCTTGAAATGTGGTGGTGAGGAGTGAGTATACACAACACGTATACTTAGTGAGGGCGAGACAGATATCAAATTGGAGAGAAAGAAAGTCGTGCAATGCAAATAAGACAGTTAAGCAATATAACTGATAAATAAGCAATCAAGACAAACAATCAATACAATAAGCAATTACTGAAAGCATTAACACAACCATTCAAAGCTATACCACACTCTGAAGGCTATGGATCACTCTTACAAGCAATATACCATTTCACGAGTGATACATCAATCTCGAGCTTGATGCTGACAACGATGACAATAAGCACGCAACCACCTTATAACACCAGTTTGGAATACCTCGGAAGGATTCATCAATTCTACGACCCAAATCTCCCTAGGAGGCTACCCAAGCGAGAAAAGGGAATAGCAGCGGAGCTAGAGCAACCAACACTGGCAACCCGAGGCTACCCAGAGAGGCCCATCACTCACGCGCGAGACACTATGCAATGCAAGACTCGATACAAAGCAATAAACGAGCGATAGCACAACAATACAAACTAGTGACAACAAACGAGATAACAAGCAATCACAATCAATACTAGCATTCAACTAACTTTTCAAGCATAACAAGCAATAATAAGCAACAATAACACCAATTAAACAAGTATATCAAGCAACCCTAAGCATTCTATAAGCATAATATCAAGATAACAAGCAAAATCACAAATCGGCCCCAACTATCAAAACACTACCATTTCCAAACGAGCCACGAGTTCTGGAAACCGACTTTACCAATCCTCCTAGGTCACCATAAGGCACGTCTAAGGACCTCGAAACCCTACTTTACCCTAGAATTCGCGCAAAGCCCCAATTTCCCCCTTTGCTCGTTTGAACTACAACTATACCAACCAAACACCCAACCAACACCATAATCGTACCAAAAGTGCTTCCATGGCCTTTCGAAATAATGCCAACACGCAAAACGAAAAAATGCCAAACTCGACCTAAACGACCCCGACTTTCACCAAAGCATAATTCTCATTTTTTTCCATTACGCAACCCAAACAAACCATGTATTTAGGCGTTCTAGCATACCGAGCACATTTCTACATCAACAGACATCATAACAGTACAACTTTATCGTTTCAAGGGTTTACTATTCATGTTTTACTATTCAACTAACAAATTATATTTCAATTTCAATATTCAACCGCAGAAAATGTTAAAAAGCTATAAATACATGATCTACGATTTCTAGAGAATATTCTATAAGCCTTAAAATGATCAAAATAACATTCTACGGATAAAACTCAAAAATTAAAGTTAACACATAAAACGTTCAAATGCACAAATAAACGTGAAACCCTCACCTTAGATGCTCCTAGACGCTAGGAAAACCTCGTAGGATGCCTCGGAAACCACCCTGTGCAAGCTCACGCGAAGAATCGAAGATTTGAGGTTGAAATGTTTTTTTTTTCTTTCTTCATGGTTTCGGCCATGACTGCTTAATTTCCAGCTTTTTTTATTTGCAATGTTTTATAAGCTTAAATAAGTGGTCAAGCCTTGGTCAATTGGTCAAGCTTTGGTCAAACTAACTTAACTTGGTCAAATAGGCTTATTTTCATGCATTTTTAAGCTAAAACAACTATGGAAATATTTTATTCTAACTAGCAACAATTAAAATATAAAATTTAAGTCATCTAAATACTAGTTTCACTATTTGCTGAGGACTAGAAACCGTTCTCGACCTATCGCTCTTGATATGCTATGCACTTTGCGTCAACAAAGAAGTGACAATTAAATCTCAAAGAATCTAAAAAATATATCATTTTTGGAAAGCATCATAGTTTAAAATTTACTCTGGCTCGGAGTTACTTTTCATTTAATTGAAAACCGAGTGATTTTAACGTAAAACAATCAAAACCGATTATTAAAATAATCAAAACAATCAAGGTAATCAATATTCATTTAAAATAATTAATTTAACTATTTCTAGAATATTTTAAAGAATTATGAAGTTAACATTAAGCCACAAATGAAAGTTAATATTAACACATAGTCAAATACAATTAAACACTAACATTTAAGATAACACTTAATTAATCACAAGAAAAGAATTGCAATTACTATAATTATTAGAAATAGGTAATAATCTTTTAATTATTCAATACACAACTACTAAATGCTTCCAAGAGAAATATTAAAATAGTGCAAATTGGTTGATTTAACTAATTAAACATTTAATCAAATGCAGTCAAGTGCTATTAAATGCATGCCGGGTTCGGGTTATCACTACACGTATGCTCAGTGAGCGCGAGACAGATATCAAGGTGGAGAGAAAGAAAGTCGTTCAATGCAAATAAGGCAGTTAAGCAATATAACTGACAAGTAAGCAATCAATATAAACAATCAATACAATAAGCAATTAATAAAAGTATTAACACAACCATTCAATGTTATACCACACTCTGAAGGCTATGGTTCACTCGTACGAGCAATGTACCATGCGATTCGATTCCACGAGCATTACATCAATCTCGAGCTTGATGTTGACAATGATAACAATAAGCACGCAACCACCTTATAACATCCACTGGGTGTACTCCGGATGTACCCCGACACATCTACTACCCAAATCTATGCTAACCGGTCATTCAATCAACGCCACAACAACGCCAAAAGTGCTTCCATGCCCTCAATAGCAAAACCCCCAACTCAATTCGAGCACGGTCAAGTCTTGGTCAAACGGCCTCTTTACGTTTCATTGTCTAATTTCCAATTTTAACAAAGGTCGGTCTGTTTTTATTGCACATTTTATCTTTCTATCATTAATGGCACCTATCCAAATGAAGAAATTGCAATTCGGATCAAAATCCGAAATTCTAGGGTTTTAGTATTCAAAATCACTATTCATTGTTCTTCCCCAATTTCAAATTCGCATTTCTAGCCGTAAAAATCGCTAAATAACTAACAAGCAATGCTCTACGAACTCAAAGGAAGCTATATCAAGCAATTATAGGCATTATAACACAATATATATCAAATCTGAAAATTTGAAACAATAATCAAATTTCACAAAATATGCACAAACACGTAAAAACCCTTACGGAGATTGACGAGGAAAACCCGCAAGGACCCGAGCAACGACCCACGAGCAATTCCACGCATGATTGTAGAAGAAAATTAAAGCAAAATCAATATTTTTTCTTTGGGAGCATTCAGCCATGGGGGGACAAATGGGGCATTTTGCAATTTGTTTTTTATGATTATTTTGTTAATTTTTGGCTATTTAAAAAGTTGACAAAGCTCAAGGGCAAAATGGTCATTTAGCAAAGTCAAAATTCAAGTTAAATTGGTCAACTAAGGCTATTTTGGTTATCATTTGGTCTAGCTCAAGTTAAAACAATGCAATTAGATGGAAAACAACTAAAACTAGCTAAATTAAACTAGAAACGCTATTCACAAAATCCGATAAATATTCTTCTAACTTTCATTTTCGAAATGCTACGATCGAATGGTCAATAAACGATCGCTAATCAGATGATGAGCAATAATATAAAACTATAATTTTTGAAAAGTAGAATAGTAGAATAGTTTAAAATTCACTCCGGCTCGGAGTTACTTTTCTCATTTAATTGAAAATCGAGTAATTAAATGCAATAAAATTAAAACTGATTATTAAAATAGTCAAAACAATCAAAATAATCAATATTCATTTAAAAATAAATAATTTAACTATTTCTAGAATATTTCTAAGAATTATGAAATTAATGTTAAGATACAAATGAATAAGTTAATATAAACACGTAATCAAATGCAATTAGATATTAACATTTAAGATGACACTTAATTAAATACAAGAAAATAAATCCAATTGCTATAAATAATAGAAATAGGTAGTAATCTTTTAATTAATCCATATAAAAATTATTGAATGCTTCTAAACGAAATATCAAAATAGTGCAAAATGGATGATTAACTAATTAAACACTTAATTAAATGCAGTTAAATGCTATTAAATGCATGCCGGGTTCGGGTTATCATACCTTCCCTCTCCCTCTGAGGTTGAGGGGTATCTTGTTTGCTATCATGACTATTGTTACATTGTGCTTCTTGGTCAATAGTCTCTCGTACTTAGAATAAACTCAGCACACATTCCCATCTTTCGTTGGGTAGGACTTTTAGGGAAGCCTTTCCTTCTTGTGTGCTTTACGCTTGAAAAGGAAGATTCTGAACTGCTTTGGCCCCGTTTGTGTTTTTGATGTCATTCTACCGGCTGGGACAAAGACAGTGTCAAGCCCAAACACAACCCCTCCTACGATCAGTTAGGACGCAATAGAATTTCGACAACATAAAGGCAGTAACATGAACATCAGGGCTCTAAACCAACCCTTAAGAACAACATACATCATATTCCATAAATTACCAACCAACTCCACAATCAAATTAACAACATACAACACAACCATTTCATACATTAAACATTCCTTCATCAACTCTTTCATTGTTATGTGCCTCCGTTCCAACATAATACATAGGCTATACATTTATTTCAAAATATATTATAACCAACTTAGTAATCTAGTCATGACCAAAATAAAGACTACTAAATCAACATACATATGTCTTTATATTAAGATAGGTTATATAACACATTGTTTTACAACAACTAAGACAATCTCATGGCAATGACTCCTGCACATATGACTCATCCACATATGGTACATTTCCCTCTTCAAGAGGCATGTACCCGTTGTCAGGCTTAGTAACACCTGCATGCATGCAATAATTGAGAGTGAGCTTATATAAAACAAGCCCAGTGAGGATCCGATAGATCACTAACAATATTTACTATACTCCTTGGAAATCATCATTTGAGCAGTAAACACACAATGAACATTAATATTCATTATAAATGCAACAATAGCAATAACTGTAAACACACAATAAGGATACTATACATTTGCTGATGAAGCTCCATACACCAATTCAATGCTCATCAACTCCTCCAAACTCAATGACACGAACCTGAGGTACCTTTGTGAAACCCCACTTTTCTATGTTATCTTGTTTTGCGTGCTTTATCTTGTTTTGTGTGAATTAACCTGTCTATGTGCTATGTGACTTAGAATGTGGTAATTTTAGTATCAATCTCCTAGAACATGCTAAATGTGCATTTATGAAATTTTCATAAAAAACGGAGTCATAAATTTTATCGTCGATTTTTAGTGAATAGTGTTTTCGAAACACTTTTACTAAAATTTTGAAACTGGTCTTTTTAACCTTTCTAGACCTAGTCCACGGACTTTAATAGACTTGTGTTTGATTAAAACGGTTTTAAAATCAGCTTAAGAATTTATTAGGGTTTTTATACCGACTTTTGCAAAAATCGAGTTTTAAGCCGACTCGGGTGAAATTGTTCAATTGTAAAACTTCTTGTCACCTAAAAATAACCTACTTGAGCTATCTTGGGTGTTGAATAATTGTTTTGAACTTTGGTGATCAATAAAATGCATTTAAAGACAAGAAAACAATAAAAATACTAAAGTTTCAACTTTGACTTTCATTTAACTTGTTGACTTTCAAGCTTTTATCACCAACACACACTCACAAAGCACAAAACACCCACAATTACACACACATTGCTGAGAGGAAGAAGAGAGAAAATAGAAAAGAGTTTTCAAGGTTTTCAAAGTAAATTTTCAAAGAAAAACCTAGTTTTTGTCCATAGAACTTCATGCCGAGTTGGATTCCGCTTGTTGGGAATGAATTGCACGCAGTCCTAGGCTTTTATCGCATCAAAGGTGAGACAAAAATTCTGGATCTCAAAACTCATTTTTTTATTTTTGCTCATAACTGCATTTTGAACCGTTAGAATGTTAATCTGATGTTAGATTATTGCTCCATGCATGCTAGGGATCGTTTAGGTGTATTACTACGAGATTTGAGCCATTGTAGCAAAATTATTTATTTTCGGGTATTTAAGTTGATAGAATGGCTTTTTGTGGATTATTCTGAGTTGTGTTGATCGGAGTCGATTGCTGTCGATTTCTAAAAATTTGTTAATTACGTGGTAATGCCGTTATAATGCTGAATTTTCAATTACGAAGTTTGGGTGAAAATCCAAAAATTTCAGCCTAGGTGCCTTGAGGTTTTAGGGTTGTTGGGCTTGATTTTGTTGTGTCTTGGTTGGTTTCCGAGAGGGCTAATGTAGTTGATCGAGTGGGTGAGTGTTTGAAACTGATTTGGGGTTGTTTGGATTAGTAGAATGTAAGATATGATTATTTGAAGTTTAGGTTATCTTTCTTTAAATAATTGAATTGAGCCTTAGTTGATAAGGTGTGGTTTGAGTGATTGAATTGTAAGTTATTGATTGGTAAACTAGGGTTTGATTGTGTGTTTAATGCATGTTCGGTTGGATGGCCTACTTTGTCATCTAACTTAGTTATTTGTTGTTAAATTGATTATTGATGTTATTATGATGATAATATGATTATTGATGATGATAATATGATTATTGATGATGATTGATGATTATTGATTGATGATTGATGCCAAGAGGTAGGCAGTTCTGCTAGACTGTCCTCTTGTGAATGATTGATGTTTGTTATTGTTGAGTCTTTAGTATGTGTGTGCCACCTCTCGGGCAGCATCGGGCTGTCGGGTTGATAACGGCATGACTACCAGAGACTGTCTCCAGCTCGCATGACGGAGGTGTCATGGAGAGAGAGGTTATTAGGGTACCTCAGGTGCATGAGTTTATGGGAGTCACAAGAAGGCTGTTATGATCGTGATGGTGATTGGAGCTACACCAACTAGTGTATCCTTTATTGAATGGTCATTATAGATTATGTGATGATAGTATTATTGATGTTATTGTGTGTTCACTTGCTCAAAGGATTAAATCCAAGAAGCATAGTGAATACTGTAGAGATCTATTGGATCCTCACTAGGCTTATTTTATATAAGCTCACTCTCTATTATTGCATGCCTACAGGTGTACTTTCACAGGATTACGGGTACGTGCCTCCTATAGAGGCGAATGTGGAAAATGTGACTTATGTGGATGAGTCTTATGTTCCGAAGTCTTATCCTTGATGTTGCAATGTTTTACTATCTTGTAAATTAACTTAGTAGACTTTTATATGCTTTGTAGTTCATAATGTAAAAGATGTTGAAAAGATAATGAATTAGTTGATGTTGTCTTAGTAGCCTTCCTTTGGTTTATGATTAGGTTGCTAGGTTGGCTCAATATGATTTTGTAATGTATATTAAGGTTCATGTAGTATGTTGGAACAGAGGCATATAACGAGGAATGTCATATTATGATGTATGTTGTTCTGTTATTGAGAAGTTGTTTGTTGTACGGTCTATGGAGTTGATGTATGATGTCCTATGAAGTTTGGTTTAGAGCCTCAGTATCCTATTCACTGTTGTTATACTGCCAAAATTCCGTTGCGTTCTGACTGATCGTAGGTGGGGTCGAGTTGGGGCGTGATATTTAAGTGGTATCAGAGCGCATGTTAGTTGTCAGTCGGGGTATTCTCGGAATATGGGTAATGGTCTTAGCATGAAAGTATGTATGAAAAGAAAGAAAAGTGATCTATGTATTAATATGATTAAATGATTAAGTGATTATGTGATTATGTGATTTAGTACTTATGTGATTATGTGATCAATTTGTTTATGTGTTTTATATGACCTTGTTGTTTATGTGCTAATAGTTGTTCATAACCTGTTTACGTGCTATAACATGTGCTAACTCTTTGATTAGTAGAATGACGGGCAAACCGAGAACCAGAGGTAGGCCTGAGATGACTGATGAGACTCCTGGTATTGCGGCACCGGGCCGTGATAGGGGTGATGACCGTTTGGGGGCAGCTATGGAGAGGATTGCTGAGTTAGTGGCCGGTCAGGCTCAGTTGATAGCAGGGCAGGCTGCCCAGACTCAGGCTTGGCAGGCTCAATTGTTGAATGTGTAGGGTGGAAACCACGGGTGTGGTACCCTAAAAGAATTCTTAGGGTATCATCCACCGAGATTTCAGGGGGAGCCGGATGATAGGAAGGCTGAAGCGTGGATCAGTAAGTTGGAAAAGATTTATGATGCTCTTGACTATACCGATGAGTAGAAAGTCTCTTTTTCCGTGTACTTGTTAGATGATAAGGCTGAAGAATGGTGGCGCACAGTGAGAACTAGCTAGGCGACTCAGGGTATACCGTATGTTTGGGGTGCCTTTCTGTTGGCTTTCCGGGCAAAGTATGTCCCAAGGATTGCAAGGGAACGGAGAGAGGCAGAGTTTCTAGCCTTAGTGCAGGGAGATGCTTTAGTGGCTCAGTATGAGGCCACCTTTACTCGATTGTCCCGTTATGCACCGTAGTATGTGGCTGATGAAGAGCAGAGGACTCGTAGATTCATGTTGGGGTTGAGGCCCGAGATTCAAGATGTGATGGCTCTGAATCGGTATGATGTATTCACTGAGGCCTTTGAGGCAGCTTCTAGACTAGAGAAGAGGAAGGGGGATCAGCTTGTTTCTAGTTAGCCCAGTAAGAGGCCGTATCAGCCGCAGTATCAGCAGAGTATGTTTAGGCCTCCCGTACAGTAGGTTGTGTACAGGCCACCAGTTCAGCAGGGTTCTTTTAGGCCACAGGGGCAGCAGAGTTATTATCGGCCTCAGTTTCAATAGGGGTCATATCAGGTTCAGTCCCAGTTCAGGCCAGCCCAGTCTCAGGGTCAGTACAGGCCCAGTTTGGTAAGGCCTTAGCAGCAGACTGGTTCAGTTGTTCCTTCAGCTTCTGGTTCATCCAGGGGCAGTGTTAGTGCATCATCACCGTAGTGTACACACTGCAAGCGCACGGGTCATGTGGAGGCCGATTGTAGGGTGAAAGCAGGGACGTGTTTAGGTTGCGGCAGCAATCAGCACAGGGCGAGGGATTGCCCTAGGTATTCTAGGACTGAGGGTCGGACACCGACTCAGGGTTATCGGGGCCGACCTGCGGCCAGTGCACCACAGTAGCAGTAGATTCAGGCTCGGGCGTACGCAGTTGACTTAGAGGAGATGCCTAAGTAGACTGCAGTTGTGGAAGGTAACTTCCTTATACTTAATCAACTTGTTAAAGTGTTGATTGATTCTGGTGATACACATTCTTTCATTACTCCTGCTTGTGTGCAACGTGTTAATTTGCAACCTGAAAGATTGCCTTATGTGGTTGAGATTAGTACCTCTTTGACTGATAAGTATGTTACTGGCCTAGTTTGTAAAGATTGTATAATACATGTTAAGGGGCATAATTTTCCTTCGGACCTTATCTTATTTCCTATCCGGGGGTATGATGTTATCTTGGGTATGGATTGGATTTCTAAGTATGATGCCCAGTTGAACTGTAGAACCAAGGTAGTACAGTTTCGTTTGCCAGATCAGCCAGTAGTTGAGGTAGTAGGGAATCGGGGTGCAAAGAGGAGTTTTGTTATCTCATCAACTAAAGCTGTTAAGTTGGTGAGTAAGGGGTGTTTGGGTTATCTAGCTTATTTGATCAACAAGCCATCTGATAAGTTACAGCTAGAGGAAGCCCCTATTATTCGGGAGTATCCCAATGTATTTCCCGATGAGTTGCCAGGGCTACCGCGAGAGAGAGATGTGGAGTTTGTGATCAATCTTATTCCTAGTACTCAACCTATTTCTAAATCAGCATACCGGATGGCACCAGCTGAGTTCAAAGAGTTGAAGACTCAGTTGCACGAGTTCTTAGAGAAGGGATTCTGTGATACCCCAAAATGGGCACGTATTTAATTGCATTTATTATGTGTTATCTTAAATGGTAGCTGTGAGAACCCGAGCATTCATTACATGTGCATTCATTTATTTTAATCATTATTTGAAAAATAATATGTGCATTTACATGACTTATTTAGTGTTTTAAAATTTAAAATTGCATTTAAAGTTCATTTAAATTACATCTTGTTGACTTTCACATTCTTTGACTAAACTAGTTGACTTTTCATCTACATTGACCAACTAGGACAAGGTGAAAATTTTTAAAATGTTTAATGAAAGGCAAACTTGGGATTAGAAATAAAAATGCAAGGTTAATTAGTCAAATTTTGGGTCAACTTTGGAATTAAATCTGAACCAATTGGGGAAGACTTAGGTAGCAAATTATATATGGTTGGAAAGCTCTATGAGTCTAGTTTCTAAGGCTTCAAACCGTTCGTGAATTGGAGTTTTCTAGAAGAAGTTATGGCCGTTTTCGTAAGGTTGCGCAGGGCTGTTTTGGTTTATGCGGGTTTGACCGAGGACTTGACCTTTGACTTTCATTAAAGCTTATAAAACACAAAAAAAATCCCAAAATTGCTCATCTTCTTCTTGCTTCAGCCGTGACCAGTCCAAACCCTAGGAATAGTAGATTTTTCACTATTTTGCTTATATCTTGAGCTAGAAGCGGAACCAAGAGCAAACCAAGCATTTTTAGACTCGTGTCGACGTCTAGCATCTTTCTACCGATCGTTTTTGCCTTTATTTTGCGAAACAAAGGTGAGATAATTTTTTTTCAAATCTTCCAAAGTTTATTTTTACGTCATAAAATGCTAGGATTGCATTTGTATCTTGCTAAATAGGTGTTAGAGAAGACTTTACCGATTAATTTCTTATATAGAACATATTTTGTTGAAATTGGCTATTTTGAGTTGTTCAATGTTTTATATGCCTAAGTTGTGTCTAATCTTGATTCTTAGATTTTATATAATGCTCACATATGTTAATGAACCTATCTAGCATAATAAAATAACTTGAGATTGCAAAATGGAGCAAAATAAATGGAGAATGTAGCTTGCTGAATTTTTCTATTTTTGGGCGTTTAGGGACTGTTTCATTGGGCAGTTTTTGTGCAGCCATTAGATTGCTTATTTTATGCTATTATATGGTTTATAAGCCTTTTATTAGACAGGGAAAAATGTTGGTAGTTGGAGGGTCATGGTGGTTTGGGTGGAATAAGCTAAATTGTTGGTGTTTTTGAGTTGAAATGGTTGGTTTAGGTGCAAATGTGTGCTCCTATGTGGTGTGTAATCTCTACGCTTGTAATGGTGACCTTTGGGCTACCTCGAAGTTATAATAGTAGCATGCTAAGGTTGTGTAGTGATTGGTGGAAGTTAGAATAATTTTGATTGCATAAGTTGCTATAATTGAGCTAATATTGCCTACTTAGCTATTGTTCTCGTTGTTATATTTGGCTGTGAATCACGTCTATGAGGTTTCTTGTGATAAATATGTGTTCTATTACATGCTAGGTGGATCCATTGAGCCAAACTTGCGTCATGGAAACTATTAGAGGTGAGGGAGAAACATTTATATGCATTTCTTTGAATGTTAGGGTTTGTGTTGAATTTTGTAATTGTTGTATATTGTGATATAAATGCTTATGAATGCTTCCAAAACCTTCTAAAATGAATAGTGAACATTCTTTTGCAAGCTATTGGCATAGTTTATGGCTAGATTTTGAAATGACAAGTTAAAGAAGATAATGAATAGTGTAAATTTTAAGGTTTTGATAAAATGTGCTTTCGGGTTTGATTCAATACTATAGTTAGGTGCTCTAGATATTAATGAAGATAGTCTAATGACCCCATGTAGTTTAATTGCTCGGAACTTAGCTAAAACGCGACATAGCCGACTTTTTAAAAGGGGTTTCGGGTTAATGCTAATCCGGGTAGAATTGAGCTTCACATTTGGTATTGTTAGGCTACCTAGGTGCTATAGAAGCTTTGTTAACCCTTGTTTGAAGCCCGGTTAAGATATGTGTAGTTCAAAGCTATAAGAGGGAAATTGGGGCTTTTGGGGTAATTGCGCGTAATTGAACGCGTTTGAGGGTTGTAAGGGTACCTTAAGGGCTAATTAGAATATTGGTATAGCTTCCCCTTGAATTTGAATCTCTAACATGAGTTTGGAAGAAAAATAGCTTGAATAACAAAGGGGTTTAAGTGCAAATTCAGTTGTTTCACGCTTCTAAAACCATGGCATGACTCCTTGTGTGTTTAAATGTGGTTTCTAGTTGTTTTGGAGCTTTTGGTATAGTTCTATGTGTATCTTGAATATGCCCCTTTGTAAAACTGCTTAATTGCTTATGTAAATTGCTTCTATTCTAACTGCTTCGAGGTCAACCTACTTTGTTGATCCTCCTATGTGTTATAGCTTATATTGTTGATATTGTCTTGCCATTGATAAGTGCATTGCATAGTGGTTGCGCAACCATAGTGTCAGGGGCGGATGTGTTGAATATCGGCTGGGCGGCAGAGGGCTTGCCGGTGGATATTCAAACTCCGTGCCCTAGTCCCTCATTCGCCTGGTCCGGAGATTGCCAGGGGATGTTGGGTCGTAGGCTTATCGGGGTACATCCGGAGTACACCCACTGGAGTGTTTGGGGTTATGCCGGCTTATCGTGATCGTGCTCGTGGTTCGTGGATCGTGATTGAAGACCTGTGAAGATTGGTGTATAGGGGATTGTGTGAAATGTATCCTTTTAAATGTGTGGTTATTTAAGTTATCATTGTTTCTTTAATTGTCTAAGTGTTATTGTTGTATAATTGTATTATCTGTTGCATTGCACGCCCCGGGACTATATCCCTCACTGGGCAACAGTGGTTGCTCATACCTCGCTAACATGTTTCAGGTGGCACAGTTGGTGGAGTTACCTTAGCTGCTGTGTGATATTTGTCTGAGGTGGATGTGCTTTCTGGTTGCTATGTGAAGAATTTGTTGTTCTATGTATAATCTATTTTGGGGCCTTAAAGCTCATGTATATATTTGAGTAATATATAAGCTGGAAGTCTGATAATGTAGTAGCAGTGGTAATTCTATGGCTTGTAATAACTTATATTTCTATTTCTAGTTGCTTTGCATGCTTGGGGGTGAATGGCTTAGTGTAGAATGTTTTATCTCTAAGTATGTTTTAATGTTATCCTAGAATGGCATGATTATTAGACTATATTATAAACAAGTTACTTGCATGCTTGTGTGGTTTTGGAACTGTTATTTGCTTCAAGGCTCGGATGGCCTTGAATCTTTAAATATTTAGCCATGAAAAGTTTGTTTACCTTGTAGTTACCTTATTTGAGAGTTTACAGGTTTTCAGAATGTCCATAGTACAGGGGAAACTCTGTCCGTTTTTTTCCAAAAATTTTAAGACTGGGTTGGGATTGGGTTGAGAATAGCTTGGTTATTAGAGCCTCCGGTCTCGTGAGGGATCGGGGCGTTACAGATTCATTCAGCAGAGTTCTTCACCTAGGGGAGCTCTTGTTTTATTTGTGAAGAAGAAGGATAGCACCTTGAGGTTGTGTATTGATTACCGTGGTTTGAATCAGGTGACCATCAAGAACAAATATCCTTTGCCACTGATTGACGAGTTGTTTGATCAACTTTAGGGAGCCAAAGTCTATTCTAAATTTGATTTGATTCAGGGGTATTATCAGCTTCGGATTCGTACGGAGGATGTTCCAAAGTCTGCCTTTAGGACTCGGTACGGGCATTATGAGTTTGTTGTTATGCCCTTTGGATTAACTAATGCACCGGTAGCATTCATGGACCTTATGCATCGGGTTTTTCAGCCGTATTTGGACCAGTTCGTGGTTATCTTTATTGATGATATCTTGGTCTATTCTAAATCTGAATTGGAGCACGAGCAACATCTACGGCTTGTCTTCCAGAAGCTGCAGGAGCATCAGTTGTTTGCCAAGTTCAGCAAATGTGAATTTTGGCTGCAACGCATATCTTTTATTGGCCATGTTATCACACAGAGTGGTATTTCTGTAGATCTCACTAAGATTGAATCGGTGATGTCTTGAAAAAGGCCAGAGAATGTTTCTGAGGTCCGTAGCTTTCTTGGCTTGGCGGGTTATTACCATAGGTTTGTAAAGGATTTCTCGAAGATTGCTGGGCCACTTTCTAAGTTGACTCAGAAGCAGACTATCTTTGCTTGGGATGAGAAGTGTGAGAATGGGTTTCAGGAGTTGAAAAAGAGGTTGACTACTACTCCAGTACTTGTTCTACCAGAGGGAACCGATAATATGGTTATTTATAGCGATGCATCCAAGGAGGGCTTGGGATGTGTTCTTAGGCAAGTTGGCCGAGTTATTGCCTATACTTCCAAGAAGTTAAAGCCTTAGGAGGTGAATTATCTGACTCATGATCTTGAGTTGGCAGCAGTTGTCTTCGCACTAAAGAAGTGGCGTCATTATCTGTGGGGCAGTAAGTTTGAGATTTTCACTGATCATAAGAGTCTGGAGTACTTGTTCTCATAGAAGGAGTTGAATATGCATCAGCGGAGGTAGATGGAGCTTCTTGGAGATTATAATTGTTCTATCAATTATCTGCCTAGCAAGGAAAATGTTGTAGCAGATGCTCTCAGCTAGAAGGCGAGTGTTGCTTGTTTGGCTGTCAAGAAGTGGGAGATTCTTGAGGAATTCACTTATTGGAGACCGGAGTTGACTTAGGTTGGGGTGATGTGTTCACATCTCCATATTCAACCTTTATTGTTGTCTCAGATCAAGGAAGCTTAGCAACTTGATGTTAAATTTCAGAAGATCAAGGATCAGATCACAGATGATCAGTCTGACTTTAAATTGCATGAGGATGGTATTCTTCGGATTCGAAATAGGGTTTGTGTTCCCGATGAACTGGGCTTGAGGCGAGGTATTTTGGGGGAAGCTCATAATTCTAAGTACACTATTCATCCCGGTGGAACCAAGATGTATCGGGATTTGAAGCAACATTATTGGTGGAATAACATGAAGAGGGAGGTTGCTCAGTTTGTATCTAGATGTTTGACTTGTCAGAGGGTGAAAGCCGAGCATCAACGACTTGCAGGGTTGCTTCAGCCGTTGGCTATACCAGAGTGGAAGTGGGAGCATATTACCATGGATTTCGTCACTGGTTTGCCTAGAACACCGAGGGGTAACGATGCAGTTTGGGTTGTCGTGGATCGTTTGACGAAGACAACACATTTTATTTCGATGAGGATGGGAGATGAGGTTGCAAAGCTGACGGATCTTTTTTTGGATAAGATTGTTAGACTTCATGGGATTCCATCTAGTATTGTCTCAGATCGAGATCCTTGATTTACTTCTCGTTCGTGGGAGAAACTTCAGGAGACCTTGGGTACTCAGTTGAACTTCAGTACAGCGTATCATCCACAAACTGACGGTCAGTCTGAGCGGACTATTCAAATTCTGGAAGATATGCTTAGGGCTTGTGTTCTGGATTTCAGGAAGAACTGGGAGAAACATCTACCACTTGCCGAGTTTGTCTATAACAATAGTTATCAAGATACTACTGGGATAGCACCTTTCGCAGCTCTTTACAGTCGTAAGTGTCGTTCACCTTTATATTGGGACGAGGTAGGGGAGATGAAGACTATTGATTCGACTATCATGCCAGAGCTTCTTGAGAAGATTGAGAATGTTTAGTTGATCAGGCAGAGAATGCTTACGGCGCATAATAGATTCAAGAGTTATGCTGATAAGCGTTGTCGGGACTTGGAGTTTGCAGTCGGAGATCGGGTTTTCTTGAGATTGTCTCCTCGTAAGGGGTTTACTCGTTATGGTAAAGGTGGTAAGCTAAGTCCGAGATTTGTTGGGCCGTTTGAGATTACCGGCAGGGTTGGTAAGTTGGCATATCGGTTGGCTTTACCGGAGAATTTCTCTAATGTCCACGATGTATTTCACGTGTCTAATTTGCATAAATATAATCCGGATCCTTCTCATATTCTTGAGCTAGAGCCGTTACAGCTTCGTGAGAATTTGTCTTATGACGAACGTCTGATTCCTATTCTTGATCAGATGGAACGAGAGTTGAGGTCGAAGAAAATTCTGATGGTTAAGGTGTTGTGGAAGCATCACGGTATTGAGGAAGCTACTTGGGAGAGACGGGATCAGATGCAACAGTAGTACTTAGATCTGTTCAGTACATCAAGTAAGAATTTCGAGGGCGAAATTTCTTTAAGGGGGGGAGAATGTGAAACCCCACTTTTTTATGTTATCTCGTTTTGCGTGTTTTATCTCATTTTGCGTGAATTAACCTGTCTATGTGCTATGTGACTTAGAATGTGGTAATTTTAGTATCAATACTCCTAGAACATGCTAAATGTGCATTCATGAAATTTTTATAAAAAACGGAGTTAGAAATTTTATCGTCGATTTTTAGTGAATAGTTTTTTCAAAACACGTAAAATTTTGAAACTGGTCTTTTTAACCTTTCTAGACCTAGTCCATGGACATTAATAAACATGTGTTTGATTAAAACGGTTTTAAAATCGGCTTAAGAATTTATTAGGGTTTTTACACCGACTTTTGCGAAAATCGAGTTTTAAGCCGACTCGGGTGAAATTGTTCGATTGTAAAACTTCTTGTCACCTAAAAATAACCTACTTGAGCTATCTTGGGTGTTGAATAATTTTTTTGAACTTTGGTGGTCAATAAAATGCATTTAAAGTCAAGAAAACACTAAAAATACTAAAGTTTCAACTTTGGCTTTCATTTAACTTGTTGACTTTCAAGCTTATATCACCAACACACACTCACAAAACACAAAAACACCCACAATTACACACACATTGCCGAGAGGAAGAAGAGAGAAAAGAGAAAAGAGTTTTCAAGGTTTTCAAAGCAAATTTTCAAAGAAAAACCTAGTTTTTGTCCGTAGAACTTTGTTCCGAGTTGGATTCCACTTGTTGGGCACGCATTGCACGCATTCCTAGGTTTTTATCGCATCAAAGCTGAGAGAAAAATTCTGGATCTCAAAACTCATTTTTTTGTTTTTGCTCATAACTGCATTTTGAACCGTTAGAATGTTAATCTGATGTTAGATTATTGCTCCATGTATACTAGGGATCGTTTAGGTGTATTACTACGAGATTTGAGCCATTGTAGCGAAATTATTTATTTTTGGGTATTTAAAGTTGACATAATGGCTTTTTGAGGATTATTTTGAGTTGTGTTGATTGGAATCGATTGCCGTCGATTTCTAAAAAATTGTTAATTACGTGGTAACGCCGTTATAATGCCAAATTTTCGATTACGATGTTTGGGTGAAAATCTGGAAATTTCAGCCTAGGTGCCTTGAGGTGTTAGGGTTGTTGGGCTTGATTTTGAGGTGTCTTGGTTGGTTTCCGAGAGGGCTAATGTAGTTGATCGAGTGGGTGAGTATTTGAAACTGATTTGGGGTTTTTTGGATTAGTAGAATGTAAGATATGATTATTTGAAGTTTAGGTTATCTTTCTTTAAATTATTGAATTGAGCCTTAGTTGATCGGGTGTGGTTTGAGTGATTGAATGGTGAGTTGTTGATGGGTAAACTAGGATTTAATTGTGTGTTTAATGCATGTTCGGTTGGATGGCCTACTTTGTCATCTAACTTAGTTATTTGTTGTTAAATTGATTATTGATGTTATTATGATGATAATATGATTATTAATGATGATAATATGATTATTGATGATGATTGACGATTATTGATTGATGATTGACGCCGGGAGGTAGGCAGTTCTGCTAGACTATCCTCTTGTGAATGATTGATATTTATTATTGTTGAGTCTTTGGTATGTGTGTGCCACCTCTCAGGCAGCATTGGGCTGTCGGGTTGATAACGACATAACTACCAGAGACTGCCTCCAGCTCGCATGACGGAGGTGTCATGGAGGGAGAAGTTATTGGGGTACCTCGGGTGCGTGAGTTTATGGGAGTCACAAGAAGGCTGTTATGATCGTGATGGTGATTGAAGCTACACCAACTAGTGTATCCTTTATTGAATGGTCATTATAGATTATGTGATGATAGTATTATTGTTGTTATTGTGTGTTTACTTGCTCAAAGGATTAAATCCAAGGAGCATAGCGAATACTGTAGAGATCTATCGGATCCTCGTTGGGCTTATTTTATATAAGGTCACTCTAAATTATTGCATGCCTACAGGTGTACTTTCGCAGGATTACGGGTACGTGCCTCCTGAAGAGGAGAATGTGGAAAATGTGCCTTACGTGGATGAGTCTTATGTTCCGGAGTCTTATCCTTGATGTTGCAATGTTTTACTATCTTGTAAATTAACTTAGTAGACTTTTATATGCTTTGTAGTTCATAATGTAAAAGATAATGAATTAGTCGATGTTGTCTTAGTGGCCTTCCTTTTGTTTATGATTAGGTTGCTAGGTTGGCTCAATATGATTTTGTAATGTATATTAAGGTTCATATATTATGTTGGAACGGAGGCATATAACGAGGAATGTCATATTATGATGTATGTTGTTATGTTATTGATAAGTTGTTTGTTGTACGATTTATGGAGTTGATGTATGATGTCCTATGGAGGTTGGTTTAGAGCATCGGTATCCTTTTCACTGTCGTTATACTGCCAAAATTCCGTTGCATCCTGACTGATCGTAGGTGGGGTCGAGTTGGGGCGTGACAACCTTGACCTAGACCCACACCCCATGGCCTCTCCGCCCACGCGAGATAGGGATTAGCCATGATAACTGTGCCTATAGCCCATGATGCCTCCCGAGGTGACACAACATTATCAAAGCTCACAACAATATGACGCAATTCGAGAAGTCAACAACATTGGTTGCCCGACTCTCGACTCATAATAACAATAACAATAACAATTCGAGAAGTCAACAACATTGGCTGCCCGACTTTCGATTCATAATAACAATAACAATAACAATTCGAGAAGTCAACAACATTGGCTGCCCGACTCTCTACTCATAATAACAATAACAATAACAATTTGAGAAGTCAACAATAACAATAACAATTCGAGAAGTAAACAACATTGGCTTCCGACCCTCAACTCATAATAACAATAACAATAACAATTCAAGAAGTCAACAACATTGGCTGCCCGACTTCCGACTAATAAAAAACAATAACAATCAGTTAACAATGTAACACCCCGGATTAACCCCAAGCGTGCTCCTCATGGTTTTGTAACAACAATCAATAATCAATAATCAATTAATCCATATTTTAACAATCAATTAAACAATATTTAACAATCAACAACTATATAATCATCAAACAATTAAGTTAGATGACAAAGTAGGCCATCCAGCTCAACATACATTAAACACACAACCAAACCCTAGTCTAACCATCAACAACTCACAATTCAATCACTCAAACACCGCCCGATCATCTAAAGGCATATAACAACATTTTAAAGAAAGACAACCTAATCTTCTAATAATCATAACTTGCATTCTACGAATCCGAACAACTCCAAACCAGTTTCTATCACTCACCCACTCAATCAACAACATTAGCCCTATTGGAAACCAACCATAATCGATCTAATTCAAGCCCAACAACCCTAACACCCTAGTGCACCCTGGCTGAAATTTCTGGACTTTCACACTGACATCACAATCAAAATTTCGGTATTACAACAATACTACCCCGTATTTAACAAACTTATAGAAATCGATGGCAATCGATTCCAACCACTACAACTCAAAATATACAACAATTGGCCAAACTATCAACTTTAAATACCCGAAAATTAAAATTTATGATACAGCGGTTCAAGTCTCATAAGAATACATATAATCGATCCTTAGCATGCACTAAGCAATAATATAACTTCAAATTAACAATCTAACGGTTCAAAATTCAATTATATGCAAAAACATAAAAATGACATTTTGAGATCTAGAATTTTTCTCTCACCTTTGATGTGTTTTGATTCAACAAAGATGTAGAATGGATGCCCAACAAGCAAAATCAAGCTTTGAATGAAGTGATTTGGATTTGAATTGCAAAATCTATGAGAAAAATGCTTTGAAAAGCCTTGAAAATGCCTTATTCGTCCTCCTCCTTGAACTCACGGTTTTGTGTGTGTTTTTGGGGTGTTTTTGGCTTGTTTTAATCTGTGTTGATGATATAAACTCAAAGTCAACAAAAATATTAAAAGTCAAAGTTGATTTTCTAGTCTTTTAATTAATGTTTTTAGTCTTTTAAGTAGTTTTTCTTGACTATTTTTCTTGCTCAAGTAAAAAATACTATATTTAGTTGTTTAAGAATAGGTGACAACATTTCACATGCATACTCATACACCCGCTCGGGTAAAAACTCGATTTTTGCAAAAGAATGTGAAAAGTTATATTTATTTGTTTTCAAATGTCTTTTAAATACATTTTTCAATTTTTCCATTTTATAAATATCTAAAATGAAATATAGTTTGTATTTAATATATACTAGGTCAATGAAAGTCAACACAAGAATCGTTTTGAGCAAAAATCACTATTTTAGCTTAAAAACATACTTTTTCGCCCGTAAAATCTATTTAAATTCCTATTCCGTTTCAAAATCATTTTTTAGCAAACATGGGTCTATTAATAATAGATGACTAGGTTTTCAAACTCTAAAAACACCCGTGTCAAAATTTTAGCGGACGTGCGTTTAAAATACTATTCACAAAAATCAACGATAAAATTTCTGAAGCCGATTTTGATAAAAGTTTCATGAATGCACACATAGCATGTATTAGGAATATAAATTACATATTTAGCACATTCGAACCCATATAACACATAAAACAGGTCGAAGCACGCAAAACGAAACAAAACATGCAAATCAAAATTAAGATGAAAAGTGGGGTTTCACATTCTCTCCTCCTTAAAACAATTGCGTCCTCGCAATTCTTCACTCAAGTACTGCTGGCTCAAACATACGGAATGAAAGACCGAAAACCAAATTCTGAATACCAACTAAGTATGTCAACTAGGAATACCGAAGAAGAAGCTTGAAAAGGAACGCTGAATAAGAACACCGACTACGACTTCCGGATGAGAATCTCAAATAATTACTGAAGAAAATGCCAAACATAGATCCCATAATAGAGTACCAACCAAGAATACCAAGTACGAACTTCAACAAGATCACTGAGCGAGAATACCGAATAATAATCCCAATATAAGAATTCCGGATAATACCGTATAAGAATTCCACATAAGAATACCACATAGAAAATACCATAGAAGAAGTCCAAAGAAGTATGCTGAATAAGAATCTCCATATAGAAATCTCGAGGAAGAATGTCGTATAAAATCACCAAATAAGAATCCCAATAATCAAGGTATAGTCATAAAGTAGCTTGACCCCTAATCGAAATTTCATATGCCTCAGCGTCACATACTACTCAGTCACCAACTGATATGATGCACGTGCTAACTTTAATCGTATAAGGCGATTCTCTACTCACATTTTAGCATGTTGCACTCAAGGAGATATAATATTTAATTGGTTGAGAATAAGTAAGTTACATTTCACCACTGCTGCTGCCTCTGGCAATTCCTCCAAGTCCACTGCATAGGCCCGAGCCTGAGCCCGCTGCTGCTGAGGTGTACTGCTTGTAGGTCCACCCTGATAACCCTGGACTACTAGCTGACCCGTAGAACCCTGATACCTGGGGCAATCCCTCGCCTGGTGTTGGTTGCTACCACAACCTAAACACATCACTGCTTTCTTCCGACAGTCGACCTCCAGATGGCCTGTACGTTTACATTAAGTACACAGCGGTATCGGTGTACTGACACTGCCTCCAGAAGACCCAGAAACTGAATAAGCAGCTGTACCAGCCTGCTACAGAGGTGACGCAACACTAGGCCTATACCAACCTTGAGACGGGGCTGGCCTGTACTGTGACTGTGCCTGAAAGGAGCCCTGCTGAAACTGAGGCCGATAGTAACCCTGCTGACCCTGCGGTTTGAAAGAACCCTGCTACACTGCAAGCTTATAACCACCCTACTGTACTGAAGGTCTATACATACCCTACTGACCCTATGGCTGAAGGGCCTCTTGCTAGGCTGACTAGGTCCGATCCGTTCCCCCTTTCTCTTCTCTAATCTAGAAGCTACATCAAAGGCCTCAGTAAGTATATCATACTGATTCAAGGCCATTGCATCCTGATTCTCGGGCCTCAAACCCAATGTAAACCTACGAGTCTTGCGCTCCTCGTCAGCCACAAACTCCGGTGCATACCAGGATAGTCTAGTAAATGTGGCCTTATACTGAGCCACTGAAGCATCCCTCTGAACTAGAGACAGAAACTCAGCCTCTCTCTTCTCCTGTGCAATCCTCGGGACATACTTCCCCCGGAAAGCTCTCAGAAAGGTAACCCAGATATACGGAATACCTTAGGTCTCCCAAC
Organism: Ehretia macrophylla; assembly: GCA_037974665.1. Classification (NCBI taxonomy): domain Eukaryota; kingdom Viridiplantae; phylum Streptophyta; class Magnoliopsida; order Boraginales; family Ehretiaceae; genus Ehretia; species Ehretia macrophylla. Next base: position 16,196,835 of record CM075780.1, on the reverse strand, counting down.
TAGATTTCACTGTCCGCCACTACTCCTCTGCCTCATCATCAAACAAATAAATGGCAAAGGTGACCTTTCTTTCATCATTATAATCCATAGGGTCAAATATTTTCTCCACTTTATTAATCCATGCCTCGGCTTTCCGATCATCTGGCTCCCCCTGAAATCTTGGCGGATAATACCCCAAGAACTCCTTCAGTGTACCATGCCCGTGGTACCCACCCAGTACATTCAATAACTGTGCCTGCAAAGTCTGAGCTTGGGCAGCCTGCCCTGCTAGCAATTGTGCCTGACCGGCCATAACCTCAGCTATCCTATCCATGGCTGCTTCAAAATGATCATCACCTCTTTCTCGGCCTGGTGGCACATTACCCGGAACCTCGTCTACTGCTTTGGGCCTACCTCTCGTTCTCGATCTACAAGTCATTCTACTAATCAAAGAGTTAGTGCAGGTTATAGCACATAGACAGGCTATAAACAATTATTAACACATAAGCAACAAACTCACATAAAGCACATAAATCACTTAAGTATCAATCACATAAACAAAATGATCACATAATCAAATAGTCACTAAATCACATAATCACTTAATCATTTAATCATATTAACACATAGTTCTCTTTTCTTTTCACTTTATACAAACTTGCATGCTTGGACCACTACCCACTTTCCGAGGATACCCCGGCTGACAGCTAAACATAAGCTCTAATACAACTAAATGTCACGCCCCAACTCGACCCCTCCTACGATAAGTCAGGACGCAACGGAATTTCGGCAGCATAAAGACAGTAACATGAACATCAGGGCACTAAACCAACCCTTAAGAACAACATACATCAGACTCCATAAATTACCAACCAACTCCACAATCAAATTAACAACATACAACACAACCATTTCATACATTAAACATTCCTTCATCAACTCTTTCATTGTTACGCGCCTCCGTTCCAACATAATACATAGGCTATACATTTATTTCAAAATAGATTATAACCAACTTAGTAATCTAGTCATGATCAAAATAAAGACTACTAAATCAACATACATATGTCTTTATATTAAGATAGGTTATACAACACATTGTTTTACAACAACTAAGACAATCTCATGGCAATGACTCCTACACATAAGACTCATCCACATATGGCACATTTCCCTCTTCAAGAGGCACGTACCCATAGTCAGGCTCAGTAACACCTGTATTTATGCAATAATTGAGAGTGAGCTTTATATAAAACAAGCCCAGTGAGGATCCGATAGATCACTAACAGTATTTACTATACTCCTTGGAAATCATCCTTTGAGCAGTAAACACACAATGAACATTAATAATCATTATAAATGCAACAATAGCAATAACTATAAACACACAATAAGGATACTATACATTTGATGATGAAGCTCCATACACCAATTCAATGCTTATCAACTCCTCCAAACTCAATGACACGAACCTGAGATACCTTGACCTAGACCCACACCTCATGGCCTCTCCGCCCATGCGAGATAGGGATTAGCCATGATAACTGTGCCCGCATCCCAAGATGCCTCCCGAGGTGACACAACATTATCAAAGCCCACAACAATAGGACTCAATTCGAGAAGTCAACAACATTGGTTGCCCGACTCTTGACTCATAATAACAATTACAATAACAATTCGAGAAGTCAACAACATTGGCTGCCCGACTCTCGACTCATAATAACAATAGCAATAACAATTCGAGAAGTCAACAACATTGGCTGCCCGACTCTCTACTCATAATAACAATAACAATAACAATTCGAGAAGTCAACAACATTGGCTGCCCGATTCTCAACTCATAATAACAATAACAATAACAATCAGTTAACAATGTAACACCCTGGATTAACCCCGAGCGTGCTCCTCACGGTTTTGTAAGAACAATCAATAATCAATAATCAATTAATCCTTATTTTAACAATCAATTAAACAATATTTAACAATCAACAACTACATAATCATGAAACAATTAAGTTATATGACAAAGTAGGCCATCCAACTCAACAAACATTAAACACACAACCAAACCCTAGTCTAAGCATCAACAACTTACATTTCAATCACTCAAACACCACCCGATCATCTAAAGGCATATAACAACATTTTAAAGAAAGACAACCTAATCTTCTAATAATCATAACTTGCATTCTACTAATCCAAACAACTCCAAACCAGTTTCTATCACTCACCCACTCAATCAAAAACATTACCCCTCTTGGAAACCAACCATAATCCATCTAAATCAAGCCCAACAACCCTAAAACCCTAATGCACCTTGGCTGAAATCAAAATTTCAGCATTACAACGGCACTACTCCATATTTAACAAACTTTTAGAAATTGATGGCAATCAATTCCAACCACTACAACTCAAAATATACAACAATTGGCCAAACTATCAACTTTAAATACCCAAAAATTAAAATTTATGATACAACAGTTCAAATCTCATAAGAATACATATAATCGGTCCTTAGCATGCACTGAGCAATAATATAACTTCAAATTAACATTCTAACGATTCAAAATTCAATTATATGCAAAAACATAAAAATGACATTTTGAGATCTAGAATTTTTCTCTCACCTTTGATGTGTTTTGATTCAAGAAAGATGTAGAATGGATGCCCAACAAGCAAAATCAATCTTTGAATGAAGTGTTTTGGACTTGAATTGCAAAATCTATGAGAAAAATGCTTTGAAAAGCCTTGAAAATGCCTTATTCCTCCTCCTCCATGAACTCACGGTTTTGTGTGTGTTTTTGGGGTGTTTTTGGCTTGTTTTAATCTGTGTTGATGATATAAACTCAAAGTCAACAAAAATATTAAAAGTCAAAGTTGATTTTCTAGTCTTTTAATTAATGTTTTTAGTCTTTTAAGTAGTTTTTCTTGACTATTTTGCTTGCTCAAGTAAAAAATATTACATTTAATAGTTTAAGAATAGGTGACAACATTTCACATGCATACTCATACACCCGCTCGGGTAAAAACTCGATTTTTGCAAAAGAAGGTGAAAAGTTATATTTATTTGTTTTCAAATGTCTTTTAAATACATTTTTCAATTTTGCCATTTTATAAATATTTAAAATTAAATATAATTTCTATTTAATATATACTAGGTCAATGAAAGTCAACACAAGAATCGTTTTGAGCAAAAATCACTATTTTAGCTTAAAAACATACTTTTTCGCCTGTAAAATCTATTTAAATTCCTATTCCGTTTCAAAATCAATTTTTAGCAAACATCGGTCTATTAATAATAGAGGACTAGGTTTTCAAACTCTAAAAACACCCGTGTCAAAATTTTAGCGGACTTGCGTTTAAAATACTATTCTAAAAAATCAACGATAAAATTTCTGATGCCGATTTTGATAAAAATTTCATGAATGCACACATAGCATGTATTAGGAATATAAATTACATATTTAGCACATTCGAACCCATATAACATATAAAACAGGTCAAAGCACGCAAAACGAGGCTAAACACGCAAATCGAGGTTAAGATGAAAAGTGGGGTTTCACAGACAGATGGTCCAATTTCACAATCGTAGATTTAGGTAGAAAACGATCAGACGCTAAGCTAAGTCGATGCAAAATTTTCTTGTTATCTTTATTGTTGCTTCCCTAAAAACGGTTTTCAATCCCTATGGTTAGAATCTTTTCTTTTTTCATTTCTCCGTTGAAATGATTCCCTCGAATGCCTTTGACTTTGCTTTCCACCCCGTATACCATTGCTTGCCGTCAACCCCATCGGCCTGAAAATGGTAGTTATTATTAGCTCTGTTTTTTGCTTTGATCTTGGGACAAAGAGAGATTGTCAAATATAGAGTACAATATTGAAGTGCAGGTGTTCCCAGACTAGAGACTGATCTCGTCACTCAATAAAGTGCAATTTTATTAGAGATCCTTTTTTTGATCTCGCTTCTGAGCGCTTAGTTACTACCGATCGGTTAACCAAGCGAGACAACCACTGTAAGGCCCAATCTTCTTCTGACAAGACTAATCTGACTTGAATTTACGTAAATAAGAGAATAGGCTACGCGGCTGAAATTGCGAATTCAGCTGTGGCTGGTGGAGAATGTGAATCAATCATGAATGCGGTTCTTGCCTGCTTATTCAGAAGGGGAAGACTCGAGAGTTTGTCAGATGGAAGTGAGATGGCCAAGCCTTGGATGAATGGAATCGGCCTTTTCCTTTTTATTTTAGTACACCTACTTTCAAGCATTGGTTCCATGGATGTGACAAGAGATGGGGATAGAAGTAAAACAGGAGCTTCCGAGCCCAGTACATCTGGTTCCGACCTATTAGGGGGGACCTAAGGTTATCCTTCCCTGGAGAAGGCATTAGAGTTAGAGGCTGAGGGGGAATCAGGAGATTGAAAAGAAGAAGATGGAGGGTTGCTCATACTCGCTTTCACCTATTAGATGCAGCTACACCAAGTATCAGTGATAAGCTAACTAAAGGACTCGAAGAAAGGTTATGCAGGTAGGTGTTCATATGCAGTTGCTGGTCAGGGCCATGGGGATATAAAGAAAGATGAATAGTTCGGTTGGCCTTTGCCTGGCATTGGAACCGGAGATGGAGACAAAGATGGACTTCTCACCAGAAAGAGGTTACAACCTTACCTTCAAGAAGCGAATTCTGGGCATCAATGCACTAACGCTGTCTTGCTCGCCTTTCTTTCGTTTGACCGGAACAGACTCCCACTTGGACTGACCGATGGCATTTCTTCCTTGGCCTACCATCCAAGGGCAAAAGAACTCAATAGCACTTTCAAGAAGAAATCCACCTGAACTGACCATTCAAGTTTTCTTTATCAATAAGGCCTTACATCTTATTCATCTCTGCTTGCTCTTCCAAGTTTTCTACTCCTTCCTCCGATCACCACCAACCACAACAAGGTGAATCAGCTCCCGGAGATGCGCATTCTTGCCATACCATTCAACGAGTCCAATCAAGTTCTTCACACGGTCCAACCTTGCCATTGTGAAAAAGATCGGCTTGCTCCAGTCCTTTAGCATAAATCAGTGTTCTTTGTTCTCAACATGGCTGTAAATTCACTCATCTCCTTACAGTCGAGTGGCTTTCACTCCTCAATCTGAGGATGGAAGTAAGTCCAACCTCCTGTTCTCCTCCATGTAGGGGAAGTGAAGACTCGTATCAGCACCAGGTGAAAAAAATGTTTCACTTGGGATAAAAAACATCAATCCCATGAACAACTCGGTAGAGCCCTGTAAGAGTGAAAGCACTGTGACTCTCTTCTTGTCCAAGAGTGTCCTTGCTTCCAGTGATTTCTTGAAAGGTGCTAGCGATGATAAAATATGTACGATGAATCATGGCAATGAGATCAGCAGTTAATTGGCAGGAAAACTCCTCTAACTTTTTTTAGACACTAGAGCGCTTGAACGTCTTTATTTTACTTTTGCGGGATTATATTCTTAGATAATGTTCTTGCTACACTTGACACTTCCTTTATTGCTTTATGTGAGGAATTAAGGGCTATGAAAGTCTTTGTATCATATTCTCCCAATATAAAGCGGTTGTTGCCTCTTTATTTCTTCTTTCATACAATCAGACAGTCTTTCCTTTTTGACAGCGATGGTACTGATTGAACTCGGGCTTTGGTCTTTGTGATAACCCAAACCCGGTATGCATTTAATAGCATTTAACTGCATTTAATTAAGTGTTTAATTAGTTAATCATCCATTTTGCACTAATTTGATATTTCTTTGAAAAACATTCAATAATTCTTATATTGATTAATTAAAAGATTATCACCTATTTTTATTATATATAGAAATTGGATTTACTTTCTTGTATTTAATTAAGTGTCATCTTAAATGTTAGTAATTAATTGCATTTGATTACATGTTTATATTTACTTGTTCATTCATATCTTAGCATTAATTTCATAACTCTTTAAAATATTCTAGAAATAGTTAAATTAATTATTTTTAAATGAGTATTGATTATTTTGATTGTTTTGATTATTTTAGTAATCGGTTTTAATTGTCTTGCATTAAATTACTCGGTTTTCAATTAAATGAGAAAAATAACTCCGAGCCGGAGTGAATTTTAAACTATTCTACTATTCTACTTTTCAAAAATTATAGTTTCATATTACTACACATCATTTGATTAGCGATCGTTTATTGACCGTTCGATCGTAGCATTTCGAAAATGAGAGTTAGAGAAATATTCATCGGACTTAGTGAAAAATGTTTTTAGCTTAATTTAACTAGTTTTAGTTGTTTTTCATTTAATTGCATTGTTTTAACTTGAAATAGATTAAATGCCATCGAAATGAGCTTGTTGACCATATTTTCACTTAAGCTTGATCTTGCAAAATGACCAAAATGCCCTTTGTCATCTTTTATAAATAAAACAAGGCAAAAAAATCAAAACAAAACAAATCTAAAAATGCCCATTTTGTCCCTTGCTTGGCCGAATGCATTCAAGAGAGAAAAAAATAATTTTTCTTCAATTTTCTTCTACAATCATGCTTGGAATTGCTTATGGGTCGTGGCCCGGGTCCTTGCGGGTCTTGGTCTTCAATCTCTGTGAGGGTTTTCATGCTTTTGTGCATTTTAAATGAAATTTGAATTTTGTTTCAATTTCTTAGATTTGTTATATATTGTGTTTAAATGCCTTTTGTTGCTTGAATTAGGTTCTATAATGATCGTAGAGCATTGTTTGACAGTTATTTAGAGATTTTTATGGCTGAAATTGCGTATTTAAAATTGGGGAAGAATAATGAATAGTGATTTTGAATAGTAAAACCCTAGAATTTTGGATTTTGATCCGAATTGCAATTGCTTGATTTGGATAGGTGTCATTAGTGATAGAAAGATAAAATGTGAAATAAAAATGGACCAGCCTTTGTTAAAATTGGAAATTAGACAATGAAACGAAAAGGGGTCGTTTGACCATGTGTTGACCGTGCTCGAATTGAGTTAGGGGTTTTGCTATTGAGGGCATGGAAGTACTTTTGGCGCTAACGTGGCATTGATTGAGTGACCGGTTAACATAGCTGTAGTTCAAACGCAATAGGTAGACTTTCGGGCTTCGGTTGGGAAAATAAAGTTCAGTGATATAGAAACGTGCCTTGTAATGCCTAAGTGAATGTGGTGAAATCGGTTTCCTAATCCCATAGCTCGTTGCATCATAATTGCCTTTGGGAGTTAGAGATTGAATAGTGATATTTGTCATTTTCGTGTTTGAACTGTTGTTACTTGTTTAATTGGTGTTCTTGTGGCTATTAATGATAGTTATGCTTGAAAAGTTAATTGAATGCTAATGTTGATTGTAATTGCTTGATATCTCGTTTATTACAACTAATCTGCACTTTCGTGCTATTGTTCGTTTATTGCTTGTGTCTCGTATTGCATTGCATTAGTGTCAGGCGCGTGAGTGATAGGCCTCTCTGGGCAGTCTCGGGCTGCCAGGGTTGGTTTGCTCTAGTACCGTGTCCAATTCCCTTTCTTGCTTGGGTTGCCTCCCAGGGAGATTTGGGTCGTAGAATTGATTGGATACTTCCGGGGTATTCCAAACTGAAGTTATAAAGTGGTTGCGCGCTTATTGTCATCGTTGTCAATATCAAGCTCGAGATTGATGTATTGCTCGTGAAATGGTACATTGCTCGTATGAGTGAACCATGACCTTCCAAGTGTGGTATAACTTTGATTGGTTATGTTAATGCTTTTATTAATTGCTTATTGTATTGATTGTTTATATTGATTGCTTACTTGTCAGTTATATTGCTTAACTGCCTTATTTCATTGCACGACTTTCTTTCTCTCCACCTCGATATCTGTCTCGCCTTCACTGAGTATACGTGTTGAGTATACTCACTCCTCACCACCATATTTCAGGAAATGCCATGTTAGCTGGAAAGTTTGTGATTACGTGAAAGATCATGCTTGAAGAGTTGACTTGCGTGTTATGTGGCTGAGTTGTAGAAAGAAGCAAAGATGCATGTTTTTATGTATTGTATGTATTTAGTGTTAAAAGTTTTTTAATTAACTTAACTAGGTTTATTAGAATGGTATGATAGTCTATTTTATGCAATAGGTTAGTATGGTTTAATTGCCAAGCATGAATGTACTTTTAAAAGATGAGAAGAGATAGGTTAGCTTGTAAACTGGAAATGTATATTTTCTTGTGTTTAATTGTTGAGAACCAAGGCTCGGATGGCTTTGAGGTGTTTGTATGGTTGGACACGGTGCTGGTCCACTTATATGCTATTACAAGTTTTACATGTTGCCTAGAAACAGGGGAGACTCCGTTCGTCTTTCCCTAAAAATTTTGCCCGGGTTTGGAATTTGGTTGTGATTAGATTGATTGATAGAACTCACAGTCTCGAGAGGGATCGGGGTGTTACAGGTGGTATCAGAGCTTGTTTAGCTCATAAGCCGGGACAGGGTCCTCGGTCTAGTAGGTAGTGATCCTTGAATGTGTGCCTGTTAAGTGTGTCTTGAAAGTGTATGCTTGTATGTGAGATTGTGTGTCTTGACTTGAATGTATGCACCTATGTGATATAGTTATGTGTTATGTGTTAAATATTTCTCAAGTAAAGTGAAGTGTCTAGTTGTGCATTGAATTGACCTATCGAATTGGCATCGTGAATCGTATTGATCTCGTGAATTTTTATTTGCTTGAAGTATTGCTTGTAATATGTGTCTTGGAATGTCTTGAATTGGTTATATCGTGATTTGAATTGATTATGTTTTGCTTGACTTGATTGTCGTGCTTGAGTGACTTTGTTGAATAAATTGTTTTATAAACTGTTTTACAAACATGCTTGCATAATAGATTCAGGCATATATGTATAAATGTGATATCTTGGCATTCATACATGTCCTATTGAAATGGTAAGAAAGACTTCTTCCTTCCCTAAAGAGAAGTGGTTAGTAGCAGGCCCTCCAAGTTATATGGATTGACGGGAATGAGCAGTATTTGACTAGCCTTTATTTGGGAGTTGGTGTTTGTCTTTGGAGCTCGCTTATTGGCATACTTCTAAGACTCCTCTTTGTGGTTGGCAATCATAAAAAGATAACTTTCTTTGGGGTTTCTGTATGATGGCTCTTGGTAGCATTCTTTTCGTATTCTCTTATTGGGTTTTCTTATTGGCAAGGTTGTATGAAGTTCTCAGTTGGCAAACAGTGCAGGGGCCTCGGGGTTTGGTTTTGTATATTGTGCACCAGCTTGGTATTTTCCCTCAGCATTTGATAGCAATACTCGGGATCTAATTGGTTATCCTATGGGGTTATTATTTGGAAGACTTCTCTGGAACTTTTGAAGTATATTTGATTGGGTTTTCTTAGTACTTTCCTCAGCACTCTTAATAGGGAATTATTCTATGAAATTCATGACCAGTGGGGTACTTCTTTTGACCTCTGGATGGAACCTTTATTTGAGCCATTAGTTGGGTCCTGCTTGGGTATTCACGAGCGATAATAGTTGAACTTCTACTAGAGAATCGTATGTGGGGTATTCATTCGGTATTCTTCTTATCATTAATATGTGATGTTAATTTTATCTACAATATCTTTGCTTCAGTCTTTAGCTTGTATTTTCTCGGCATTCTTGGTTGGGATTTCTATTCGGGTTTTCCTACGAGCATCCTTATTCACTATCTTGCTTAGCAACCGATGAAGATTAGTCAGAGTTGGATTTTAGATTATGCTGAGTTCTATTGGAAGAAGAATTGCAAGGACGTAATTGTTTTAAGGGGGGAAGGATGTGATAACCCGAACTCGGCATGCATTTAATAGCATTTAACTGCATTTAATTAAGTGTTTAATTAGTTAATCATCCATTTTGCACTAATTTGATATTTCTTTTAAAAGCATTCAATAATTTTTATATTGATTAATTAAAAGATTATCACCTATTTTTATTATATATAGAAATTGGATTTACTTTCTTGTATTTAATTTAGTGTCATCTTAAATGTTAGTAATTAATTGCATTTGATTACATGTTTATATTTACTTGTTCATTCATGTCTTAGCATTAATTCCATAACTCTTTAAAATATTCTAGAAATAGTTAAATTAATTATTTTTAAATGAGTATTGATTATTTTGATTGTTTTGATTATTTTAGTAATCGGTTTTAATTGTCTTGCATTAAATTACTCGGTTTTCAATTAAATGAAAAAAATAACATCGAGCCAGAGTGAGTTTTAAACTATTATACTATTCTACTTTTCAAAAATTATAGTTTCATATTATTGCACATCATTTGATTAGCGATCGTTTATTGACCGTTCGATCTTAGCATTTCGAAAATGAGAGTTAGAGAAATATTCCTCGGACTTAGTGAAAAATATTTTTAGCTTAATTTAACTAGTTTTAGTTGTTTTTCATTTAATTGCATTGTTTTAACTTGAAATAGACTAAATGCAATCGAAATGAGCTGATTGACCATATTTTCACTTAAGCTTGATCTTGCAAAATGACCAAAATGCCCTTTGTCATCTTTTATAAATAAAACAAGGCAAAAAAATCAAAACAAAACAAATCTAAAAATGCCCATTTTGTCCCTTGCTTGGCCGAATGCATTCAAGAGAGAAAACAAATAATTTTTCTTCAATTTTCTTCTGCAATCATGCGTGGAATTGCTCGGGGGTCGTGGCTCGGGTCCTTGCGAGTCTTGGTCTTCAATCTCTGTGAGGGTTTTCATGCTTTTGTGCATTTTAAATGAAATTTGAATTTTGTTTCAATTTCTTAGATTTGTTATATATTGTGTTTAAATGCCTTTTGTTGCTTGAATTATGTTCTATAATGATCGTAGAGCATTGTTTGATAGTTATTTAGAGATTTTTACGGTTGAAATTGCGTATTTGAAATTGGGGAAGAATAATGAATAGTGATTTTGAATAGTAAAACCCTAGAATTTCGGATTTTGATCCGAATTGCGATTGCTTGATTTGGATAGGTGCCATTAGTGATAGAAAGATAAAATGTGCAATAAAAACGGACCGGCCTTTGTTAAAATTAGAAATTAGACAATGAAAAAAAAGGGATCGTTTGACCAAGTGTTGACCATGCTCGAATTGAGTTGCGGTTTTGCTATTGAGGGCATGGAAGCACTTTTGGCGCTTTAGTGGCGTTGATTGAGTGACCGGTTAACATAGCTATAGTTCAAACGCAGTAAATGGACTTTCGGGCTTCGGTTGGGAAAATGAAGTTTAGTGATATAGAAACGTGCCTTGTAGTGCCTAAGTGAATGTGGTGAAATCGGTTTCCTAATCCCGTAGCTCGTTTGCTCGTAATTGCCTTTGGGAGTTAGAGATTGAATAGTGATATTTGTCGTTTTCGTGTTTGAACTGCTGTTACTTGTTTAATTGGTGGTCTTATGGCTATTAATGATAGTTATGCTTGAAAAGTTAATTGAATGCTAATGTTGATTGTAAATGCTTTATATCTCGTTTATCGCCACTAATCTGCACTTTCGTGCTATTGTTCGTTTATTGCTTGTATATCATATTGCATTGCATTAGTGTCAGGCGCGTGAGTGATGGGCCTCTCTGGGCAGTCTCGGGCTGCCAGGGTTGGTTTGCTCTAGCTCCGTGTCCAATTCCCTTTCTTGCTTGGGTTGCCTCCCAGGAGATTTGGGTCGTAGAATTGATTGGATACTTCCGGGGTATTCCAAACTGAAGTTATAAGGTGGTTGCACACTTATTGTCATCGTTGTCAATATCAAGCTCGAGATTGATGTATTGCCCGTGAAATGGTACATTGCTCGTATGAGTGAACCGTGACCTTCAAAGTGTGGTATAGCTTTGATTGGTTGTATTAATTCTTTTATTAATTGCTTATTGTATTGATTGTTTATATTGATTGCTTACTTGTCAGTTATATTGCTTAACTGCCTTATTTGCATTGCACGACTTTCTTTCTCTCCACCTCGATATCTGTCTCGCCTTCACTGAGTATACGTGTTGAGTATACTCATTCCTCACCACCACATTTCAGGAAATGCCAATTTAGCTGGAAAGTTCGTAGTTATGTGAAAGATCATGCTTGAAGAGTTGACTTACGTGTTTTGTGGCTGAGTTGTAGAAAGATGCAAAGATGTATGTTTTTATGTATTGTATGTATTTAGTGTTAAAAGTTTTTTAATTAACTTAACTAGGTTTATTAGAATTGTATGATAGTCTATTTTATGCAATAGGTTAGTATAGTTTAATTGCCAAGCATGAATGTACTTGTAAAAGATGAGAAGATATAGGTTAGCTTGTAAACTGGAAATGTATATTTTCTTGTGTTTAATTGTTGAGAACCAAGGCTCGGATGGCTTTGAGGTGTTTGTATGGTTGGACACGGTGCTGGTCCACTTATATGCTATTACAGGTTTTACATTTTGCCTAGAAACAGGGGAGACTCTGTCCGTCTTTCCCTAAAAATTTTGCCCAGGTTTGGAATTGGGTTGTGATTAGATTGATTGATAGAACTCACAGTCTCGAGAGGGATCGGGGTGTTACAGTCTCTGCTTTCCTATATTCAATCCAAGTATCTGAATCCGAAGTCAGTATTGGAGCTGGTAGGGGCGGGCATAGCAACGGATTGTGGTGACTTGGGCTCTAAGGGAATTGCCAAGCAGGGTTTCAGAGCGATAGTCCATTTCGTTTCGTAGGCGATCCATCTCTGGATCTTCTGAGATTTGTTTTTCTAACAAGATAGTTCTCATCTATTTCATTCCATAATCTGTTTCTGCAATTTCTCTGAGAGAGCCTTAAGGTGAGTGATGTAACGCCCCAATCCCCCACGGGACCGAGACTTCTATCGATCTCTCTAATCTCAACTCGATCCCAAACCCGGTCACAATTTTCAGGAAAAATGGACAGAATCTCTTATGTACCGAGGACATTCGGAGATTTGTAAACATGCATAATTCAAGCATTCTAACATTCAACAACATAAAACCAATCTTTCAGGCTACCACCAACATGCATTTGTCCCTTCCACCGATTCAATAGCAATCAACAATTCCAAACAACTCCACTTCCTGTTATATACACTCCTATTCAACAAACTTGGTTGTAATCAAAATGTCATGCATACTATACAGGTACCAATGCCACTAAACAATTAACATATTAGCATGCTATACATTTTAGTCACGAGCTTACAATACTTGACAACCTTGCTACATAAAGACATACTAGACTACATGGTCTCGAAATATATACACGAATGGCTTCAAGAATCTCAATTACAACGAGTAATCAAATAGACACGGGGGAATCTATATATAATATGCACAAGCACCACGCGATGGCAATTCACGGCCCTTCTCGGGAGATGCGCCTGAAGTCCCTACAAAATGTTAAAGGGAGGGCTGAGCATACATAACACGTATGCCCAGTGAGGGATAGTCCAAGAAAGGGTTGTGCAATGCAAATAATAGACAACAAATAGGTCAAGGCCAATTAACAGTATCTCGACACATAAGCCACGTAGATGCAATTAATATAGCACGCAGTAACAAATAACTATAACACACATTGAGAGGTTTTGAGACAAAAAAAAATAAATGATTCATTCAAGACGATATACAAGCCATTTAACACTTTCAATTTGATATAATGCTTTCGATTCAATAACGATATACGATGTTCAATAAACGATAAGCCGACAAATCCCCCTTATCTTTCCAATGGGCGTACTCTGGATGTACCCCGATCTTATGACCCAACTCTCTAAGGGTAGCTGTCACGCCCCAACTCGACCCCACCTACAATCAGTCAGGAGGGAACGGAATTTCGGCAGTATAACGACAGTAATTAAGACACCGAGGCTCTAAACCAACCTCTCAGAACATCATACAATCAAACTCCTCAACCAAACATCAATCAATTCCTCAATAACATTAACAACATACAACATAACCATATTATACAACAATCATTCTTAGACGATCCATTCATAGTTATACGCCTCCATTCCAACATAATACGTTAACTTTAACATACATATCAAAATAGATTATAAACCAACTTAGTAATCTAAACAAGGTCAAAAGAAAGACTACTAAGTTAGCTTCATTTAGATCATCATCTTTTACATTATGAACAACAAAGCATATAAAAGTCTACTAAGTTAATATACAAGATAGTAAAACAATACAACATCAAGGATAAGACTCCGGAACATAAGACTCATCCACATAAGGCACATTTTCCTCTTCAGGAGGCACGTACCCGTAGTCCTGCTCTACAACACCTGTAAGCATGCAATAATAGAGAGTGAGCTTATATAAAATAAGCCTAGTAAGGATCCGATAGATCTCTAACAGTATTCACTATACTCATTGGAAATAATCATTTGAGCAAGTAAACACACAATAACATCAGTAATACTATAATGACCATTCAATAAAGGATACACTAGTTGGTATAGCTCCAAACGCCATCACGATCATAACAGCCTTCTTGTGACTCCCATAAACTCACGCACTCGAGGTACCCCAATCACCTCACCCTCCATGACACCTCCGTCATGCGAGCTGGAGGTAGTCTCTGGTAGTCATGCCGTTATTAACCCGACAATCCGATGCTGCCCGATAGGTAGCACACACATACCAAAGACTCAGCAATAATAATAAACATCAATCATTCACAAGAGGACAGTCTAGCAGAACTGCCTATCTCCCGGTTCATCACTCATCAATCAATAATCATCAATAATCATATTATCATCATAATAACATCAATAATCAATTTAACAACAAATAACTAAGTTTGATGACAAAGTAGGCCATCCAATCGAACATGCATTAAACACACAATCAAACCCTAGTTTACCCATCATCATCTCACAATTCAATCACTCAAACCACACCCAATCAACTAAAGGCATAATTTAACATTTTAAAGAAAGACAACCTAAACTTCAAATAATCATAACCTACATTCTACTAGTCCAAACAACTCCAAATCAGTTTCTATCACTCATCCAAGCAATCAACTACATTAGCCCCCTCGGAAACCAACCAAAATACATCCAAATCATGCCCAACAACCCTAAAACCCTAATGCGTCATGGCCGAAATTTTTGGGCTTTCACACGGACATCACAATAGAAAATTTGGCATTACAACAGCGCTACCACATATTTATCAAACTTTTAGAAATCGACGGCAATCAATTTCAACCCATACAACTCAAGATAATCAAGAAATGGCAAATAACTCAACTTTAAATACCCGAAAATAAATAATTATGCTACAACGGTTCAAATCTCGCAAGAATACATATAAACGATCCTAGGCATGCACTGAGCAATAATCTAAGATCAGATTAACATTTTAACGATTCAATAATCAATTCTACGCAAAAACATAAAAGATGAGTTTTGAGATCTGGAATTTTTCTCTCACCTTTGATGCGATAAAAGCCTAGATATGCGTGCAATGCGTGCCCAACAAGTGGAATCCAACTCGGCACAAACTTCTACGAATAAAAACTAGGGTTTTCTATGAAAATTTGCTTTGAAAACCTTGAAATTTCTTTCCCTTTTTTCCTCTCCTTCCTCACGGCAATGTGTGTGCAAATGCGTGTGTTTTTGTGCTTTGGTGATATATGCATAAAGGTCAACATTTTAAATGAAAGTCAAAGTTGAAACTTTAGTATTTTTAGTGTTTTCTTGACTTTAAATTCATTTTCTTGATCGCCAATGTTCAAAACAATTATTCAACACCCAAGATAGCTCAAGTAGGTTATTTTAGGTGACAAGAAGTTTTACAATCAAACAATTTCACCCGAGTCGGCTTAAAACTGGATTTTCAGAAAAGTTGGTATAAAAACCCTAATAAATTCCTAAGCCGATTTTAAAACCGTTTTAATCAAACACAGGTCTATTAAAGTCCGAGGACTAGGTCTAGAAGGGTTAAAAAGACCAATTTCAAAATTTTAGCGGACGTGTTTCGAAAATACTATTTACTAAAAGTCGACGATAAAATTTTTGACTCCGTTTTTTATAAAAATTTCATGAATGCACATTTAGCATGTTCTAGGAGTATTAATATCAAAAATACCACATTCTAAGTCATATAGCATATAGAAAGGTCAATTCACGCAAAACGAGAATAAACACGGAAAATGAGATATAACAGAAAAATAGGGTTTCACAGTAGCATTGTCCCAAGCGAGAAAGCGGACTCCGAGGGTAGCAATGTTCCAAGCGAGAGAGGGAATAGAAAATGGTGCAAGTACTTACCCAATACCAGCAAGCCTGTTGCTGCCCGGCAAGGCCCATCGCAACCGCTCCTGACCATGGTTGCAACCAACGAGACGATACAAGACTTGACACGACATAACACACCACGACACGACACGACACACATGTCATGACACTTATCAAATATGACCAACATACATTACAATCAATGCACAATCGAGTACACAAACAATACAATTAAGGTAAAACATTAAGTTAGTCAAAATACCAAGAATGATGCAACCCTTACCTTTACCGAGCTCCAAGATACGAGAAACAGCTGAATGGATCAACCCTATCATGCAATAGAATATATTTATCACGAGGATTCACATAGTTAACATTTATAACTGATATAACCAAGTTCACATCATATAAGCATTTACCAATTTTTGGTCTATATATCATTAAACTAAGCAATATAGCCATGAAATACAATGACAATCAATATAGGAAGCATATGGTGCGACATTTCAAGCTAACACAAGTCTAATTCTCAATTTCAACTATTATGCTTAAAGTCAATAGAAATTATGCGCCTATGAACTCATATGATAACCAAACTCAAAACCGACTTCACACCCCCATTCAAGGACATTTTATGACACACTTAAAAGCTACGAAACCCCAGTTCCACCCACGTTTACCAAAAAACTCCGATTTCCCCCTTACGGTTTTGCAAAGGAGCTATATCACCCAAAATCCCAACTGACGCCATAAATGAACAGAAAGTGCCTCCATGACCTACTAAGACAAAGCCCTAAATAAAAATGAGAAAACAGACAACTCCGTTTTTTGGTCCTAACTTAAATTAGGTCCGTTTTCATGATTTTCTCAAAGAGCTCCTCAATTTTATTCCACATTATGTCAATCTAACATGCCAAGGACCTACACGAGTGAGGAATTCAAAATCCGAGACAAAAATATTTTCTAGGTCATTTTCATGGCTAAAGTACTATTCAATTATCTTCCCCAAGTGCCATTTTCATTTTCAAGCATTCAACAAGCATTTTAAACCATCAAATATATTCTATAAAGTCATTAGAGCATATAAGAAGCAACGGAACAAGCATTAAACCACTACAATATTAGAGCACACAAATAATAGCACAAACTTTAATTGAATTTCATACAAGAATGGAATACACCCTCACCACTTTTGAAGATCAAAGAATGGTCTTAAGGTCCTAAGGATTAAGCACAACCAATTTGGGAAGCAATGGAAGCAAGAATGAAGCAAGGAGCAATTTTTTTTTTTGGAGAAGTTACTATTCCCGTAACTCTTTTTTGGCCATTTTTTGACCTTTTTTTTTGTTTCTTGGCTTATAATGTTCTCATGAGATGGTCAAATGGTGGGTCAAGCAATTAGGGCATTTTAGTAAGGGTAAATGGGTCACTTGGGTGATTAAATTTCAGCAAAACAAAATGCAAAAAATCTGAAAAATCTGGAAAAAATCCAGCTAGTACTATTCATCAGACATTTTGCAAATTTTTTTGCTGTTGATCCTGATATGCAATGCATGCACGGTCAGGGGCTATTGTCCCCTAAAAATATGTAGAATTTTATAAAAATATAAAATACATGAAAAGAAACAGTTGAATTTATGAAAATATGAAAAAACTGAAGTAATTAGCGAAGTTACATTTAAGTTAACAATTTAATGAATGCAATTAATAAAGTGTTGGGTTCAGGGTGTCACATCCTCCCCTCCTTACAAAAATTGTGTCCTCACAATTTCTTGAGCTGAAATGACTTCCAAGAACTGCAATAATTTCTGTCGGACTTGAAGTCAAGAAGTGTAATGTCGAAGGAGACTAAGAGGAGCGAACGTCACTGAAGGAAGCCCGAGTAGGGTAGCTAAATAAAGGCTCCTATGAAAATACCCGATAGGAGTCTAGTAAGAATGTCACACGAGGAGGCCATTCACTAATGCTGAGAGAGCACCAAAAGAAATCTCATTAAGAAGAGTATGCAGCTAATATTCAAAACGCCCGAATAATATCAATAAATTCCCAAGAAGGAAGTCCCGTGAATCCCAACTCTAACTGCCAAATAAAGGCTCAAGATTGCCAAATAAAGACCTAATTAGAAGTCCAGCTTGGGACTCCGAGAAAATACCACCAATAAATCTGATTAAGGATGCCAAATAAATGCTCTGAATAAGTATACAAATCCAGAAGTCCGAATAAGAATTTCTCTAATTATGAATCACCATATAAGAATCCCCAATATGCTCGTTATACCAGTAGTCCAGAGGAAATCCGAAATAATCTCTAGGCAAGAATACCAGACAAAAATACCGAAGAAAATACACAATAAGAATATAAAGGTGGTACCATAGGTAAAATCCCGAACAAGAAATCCAAGTGGGAATGTGCGCAAGGAATACTGACCAATACTCATAAACATGAATTCTTTCGAATAAGAGTATCAAATAAGACCTCCATATATGACGCCAACTAGAAGATCTATTTGAGATTCCCAAATAGGAGTTCTAGCCAAGAAGTACCATTTAAGAAGTGCCAAGAGAGTCAAGATTTAACCTCAGCGCATCAAATCGCTTCACTAATCCTAATAGGCGGTTCAACCATTATTCTCTCACCAGTCAGTATCAATGGCCATCTCTTTCAGGGGAGAATGCTTACTTACCGATTTAAGGGGACAATGTATGAATGCCAAGATATCACCTAATGTAATTGATGTAATGTTCATATATCAGGATATTATGACATATATCACACAAGCTATTATATAACCAGAAGTTTTATAACACAAAGTTAATCTATAAGATTGTTCAAATACGAGTCCCACGCAATGAATACAATTCACAACACAACTATGCTGAGACACTCAAGTATACAGGTTACAATCAATATTCCGAGCAAGTAGTGATTCAAGGATCAATTCGATTCATGATTAGCTATATCACTACACTTGACAAGTATTTAACACATAGTACACATCCCTATCATATAGATCACATATTAAGTTCAGGACACAAGGTTGCACAAAAGACACTCACATTCTCAAGGCACACCAAGCATACACCTAATCAAGCACATTTCACAAGCACGCACTTGAGGTTCACTATCCAGTAGTCCGAGGACCCTATCCCGGCTGAGAGCATCTAAGCTCTAATACCACTTGTACCACCCGATCCCGCACGGGACCAAGACTTCTATCGATCTCTCTAATCTCAACCCAATCCCAAACCCGGTCACAATTTTTAGGAAAATGGACATAATCTCCTCTGTATCGGGGATATTCGGAGATCTATAAACATGCATAATTCAAGCATTCTAACATTCAACAATATAAAGCCAATCTTTCAGGCTACCACCAACATACATTCGTCCCTTCAACCGATTCAATAGCAATCAACAATTCCAAACAACTCCACTTCCTGTTATATACACTCCTATTCAACAAACTTGGTTATAATCAAAATGTCATGCATACTATATAGGTATCGATGCCACTAAACAATTAACATATTAGAATGCTATACATTTTTGTCACGAGCTTACAATACTTGACAACCTTGCTACATAAAGACATACTAGACTACACGGTCTCGAAATATATACAAGAATGGCTTCAAGAGTCTCAATTACAATGAGTAATCAAATAGACACGGGGGAGTCTATATACAATATGTACAAGCACCACGCGATGGAAATTCACGGCCCTTCTTGGGAGATGTGCCTGAAGTCCTTACAAAATGTTAAAGCGAGGGCTAAGCATACATAACACGTATGCCCAGTGAGGGATAGTCCAAGAAAGGGTCGTGCAATGCAAATAATAGACAACAAATAGGTCAAGGCCAATTAATAGTATCTCGACTTATAAGCCACGTAGATGCAATTAATATAGCACACAGTAATGAATAACTATAATACACATTGAGAGGTTTCGAGACTAAAAAAATAAATGATTCATTCAAGACAATATACAAGCCATATAACACTTTCAATTCGATATAACGCTTTTGAATCAATAACGATATATGATGTTTGATAAACGATTAGCTGGCGAATCTCCCTTATCTCTCCAATAGGCGTACTCTGGATGTACCCTGATCCTACGACCCAACTCTCCAATGGTAGCATTGTCCCAAGCAAGAAAGCAGACTCCGAGGGTAGCAATGTTCCAAGCGAGAGAGGGAATAGGAAACAGTGTTAGAGTATACCCAATATCGGCAAGCCCGTTGTTGCCCTGCAAGGCCCGTTGCTACCCTGCAAGGCCCATCGCAACCGCTCCTGACCATGGTTGCAACCAATGAGATGATATAAGGCTTGACATGACACAACACAACACGACACGGCACGACACACATGTCACGAGACTTGTCAAATATGACCAACATACATTACAATCAATGCACAATCGAGTACACAAACAATACATTTAAGGTAAAACATTAAGTCAGTTAAAATACCAAGAATGATGGAACCCTCACCTTTACCGAGCTCCAAGATACGAGAAGCAGCTGAATGGATCAACCCTATCATGCAATAGAATATATATTTATCACGAGGATTCACATAGTTAACATTTATAACCGATATAACCAAGTTCACATCATATAAGCATTTAACAATGTTCGGTCTATATATCATTCGACTAAGAAATATACCGATGAAATACAATGACAATCAATATAGGAAGCATATGGTGCGACATTTCAAGCTAACACAAGGCTAATTCTCAATTTCAATTGTTATGCTTAAAGTCAATAGAAATTATGCGCCTATGAACTCATATGATAACCAAACTCGAAACCGACTTCACACCTCATTCCTGGACATTTTATGACCCACTTAAAAAGCTACAAAACCCCAGTTCTGCCCACGTTTACCCCAAACTCCCGATTTTCCCCTTACGATTTTACAAAGGAGCTATATCACCCGAAATCCTAACCGACGCCATAAATGCACAAAAAGTGCCTCCATTACCTACGAAGACAAAGCCATAAATAAAAATGAAGTAATAGACAACTCCTTTTTTTGGCGCCAACTTAAATTAGGTCCGTTTTCATGATTTTCTCAAAGAGCACCTCAATTTTATTCCACTTTATGTCAATATAACATGCCAAGGACCTACACGAGTGAGAAATTTGAAATCGGAGACAAAAATATTTTCTAGGCCATTTTCATGGAAAAATTACTATTCAATCATCTTGCCCAATTGCCATTTTCATTTCCAAGAATTCAACAAGCATTTTAAACCATCAAATATATTCTATAAAGTCATTAGAGCATATAAGAAGCAATGGAACAAGCATTAAACCACTATAATATTAAATCACAAAAATAATAGCACAAACTTTAATTGAATTTCATACAAGAATGGAATGCACCCTCACCTCTTTTGAAGATCAAACAATGGTCTTAAGGTCCTAAGGATGAAGCACAACCAATTTGGGAAGCAATGGAACCAAGAATGAAGCAAGGAGCATTTTTTTTTTTTTTTTGTGGAGAAGTTACTATTCCCGTAACTCTTTTTTGGCCATTTTTTTTACCCTTTTTTTTGTTTCTTGGCTTATAATGTTATCATGAGATGGTCAAATGGTGGGTCAAGCAATTAGGGCAATTTAGTAAGGGTAAATGGGCCACTTGGGTGATTAAATTTCAGCAAAACAAAATGCCAAAAATCTAAAAATCTGGAAAAAATCCCATTGGTACTATTCATCAGACATTTTGCAAATTTTTTACTGTTGATCCTGATATGCAATGCACGCACGGTCAGGGGCTATATTTCCCTAAAAAATGTAGTATTTTATAAAGATATAAAATACATGAAAAGAAATAGTTGAATTTATGAAAATGTGAAAAAAATGAAGTAATTAACTAAGTTACATTTAAGTTAACCATTTAATGAATGCAATTAATGAAGTGTTGGGTTCAGGGTGTCACTAGTGATCCTATGTAGAGTGATATTAGCAAAGCAAGTTATTTACTTGCCTATATCCTTCTATCCCCTCTGCAACTCCTGGACTGTCCGTGTAATTTCTAAACCGATGTGAGTTTGATGCTTTGGGTTTAAGAAGTGAGCTCACTTATTCTGACGAAGAGAAGTTCAACTGATGGTTTGTACCTCAAAGTAAATATAGGCCGCCTATCGTATCGGGATGTAATCTGGTGAGATTACTTTAGTATCTGAACTGCGTTAGCTGATCCATTGGTAGAACCCCCTTTCTACTTTTGGTTAAAATCTACCGATAGATTTTGTCACCATAGGAAACAGTTGGAATTACTCTCCTTCCCATGCACCTCTACTACTACGTAGTTTGAACTCATTTCTATGAGCTTTTGGTTGGCATAGATGGAACTCAGTATTTTCTACTAATCATGACAAAGATAGGAAAAAAGAATGCCCATAGCCTAGTTGCGACCTGAGGTATACTCCCTTTAAGCTTTATAGAATCTAGGTACAGTGGAAGACTAATTAAAGTACGGTAGCAAGTCAAATCAATCTCCTCCAACATAAGGCTATGATCTGGCCAAAATCAAATCATTATATTTTTCTTGTTATATAGAGTCTAACATCATAAAGATAATATAAGAAATCGTCTCATCGCTTTGAGCCTAGCGCACTCTTTCCCATCTAGTAGCCTAGCCCTTACGATAGGAGCAGTTACGCCTTTTTCTAATCCCGGATAAGCAGCTAAGATCCTTTCAATAGCGCAACAGATATTGCTAACATTAGAGACTCTACTTAGTGAGTTGCCTACCCTCGCTGGTGGACTAGTTTAGTTAGAGAATAGGACCATAGAGCTCAAATCAATTGAATACCATTCATGACCTGACCTAGAGCCACTAGGATCAGTTGGTAAGTCTCATCCCGTGCTTGGACTTGGGCACAAAATAATAGCTATTCCTTGCATCGTTAAGAGTTAAGGATGACTTCTAGGCTTTCAGGGAAGGGAATGTCATTCTTATGTATTCTATATCAATAACAGTGTAAAAGGAGATCCCCGGGTAGAAAAAGAGAGAAGTTATTTCATCAACGTGCCAAGCTAAAAGGCAGAATCCAGTAACTTTAATTACCATATACAAAGATACGACTTCTTTCTTTCCTTAAAAAACAAGTTCGTTAGACTCTGGTTCGTAGCATACTTGGATTGAAAGGTCATGATAAGAGTTTCCGAGTGAGTCAAAGGTCAATTGAGAAATGCAGGGATGAACTTTCTCACTCGTAATTTCTCAGAAACAATCATATTAGCATTAGATCGATCCTACCTTTCGAACGAAGGAAAGAAAGGGCATTTGAACTTCGATTGGGAAAACCGTATTACGCAAGTACCTGTAATCTGAAAACCCCCTAGTTCTCCACCTAGGACTGACGGGCAAGCTAGCCCTTTTTTCTTTACCTACTGTATACGCTATCAAAGGCACCCTGGGCATCTCTCATCTTCTTGATCCTCAGAAAGTAAATTGAGTGATTTCCACTCTCTCGTTATCACTATCACTCGATTCTTTTATTCCCTCAACCACTTTAAATAAATTAAATAAAGAGCAACTCTGCCTAAAGAGTTAGCATCTTTGGTTGGTCCTACGCTCCTCTCCTACTTCACTACTCCGTACCCCAATCCCTTTATGTCCTAATGGTATTGCTTGAGTCTGTTGGAGTCTCTTTCTCTTCCTTTCCGACCAACTACTACCTGGTTCTATCAAACCAGACACTTTCACTTTACATTAGGCATATAGGACGTCTGCCACCTTTGAGTACTTCTGTCGGGTCATTGTTCCAAGGCCAGAGTCGGGTAACTATCTATCCTACTTATTTACTTTACCAGGCCTTTTCTCATTCCATTCAATAGAATTGAAAGCCAAATGCATTGACTGTGAGGGAAAGGAAAAACTACCCAATTCTCTTACAAGGCGCGCTATCACAATAGGCAGAGTGCTTTTACTTCCCGGTTGGCTTTGTCAATTCCTTGTTTCTTTTATAGAAAGGGACGATTGGAGCTGGTGCGAAAAAAGAAGGAGACCCTTAGGTTAGTCACTTAGTTCTGGATCAAGATCGCCACCTTTCGATCTTTTGTCGAAAGAGGTTTCGTCGACCCAATCTGTTGACCCAACCCTCTTGGCTTAGGCTTCTTTCCACAAATGGAGCAAAGGTTGCTTGAGAGTGAAAGCCAGATTGACAAAGATCGACCAGTCTCAACTATGTTTCTAGGTATGGAGTAAGTCAACCAAAGGGCGAGGATTAAGAAAGAAGTTCTCAATGCTAAAATCAAACTCTGTTGGCCATTTCGTCGATAGTTCAACAAACTTTTTGTTGACCTCTTTATCTCTTAGAAAGTACTGACAAATGAAGGAGGAAGAAAAGCGTTCTAGTGCCCTATTTGTCTAATAATTATTATTAAATTACCCCCATTCAAGAATTCGTATTCGTAGCCTCCGATTCCATTCCTGATTAGCTGACAGAAATAAAGCCTTAATTCCTCATGCTTTATGATTAACTGTTCCGTTTAATGGATTAAGGTAGTGAAGGTTCGACTCCGGGTAAAAGCTTAAGTTAAGGAACAAAGTCCCAATCGATCTAAAAGATTAGGGACTCCCTACATCAAGCTTCTTGCCCAACCCTATTCCTAAACTACCAAAAGAATCAAAATCTTTAAGGGATTCTATCGCATCAAACGTCTCGTATCGACTGACCTTGTATTCCTTTAGAATAGGTTTTGGTTAGAAGAGCTCGGGTGCTTTAGTTGCTTTGCCAGTCATAATATTTACTGCTCGACTCAATAGGAGTTCCAAGGTAGTAGCAAACAATGCCCGTACACGCATTTTAAGACTTTCACGCCCCTCTGGAACTTCTTTCTCGTGGATCTATGCTTTCAAAAGTGTCATCCAACGGCGAACACAGATAATAAGAATCAAAGGGGAACGATTTAGTATTCGATAATAGGGCTTTCGTATTCCATAGTTGGAGTTTCCCCTTTATAAAGAATTTGGAGTTGCAACAATCTATTCGAAGTTTAGAGTTGAAAGGGTAAGGTACAAAACTAGACCCAAAACTAGATAACTTAGGCTTGATGGTAATTCACCTATACCAACCTAGTCACAAGCCATAATGGATCCCCGGTAGCCAACCTATAAAGGAGAGGAGTTAGCAGGTAGGGCAATCTCTCGTGCAATCAGAATAATCCTTGAACCTTCTGAGATGAGAGCTTGAGAAAGACATATCTCATCACAACACATGCTTTCCCTCAACTATCTATCCTTAGAAGTAGGGTGAGCAAAACTGAAAGAGGGAATTCTCTGATCCGATAGCCTTACAATAAACAAGCTTGCTTAACATACTAGCTTTGAGTTCCGATTTAAAAGCTCTTAGAAGTTCAAAACCAAAAGACAAAGTGCATCGCTCTCATGCTCGTCAGTTATTTGCCTTTTATAAACGAGTGTTGTGTACTATACTAATAGACTTGCTTACCGTAACCGCAAAGAAAAAATGGTTCTATCTATTTATCCATAAGGGCTGAAGTGCCTTTCGAATGGTATAAGTTACGACTTCGCTTACGAAAAGATAGATTTGACTCTGATTTACCAGCATCTACTACCGGAAGGAATTGCCTCACTCACTGCCTGCTCTTATTCCCATCGATATGCCCAAAAATAAGAACTTTCTTTCTCTCATGCCCTTTACCTTAATCCTGACAAAGATAGAATCTTTCACTTTCCCTAACGCTTTCATTGCCCATAAAGACTCTATCTCCACAGCCGCCTTCTCTTTCCTTTTCATTACAAACAAAGCGATCCGCTTTCATAACTAATAAGGTGTAAAAGAAAAGAGTCTCGATAATCGTTCTGACTTTCGCTCGCAAAGGAACAAGATATGGATTTGACTAGGGTGTTACTATGCGAGTGAAGAGATTTAAGCGAGCTAATAGACAGTGGACTTTGTCCCTCCCTTTCTTTAGACTTGTAGTAAAGCTGAACAAGTTTACTCAGCTTGCACTTGAGCTTGAAGCCTTTTTTTGAATCCTAAAGTAGCATTAAAAAATCCCTAAAGCTACAAGAAAGCCGAGACTAGAACCGCTATTTGCCCAATAGTACATCGCCTTCCTCACTTTCCTAGCTACCACGCCCCTCTTCGAACCGTTGTCAGACGGATAAAAGGAAAGATTCTCTGTGATACCGCTTGAATAACGATAAATAGAGTGAAAAGCCTTAAAGAAAAAGGTTTAACAACGGTAGGAACTACTACTTACGCCAGCACTTGACGAGCTTACCTTATTATTTGAGAAAGGGGAAAAGGGGAATGGGGGGATAGTCCATAAGATCTGGTTCTCTAATGTTGATTTTGAATCTGGCTAAATTATGATCTTGAAATTGCATTCTTCTCAAAGAAATATCCCCTGAAAAGGAATTCCCTTGATCCGAGTTTCAGACAAAGAAGTGTGAAAAGACTGGATACTGTTGCTAGAAAGAAGAAAGACATCTTTTTTTTTTTAATTCAAACTTTCTCACTACCAATTGCTTTCTCCTTTGCTGAGCTAGACCTGATTTGAATACAGGTTTTATGACCTCTTCTCCTGGGACTTGGGACCTGCTTCATAAAATTCAGCAACAGGAGCCGGAGAGGGTTAAGCAGAACCAAAGGCGTCAGGAGCATTGGAAGTTTCATTCTTGACAATCTCATGCTGATCCGTCAATCTTGGAAAGCCAATTCGAGTTTGACGCTCAGTTGTATTCTGAGCTGTCTCTCTTTCTTTTTCTTGGGCATTTAAACCCCCTATTTGAGTAAGGCTAGAAAGTATCCTCTAACATAAAAAAATGGATTCCACCCTGGTCGAGCATCTACCTTCCTCTCCTTATCAGTCGATTTACTTCATACCTCTTCTTGTTCTTGACAGGTTAGTGACTCCACTACTACCTACTCGGAGTCGACTATTGATCAGTTGCCTGAGTTCGTTGGCCTTTCGTCCTTGCCTGAGGTACATTTGTTTTATTTGTGACACCTATATGCTTTAATCTTAGCAAAGTGCTTTTCTTGCCAATGTTCAATTTTCTTTGAAGCCGCAAAATGATAGTGAGGTCTTCGATCCTCAGTGGCAGCAGGCCCATATCTGAGAAATTTCCAGTCTTGCACAAGACATCGTTCATTACCATATCAGATAGAGAGGGGTTCCAAACCTCTTACTGATGGAAAGACCACTATTGAGGGAAATTCAGACTCACTCTTGGTATTGATCTGAGAAGACTTTTACCCCATAGGAAAATGTTACTTTTGCACAGGCTCTGATTGCAGTTGCCATAGCGAGAAAGTAGTCTTCATTCGTCTGAGATGTGGGGCATTTTTTTCTGAAGGGAAAAGTACATGAGGTCCATGAAGCCTTCGCCAGGGCGATCAGTTTCTTCATATCTAGTTAGTCGACTCACGAAGGCCTTGTATTGACTAAAACAAGCAAACTACGGCTCAGCAAACTTGTGCAATCTAAAGAAGACAGAGTCAAAAACTAATGGATCGAATCTATTCGTGGAATTAGAAGAGAGGCTATATAATTAAAGAAAGTCATTTGTAGCAGTGCCACACTATTTCAATTAAATACCGCTGGCAGACCCTGGTAATTCTTTTCATCTAACTGGCACATCTCTCATTTGCACCTCTCCATATGTATATGCTTTAGCCCTGAAACCATTACATAATTTCTTATAGAAAGGGAAAGAAAAAAGAGATTCGTCTTGCTTATGTCCTTCTTTGGATTGAAGTGCGTGCATCATACTTTTGGCCTAACCATTCTTTGTTTCACCAAAGATGTTGTTCTCCAAGTTCACCTTTTTTAGGAAAGTTGTTTGAGTGTTACGAGAATAAAGGAGAAGAAAGCGCTAAGATAAGATAAGAAAATAAAGTGCCCATATCTACCAAGATAAAGCACGTTGCTAGGGTAGATCGAATGTTAACTAACTAGAAGCGATTATTAAACAAAACCGAGAGCGTGAGATTTCGAAAACGAATGCGCCAAAGTCAAAGAAGTGAATAAAAAATCTCTTTCATTCATTCTTGAAAATTAGAATGATGAAAGAAAGACTCTAAAAAAAAGGGGTTAAACCAAATATATCAAGCAAAGCCTGGTTATGCCCCTAATGAATGGAAAATCAAAAAAGATCTTTGATTTGATTTGAAAGTGGCATTCTCCCTAAACTCGATCTGTAATTGAATTATGAAACTCTCTCCTAGAGCTGCGGAACTAACGACTCTATTAGAAAGTCGAATTAGCAACTTTTACATGAATTTTCATGTGGATAAGATCAGTCGAGTGGTCTCAGTTGGAGATGGGAATGCACGTGTTTATGGATTGAACGAGATTCAAGCTGGGGAAATTGTTGAATTTGCCAGTGGTATGAAAGGAATACCCTTGAATCTTGAGAATGAGAATGTAGGGATTGTTGTCTTTGGTAGTGATACTGCTATTAAAGAAGGAGATCTTGTCAAGCGCACTGGATCCATTATGGATGTTCCTGCGGGAAAGGCTATGCTAGGGTGTGTGGTCGATACTGTAATACCCCAATCCCTCTCGAGACCGGGAGTTCTATCAATCGATCTAAACACAACCCAAACCAAACCCGGGCATAAATTTTCAGGGAAAACGGACGGAGTCTCCCCTGTTCCTAGGCGAAAAGTAAAACCTGCGATAGCATATAAGTGGACCAATACCATATCCAAACATTCAACCACCTCAAGGCCATCCGAGCCTTGGTTCACAACAAGCAAAACACAAGTAAATATACATTCAAGCTTAGCAATTAAACTACACCAACCTATATCATAAGCTAGACTATCATACCTTTCTATCTCTTTTCCTTTATCATTACAAATATATATTGAAGTTAAGCTACATTAACTAATTACATAATCTAGTGAAACTTAAATTACATCCCCTTTAACATTAAATACATATAATACATAAAAGCATACAACTTTACAACTTTGACAACTCAAGTCACATAGGCACGCAGGACAACTCTTCAAGCACGGACTTTCACGAAATCACGAACTTTCCAACTAACATGGCATTTCCTGAAATGTGGTCGTGAGGAGTGAGTATACACAACACGTATACCCAGTGAGGGCGAGACATATATCGAATTGGAGAGAAAGAAAGTCGTGCAATGCAAATAAGACAGTTAAGCAATATAACTGATAAATAAGCAATCAAAACAAATAATCAATACAATAAGCAATTACTGAAAGCATTAACACAACCATTCAAAGCTATACCACACTCTGAAGGCTATGGTTCACTCATACGAGCAAAGTACCATTTCACGAGCGATACATCAATCTCGAGCTTGATGTTGACAACGATGACAATAAGCGCGCATCCACCTTATAACACCAGTTTGGAATACCCCGGAAGTATCCATCAATCTACGACCCAAATCTCCTTGGGAGGCAGCCCAAGCGAGAAGAGGGAATAGCTACGGAGCTAGAGCAACCAACACTAGCAACCTGAGGCTACCCAGAGAGGCCCATCACTCACGTGCTGACACTATGCAATGCAAGACTGGATACAAGGCAATAAACGAGCGATAGCACAACAATACAAACTAGTGACAACAAATGAGATAACAAGCAATCACAATCAATACTAGCATTCAACTAACTTTTCAAGCATAACAAGCAATAATAAGCAACAATAACACCAATTAAACAAGTATATCAAGCAACCCTAAGCATTCTATAGGCATAATATCAAGATAACAAGCAAAATCACAAATCGGCCCCAACTATCAAAACACTACCATTTCCAAACGAGCCACGAGTTCTGGAAACCGACTTCGCCAATCCTCCTAGGTCACCATAAGGCACGTCCAAGGACCCCGAAACCCTACTTTACCCTAGAATTTGGGCAAAGCCCCGATTTCCCCCTTTGCTCGTTTGAACTACAACTATACCAACAAAACACCCAACCAATGCCATAATCGCACCAAAAGTGCTTCCATGGCCTCCCGAAACAATGCCAAAACGCAAAATGAGAAAATGCCAAACTCGACCTAAACGACCCCGACTTTCACTAAGCCATTTTTCTCCATTTTTCCATTACACATTCCAATTAAACCACACATTTAGGCATTCTAGCATATCTAGCATCTTCCTACATCAACAGAACGCGTAACGGAGCAACTTCATCGAAACGGTGGTTTACTATTCATAATTTACTATTCATCACACAATTTATATTTCAATTCCAATATTTAACCGCATAAAATGTTAAAAAGCTATAAATACATGTTCTACAATCAACAAGGAACATTCTTTAAGCAACAAAACGATTAAAACAACAATCTACGCATAAAATCCAAAAATCAAAGTTTAGATACAAATATTTCAAATGCGCAAATAACGATGAAACCCTCACCTTAGACACTCCTAGACGCTAGGAAAACCTCGTAGAGTGCCTCGGAAACCACCCCGCACAAGCCCACGCGAAGAATCGAAGATTTGAAGTTGAGATTTTCTTTTTTTTTTTTCTCCTTCTTTTCCTCATGGTTTCAAGTTTTTTTTTCTCTATTTTTTTTCGTGCACATTCTGCTTATTTTAAATAAAAAAATGACAAGAAGTCAAAGGTCAAAATTCGGTCAACCCGCTAAACCAAAACAGCTATGCACGACCTTACGAAAACGGCCATAACTTCTTCTAGAAAACTCCAATTCACGAACGGTTTGAAGCCTCAGAAACTAGACTCATAGAGCTTTCCAACCATATATAATTTGCTTCCTAACTCTTCCCCAATTGGTTCAGATTTAATTCCAAAGTTGACCAAAAATTTGACTAACTTAACATTGCATTTTTTTATTTCTAATCCCAAGTTTGCCTTTTGTTAAACATTTCAAAAATTTCCACCTTGTCCTAGTTGGTCAATGTAGATGAAAAGTCAACTAGTTTGGTCATTGAAGGTGAAAGGTCAATAAAATGCAATTTAAATGAACTTTAAATGCTATTGAATACATGCCAGGTTCAGGGTATCACATCCTTACCCCCTTAAAACAATTGCGTCCTTGCAATTCTTCTTCCAATAGGATTCTGCATCATCTACAATCCAACTCTGACTAGTCTTCATTAGCTACTGAAAAAGTATTTAATCAAGATGACCAATAGGAAAGTTCAAGTAGAAATGCCAAGTAGTAACGCCAAATAGAAGCTCAAATGCAGATACCGTACAAGAATCCCGTGGACACAAATACCGAAGAATAATAAATTCCAACCAGAAACGCCGAGATAATACCAATAAAGACTAAAGCAAAGATACTGTAGATGTCATTAATACCACACAATAACGACAAGAAGAATACCTCATGCACGAATCTCCAGTAGAAGTCTAACTGTTACTGCCCGAGAATTCCTAAGCAAGAAGCCAAATAAAAGCTCAAACAAGGGTTCTATCTAGAGGTCCAAAGAAGTACCCCGCTGGTCATGGATTTCATAGAAGAATTCCCTGTTAAGAGTGCTGAAGAAAATACCAAGAACCCAATCAAATATATTTCCAAAGTTCCAAAGAAGCCTTCCAAATAATAACCCCATGGAACAACCAATTAGATTCCGAGTTTTGCTATCAAATGCTGAGAGGAATGTCAAAGGAAATAACAGAGAAAATATAATGTGCCCAATAAGACAACCAAGTTGAATAACAAACATAGTTTCCTAGATGGACGAAAACTCCAAGGATAAACACCGAACTGATGAACAATATACCGATACCAAACTCTGAGGCCTCTTCACTGTTTGCCAAGTGAGAACTTCATACAACTTTGCCAACAAGGAAAATACCAAGAGAACGCCTAATAAGAATTTCAAAGAATACCATAAGTAGTATTATTCAATAAGTCTGATAGGAACTCCAAATACTAAACCTACTGAGGAACACTGAAGAAGATATCCGAGACAATGCTCCAATAAGAAAGTAGCCAAGTTTGCCTAATAAATAAATACTAAATAATTGGCCACTGAGAATTCCAGAAATTACCATTGAAGAATTTCCAATAAGGGATGCCAGTATCATACCAATAAAGACAGAGACACATATACCCTAGATAATACTGTGCAGTAAGGTTGATTGAAATCCCAATAGCCAAATCCACCGAGAAATGCCAACAGAAGTCTCCAAAGAATACCCATTAAGAAAACCAAAGAATGCTCCAAAGACCAACCAAATAAACCCCAAGAGAAAGCTATTCTTTCACAACCGTTAAGCACAGAGGAAGACCATAGAGATTCGCCAATAACTGAGCTCCAAAAGCAAACACCAATTCCTAAATGAAGGCTAGTCAAATGCCATTCATTTCCTGCCAATCCATACACCTTGAAAAGCCAGCGGTGAACCACTTTCTTCATGGGAGGAAGATGACTTACTTACCATTTCAATAGGACATGTATGAATGCCAATATATCACAATTATACATATGCCTTAAGCTATTATGCCAGCAAGTTTACAAAATAGTTTATTCAACAAGGTCACTCAAGCATAACAATCAAGTCAAGCACAGCATAATCAATTCAAATCACAGCATAGCTAATTCAAGACATTTCAGTACACACATTACAAGCAATACTTCAAGCAAATAACAATCCACAAGGTCGATTCGATAGGTCAATTCAATGCACAACTAGACACTTTACTTCACTTAGCACACAATTAACACATAACACATAACTATATCACATAGGAGCACACATTCATGTCAAGACACATAATCTCACATACAAGCATACACTTTCAAAACACACTTAGCAAGCACACATTCAAGGACCACTACCCACCAGACCGAGGACCCTGTCCCGGCTTATGAGCTAAACAAGCTCTGATACCACTTGTAATACCCCGATCCCTCTCGAGACCGGGAGTTCTATCAATCGATCTAAACACAACCCAAACCAAACCTGGGCATAAATTTTCAGGGAAAACGGACGGAGTCTCCCCTGTTCCTAGGCGAAAAGTAAAACCTGCGACAGCATATAAGTGGACCAATACCATGTCCAAACATTCAACCACCTCAAGGCCATCCGAGCCTTGGTTCACAACAAGCAAAACACAAGTAAATATACATTCAAGCTTAGCAATTAAACAACACCAACCTATATCATAAGCTAGACTATCATACCTTTCTATCTGTTTTCCTTTATCATTACAAATATACATTGAAGTTAAGCTACATTAACTAAATACATAATCTAGTGAAACTTAAATTACATCCCCTTTAACATTAAATACATATAATACATAAAAGCATACAACTTTACAACTTTGACAACTCAAGTCACATAGGCACGCAGGACAACTCTTCAATCACGGACTTTCACGAAATCACGAACTTTCCAGCTAACATGGCATTTCTTGAAATGTGGTGGTGAGGAGTGAGTATACACAACACGTATACTCAGTGAGGGCGAGACAGATATCGAATTGGAGAGAAAGAAAGTCGTGCAATGCAAATAAGACAGTTAAACAATATAACTGATAAATAAGCAATCAAAACAAATAATCAATACAATATGCAATTACTGAAAGCATTAACACAACCATTCAAAGCTATACCACACTCTGAAGGCTATGGTTCACTCATACAAGCAAAGTACAATTTCACGAGCGATACATCAATCTCGAGCTTGATGTTGACAACGATGACAATAAGCGCGCATCCACCTTATAACACCAGTTTGGAATACCCCGGAAGTATCCATAAATCTACGACCCAAATCTCCCTGGGAGGCAGCCCAAGCGAGAAGAGGGAATAGCTACGGAGCTAGAGCAACCAACACTGGCAACCCGAGGCTACCCAGAGAGGCCCATCACTCACGTGCTGACACTATGCAATGCAAGACTCGATACAAGGCAATAAACGAGCGATAGCACAACAATACAAACTAGTGACAACAAACGAGATAACAAGCAATCACAATCAATACTAGCATTCAACTAACTTTTCAAGCATAACAAGCAATAATAAGCAACAATAACACCAATTAAACAAGTATATCAAGCAACCCTAAGCATTCTATAGGCATAATATCAAGATAACAAGCAAAATCACAAATCGGCCCCAACTATCAAAACACTACCATTTCCAAACGAGCCACGAGTTCTGGAAACCGACTTCGCCAATCCTCCTAGGTCACCTTAAGGCACGTCCAAGGACCCCGAAACCCTACTTTACCCTAGAATTTGGGCAAAGCCCCGATTTTCCCCTTTGCTCGTTTGAACTACAACTATACCAACCAAACACCCAACCAATGCCATAATCGCGCCAAAAGTGCTTCCATGGCCTCCCGAAACAATGCTAACACGCAAAACGAGAAAACACCAAACTCGACCTAAACGACCCCGACTTTCACTAAGCCGTTTTTCTCCATTTTTCCATTACACATTCCAATTAAACCACACATTTAGGCATTCTAGCATATCTAGCATCTTCCTACATCAACAGAACGCGTAACAGAGCAACTTCATCGAAACGGGGGTTTACTATTCATAATTTACTATTTATCACACAATTTATATTTCAATTCCAATATTTAACCGCAGAAAATGTTAAAAAGCTATAAATACATGTTCTACAATCAACAAGGAACATTCTTTAAGCAACAAAACGATTAAAACAACAATCTACGCATAAAATCCAAAAATCAAAGTTTAGATACAAATATTTCAAATGCGCAAATAACGATGAAACCCTCACCTTAGACGCTCCTAGACGCTAGGAAAACCTCGTAGAGTGCCTCAGAAACCACCCCGCATAAGCCCACGCAAAGAATCGAAGATTTGAAGTTGAGATTTTATTTTTTTTTTCTCCTTCTTTTCCTCATGGTTTCAAGTTTTTTTTCTCTGTTTTTTTTCGTGCACATTCTACTTATTTAAAAAAAAAAGACAAGAAGTCAAAGGTCAAAATTCGGTCAACCCGCTAAACCAAAACAACTATGCGCGACCATACGAAAACGGCCATAACTTCTTCTAGAAAACTCCAATTCACGAACGGTTTGAAGCCTCAGAAACTAGACTCATAGAGCTTTCCAACCATATATAATTTGCTACCTTACTCTTCCCCAATTGGTTCATATTTAATTCCAAAGTTGACCCAAAATTTGACTAACTTAACATTGCATTTTTTTATTTCTAATCCCAAGTTTGCCTTTTATTAAACATTTCAAAAATTTTCACCTTGTCCTAGTTGGTCAATGTAGATGAAAAGTCAACTAGTTTGGTCAAAGAAGGTGAAAGGTCAATAAAATGCAATTTAAATGAACTTTAAATGCTATTGAATACATGCCAGGTTCGGGGTATCACAGATACCTTGGGAGTACCTATTAATGGAAGAAGGGCTCTAAGCAATCATGAGCGAAGACATGTCGAAGTGAAAGCCTCTGGGATTATTGAACGTAAATCTATGCACAAACCTATGTAAATAGGGTTAGAAACGGTAGATAGCCTGGTTCCTATAGGTCGTGGTCAACAAGAAATTATAATCGGGGACCGACAAACTATAAAAAAATATATTGCTATCGATACCATATTAAACCAAAAGCAAATGAACTCAAGGGCTACCTCCGAGAGTGAGAGATTTTATTGTGTTTATGTAGCGATTGGACAGAAATGCACAACGGTGGCACAATTAGTTCAAATTCTTTCAGAAGTGAATGCTTTGGAATATTCTATTCTTGTAGTAGCCACCGCTTCGGATCTTGCTCATTTGCAATTTTTTGCCCCATATTCTGGGTGTGACATGGGGGAATATTTCAACGATAATGGAATGCACACATTAATAATCTATGATGATATTAGTAAACAGGCGCTGGCATATCGACAAATGTCATTATTGTTACGCCGACCACTAGGTCGTGAGGCTTTCCCAGGGGATGTTTTCTATTTACATTCCCGTCTCTTAGAAAGAACGGCTAAACGATCGGACCAGATAGGCGCAGGTAGCTTGACCGCCTAACCCGTCATTGAAACAAAAGTTGCAGACGTATCGGCCTATATTCCTACCAATGTGATCCCTATTACTGATGGACAAATATGTTTGGAAACAGAGCTCTTTTATCATGGAATTAGATATGCTATTAACGTCGGCTTATCTGTCGTCACATCGGGTCTGCCGCTCAGTTGAAAGCTATGAAACAAGTCTGCGATAGTTCAAAACTAGAATTGGCACAATATCGCAAAGTGGCCGCCCTTGCTCAATTTGGCTCAAACCTTGATGCTGCGACTCAGGCATTACTCAATAGAGGTGCAAGGCTGATAGAAGTACCAGAACAACCACAATATGCACCACTTCCAATTGAAAAACAAATTATAGTTATTTATGCACCTGTCAATGGATTATATGATCGAATGCCACTAGATAGAATTTCTCAATTTGAGAGAGCCATTCTAAATAGTGTAAAACCAGAATTACTAAAATCCTTTTTAGAAAAAGGTGGCTAAACTAACGAAAGAAAGATAGAACCAGATGAATTCTTAATGGAAAGTGTGAAAGCTTTTATTTAATACAAAGCAGGTAGGCCGCCTTTGATTTTTTGTTGAAAGGAAATGAATAAAGTATCTTAGAGGTACCACAAACAAATAATGGACTTACTAGTTCTTTTTCTATCTATCCTTAGAAGTAGGACGAGTGTCCTACCTAATTGAATGCTAGGTAACCAAGTTAGTATCCTAGCGGAGCTCTTGAAGGGTAGAACATCCTAATGGATAGAGTATGAGCGTGTTATACATATCATATTATACCCCCCAACAAACCTATCAAAAAAAAAAGAAAAAAAAAAGCCTGCTTCCTTTATCGTATATATGATATGGGCGGCCCTTTTTAAGCAAAAAGTGATCCACTATAGGTTGTAGTCTTCTTGACATATCAAGTCAAGAGGGTGAGGCTCCTAGCAATGGAGAGAAAATGGAGTGGGTAAGCGGGCTCCTTTCACTTAACTATTTTGGTTAGTTAGGAGGGATCTTTCCCTCTTTTTAAAGCCGGTGGTGATCTCACTTTCAAAAGAGAGTCCCGACGTGGCGGTGTACATCTAGCTTCGTAGCGGAGCTAGTCACTGGCTAGAAGGTGACCGACCTACCGGCATCCAACTTTCCTTTGTAAAAAGGACCAAGGACGATCACTACAAAAAATAAGTTGATTTGTGACAAAATTTTGCCACGAAAAACAATTTGTCGCAAAACTAGGAAGAAATTGCGACGAATTATTTTGATTCTCAAATTATGTGGAATCCATGACGAATCTGTGACGAAAACTAAAATTCATCACAAATTTGTCACAAGTTGCGACAATTTGCCACGACAAGCAATAGTTAACACACGTCGTCGCAGAATTGTGGTAAAAAAGCTACGATATTGTGACGACCCTAAACTGCGACCCAAATGTGTCACAATATGCGACAATTGAGCCACGAGATGCAATAGTTAACACAAATCGTCGCAAAATTGTGGTAAAAAGGCTACAATATTGTGCCGACTCTAAACTGGGACCCAAATGTGTCACAATAGGCCACAATTGGGCCACGAGATGCAATAGTTATCATAAATCGTCGCAAAATTCTGGTAAAATTGCTACGTTACTGTGACAAAAATAAAAATTAGAGTTTG
Organism: Ehretia macrophylla; assembly: GCA_037974665.1. Lineage (NCBI taxonomy): Eukaryota > Viridiplantae > Streptophyta > Magnoliopsida > Boraginales > Ehretiaceae > Ehretia > Ehretia macrophylla. Next base: position 16,159,001 of record CM075780.1, on the reverse strand, counting down.
TGACGATTCTGCGACGAATTTTCACAGCCAATTGAAAAATAAATTAAACGAGTGAAAAAAGGGCCAATTAACTTCGCCCCTTTTTCACCCATACCTCATTTTCACCCTCCGCTACACACATACCCCACTACCACCACAGCCACCTAACGCCACCACCATTGCGCACCACTAAGCACTGCCACCACCGCGTGCCACCTTGCACCACCACCACTGCCACCATCGTGCGCCACATAGCCGATAAATGTAAGTTTTCTTTTATAAGTTTTGCTTGTTTTTTCCTTATGATGATGAGCTTGCCCTTAGATTTAGCCATCCTAACCTTCTAAAATTGAGGGCTTTTCTCCCAAATAGTTAGATCTGAGTTGGAATAGCATAATGTTACTCTCGTCTAGATAGCATTTTCTGGTCCTTGCTTATGTTGATATTATTAGGTACGTAATCAATGTTATTGTTGTTAACTCTTCTCTCAGCATACCCTTTGTCTTTGTTGTGGAACACCATAAAAGAAAATTGAGCACCACATCTTTTATTCAAATTTGTTTAGGCTGCTACTGTGTTACATGAGGCGAAAAAAAATGGGTATCGTGCGTGACCATTCTTTATGGGTAAAGTATGTGGTGGTATTATATGTTTGTATTGGCTGGCCTTAGCTTAGCACATGACAAATGGTCCAGGAAATTCTGCAGGAAAACGTGCTTAGTTAACAACTGACTGGCCTTTTCAAACTCAATAAATCAGTACCTATTATTTCACTCAAGAGTGTAGCTATACGTAATCTATTACCACTTAGATTGGGCAAATAACATATCAAAATCTTCAGATGGCATAGACTTGTAACTATTTAAAGATGCATTTATGGTGGTGATGTTGCATTTTAATGGCCTAAAAAATTATTAAAAAAGAACTGGAATGAAAATTGAACTCTTTGCGAACTCCGATGCCCTTCAGTAATTCAGTTTATTTACTACAAAATAATGGATAAAGACACTATTGAGGTGATAGATCAGGTGCGTTAAGTCTTTTTCTGATTATTCATAACTGAGTTGGAAGTTGGCTTTGCTTCTGTAAAAGCATGCAATATTCTCAAAGAATGCAATGTGAGAGGTTCAGATTTCTTAGGTGGAAGAGTTTGTGATTTTTCCCCATGAAGCACTAGGTAAATCCAAGCAGGTTCAAGTTAGACATTATATAGCTGAGCTGAAATATAGTTCTTTCCTTTTGTTATAGCATCAGAACAAACATATACTCTTGAATCACCTAGGCATCCATTTTCGCTCCATAGAGTTAAGAAGTTGTATCATCAAAGGACCAGAATCCAACTACAATCCGGATAACAATTCTCTCATGTAATTCTTTATGTTGCGTCAGTAACTTTGACTAGCTATAGCAAATTTCAGTTATAATGTTATTCTGGAATTTTTATCCTAGTTTACGCTAAGAATCACGAGTTTTCATTTTAAATCTAACTAGTATTAGTAAAGTAGTTTAAAATCTTATATGGTGGTATTAAAATTTTTTATTTGTTAATATGGGAGAACATAAGAACTGATATGAAGGAATAATGTGAAGGGTTGCTTAAGTACGAGAGCTAATGAAAAAGACCACAAATCAGTGAGAAAAAATTGATAGCATATGGATAGACAAAATTGGCCTAAGACCTAACTCTTATATCATTGATGTTAAGAAACATGGGATGTTTATCTTAAAAGTAATTGGTATTAAGTGAAGTAGCATGGAATTTTTATATAACGGTTTTAAACTTTTATGATTTATTAAAGTGGAAAACAAGTGAGAGAGCAAATGAGGGCAGCAACTTTCAATTGTTCTTCAGCTTTACATATTTTCAAAAACATTTGTCCAATTACTATTCTTATATGATTTATCATCAACTAGCATAGAGAAGACATTCATGCAACTCTTTTCTAAAACTATTATTATATGATTTATCATCACCTAGCATAGAGAAGGCATTCATGCAACTCTTTTAAAAAACTTTTCTCCAATTACTGCATTCAGGTACCATATGATCTTCAATAATAAAATATGTTGACTGCAAGCTTCAATAGTCGATGAGAAATTATTGTAGTAGCCTTGTACTTGTAAACTCTAGGTAGTTAGTATAAATTCTATTGGTTTCTTGTTTTTTCTGTTGTTGTTTCACTGTTTGTGCATGCACTAGGTATTGATGGTGAAAAGCTTTATAATTTTTGCCCAACAATAAAGCTATTGAATATATGACATAGAACACTGGTTTGATAAGCTTTTTTTTGCTTTGGTTATTAGAAATTTTATTACTAGGAGTCAGCTTGAGTAGAAAAAAAAATGGGTAGTCCCCTTTGTTCTATAACCTAGAGGCATGTAGCTTCCTAAAGCTGAATCAACCAAAAACAGAAAAGAAGTAAAAACAATTACAGCTCAACATGGTAACAACATCAAAAGTACTGAGTAGATATTATAATGACATTCTTCGAGCCCAATTCAAGTTTCACTTTGGTAGTAAAAAGAAGCAGGAATCTTATGGCATTGTGCATGGTTTGCAAGAGAAAATTGACTTTACAAAGATCGGTTTATGGCAGTAGGACTGCAGTGGGATAGAATAAGTTCTCCTGACTTGAGTTCATTGGCCTTTAAAATAAGAAAACCCAAAGGTTCTCAATAATGTGATGATGTAATTTACAAAAAAAATAAATGTAACAGTGTAGTTAGATTTGGCTATGGCAAGCTTAATTGGCTGAAGTGGTTAAAAGACCATTTTTGTCTTTTTACTATATTCTATGTATTTTTCACCATGTTTTTTGATATAGTCCATTAATTGGTACCATATGACGTATGCTCATTATTTGTAAAATGCCAGATCCACAGTTGGAGGGCATGGGAGGATAAGGCTCACATGGACTGACGTGGCTCATTGAATGGTTAGTTTGAACTGGTATCTAATTTTTAACAATATTCCTAGCTTCCATTTAGTAAACTTTGATTCATGCTTTCCACCTTGTCCTTTTCTTTAATTAATGTTTATGGGTTGTGTAATAATGGAATTGAAAAAAGGCATTTTTAAAATCTTATTCAACAATTGTATTCATGTGAAACCCGACTTTTCTGCTCTAACTTGATTTACGTGCTTTGTCTCGTTTTGCGTGCATATGACCTGCTTATGTGCTATAGGGCCTAGAATGTTATAATTTTGATATCAATACTCCTAGAACATGCTAAATGTGCATTCATGAATTTTTCATCAAAAACAGAGTTAGAAATTTTATCGTCGATTTTTAGTGAATAGTATTTTTGAACACCTGTCCGCTAAAATTTTTACAGGGGTGTTTTAAACGTCTTAAAAACTAGTCCTCTATTATTAATAGACCCATGTTTGATAAAAATTGATTCTGAAACATAATAGTAATTTAAATATATTTTTCGGGCGAAAAATAGCATTTTTGAGTCAAATAGTGATTTCTTCTAAACCCGATTCTTGCATTGACTTTTGTTGACCTAGTATATATTAATATAAATGTATTTATATGTGGTATTAAATGATTTTAGATTAATTGTGCATTCAAAAGACATTTGAAAATAAATAATATGACTTTTCACCTTCTTTTGCAAAAATCGCGTTTTAAGCCGACTCGGGTGAAATTGTTTGATTGTAAAACTTCTTGACACCTAAAAATAATCTACTTGAACTATCTTGAGTGTTGAATAATTGTTTTGAACTTTGGTGATCAATAAAATGCATTTAAAGTCAAGAAAACACTAAAAATACTAAAGTTTCAACTTTGACTTTCATTTGACTTGTTGACTTTCATGCATATATCACCAACACACAATGAAACAAAGCAAAACACCACATTTTCACACACCTTGCAGCCGTGAAAGCTTAGGGAAAAAAAGAGATTTTATTCAACTTATTTTCAAAGTAATTTTGCCTTAGAAAACTCATTTAAAGTCCGAATCTTTTCAAACCGAGCTAGATTCCACTTGTTGGGCACCTGTTGCACGCATTCCTAGCTTTACTTCGGATCAAAGGTGAGAGAAAAATTCTAGATCTCAAAATGTCATTTTTGTGTTTTTGCGTATAAATGAATATTGAACTGTTAGAATTGAAATCTGATGTTAGATTATTGCTCCTTGCATGCTAGGGATCATTATATACTAATACTACGAATTTCTGTCGGATGTAGCATAATTTTTATTTTTCGGGTATTTAATTTTGATTAAAATGTTCAAAGTTGAATTAAATGAGTTGTATTGATCGAAATCGATTGCCGTCGATTTCTAAATACTTGATAATTATGTGTTAGCGCTGTTGTAATGCCGAATTTTCGATTACATTGTTCGTGTGAAAACCCAGAAAATCCAGCCAAGACATCCTAGGGTTTTAGGGTTATCGGGCATGATTTGGAGGTGTTATGGTGGATTTCCGAGAGGGTTAATGTAGTAGGTGGAATGGGTGAGTGATAGAAACTGATTTGGCAATGTTTGGATTAGTAGATTGTAAGTTATGAATTTTAGAAGTTTAGGTTGTCATTCTTTAATTTCTTGAACGATGCCTTTAGATGGTTGGGTGGTGTTGAGTGATTGAATTGTGAGTTGTTGATGGGTAAATTAGAGTTTGATTGTGTGTTTAATGCATGTTCGGTTAGATGGCCTACTTTGTCATCTAACTTAGTTGTTTGCTGTTTAATGTTATATTGATGTTATATTGATGTTTTATTGATTGATTATTGAGTACGGGAATCGGGCACTTTTGTTGCTGATCTCTCGGAATATTGATGATTGATGTTTATTATTATTGCTGGGTCTCTGGTATGTGTGTGCCACCTCTCGGGCAGCATCGGGCTGTCGGGTTGATAACGGCATGACTATCAGAGATCGCCTCCAACTCGCATGACGGAGGTGTCATGGAGGGCGAGGTTATTGGGGGTACCCCGGGTGCGTGAGTAATGGGGAGTTACAAGAAGAATGGTTGAGATCGTGATGGCGTTTGGAGCTACACCAACTAGAGAGAGTATCCTTTATTGAATGGTCATATAGTTATGTGATGATAGTATTATTTATGTTATTGTGTGTTTACTGACTCAAAGGATTATTCCAAGGAGTTTAGTAGACCTTGCTCGAGATCTATCGGATCCTCACTGGGCTTATTTTATATAAGCTCACTCTCTATTATTGCATGCATACAGGTGTACTTTTACAGGATTACGGGTACGTGCCTCCTGAAGAGGAGAATGTGGAAAACGTGTCTTACGTGGATGAGTCCTATGTTCCAGAGTCTTATCCTTGGTGTTGTATTGTTTTACTATCTTGTATATTAACTTAGTAGACTTTTATATACTTTGTAGTTCATTATGTAAAAGATGTTGAAAAGATAACGAATTAGTTGATGCAATCTTAGTAGTCTTTATTTTGTCTATGATTAGGTTGCTAGGTAAGCTATAATCTATTTTAGAAGTGTATGTTATATAGTAAATGTATTATGTTGGAACGGAGGCGCATAACTATGAATGAGTTGATGAAAGAATGTTTAATGTATGAAATGGTTGCGTTGTATGTTGTTAATTTGATTGTGGAGTTGGTTGGTGATTTGTGGAGTTTGATGTATATTGTTATTAAGGGTTGGTTTAGAGCCCTGATGTTCATGTTACTGTCGTTATGCTGCCGAAATTCCGTTGCGTCCTGACTGATTATAAGAGGGGTCGAGTTGGGGCGTGACATTTAAGTGGTATCAGAGCGCATGTTTAGCTGTCAGCCAGTGTATCCTCGGAATGTGGGTAGTGGTCTAAGCATGCAAGTATGTATTAAGTGAAAGAAAAGTGAAACATATGTTAATATGTTTATGTGATTAATTTACTTGTGTGTCTAACTTTCTGTGTGACCAATATGCCTTGTGTGTTAAGTGAACTAATGTGGTCAATATGTTTATGTGATAACGTGCTATACGTACTCAATGTGTTGTAATTACTGTGCATTATGTGATTAATGTGCATTATGTGATTAATGTGTGTTATGTGACAATTGTGTTTTATGTGATCAAAGTGCCTTATGTGAAGTTTGTTGCTTATGTGACTTTAATTGTTTATAACTTACTTCTGTGATATAACCTGTTTATATGATGTTGGCTTTTTATATGCTGAATTGTGTATTATGTGATAATGTTGTATTATGTGATAATCATGCATTACGTTGTACCTGTTTTCATGTGATGTAATTGTATATATTCTATAACTGTGGGTGATTCTTTTAGGTGAAGTAAGGATGACTGCAAGAGTTTTTGGAAATAGTGGTAGGCCATGATTTTGAATTATTATTATTCTAGAAGTTTATCAGTTAGATTTTAATTGTTATGTTTATGGATTTTAGTTTCGGCTTAGTGAATTGATCTTGATGTTCCTTTAGCAAGAATGAAATTGTTCGAGGAAATAGCAATGTATCTTGATGATTATAATTACTTTTGTTGCCATGTTTAACTTGTTATTACTTGGAGATGAATTATAAGTTGAGGTTTCCGTGAGGTTATCATTAGACACTTTTGGAGTCTCAACTCAGATTATACTTTCTTGAGGTTATTTTAGAATGAATTTATTTGAGGAATTAGTGATGTATATTTGTGAATGGAATGAAGTGTTGTATAACATGTGAATATTTCTACTATTTGGGATTGCTATATTATTAATGGATATTTTGGAGTTTTGATCTTTAAACCTTGGAAACAATTGGAGTGATTCCTGACTAAAGTTACTTTATTCGAAGATGTAATTGTTGGGAGATAGAATAATTTGAGGAAATAAGAATGCATTTCGATGGCTGAACATTTACTTGCTTACGTCAAGCTTTTGAGTTCTAGGTGGTATGACTTTCTAAATTGTTGATTGAGGATTCACTAGTGTTATAATGGGTTAATATGAATCTGTATTGCGTTATCAGATTTTGGAGTCCTCATTAGTTAATCTTGTTGGGTAATCGGTGATTTATCATGTTTAGTGATTGGTCTGGTACGGAATGTAAAATTTTGGAGTGATTTATCTTGTTTGGTGATTGTTATGACTCCTTAGGTTCTTTAGATCACCTTAGTGTCTTGTTTTGGAGGAAGATAGATTGTAGGATTTGACTTGTTGGTGTTTAAGTGTGTAGGTGGGACACCCTTCTTGTACTCCATAATTCTATCGGTCTTATTATTATCTTTTACTCTATTCTCACTTATTTGAGAGAGAGTTACACTTTTCTAGCAAATCAATTGTTTCTTGAAAGTTTTGCTTATTGGATTAATGGATCCTATACTCATTTGACATTGTTTCTATTCTTAACATTCATATTTGTTTCTTATAGCAATGTCGCTTATTGGAGTTAAGGTTTGAGACTTCTATATTTCATTCTATATCTCTAGCCATTCGTTTCAATATTTCATTTCATCCTATTACTATTCATTTGAAAGTAATTTTTCCTTTGGTATACCATTTTACTTATTCGAATTTCACTTGCTTGATGTACTCCCTACCTAAGTACATCATTGTCATTCTTGTTGATCCTTGTTAATCCTATTGTTTCATTATTAAATCTTGAGTCATTACTTTGCTTGTAATTGCTCATTCAATATACTCAGCACTGTCCTTTCTTATTTATACTTCTTTGGTATTGCGTGCTGAGATACTCTTGCCACTCATGTTTTCTATTGAATTAATCATCTCTTATCTCTTAATTTCATTTCACCTCAAGTACAACTTACTTGTTGGTTCCTTGAACAATCATCGAGAATTGAAATATCTACTTGTTCAGGAATTTTTGTTCAAGATACTCAGCATTGTTTTGATCCGTCATCATCCTTTGTTCGTACTTATTTAACTAAAAGGTGCTGAGACATTTCTTATGTTAGTTATCATGCTTTCTTATTAAACTATTAGCCTCTTGATTCTCTAACTTGTTTGACATCTTGCACCCTTGATTGTTGGCTCAAATATGACTTTCCATATTCTTAATTCCTTGTAAATTTCATAAGAGCCATATTCTGACCAATGTCACTTTTGAGATATTTCCTTGATCAGTAATCATTCATGTTATCGTGATTGAGTTTTTAAACCCTCGGGGTGTTCATAGAGCTCTTTTGTGTAGTATGAGATGATTGATAATTAGTGGTGTCATGCTAGGACTTTGGAGTTGTGATTTCTTTCATATGCAATAAGATATTAGGTAGGAGAGAATTATGAATTGGAGATTGTCTTGGAACTATGATCATCAACTTGCAGTCAACAGAGGTTGTTCTTTTGAGGTCTTTGGTTAGGTGTCATCCTAGGAGATAAATAAGAACTAAGAGAAGTATTATTAAGTGTAACGATTGAGGATTTAATTGTCTGTCAGTTCGAGAATTGCGCGGACGCAATTGTTTTAAGGAGGGGAGAATGTGAAACCCGACTTTTCTGCTCTAACTTGATTTACGTGCTTTGTCTCGTTTTGCGTGCATATGACCTGCTTATGTGCTATAGGGCCTAGAATGTTATAATTTTGATATCAATACTCCTAGAACATGCTAAATGTGCATTCATGAAATTTTCATCAAAAACAGAGTTAGAAATTTTATCGTCGATTTTTAGTGAATAGTGTTTTTGAACACCTGTCCGCTAAAATTTTTACTGGGGTGTTTTAAACGTCTTAAAAACTAGTCCTCTATTATTAATAGACCCATGATTGATAAAAATTGATTCTGAAACATAATAGTAATTTAAATATATTTTTCGGGCGAAAAATAGCATTTTTGAGTCAAATAGTGATTTCTTCTAAACCCGATTCTTGCATTGACTTTTGTTGACCTAGTATATATTAATATAAATGTATTTATATGTGGTATTAAATGATTTTAGATTAATTGTGCATTCAAAAGACATTTGAAAATAAATAATATGACTTTTCACCTTCTTTTGCAAAAATCGCGTTTTAAGCCGACTCGGGTGAAATTGTTTGATTGTAAAACTTCTTGACACCTAAAAATAATCTACTTGAACTATCTTGAGTGTTGAATAATTGTTTTGAACTTTGGTGATCAATAAAATGCATTTAAAGTCAAGAAAACACTAAAAATACTAAAGTTTCAACTTTGACTTTCATTTGACTTGTTGACTTTCATGCATATATCACCAACACACAATGAAACAAAGCAAAACACCACATTTTCACACACCTTGCAGCCGTGAAAGCTTAGGGAAAAAAAGAGATTTTATTCAACTTATTTTCAAAGTAATTTTGCCTTAGAAAACTCATTTAAAGTCCGAATCTTTTCAAACCGAGCTAGATTCCACTTGTTGGGCACCTGTTGCACGCATTCCTAGCTTTACTTCGGATCAAAGGTGAGAGAAAAATTCTAGATCTCAAAATGTCATTTTTGTGTTTTTGCGTATAAATGAAGATTGAACTGTTAGAATTGAAATCTGATGTTAGATTATTGCTCCTTGCATGCTAGGGATCATTATATACTAATACTACGAATTTCTGTCGGATGTAGCATAATTTTTATTTTCCGGGTATTTAAGTTTGATTAAAATGTTCAAAGTTGAATTAAATGAGTTGTATTGATCGAAATCGATTGCCGTCGATTTCTAAATACTTGATAATTATGTGTTAGCGCTGTTGTAATGCCGAATTTTCGATTACATTGTTCGTGTGAAAACCCGGAAAATCCAGCCAAGACATCCTAGGGTTTTAGGGTTATCGGGCATGATTTGGAGGTGTTATGGTGGATTTCCGAGAGGGTTAATGTAGTAGGTTGAATGGGTGAGTGATAGAAACTGATTTGGCAATGTTTGGATTAGTAGATTGTAAGTTATGAATTTTAGAAGTTTAGGTTGTCATTCTTTACTTTCTTGATCGATGCCTTTAGATGGTTGGGTGGTGTTGAGTGATTGAATTGTGAGTTGTTGATGGGTAAATTAGAGTTTGATTGTGTGTCTAATGCATGTTCGGTTAGATGGCCTACTTTGTCATCTAACTTAGTTGTTTGCTGTTTAATGTTATATTGATGTTATATTGATGTTATATTGATGTTTTATTGATTGATTATTGAGTACGGGAATCGGGCACTTTTGTTGCTGATCTCTCGGAATATTGATGATTGATGTTTATTATTATTGCTGGGTCTCTGGTATGTGTGTGCCACCTCTCGGGCAGCATCGGGCTGTCGGGTTGATAACGACATGACTATCAGAGATCGCCTCCAGCTCGCATGACGGAGATGTCATGGAGGGCGAGGTTATTGGGGGTACCCCGGGTGCGTGAGTAATGGGGAGTTACAAGAAGAATGGTTGAGATCGTGATGGCGTTTGGAGCTACACCAACTAGAGAGAGTATCCTTTATTGAATGGTCATATAGTTATGTGATGATAGTATTATTTATGTTATTGTGTGTTTACTGACTCAAAGGATTATTCCAAGGAGTTTAGTAGACCTTGCTCGAGATCTATCGGATCCTCACTGGGCTTATTTTATATAAGCTCACTCTCTATTATTGCATGCATACAGGTGTACTTTTACAGGATTACGGGTACGTGCCTCCTGAAGAGGAGAATGTGGAAAACGTGTCTTACGTGGATGAGTCCTATGTTCCAGAGTCTTATCCTTGGTGTTGTATTGTTTTACTATCTTGTATATTAACTTAGTAGACTTTTATATACTTTGTAGTTCATTATGTAAAAGATGTTGAAAAGATAACGAATTAGTTGATGCAATCTTAGTAGTCTTTATTTTGTCTATGATTAGGTTGCTAGGTAAGCTATAATCTATTTTAGAAGTGTATGTTATATAGTAAATGTATTATGTTGGAACGGAGGCGCATAACTATGAATGAGTTGATGAAAGAATGTTTAATGTATGAAATGGTTGCGTTGTATGTTGTTAATTTGATTGTGGAGTTGGTTGGTGATTTGTGGAGTTTGATGTATATTGTTATTAAGGGTTGGTTTAGAGCCCTGATGTTCATGTTACTGTCGTTATGCTGCCGAAATTCCGTTGCGTCCTGACTGATTGTAAGAGGGGTCGAGTTGGGGCGTGACAATTCATCATAGCAAATTATGATTTGCATTCACTTTAATCAATATCATACATCTTTTAAGTCACTCGTGATGATGTGCCCATATCTAAATATTTTGGTTATTTCATTGTACTGGATGCCTTCTACATAGGGAGAACTCGAAGAACTCTTTCAGATTCCTTATTTATCATAATTTTATGCCTATTGTCTATTTGTTCATTGGATTTATGAAAATATGTTAGGCCTATTGTCTATTTGCTCATTGGATTTATGAAAATATAGTGGGCTTAATTCTTGGGAAATACATGCTATTTAGCCTTCTATAATCTGTATATGTTAGGCCTTTTTAGTATAATTCATAATTTTTACTTGCTATAATTAATGAAGTATTGTATTGCATGACTTGTTGCACATTTGTACAGAACAAATATCATGTAGAGCAAGGTACCAATAAAGTTTGTTGGTTTGCTTTTCGGAAAGGTTATCTCAAAAAACTTTGTCGTGAAAAGAACTCCTACACAAGGTAACATTCATTAACTAATTTCGTCTTAAAGCTTCTAGTGTCACATGACTATAATAAACCAATACATTGATAAATGTTGGTATAAAGTTTCCTATTCTTTTTGTAAGCATAATAACCAAAATTAAATAGTAATGTGAACCCTAAGATTTCTACTACTGAAGAATTCGATCTTTTGTATCCATACTATAAAATCAAAGCCTTATTATCGATCTTATAATTAGGGTTAGGAAAAAGTAAAGTCTGACTAGAGTTAGATGCTATCATTATGATCAGAAGAGAAATGTCTAACTAAGCAAACTATAATATTATGTGGTGAGAAAGGAGCAACATTTCTTCTTTTTCATTTTTCAAGGTCAAACGTTTGGTACAAATGGGTGTTGCATAGGATCTTTTGTTTACTTCTCGTGAATGGACTTCCTCATCAACTACAATAAAGCAAATGCATTTTTTCCATGGTTAGGTATTCTTCTAGTATATATATGGAACTCAATGTTAGGTAAGGAATAATCATTAATTAATTAGATCTCTACAATTATATTTCACCTTCAATGGCATCAAACATCCTCGTATTATAATAATTTTGTATGATAACAATTAATTCTTACCACTTGTCTTTTTCTTTTTTTTATTTTCTATTTCTTACCTCTGACTTTTTTCTAGTTCCTTTATCAGTTCAAGTCATATCTTTTCCTTTCATTTTATCTTTCACTAGTTTCTTAGTATAACTGAACAATTTCACTTTCATAATTAGATAGGCATATTATAGCCGTAATTACATTTGGGCAATACAATGAAGAATTTATCATTTAATTAGGCTCAAATAATTATAATTTGGCAAAACATTTCCAATAGGGCCCAACATCTTTAGTTGGCTCAATAAATTTTACAAGGCCAAATTTGGCCCAACGACTCTAGTAAGGCCCAATACCTTTAATTGGGAACTACAAATTAATTAGGCCCAACAACTGTAATAGGGCCAATTAACATATTGGGCCATGAGTTTAGGATTTCTATTTATTACAATTCAGACAATTAATTCTTGTTTTTCGAAATTAGTGCAATTCATACTCTAAGTATGAAATCCATATTCTAAGTGTTTGTTGCAATACAGTACTTAACCAAATGGATATCGATCGTGAATGGATGAACCACCGTTTGGAACCCGACAGACAGCTTAGTAATGCGTTCATTAGAGGTGTACATGAATTTGTTGCATTTGCAAGTAGTCAGCAACATTACCTGGATGGTAATAAGATAAGATGTCCATGTGCAAAATGTAAAAATCGCAAGTTCTTGGATCTTGACGATGTAAAGGTCCATCTTTATCAGCAGGGTTTCATGCCATATTATTACGAATGGACTTCACATGGGGAACAAATTCATAATTATGGTAATACATCTCAGGAGAACTTTTCTCATAATTATAATTACCCTGGGTTTGATGAAAGAAATACTTATAGGACAATGGTATTTGATGTTACTGGTCCGCACTTTGTTATGGATCACGATCAACCACGTGAACCACCTTACACAGAAGCATCACATTTTTTTAATCTCTTGAAGGCTGCTGATGAACCGTTATGGGATGGTTGTGAGACTCTAACTCATTTGTCTGCTGTGTCTCGTTTCATGAATATCAAGTGTGAAGAAAATATGAGTGAACAATGCTTTAATAGAATGATCGAGATAGTGAGGGAAGCGTTGCCAAAAACTCATAATTTACCTGAAAACTTTTACAACTTCAAACAAGAAATGAGGCCTTTAGGATTGGGATATGAAAAGATAGACGTCTGCAAAAATGGATGCACATTGTTTTACAATGATAGAAGTGACATGGACTCTTGTCCCCGTTGTAATGAGCCACGTTACAAGACATCAAGACGGGGTAAGCTTATAGCTCACAAGAAGTTGCGATATTTTCCGCTAACTCCAAGGCTGCGAAGGCTATATATGTCAAAGGTTACAGCTTAACATATGCAATGGCATAAGAAGCACCAAGTCGAAGATGGGAAGATATGTCACCCATCTGACGCTGAGGCATGGAAACACTTTGATAGAGTATATCCTAGTTTTGCTGCCAAGCCAAGAAATGTTCGTCTTGGGCTATGCTCAGATGGGTTTAATCCATACAACTCAAGTTCTAAACCTTATTCTTGTTGGCCGGTGATTATGACACCATACAATTTGCCACCATGGATGTGTATGAAGAACCCTGTCATGTTCTTGACTCTTCTTATTCTAGGCCCGAAAAATCCCGGTAAGAACATTGATATATACTTAGAGCCCCTAATCAAAGAATTGAAAGATTTATGGGAAGTAGGGGCACCTTGTTATGATGTGTCAACAGAAACAAATTTTCAATTGATGGCAGCTCTATTGTGGACAATAAATGACTTTCTGGCATATGGTATGTTATCTGGTTGGAGTACACATGGGAAGCTGTCATGTCCGTATTGCATGAAATATTCAAAGGCTTTCCAATTGACCGCTGGTAGAAAAAATTGCTTCTTTGATTGTCATCGTCAGTTCTTACCACCAAATAGTTCGTTACGGCGAGACAAGAAGAATTTTGTTAAGGGTAGAGTTGAAAGATCTTATGCTCCTCCCATATTAGATGGTGAACAAATTTGGGAACTTGTAAAAGATTTCCCTACAGCAAATGAATTGTCAAAAAGCAAGATAGCTGGTTTTGGGGAAGAGCATAATTGGATGAAAAGAAGCATTTTTTGGGATTTTCCCTATTGGCGTTCACATATTGTGCGACATAATTTAGATGTGATGCATATTGAGAAGAATGTATTTGATAATATTTTTAACACTGTGATGAACGTCAAGGGTAAGACAAAAGATAATCTCAAAGCGAGAATGGATATTTCTAAGTTTTGTGACCGTCCTGAATTATGTGTTCAGAGCAAAGCGGATGGTGGTTATAAACTGAATATGGGTGTGTACACATTGCCTGTGGCTGAGGGGAAAATAATTCTAGATTGGGTTAAAGACTTACGACTCCCCGATGGATATGCATCCAATTTAGCAAGGTGTGTTGACATGAAAGATCTAAAGTTGTCACATATGAAGAGTCATGATTGTCATGTCTTTATGGAGAGATTGCTCCCTATAGCTTTACGTGAGGTATTTCCTAAACATGTTTGGGAAGCTTTTACGGAATTAAGTTGGTTCTTCAAAGATATATGTTGTACATCTCTTCATAGAGAAGATCTAGCAAGGATGCAAGAAAATATTGTCGTGACTCTTTGCAACTTGGAAAAAATCTTACCCCCTGCTTTCTTCGATTCAATGGAGCATTTGCCAGTGCACTTGGTGTATGAAGAAATATGCTGTGGTCCTGTGCAATATCGGTGGATGTATCCTTTTGAAAGGTAATTCTATCTTTTTCCCTAATTTATATGCAACCACTTGCATTAAACAATACTTAAATGTATATACCAATACTCATGGAGGTTCTTACATCGTCTGAAGAAGAATGTAAAGAATAAAGCTAGGGTTGAGGGTTCTATATGTGAAGCATATCTTTCCCTGGAAACATCAACCTTTTGTTCATATTACTTCGAACCTCATGTGAGAACTAAAACAAGAAATATTGGTCGAAATGACCAATATAGCGATGTGGACTACCCTGATGGATGCTTAGCTTTATTTACTTACCCGGTGTAATACCCGAGCCCGGAATGTGAATTTTCTTTGTTTATTATTTTAAAAATTATATTTCCTTAAATTCTTTGTGAATTAATTGTTACTTTCTCGCCGACGCAACGTGCATTGCATTTAAGGAGCGATAGCTAGATAACGATTTCTAGTCCTCAGCAAATAGTGAAACTAGTATTTAGATGACTTAAATTTTATATTTTAAATGTTGCTAGCTTTAATTGAACTTACCTTAGCTGAAACCGCTTTAAAACGCGCGAAATAGGGCCCTTTGACCAAGTCTTAAGTTGTTTGACCTTAGCCCTTTGACCCTTTGACCATTTGACCCTTAAATAAGTTAAAACTAAGCAAAATAAAATAAAAACAGCAGCTGAACAGACCAGGATCAGGCCGAAGCAAGAGAGAAAGAAAAAAAAATATTCAACCTTCCAAACGATCAATCTTCGCGTGAGCTCGTGCGGGGTGATTTCCGAGGCAACCAACGTTGTTTTCCTAGCGACTAGGAGTACCTAAGGTGAGGGAAGCATGTTATTTGCGCATTTATACGTTGTGTTTGTTAACTTTGTCAATTTTTAGATTTATCCGTAGATCGTTATTTAAAGCGATTTGATGCTTCTAGAATGTTCCTTAGCATTTGCAGAACATGTATTTATAGCTTTGTAACATTTTCTGCGGTTAAATGTTGTGATTGTAACTTGAATTGTGGAATGAATAGTGTTTTGTGAATAGTAAAACCTTGAAACGTTGAAGTTGCGCTGTTATGCTTTCCGTTGATGTAGAAACGTGCTAGGTATGCTAGAATGCTAAAATTTGTGATTTGTTTGGGTTGCGTAGTGGAAAAAATGAGAATTGAGCCTTTGGGAAAGTCGGGGTCGTTTAGGTCGACTTTGGCATTTTCTCGTTTTGCGTGTTGGCATTGCTTCGGGAAGCCATGGAAGCACTTTTGGTGCGATTATGGCGTTGGTTGGGTGTTTGGTTGTTGTAGTTGTAGTTCAAACGAGAAAGGGGGAAATCGGGGCTTTGCGCGAGTTCTAGGGTAAAGTAAGGTTTCGGGGTCTTTAGACGTGCCTTATGGTGACCTAGGAGGGCTGGCGAAGTCAGTTTCCAGAACTCGTGGCTCGTTTGGAAATGGTAGCATTTTGATAGTTGGGGCCAATTTGTGTTTTTGTGTGTTTACTTGTCTTTATGCTTATAGAATGCTTAGAATTACTTGAATTACTTGTTTGAGTTGTTTTGGATTGAATTGCTTATCAAATTGCTACTATTGCGTGCGAGAGTAACCTACTTTGTTATTCTCCCACGTGTGGCTTTATCGCTTGTTTATCGCTTGTTTATTGTCTTGTATCGAGTCTTGCATTGCATAGTGTCTCGCGCGTGAGTGATGGGCCTCTCTGGGTAGCCTTGGGTTGCCAGTGTTGGTTGCTCTAGCTCCGCTGCTATTCCCTTTCTCGCTTGGGTTGCCTCCCAGGGAGATTTGGGTCGTAGGTTGATGGATACTTCCAGAGTATTCCAAACTGGTGTTATAAGGTGGTTTTGGGCCGGCGCGTCGTCATCGAATTTGTGTTTGAAAGTTGCTCATGAAAAGAGTATCGTATCCTTTGAATGAGTGTTTGCAGCTTTAGATACTTGCCTTGCTTTATTATTGGCTTTGGTTGTATCTTTATATGATTTGTATGTATTGCTCGGCTAATTGCATTGCATACTCCTCTCATCTCCGTTCTTGAGACCAATTGCCCTCGCTGAGCAATAGTTTTTGCTCATTCCTTTCTATACCATGTTTTTACAGGAGTAGTTGAAGCAGACCCTCTCGAGGTAATTGAGGAGGAGGAGCAGGTGGAGGTGTTTTCGTGATAGCGCTTCCCTGCTTTGCTGGTGGTTGGTTACCAGTTTTGTGCGAACCTTGCTTGTTATGTATATTGCGTGGAGGTCGTTTAATTTTGAGGCTTGTAGCCTTGTATATATTTTCTAGTTGAGACCTTTAATGGTCTTATGTTGTAATGGATTAAAGTTTGTAAATTGTAAACTTATACTCGGATGACTAGTGAAGAAATGCATGCTAATGGCTAATGGTTTAGTGGCATAAGTACGTGTGTAGTATGCATATCATTTTTGGTTTGGAAAGTTGGATAATAAGAAATGTATGTTTTATAGAAAGTTGGCTTGTTTTGATTATTTTATGGCTTTTGCAAGTATTATATTGTTTTTAGGGTTTTCGGATCGTCCGCGGTACAGAGGAGACTCCGTCCGTGTGTCGGGTCCGGGCTTGGCCTTTTGCGGGGTCGGGTCGGGGCATGACACCCGGGTTGTCCAATGGGAAAAGTAAAGTACCGAATGCTGGACGATCAAGAATTATATGTTGCACACCTATATGTACTAATGAATTGCCAAGAGGTTCACCCTTATATCAGGTAAAGTGATGACATTTTGTACATTTTTTGTACACCAATACATCTCTAATATGAACCCTACATATTATTCACAGGATGTTTGAGGAATATCTTTCCCAAAATTATCCACCATTAACGGGGACACAACTTCAGAATAAGATTGACAATCTTTTCCCAAAATGGTTATACGGCCATGTAAGTACACATCTAACTAATGGTTATTTGCATTGAAGTTATCACTCAACTTTTTAACTTCCTGTAAATTCCTTGTTTTACAGTTCGCCTGCAGTAATGGTATTGATGATCGGGTAAAATGTCTTTCTATGTGGCCAAGTAAGAGAGTGCGCACGTGGTCAAGCTATTTCATAAATGGATACCGATTTGACACCTTGGAATACGGGTCTGCCAAGTCCACAATGAATAGTAGAGTGTCCGTCAAAGGGACATATGATGGTACTACCGAGTACGGTGACTACTATGGAATGTTAGAGGACATTGTTGAATTGGAGTACCATAATCCAACACAAAAACATACAAGAGTTGTTCTGTTTAAGTGCAAATGGTATGATATGCAAAAGGGCAAAGGTGTTAAGGAACATCCTAAGTATCGAATTGTCGAGGTCAATGTAAAGAGGGGATTTTCCAAATATGAACCGTTTGTGTTAGAAGAACAAGCACATTAAGTCTATTACTGCAAATACTGTCACG
Organism: Ehretia macrophylla; assembly: GCA_037974665.1. Taxonomy (NCBI): domain Eukaryota; kingdom Viridiplantae; phylum Streptophyta; class Magnoliopsida; order Boraginales; family Ehretiaceae; genus Ehretia; species Ehretia macrophylla. The sequence continues at coordinate 16,140,709 of CM075780.1, read as the reverse complement.
CCCCGACCCGACCCCGCAAAAGGCCAAGCCCGGACCCGACACACGGACGGAGTCTCCTCTGTACCGCGGACGATCCGAAAACCCTAAAATCAATATAATACTTGCGAAAGCTATATAATAACCAAAATAAGCCAACTTTCTTTACAACATACATTCTTATTAACCAACTTTCCAAACCCAAAAATGATATGCATACTACACAAGTACTTATGCCACTAATCAAATCCATTAGCATGCATTTTCTTACTAGTCACCAGAGTATAAGTTACAATTTTACAAACTTTAATCCATTACAACATAAGACCATAGAGGCCTTAAACTAGGAAATATATACAAGGCTACAAGCCTCAAAATTAAGCGACCTCCACGCAATATACATAACATGCAAGGTTCGCACAAAACTGGTAACCAACCACCAACAAAGCAGGGAAGTGCTATCACGGAAACACCTCCACCTGCTCCTCCTCCTCTATTACCTCGAGAGGGTCTGCTTCAACTACTCCTGTAAAAACATGGTATAGAAAGGAATGAGCAAAAACTATTGCTCAGCGAGGGCAATTGGTCTCAAGGACGGAGATGAGAGGAGTATGCAATGCAATTAGCCAAGCAATACATACAAATCATATAAGTTACATCCAAAGCCAACAATAAAGCAAGGCAAGTATTTAAAGCTGCAAACACTCAATTAAAGGATACGATACTCTTTTCACGAGCAACTTTCAAACACGAATTCGATGACAACGCGCCGGCCCAAAACCACCTTATAATACCAGTTTGGAATACCCCGGAAGTATCCATCAACCTATGACCCAAATCTCCATGGGAGGCAACCCAAGCGAGAAAAGGAATAGCAGCGGAGCTAGAGCAACCAACACTGGCAACCCAAGGCTACCCAGAGAGGCCCATCACTCACGCGCGAGACACTATGCAATGCAAGACTCGATACAAGGCGATAAACAAGCGATAAAGCCACACGTGGGAGAATAACAAAGTAGGTTACTCTCACACGCAATAGCAGCAATTGATAAGCAATTCAAACCAAAACAACTCAAACAAGTATTTCAAGTAATTCTAAACATTATATAGGCATAAAGACAAAAAAACACACAAAAACACAAATCGGCCCCAACTATCAAAATGCTACCATTTCCAAACTAGCCACGAGTTCTGGAAACCGACTTCGCCAACCCTCCTAGGTCACCATAAGGCACGTCTAAAGACCCCGAAACCTTACTTTATCCTAGAACTCGCGCAAAGCCCCGATTTCCCCCTTTCTCGTTTGAACTACAACTATAACAACCAAACACCCAACCAATGCCATAATCGCACCAAAAGTGCTTCCATGGCTTCCCGAAGCAATGCCAACACGCAAAACGAGAAAATGCAAAAGTCGACCAAAATGACCCCGACATTCCCAAAGGCATAATTCTCGTTTTTTCCACTACGCAACCCAAACAAACCACACATTTTAGCATTCTAGCATACCTAGCACGTTTCTACATCAACGGAAAGCATAACAGCGCAATTTCAACGTTTCAAGGTTTTACTATTCATAAAACACTATTCATTTTACAATTTAATTTGCAATCACAACATTTAACCGCAGAAAATGTTACAAAGCTATAAATACATGTTCTACAAATGCCAAGGAACATTCTAGAAGCATCAAATCGCTTTAAATAACGATCTACGGATAAATCAAAAAATTGACAAAGTTGACATACACAACGTATAAATGCGCAAATAACATGCTTCCCTCACCTTAGGTACTCCTAGTCACTAGGAAAACAACGTTGGTTGCCTCAGAAATCACCCCGCACAAGCTGACGCGAAGATTGAATGATTGGAAGTTGAAATCTTTTTTTTTTCTCTCCTCAAAGCTCTCGGCCCTCTCCTCACTGTTTGATGCAGTTTTTCTTTTTATTTTGCTTAGTTGTTTAGCTTATAAGGTGTCAAATGGTCAAAGGTCAAAGGTCCAAGGTCAAACTACTTAAAACTTGGTCAAAGGACCCTATTTTGTGCGTTTTAAAGCCATTTCAGCTAAGGTAAGTTCAATTAAAGCTAGCAACATTTAAAATATAAAATTTAAGTCATCTAAATACTAGTTTCACTATTTGCTGAGGACTGGAAATCGTTATCTAGCTATCGCTCCCTAAATGCAATGCACGTTGCGTCGGCGAGAAAGTAACAATTAATTCACAAATAATTTAAGGAAATATAATTTTCAAAATAATAAACAAAGAATTTTCACATTCCGGGCTTGGGTATTACACCCTCTCCCCCTTAAAACAATTGCGCCCACGCAATTCTTACCTGGTCGACAAACAACTCCGGATACTGATCCCGAACTTGGTCCTCTCTTTCCCAAGTCGCTTCCTCAAACCCATGATGATTCCACAGAACCTTTACTAACGGAATACTCTTTCTACGAAGCTCCTGAATCTTCTGATCCACAATTCTAATCGGTTTCTCTTCATAAGACAACTTCTCTTCAATCTGCAAAGGCTCTGGTTCAAGTACATGTGAAGGGTCTGGATGATACTTCTTCAACATAGACACATGGAACATATCATGCAGTCTCGACAAGCTTGGAGGCAAAGCTAATCGATAGGCCAAAGGACCTACCTTTTCGGTGATCTCATACGGACCCACATACCTGGGACTAAGCTTCCCGCTCTTACCGTGCCGAATCAAACCCTTCCGTGGAGAAATCTTAAGAAACACCCAATCTCCCAAATCAAACTCAAGATCCCGACGATGCTTATTCGCATAACTCTTCTGACGACTCTGAGCTGTAAGCATACGCTGGCGAATAAGGTGAACATTATCTACCATCTTAATCAACTCAGGTAACACAGTCGGATCAACTGTTCTTATCTCTCCAACCTTTTCCCAATATAACGGAGATCTGCATTTCCGACCATACAACGCCTCGTAGGGAGCCATACCTATAGTAGATTGATAACTATTGTTGTAGGCGAACTCCGCTAAAGGCAAAAACTTCTCCCAATTCTTCCCAAAGTCAAGCACACATGCCCGAAGCATGTCTTCTAAGATCCTGATGGTTCTCTCAGACTGGCCATCAGTTTGTGGATGATATGCAGTACTGAAGCTCAACTTAGTTCCCATGGCCTCTTGCAACTTCTGCCAAAAACGAGATCTGAATCTAGGATCCCTATCTGACACTATACTCTGTGGCACACCATGCAATCTCACAATATTAGCAACATAAAGCTCAGCTAGCTTATCAAGGCTATCTTGTTTGTTCACGGGAATAAAATGTGTAACTTTAGTCAAGCGGTCCACAACAACCCAAACAGAATCATATCCTCTCGGAGATCTAGGAAGATCGGTCACAAGGTCCATTGTTATATGTACCCACTTCCATTGCGGAATCGACAACGGCTGTAGAAGTCCGGCTGGCCTCTGATGCTCAACTTTAACCCTCTGACAAGTCAAACATCTAGATACATACCCAGCAATCTCCCTCTTCATATTGTTCCACCAGAAGTGTTGCTTCAAATCTCTATACATTTTTGTACTGCCCGGGTGAATCGTATACCTCGAATTATGTGCCTCGGACAGGATCTCATTCTTTAAAGTTGGATCACCAGGAACACATACTCTGTCCCTGAATCTAAAGATGCCATCTGCATGTAATTTAAACTCCGACTCTCCCCCTTTTGACTTTTCTTGGATCTTCAAGATGTGAGGATCAGTCTTCTGAGCCTCTCTGATCTGTGCTAGCAACCCTGATTGAATCTGTAAACCAGCAAATCGAATCCCTACCTCAGTAGCTTCTGGTTTCCATGAACAAATTTCTTCCAAAGTCTCCCAGTCCTTGATAATCAAGCTTGCAACAGTAGCCTTTCGGCTCAAAGCATCAACAACAACATTTGCCTTACCTGGCACATAGTTAATAGAACAGTTATAACCACCCAATAACTCTAGCCATCTCCGCTGCCTCATATTTAGATCCTTCTGTGAAAACAAATACTTGAGACTCTTGTGGTCAGTAAATATTTCAAATCTGCAACCCCACAAGTAGTGACGCCACTTCTTCAAAGCAAACACAACTGCAGCTAACTCAAGATCATGTGTAGGGTAATTGACTTCATAAGGTTTCAACTTCCTGGAAGCATAGGCAATCACCTTACCATTCTGCATTAAAACACATCCCAATCCTTCTTTAGATGCATCACTGTAGACAACAAAGTTATCTGTTCCCTCAGGTAAAGCTAGTATAGGAGCTGTAGTTAGTCTCTTCTTCAATTCTTGGAAACTGGATTCACATTTAGCATCCCAGTTATAAGCAACTTTCTTCCGAGTCAATTGGCTCAAAGGTCCATAAATTTTAGAAAAGTCGTTAACAAATCTCTGGTAGTAACCTGCCAATCCAAGAAAACTCCGAATCTCTGACACCGTCTCAGGTCTCTTCCAAGATGAAACAACTTCAATCTTAGCTGGGTCCACTGAAATTCCTCAGTCGGAAATGATATGGCCTAGAAAAGATATCTGGTTCAACCAGAACTCACACTTGCTGAATTTAGCAAAAAGCTTGTTTTCCTGCAAAGTCTGAAGCACAATCCTCAAGTGTTGCTCATGTTCAGCCTCGTTCTTCGAATACACTAAAATGTCGTCAATGAAGATCACGACAAACTGATCAAGGTAAGGCCGAAAAACCCTCTGCATCAAGTCCATGAATGCGGCTGGTGCATTCGTCAATCCAAACGGCAACACAACAAACTCATAGTGGCCATATCTAGTCCTGAATGCCGTCTTTGGTATATCGTCACTCCGAATCCTAAGTTGATAGTAACCCTGCCTCAAGTCAAATTTGGAGTAAACACTCGCACCCTGCAACTGGTCAAACAATTCTTCAATCAACGGCAAGGGGTATTTATTCTTAATCGTGACTTGATTAAGTCCCCTGTAATCAATGCATAACCGTAGCGTGCCGTCTTTCTTTCTCACAAACAACACAGGCGCACCCCACAGCGAAGAACTAGGTTGTATAAACCCTTTCTCAAGTAAGTTCTGAAGCTAAATTTTTAACTCCTGAAGTTCAGCCGATGCCATTCTATAAGGACTCCTAGAAATTGGCGCAGTGCCTGGTACAAGATCAATCACGAACTCAATCTCCCTATCCGGTGGTAAACCCGGTAATTCCTCGGGAAATACACTAGGGAAGTCTCTAACAATCGGAACCTCATTCAAACTCAACTTATCAGCAAGCTGATTGATCAAATAAGCTAAGTAAGCTTCACAACCCCTATTCAACAACTTAGAAGTCTTGATCGCTGATAAAAGTGGAATGCGGGCAGCCCTGCAGTTCCAAACAATCTCTAGTACCGGTAGGTCAGGAACCTTAAGATAAACGACCTTTGTTCTACAATCAAACTGAGCATAATACTTTCCCAACCAGTCCATTCCCAAAATGATTTCAAAGTCACGGAATGGTAATATAATTAAATCAGCAGGAAATTTACGGTTCTCAATACATATATCACAAGATTTGCAAATAGACTCAGTAACAAATTTTTCACCCAAAGGAGTACTAACTTCAACTTCATGAGGCAAATTATCAATGCAAACATTCACAGATCATGCACATGCAGGAGTTATAAACGAATGTGTAGCTCCAGGATCAATCAAAACTTTAACTGGCTGAGTATTGAGAAGAAAGGTACCTTCCACTATAGCTGTAGTATCGGGTAGCTCCTCTGCATCCAGTACAAAGACCCTAGCCTGAACTCTCTGTGCTGGACGTGCACCTGCAGCCCTATTCTGCACACCTTGGCCTCCACCACAGCCCTGAACATTATTATATTTAGGGCAATCCCTCACCCTATGGTCATCACTGCCACAACCCGTACATTTACCACTCTTCCTCCAGTAGTTAGCCTCAATATGCCCTGGCCGATTACAATAATTACACTGCTGATTTTGCCTAACTGCAGTGTTTCCTATAGGTGCTGGGGCTCTGGCAGGGGTAGGAACTGTACCTCCCTGCTGGGGTCTAGTCACAGCTGGCCTAGCCTGAATCTGCTGCTGTGGCTGATACGGACGCTGCTGAGGAGCCTGTGCAGAAGACTGATACTGCCTCGGCTGACTCTGGCTGCTCTGGCCCAAATACTGCCTCTTATTCGGCTGACTACTCTCAGCTAACATTTCAGCCTTTCGTTTCTCAAATTTCGAGGCTGCCTGAAATGCCTCGGGAAAAGTAGTGTAGGTCTGCCCAGTCAAATGCAACTGAATGTCCATTCTCAGCCCACGGACAAACCTATGTATCATCCTCCTAGACGGCTGCACCAACTCGGGCATATACCTCGACAGGCTAACAAACCTAGCCTCGTATTGTGCAACAGTCATATTTCCCTGCTTCAGGGCCACAAACTCATCTTCCCTCCTCTCCATAGCCATCTCAGGAATATATTTGTCCCGGAACTCACTTACAAAATCATCCCATAAGTGTGGAACATCCTCACAATCCCACCTCAATCTGACAGTATTCCACCACTGCTCTGCATCACCCTCAAATAAAAATGATGCATAATCTATTCTTGCCTCATCAGTGTACCTCAAAGCGGTGAAAATCTTCTCAACTCGATTAATCCATCTCTCGGCCGCCTCATCATCCGGCTCCCCGAAGAAGTTTCCCGGCTCGTGCCTCAGAAATTTCTCTAACTGATTATTCTCAACTCTGTACCCCTGTCCACCAGGATTAGCTTGATTACCCTGGGGATTAATTCGGTCTTGCCTCTGCTCATGTAGTACCTGTGTGATCCGGTCTACTGCAGTAGTCATGGTAGCCATAAACTGCTCAGGCAACGGCTGCTGACCCTGTTCTGCTACCTCTTCATTTGATCCTATACCTTGAGTACCACGACGTGGCGGCATAGTAGCAATTCACAATAGCTGGCAACATTTAAAAGTAGTTTATAGACAGAAATATAGCACATAAGATTAGATAACACTCAAGTCAATAACAATCCAATATTCTATCACACAATTCACATAAGACAAGTTCAACTTGCCAAACTATTCCACTTAAACACACAAACATTCCAAGTTCACAAAGTCATGTTATAACATTTTCTTTTCACTTAGCAATCATACATAAACACTTTAGCATTTTAGACCTTTACCCCACAGACCGAGAATCATATCCCGGCTCATGCAAGACTATCATGCTCTGATACCACCTAAAGATGTCACGCCCCGACCCGACCCCACAAAAGGCCAAGCCCGGACCCGACACACGGACGGAGTCTCCTCTGTACCGCGGACGATCCGAAAACCCTAAAATCAATATAATACTTGCGAAAGCTATATAATAACCAAAATAAGCTAACTTTCTTTACAACATACATTCTTATTAACCAACTTTCCAAACCCAAAAATGATATGCATACTACATAAGTACTTATGCCACTAATCAAATCCATTAGCATGCATTTTCTTACTAGTCACCAGAGTATAAGTTACAATTTTACAAACTTTAATCCATTACAACATAAGACCATAGAGGCCTTAAACTAGGAAATATATACAAGGCTACAAGCCTCAAAATTAAGCGACCTCCACGCAATATACATAACATGCAAGGTTCGCACAAAACTGGTAACCAACCACCAACAAAGCAGGGAAGTGCTATCACGGAAACACCTCCACCTGCTCCTCCTCCTCTATTACCTCGAGAGGGTCTGCTTCAACTACTCCTGTAAAAACATGGTATAGAAAGGAATGAGCAAAAACTATTGCTCAGCGAGGGCAATTGGTCTCAAGGACGGAGATGAGAGGAGTATGCAATGCAATTAGCCAAGCAATACATACAAATCATATAAGTTACATCCAAAGCCAACAATAAAGCAAGGCAAGTATTTAAAGCTACAAACACTCAATTAAAGGATACGATACTCTTTTCACGAGCAACTTTCAAACACGAATTCGATGACGACGCGCCGGCCCAAAACCACCTTATAACACCAGTTTGGAATACCCCGGAAGTATCCATCAACCTACGACCCAAATCTCCCTGGGAGGCAACCCAAGCGAGAAATGGAATAGCAGCAGAGCTAGAGCAACCAACACTGGCAACCCAAGGCTACCCAGAGAGGCCCATCACTCACGCGCGAGACACTATGCAATGCAAGACTCGATACAAGGCGATAAACAAGCGATAAAGCCACACGTGGGAGAATAACAAAGTAGGTTACTCTCGCACGCAATAGCAGCAATTGATAAGCAATTCAATCCAAAACAACTCAAACAAGTATTTCAAGTAATTCTAAACATTCTATAGGCATAAAGACAAGAAAACACACAAAAACACAAATCGGCCTCAACTATCAAAACGCTACCAATTCCAAACGAGCCACGAGTTCTGGAAACCGACTTCGCCAACCCTCCTAGGTTACCATAAGGCACATCTAAAGACCCCGAAACCTTACTTTATCCTAGAACTCACGCAAAGCCCCGATTTCCCCCTTTCTTGTTTGAACTACAACTATAACAACCAAACACCCAACCAATGCCATAATCGCACCAAAAGTGCTTCCATGGCTTCCCGAAGCAATGCCAACACGCAAAATGAGAAAATGCAAAAGTCGACCAAAACGACCCTGACTTTCCCAAAGGCATAATTCTCATTTTTTCCACTACGCAACCCAAACAAACCACACATTTTAGCATTCTAGCATACCTAGCACGTTTCTACATCAACGGAAAGCATAACAGCGCAATTTCAACGTTTCAAGGCTTTACTATTCATAAAACACTATTCATTTCACAATTTAATTTGCAATCACAACATTTAACCGCAGAAAATGTTACAAAGCTATAAATACATGTTCTACAAATGCCAAGGAACATTCTAGAAGCATCAAATCGCTTTAAATAACGATCTATGGATAAATCTAAAAATTGACAAAATTGACATACACAACGTATAAATGCGCAAATAACATGCTTCCCTCACCTTAGGTACTCCTAGTCGCTAGGAAAACAACGTTGGTTGCCTCAGAAATCACCCCGCACGAGCTCATGCGAAGATTGAATGATTGGAAGTTGAAATCTTTTTTTTTCTCTCCTCAAAGCTCTCGGCCCTCTCCTCACTGTTTGCTGCTGTTTTTCTTTTTATTTTGCTTAGTTTTTTAGCTTATAAGGTGTCAAATGGTCAAAGGTCAAAGGTCCAAGGTCAAACTACTTAAAACTTGGTCAAAGGACCCTATTTTGTGCGTTTTAAAGCCATTTTTGCTAAGGTAAGTTCAATTAAAGCTAGCAACATTTAAAATATAAAATTTAAGTCATCTAAATACTAGTTTCACTATTTGCTGAGGACTGGAAATCGTTATCTAGCTATCGCTCCTTAAATGCAATGCACGTTGCGTCGGCGAGAAAGTAACAATTAATTCACAAAGAATTTAAGGAAATATAATTTTCAAAATAATAAACAAAGAATTTTCACATTCTGGGCTCGGGTATTACAAATACCCTGGTGGTAAGAGAGATCGCGCAGACTGGTGGGTTGTATGCAAAATCAGACCGAGGAATTACTATGCTGTGCCCCGAAAGGAGTATGAAATAGAAGAGGAAATACCTTTTCAATTAGATGAAATAGATGTGCATGTAATACTACCAGATGATGGAGAGTTGCCTCAACGTGTTCATGAATCAGTTGAATATATTGAGGTATTGCAAGAGGAATTGAATGAGTTACAATATCAACAACAAGAAGTTGAAGGTGAAGGTGAAGGTGAAGGTGAAGATGAAAATGAAAACGAAGACGAAGACGAAGATGAAGACGAAGACGAAGACGAAGATGAAGATGAAGATGAAGATGAAGATGAAAATAGAGATGATGATGAAGATCATGTTAATGATTAGTGCTAATTACATTTAATAGATTATTTCAATGTATTTATACTACTTATAAACATTTAATACGATTGTAATGTATTAAAATTGCATGTTTAGATCTACATTCTTTAATGATAGTTGGATTTTGTCCAAAACAGACATGTCTTCAAATAGAAATAAAGGTAAAGGTACAGCTAGAAAATATGTGTCTCCTGGGATGTTGCAGCGCTCTATTGCACGTTCAGGTGGTGCACAACCATCCCACTCATCCTCCGATGCTGGGTGAACATCTACTTCATCCACTTCAATACCATTGAATACTCAGGGGTTGAGCTTACAGATTGGCAGACACACAGATGATCAATCTCCAGCAACTACTTCATCCACTTTACCCAGGAATAATCAATCTCCAGCAACTACTTCATCCACGGGCTTGCCACAACACTTATATGGTTTGCAAGTTAACTATGATGATTCGCCTATAGCCTATTCTACACCATCTGCTAACCAGCCGGAGTCTTCAAGTACTGCCCAGCGACGGGCTGCTGGAGTACATTTAGAGATTTGGCAAGAATATGGATTCCCATCTTTGGAGGCGTACACTGTATGGCAGATTGATAGGCGTACACACATGACGATATATTCAGGAGGGTATGAGAACATTAACTACAATTTTATATAATATGTACATTATTTTGTTTATTTTTTTCGTTACAATTGTTAGTATCCTTTGTATCTTTTACTAAATACAGATGGATACCAGCTAGGGCGGCACGAGAGGTCACCAATATATTAAATGCTGGGTTCAACAAGCCTTGGACGAGATGGGGTATGATTCCAATTGATGTTAAAGAGAGATGGTTCATCGCTTTTCAGGTACTACTCAAGTATATGAAATTAATTTCATATATATATTTCAATTACATATATCGTGATAATATATAAGTTGTATTACTAATACTTAATATATGACTGTAGAGATTGTACAAGTGGTACCCTTACGATGAACCAGTCATCCGTCGGTTATTTTTTCAAAACGTTAATAATCGGTTACGAGGCCTCTTCTATAGGGGCCGTGAAACGGAAAAAAAGAAAAAGATTAAGCCTAGTTGGTTGAATGACGGCATATGGGAGGGACTATGTCAGCATTGGAACACAGATGCATGGCTCAAGAGGTCAGAGACAAACAAAAAGAACAGATTGAGTAAGCCGTCTCCACATTATGCTGATTGTATCCTATTTCACGAGGTCAAGAGAAGATTGGTAAGCGTTAAACTAATTATTTAAATTGTATTTCTATATGATAATTAAATATTTAATTTAGGAATTGTTATTTAATGAATGCTTCTATAGGAATCAAAATCAGAAGGACTAGTGACGAGGGCAGATGTGTTTGAGAAAGTTCATAGGAAAGGCGCCGATGGTCCATACTCTGACCCCAAGGCTGAAGAAACCATGGTATCTCATATATTTATTTCTACTTATTCCATGATTAATAATTAACAGTAAAGTAAAATAACAATAATTATGTATTAATTGCAGGCCAAGTACCAAGAATTGGTCAAGCAAGCCACAACGTCATCGCAAGGAGATCCAACTGCACCGCCTATTGATCGTGATGCATTATTTTACCAGGCAGTAAGAAGATCACCTAGAGGAAGACGATTATATGGTTTAGGATCGCAGGTCATAGGAGGGTCCGTGCATGACATCCCATCTGTTGCTCATCGAATCACAAAGCAGGAATTGCAGGAAGCCGTCAATAGGGCAACATCAAATTTAAGGGCTGAATTGATCGAATAGCAAAATGAGTAATTTAGAAAGTTTCAGGAACATATCGCTCAGTTGACCCAATTACATCTACCCCAACAGCATCCGGATCCGGATCAATCTCATTCTTCCTTAGAACAGCAAGACGGTGATGCCCAATAGAATCCATAAGGTCAAGGTATAATTTCATCTTCTGTTGAAGTTATTTGGATGATCTGACTTGTATTTTATTTGTTGATTTCGATTGTAATTGTTATGTAGAGAAATGTAATTAAAGTTTAATTTAAAGTATTAGAGTAGTATGATAAGCTATTATTTATAGTAGAATAGTATTGTTTAAATCTAGAAGCATGTATATACTTGTCTAAAGAAAGAAAGCTAGAATAGACTTAAGAAATGGAGATGGAACCTTTTATATATGTTTTGGGTTGTTGTATGTGTGGATTCTTCTGCTTGTAGGTTTTTGAATAAACCTAGAAACAGAGAAAGCTCTGTCCATTTCTCTTATTTTTTTAAGCGTGACCTCGGGATTTGGATCGGAACCTGACCTATGAAGGGTCGGGTCGTTTTATATTATGTAATTCTTACATTTCAATCATATTTATTGATATTTTCATTTTTTCTTGTGCTTGTTTATACTTTAGATTATGTTATAGTCTTTCTCTCATTTCGAAAATTGAGGGCAATCTGGTGCACTTTTGGCTTATTATCATCATAAGTGAAAATTATAATTTGTTTTCTTTTTCATTCTCATTATCATTTTTAACTGAAGTGTTATTTTGGTTGAGTATTAAGCTTTAGGTTTGATTATTTTCTTGTTTGCATATAGAAAACATGGATTGTTTGAAGATGGTGAGAATAGTAGCCTTTGGATTCTCTTCCATACAAGTATGGCGTGCCAAAATGGAGAATGTTGAAAAAAAATTTGCATACAAATTCTCTTTTGGAGCTTATCATAGCAGGACAAACAAGATAGATGATGTTATGATAGATGTACATTAAGTATTTCTTTTAGAATGTATGTTTGAAGAAGGTAACTCGGGTGAATGGTTGTTATTATGTATAACTACTTTGGTGTGGAATTGTGTTCATTTGAATAGATATGTAGGTTGTGTAATTACTTGAGATTTAATTATGGGTTTGCCTTTAGAAATTGCTTGAGATTCAATTATGGATGTTATTTTGCAATTTAGCAGGACAAAGAATATGATATTACGAGCAATATTAGAATAACGCAATTGAAAATGGCCATGAATTTGTGACAAAATGAATGAAATGCAGCCACGATTTTGTGACGAAAATGATTAGAAACTTTCCACGATTTTGTGATGAACACAATTTCACAATTGCCACCATTTTTTGACGAAAACATTTTCGGACGAATTTGTAACGAAACGAGCAGCCACTGATTTGCGACAACATTTGGCCACGCTTTTGTGACGAAAACAATTTGAAACTTGCCACGAATCTATGACAAAAATAATTTTACAATTGCCACAATTTTGTGACGAAAACATTTTGGGACAAATTTGCAACGAAACTAGCAGCCACGCATTTGCGACAACATTTGACCACGAAATATCGACGAAAACTTTGCCACCATTTTTCCACGAATTCGCATCAACTACATTTCCACAATCTTGCCATGATTTTCCGACAATTATATTTCGTAGCAAATTCGTTGCATTGAGACGAATTTGCCACGAAAAATTTCAGATTTATAGATCGTCGCAAATTAGTCACATTGCTACAAAAATGTGATGAAAAATTATTTTGCCACGCTATGTTTCATGACAATGTAAATTTCGTCATCATTTCGTCGCAAATTCTTGTTTGTGACGAAAATGTGACGATTTTTTACCAACACAAAACAACTTATTTTTTGTAGTGGATGAAGGAGGAGAAGGAGTAGGAGTAGGAGCTAATTCGAACGGAATCGAATGATTATGAGATAGACAATGAGACAAAACCAAGAGGAGAGAGCACTTAGTGTAATACCCGAGCTCGGAATGTGAAAATTTCTTGTTTATTATTTTGGAAATTATATTTTCTTAGATTCTCTGAGATTTAATTGTTACTTCCTTGCTGTCGCAACGTGCATTGCATTTAGGGAGCATTAGCTAGAGAACGGTTTCTAGTCCTCAGCAAATAGTGAAACTAGTATTTAGATGACTTAAATTTTATATTTTAATTGTTGTTAGCTATAATTAATTTGTTCCTTAGTTAGTATTGCTTTAAAATGCACAAAATAAGGCAAATTGACCAAATTTTAAGTTGTTTGACCAAGGGCTTTGACCCTTTGACCTAATAGTCACCTTATAAGCTTAAAACTAAGCAAAAAAAAAAAAAGCAAATCAGCTCAAGAGCAGGCCGACAGCTTAGAGAGAAAAAAAAAAACCTTTCAACTTCCAATCGTTCAATCTTCGCGTAAGCTCGTGCGGGGTGGTTTCCGAGGTGACAAGCGTTGTTTTCCTAACGACTAGGAGTGCCTAAGGTGAGAGAAGCATGTTATTTGCGCATTTAAATGATGCGTATGTCAACTTTGCAATTTTTAGATTTTATCCGTAGATTGTTGTTTAAAGCGTTTTGATGCTCCTAGAATGTTCCTTGGCAATTGTAGAACGTGTATTTATAGCTTTTTAACATTTTATGCGGTTAAATGTTGAGATTGCAATTTAATTTGGATGTTGAATAGTGTTTTATGAATAGTAAACCCTTGGAACGATGAAGGTGTTCCGTTATGCTGTCCGTTGATGTAGAGTTGTGCTAGGTGTGCTAGAATGCATAAATGCATGGTTTGTTTGGGTTGCGTAATGGAAAAAATGGGAATTAAACCTTGTTGAAAGTTGGGGTCATTTAGGTTGAGTTTAGCATTTTCTCGTTTTGCGTGTTGGCATTATTTCGGGAGGCCATGGAAGCACTTTTGGTGCGATTATGGTGTTGGTTGGGTGTTTGGTTGATACAGTTGTAGTTCAAACGAGCAAAGGGGGAAATCAGAACTTTGCGTGGTTTCTAGGGTTAAGTAGGGTTTCAGGGTCCTTAGACGTGCCTTATGGTGACCTAGGAGGGTTGGTGAAGTTGGTTTCCATAACTCGTGGCTCGTTTGGAAATGGTAGTATTTTGATAGTTGGGGCCGATTTATGATTTTGTTTGTTTTCTTGATATTATGTCTATAGAATGCTTAGGGTTGCTTGATATACTTGTTTGAATTGATTTTGATTGGAATACTTATCAACTGTTGCTATTGCGTGCGAGAGTAACCTACTTTGTTACTCTCCCACGTGTGGCTTTATTGCTTGTTTATCGCCTTGTATCGAATCTTGCATTGCATAGTGTCTCACGCGTGAGTGATGGGCCTCTCTGGGTAGCCTCGGGTTGCCAGTATTGGTTGCTCTAGCTCCGCTGCTATTCCCTCTTCTCGCTTGGGTTGCCTCCCAGTGAGATTTGGGTCGTAGATTGATGGATACTTCCGGGGTATTCCAAACTGGTGTTATAAGGTGGTTTAGGCCGGCGCATCGTCATCGAATTCGTGTTTGAAAGTTGCTCGTGAAAAGAGTACTGTATCCTTTGAATGAGTGTTTATAGTTTTAATGTTTGCCTTGCTTTATTGATGGCTTTATTGTATCTCTGTATGATATTTGTATGAATTGCTTGACTAATTGCATTGCATACTCCTCTCATCTCCGTCCTTGAGACCAATTGCCCTCGCTGAGCAATAGTTTTTGCTCATTCCTTTCTATACTATATTTTTTTACAGGAGTAGTTGAAGCAGACCCTCTTGAGGTAATCGAGGAGGAGGAACAGGTGGAGGTGTTCTCGTGATAGCACTTCTTTGCTTTGCGGGTGGTTGGTTACCAGATTTTGTGCGAGCCTTGCTTGATATGTATATTGCTTGTAAGTCGCTTAATTTTGAGGCTTGTAGCCTTGTTTGTATTTTCTAGTTTGAGGCCTCTACGGTCTTATGTTGTAAAAGTTGAAAGAATGTAAAGTTGTAAACTTATACTCTTGTGACTAGTAAGGAAATGCATGCTAACGGAATTGATTAGTGGCATAAACACTTGTGTAGTATGCATATCATTTTTGGGTTGCAAAGTTGGTTAATAAGAAATGTATGTTTCAAGGATATTGGATTGTTTGAATTATTGTATGGCTTTCGCAAGTATTATGATGATTTTAGGGTTTTCGGATCGTCCGCGGTACAGAGGAGACTCCGTCCGTGTGTCGGGTCCGGGCTTGGCCTTTTGCGGGGTCGGGTCGGGGCGTGACATCTTTAGGGGTGAAATATCGCACATCAGATGCGGAGGAAGTGAGAGAGCTGGTTATAAGGGGGCGACTCATTGTAACAGCCAGGACGCGTTTTCACGTGGAGACACGTGAGGAACAAAGCCGTGAGAGTATTGGTCCCATTGTGGCTTGCTCAAAGCGGACAATATCCTGGTAGTTGTGACTCGTGCGCCCCTTCGTGGGAATGTTGATCGGGTCATGATAAATGGTATCAGAGCCGACGTGTCCGTTGGCCAGCGAGGACGCTGGGTCCCTATGGGGGGCGGGTGAAATATCCCACATCGGATGCAGAGGAAGTGAGAGAGCTGGTTATAAGGGGGCGACTCCTTGTAACAGCCAGGACGCGTTTTCACGTGGAGACACGTGAGGAACAAAGCCGTGAGAGTATTGGTCCCATTGTGGCTTGCTCAAAGCGGACAATATCCTGGTAGTTGTAACTCGTGCGCCCCTTCGTGGGAATGTTGATCGGGTCATGACACTTAGACAATTCACTTTGAGTATAGAAAAGTCTGCTAGTAGGAATTCCTCAGGGCGTATTATTGTTTTTCACCGAAGGGGTGGATCGAAGCAATTGCAGCGAAGAATTGATCTGAAACGAAGCACTTTGTCTTTGGGGATTGTAGAAAGGATAAAATTTGAGCCTAATCGTTCTTCTCGAATCGTTCCAGTAAGATGGATCGAGGGGGTCCGCCAGAGGAAATACAACACGATAGAAGAGTTTGCTCCGTCACCTAAGATCCTCGAATCTACCCCAACTACCATCAACGATCCATTTTCGTTCTCTTCCCTGCTCGGGAAGGTGGATCAAAGATAGGTAGCTTGCTTCTCTCTTAGACTAATGGTGGCTTATGAAGTGGTCGACCTTCCTACCTAATGTCTTCTTGATCGAAAGCCCATTTACTAGTAAGGGTGCAGAAAGCAAAAAAACTTGCGCGAAAGACATTTTCTTCTCTGCCTTCTCCTCTCCAAAGGCCAAGGCAGAGACTACATCCATTTCCTTTGGTAGCTCTTTTGGTTTCCCAGGGATAGCAATAACTGGGGTAAAGCCCTCTTTCTTCGCTCTGCAAGTGAAAAGAAAGTCATAGGAAAAAACACATTCTCTCTTTGTGAGATCCAAAAGTGGAGAACGCATAGCATTCTCTGGGCACATAGGATCAAATGTAAAGCAGCGTTCTCTTGGCAGAGTTTTAGGCGGCAAGAGACTTTAGGGCTTGTTGGAGCTTCTGAACATAATGAATCGAAGCCAAAGACGGATCAAGGTAGCTTGCTTGCCAAGCCGATATGTGAAGGGCTGAAGGATAGAACATGCAAAGTCGATCGTGCACCTGTCGTGTGACCCATTGGTCATAAGCAATGTCTTGTGCGAAGCGACCCACCTAGAAAGAGCTCTCCTTTATTTTATGTTAGGCTAGAGGGGCACTAAAATGGAACTTCGATCGGATGCGAGTATCAAATCCCGCCGCTGAGATATCCAGCGGATTCTTGGGCCTTGACGAATGGCCAGCCACCTTTTACGTTAGAAGAGCAAAAGGCCCAGGGCATAGCAAGATGAACCAATGTGAATGAGTATAAGCTTTGTTGCCCGAACACGATTGATGCTGAAAACACTAGGTGCTACCGTGGTAGCAAGAGAGGCCAGGCGGTGACAATTGAGAGGTTGTCACTGAGCATTCCTAGTCACATGGGAAGAGAGGTCAAATGGCAAGGCAAGGCCATACGCCTGTTTGGCTCCTCGCGGATTATAGCTCACATCTAAACATTTGATTGGGGAATGGGGCAACGCCCATGAAGCTCTGATGGAAAGGGAAGGCCTGCCAGGCCGTATGCCCATGAGTGTAGGATTCTTTGAAAAAGTGCGGGATGACTCGAAGACCTAGGACCTTGGCTTGGCAACGAATAAAGGGAAGCTCGAAGAGCTTTCTCCGCCAGTAGCTTATGTAGTGGTCGGCCTTCTAGAAGCTCACTAAGCAAAGCTTCTTTCCTCCTTCCCTTATTCTTTGAAATTAAGTAGAAAATAGTAGTCATCATTCTATAAGCGACTTGCCAAGTCTACGAAGCTTTGCTTCTTGTAGTCGGCCCGTAATGCCTCCCTTCATTTGCTTGCCTCCTTCCAGCTCAGAATGCCTAATGCCTATTATCTAGTGCGTTAAGCTAACCGCCAGAAGCTCACCTTTCGGGTGTCTCTTCCAGCACAGGTGTGATACCCCGAACCTGGCATGTATTCAATAGCATTTAAAGTTCATTTAAATTGTATTTTATTGACCTTTAACCTTCTCTGAACAAACTAGTTGACTTTTCATCTACATTGACCAACTAGGACAAGGTGGGAATTTTTGAAATGTTTAATAAAAGGCAAACTTGGGATTAGAAATAAAAAAATGCAATGTTAAGTTAGTCAAATTTTGTGTCAACTTTGGAATTAAATCTGAACCAATTGGGGAAGAGTTAGGTAGCAAATTATATATGGTTGGAAAGCTCTATGAGTCTAGTTTCTGAGGCTTCAAACCGTTCGTGAATTGGAGTTTTCTAGAAGAAGTTATGGCCATTTTCGTAAGGTCGCGCATAGCTATTTTGGTTTAGCGGGTTGACCGAATCTTTGACCTTTGACTTCTTGTCATTTTTTTTTCTAAATAAGCAGAATGCACACAAAAAAAATAGAGAGAAAAAGGCTTGAAACCATGAGGAAAAGAAGGAGAAAAAAAAAAGAAAATCTCAACTTCAAATCTTCGATTCTTCGCGTGGGCTTGTGCGAGGTGGTTTTCGAGGCACTCTATGAGGTTTTCCTAGCGTCTAGGAGCGTCTAAGGTGAGGGTTTCATCGTTATTTGGGCATTTGAAATATTTGTATCTAAACATTGATTTTTGGATTTTATGCGTAGATTGTTGTTTTAGTCGTTTTGTTGCTTAAAGAATGTTCCTTGTTGATTGTAGAACATGTATTTATAGCTTTTTAACATTTTCTGCGGTTAAATATTGGAATTGAAATATAAATTGTGTAATGAATAGTAAATTATGAATAGTAAACCCCCGTTTCGATGAAGTTGCTCCGTTACGCGTTCTGTTGATGTAGGAAGATGCTAGATATGCTAGAATGCCTAAATGTGTGGTTTAATTGGAATGTATAATGGAAAAACGGAGAAAAATAGCTTAGTGAAAGTCGGGGTCGTTTAGGTCGAGTTTGGCTTTTTCTCGTTTTGCGTGTTAGCATTGTTTCGGGAGGCCATGGAATCACTTTTGGTGCGATTATGGCATTGGTTGGGTGTTTGGTTGGTATAGTCGTAGTTCAAACGAGCAAAGGGGGAAATCGGGGCTTTGCGCGAATTCTAGGGTAAAGTAGGGTTTCGGGGTCCTTGGACATGCCTTATGGTGACCTAGGAGGATTGGCGAAGTCGGTTTCCAGAACTCGTGGCTTGTTTGGAAATGGTAGTGTTTTGATAGTTGGGGCCGATTTGTGATTTTGCTTGTTATCTTGATATTAGGCCTTTAGAATGCTTAGGGTTGCTTGATATACTTGTTTAATTGGTGTTATTGTTGCTTATTATTGCTTGTTATGCTTGAAAAGTTAGTTGAATGCTAGTATTGATTGTGATTGCTTGTTATCTCGTTTGTTGTCACTAGTTTGTATTGTTGTGCTATCGCTCGTTTATTGCCTTGTATCAAGTCTTGCATTGCATAGTGTCAGCACGTGAGTGATGGGCCTCTCTGGGTAGCCTCAGGTTGCTAGTGTTGGTTGCTCTAGCTCCGTAGCTATTCCCTCTTCTCGCTTGGGTTGCCTCCCAGGGATATTTGGGTCGTAGATTGATGGATACTTCCGGGGTATTCCAAACTGGTGTTATAAGGTGGATGCGCGCTTATTGTCATCGTTGTCAACATCAAGCTCGAGATTGATGTATCGCTCGTGAAATGGTACATTGCTCGTATGAGTGAACCATAGCCTTCAAAGTGTGGTATAGCTTTGAATGGTTGTGTTAATGCTTTTAGTAATTGCTTATTGTATTGATTATTTGTTTTGATTGCTTATTTATCAGTTATATTTCTTAACTGTCTTATTTGCATTGCACGACTTTCTTTCTCTCCAATTCGATATCTGTCTCGCCCTTACTAAGTATACGTGTTGTGTATACTCACTCCTCACCACCACATTTCAGGAAATGCCATGTTAGCTGGAAAGTTCGTGATTTCGTGAAAGTCCGTGCTTGAAGAGTTGTCCTGCGTGCCTATGTGACTTGAGTTGTCAAAGTTGTAAAGTTGTATGCTTTTATGTATTATATGTATTTAATATTAAAGGGGATGTAATTTAAAGTTCACTAGATTATGTATTTAGTTAATGTAGCTTAACTTCAATGTATATTTGTAATGATAAAGGAAAAGAGATAGAAATGTATGATAGTCTAGCTTATGATATAGGTTGGTGTAGTTTAATTGCTAAGCTTGAATGTATATTTACTTGGGTTTTGCTGCTTGTAAACCAAGGCTCGGATGGCCTTGAGGTGGTTGAATGTTTGGACATGGTATTGGTCCACTTATATGCTATCGCATGTTTTATTTTTTGCCTAGAAACAAGGGAGACTCCGTCCGTTTTCCCTGAAAATTTATGCCCGGGTTTGGTTTGGGTTGTGTTTAGATCGATTGATAGAACTCCCGGTCTCGAAAGGGATCGGGGTATTACAGGTGGTATCAGAGCTTGTTTAGCTCATAAGCCAGGATAGGGTCCTCTATCTGGTGGGTAGTGGTCCTTGAATGTGTGCTTGCTAAGTGTGTCTTGAAAGTGTATGCTTGTATGTGAGATTATGTGTCTTGACATGAATGTGTGCTCCTATGTGATATAGTTATGTGTTATGTGTTAATTGTGTGCTAAGTGAAGTAAAGTGTCTAGTTGTGCATTGAATTGACCTATCGAATCGACCTCGTGGATTGTTATTTGCTTGAAGTATTGCTTGTAATGTGTGTACTGAAATGTCTTGAATTAGCTATGCCGTGATTTGAATTGATTATGCTGTTCTTGACTTGATTGTTATGCTTGAGTGACCTTGTTGAATAAACTATTTTGTAAACTTGCTGGCATAATAGCTTAAGGCATATGTATAACTGTGATATATTGGCATTCATACATGGCCTATTGAAATGGTAAGTAAGTCAACTTCCTCCCCTGAAGAAAGTGGTTCACCGCTGGCTTTTCAAGGTGTATGGATTGGCAGGAAATGAATGGCATTTGACTAGCCTTTATTTGGGAATTGGTGTTTGCTTTTGGAGCTCGGTTATTGGCGAATCTCTATGGTCTTCCTCTGTGCTTAACGGTTGTGAAAGAATAGCTTTCTCTTGGGGTTTATTTGGTTGGTCTTTGGAGCATTCTTTGGTTTTCTTAATGGGTATTATTTGGAGACTTCTGTTGGCATTTCTCGGTGGATTTGGCTATTGGGATTTCAATCGGCCTTACTGCACAGTATTATCTAGGGTATATGTGTCTCTGTCTTTATTGGTATGGTACTGGCATCCCTGATTGGAAATTCTTCAATGGTAATTTATGGAATTCTCAGTGGCCCATTATTTAGTATTTATTTATTAGACAAACTTGGCTACTTTCTTATTGGAGCATTGTCTCGGATATCTTCTTCAGTGTTCCTCAGTAGGTTTAGTATTTGGAGTTCCTATCAGACTTATTGAATAATACTACTTATGGTATTCTTTGAAATTCTTATTAGACGTTCTCTTGGTATTTTCCTTGTTGGCAAATTTGTATGAAGTTCTCACTTGGCAAACAATGAAGAGGCCTCAGAGTTTGGTCTCGGTATAATGTTCATCAGTTCGGTGTTTATCCTTGGAGTTTTCGTCCATCTGGGAAACTATGTTTGTTATTCAACTTGGTTGTCTTATTGGGCACATTATATTTTCTCTGTTATTTCCTTTGACATTTCTCTCAGAATTTGATAGCAAAAACTCGGAATCTAATTGGTTGTTCCATGGGGTTATTATTTGGAAGGCTTCTTTGGAACTTTGGAAATATATTTGATTGGGTTCTTGGAATTTTCTTCAGCATTCTTAACAGGGAATTCTTCTATGAAATCCATGACCAGCGGGGTACTTTTTTGGACCTCTAGATAGAACCTTTGTTTGAGCTTTTATTTGGCTTCTTGCTTGGGAATTCTCGGGCAGTAACAATTAGACTTCTATTGGAGATTCGTGCGTGAGGTATTCTTCTTGTCGTTATTGTGTGGTATTAATGACATCTACAGTATCTTTGATTTAGTCTTTATTGGTATTATCTCGGCGTTTCTGGTTGGAATTTATTCTTCTTCGGTATTCGTGTCAACGGGATTCTTGTACAGTATCTGCATTTGAGCTTCTATTTGGCGTTACTACTTGGCATTTCTACTTGAACTTTCCTATTGGTCATTTTGATTAAATACTTTTTCAGTAGCTAATGAAGACTAGTCAGAGTTGGATTGTAGATGATGCAGAGTCCTATTGGAAGAAGAATTGCGAGGACGCAATTGTTTTAAGGGGGGAAAGATGTGATACCCCGAACCTGGCATGTATTCAATAGCATTTAAAGTTCATTTAAATTGCATTTTATTGACCTTTCACCTTCTTTGACCAAACTAGTTGACTTTTCAGCTACATTGACCAACTAGGACAAGGTGGGAATTTTTGAAATGTTTAATAAAAGGCAAACTTGGGATTAGAAATAAAAAAATGCAATGTTAAGTTAGTCAAATTTTGGGTCAACTTTGGAATTAAATCTGAACCAATTGGGGAAGAGTTAGGTATCAAATTATATATGGTTGGAAAGCTCTATGAGTCTACTTTCTGAGGCTTCAAACCGTTCGTGAATTGGAGTTTTCTAGAAGAAGTTATGGCCGTTTTCGTAAGGTCGCGCATAGCTGTTTTGGTTTAGCGGGTTGACCGAATCTTTGACCTTTGACTTCTTGTCATTTTTTTTTTCTAAATAAGCAGAATGCACACGAAAAAAATAGAGAGAAAAAGGCTTGAAACCATGAGGAAAAGAAGGAGAAAAAAAAAAGAAAATCTCAACTTCAAATCTTCGATTCTTCGCGTAAGCTTGTGCGGGGTGGTTTCCGAGGTACTCTACGAGGTTTTCCTAGCATCTAGGAGCGTCTAAGGTGAGGGTTTCATCGTTATTTGCGCATTTGAAATATTTGTCTAAACTTTGATTTTTGGATTTTGTGCGTAGATTGTTGTTTTAATCATTTTGTTACTTAAAGAATGTTCCTTGTTGATTGTAGAACATGTATTTATAGCTTTTTAACATTTTCTGCGGTTAAATATTGGAATTGAAATATAAATTGTGTGATGAATAGTAAATTGTGAATAGTAAACCCCCGTTTCGATGAAGTTGCTCCGTTACGCGTTCTGTTGATGTAGGAAGATGCTAGATATGCTAGAATACCTAAATGTGTGGTTTAATTGGAATGTATAATGGAAAAACAGAGAAAAACGGCTTAGTGAAAGTCGGGGTCGTTTAGGTCGAGTTTGGCATTTTCTCGTTTTGCGTGTTGGCATTTTTTCGGTAGGCCATGGAATCACTTTTGGTGCGATTATGGCATTGGTTGGGTGTTTGGTTGGTATAGTTGTAGTTCAAACGAGCAAAGGGGAAAATCGGGACTTTGCGCGAATTCTAGGGTAAAATAGGGTTTCGGGGTCCTTGGACGTGCCTTATGGTGACCTAGGAGGATTGGCGAAGTCGGTTTCTAGAACTCGTGGCTCGTTTGGAAATGGTAGTGTTTTGATAGTTGCGGCCGATTTGTTATTTTGCTTGTTATCTTGATATTATGCCTTTAGAATGGTTAGGGTTGCTTGATATACTTGTTTAATTGGTGTTATTGTTGCTTATTATTGCTTGTTATGCTTGAAAAGTTAGTTGAATGCTAGTATTAATTGTGATTGCTTGTTATCTCGTTTGTTGTCACTAGTTTGTATTGTTGTGCTATCGCTCGTTTATTGCCTTGTATCGAGTCTTGCATTGCATAGTGTCAGCACGTGAGTGATGGGCCTCTCTGGGTAGCCTCGGGTTGCCAGTGTTGGTTGCTCTAGCTCCGTAGCTATTCCCTCTTCTCGCTTGGGCTGCCTCACAGGAAGATTTGGGTCGTAGATTGATGGATACTTTCGGGGTATTCCAAACTGGTTTTATTAGGTGGATGCGCGCTTATTGTCATCGTTGTCAACATCAAGCTCGAGATTGATGTATCGCTCGTGAAATGGTACATTGCTCGTATGAGTGAACCATAGCCTTCAAAGTGTGGTACAGCTTTGAATGGTTGTGTTAATGCTTTCAGTAATTGCTTATTGCATTGCTTATTTGTTTTGATTGCTTATTTATCAGTTATATTGCTTAACTGTCTTATTTGCATTGCACGACTTTCTTTCTCTCCAATTTGATATCTGTCTCGCCCTCACTGAGTATACGTGTTGTGTATACTCACTCCTCACCACCACATTTCAAGAAATGCCATGTTAGCTGGAAAGTTCGTGATTTTGTGAAAGTCCGTGCTTGAAGAGTTGTCCTGCGTGCCTATGTGACTTGAGTTGTCAAAGTTATAAAGTTGTATGCTTTTATGTATTATATGTATTTAATGTTAAAGGGGATGTCATTTAAGTTTCACTAGATTATGTATTTAGTTAATGTAGCTTAACTTCAATGTATATTTGTAATGATAAAGGAAAAGAGATAGAAAGGTATGATAGTCTAGCTTATGATATAGGTTGGTGTAGTTTAATTGCTAAGCTTGAATGTATATTTACTTGGGTTTTGCTGCTTGTGAACCAAGGTTCGGATGGCCTTGAGGTGGTTGAATGTTTGGACATGGTATTGGTCCACTTATATGCTGTCGCAGGTTTTACTTTTCTCCTAGAAACAGGGGAGACTCCGTCCGTTTTCCCTAAAAATTTATGCTCGGGTTTGGTTTGGATTGTGTTTAGATCGATTGATAGAACTCCCGGTCTTGAGAGGGATCGGGGTATTACAGCAGGAGGCCAAGCATTCTGCCAGACGTCGAGGCCTGGGAGCCTCAGAAGCCTTTGGTACTTAAGTAGATCTTCAAAAATTAAGTGCTACTGCAAAGTAGCCTTAACTAAAATACAACTACATTACGCAAGCCCCACCAATATCTACCTATAAAGTCAAATAAAAAAAGTACCAATGATGGTTACTTTAACGGTTTATGGATTCAGTCAGCTAAACTCCATTAAACTCGTCAATAAATATCAACAAACAAGATGTCGTGACCAGTTAGGCTTGGTTTACTTTGGTTTGAATGTAAACTAAAATAAGCGGCGTTTATTTAAACAAAGGGAACCGAAGGTTTCCTTAGTACTTTAGTAGTACGACAGTTGTTCTACTATAAGATTATTAATCTTAATAAAGTAGTTGTAGAACAGAATGTCGTTCACCTTTACTTTATGACTAGTATTTAAGTAGCTATGCTTCCAAAGGTGACCTGCCCCCCTATCCTTCATAGTCGTAATGGGATTTTCAGAAAAGTAAGGAATGAGGCATTCGAAAGGCCGACCACTATATCATAGGCATTCTCGTGGTAAGACCGACAACTACACCGCTCTATACCAAGTCATAAGCGATAGCGAAGCCAAGCCACCGTCTATAGGCGAAGGGCCGAAAGCCCGACGAAGTCCTATCCTATAGTAAGAAAGAAAGTATGTTAAGGTTATGAAGTCACTTAGCTGTATACAAAGGGAAATACGTCGGTACGGAGTTAGGTCATCTGTGGATATAGATTAGGCTATAAGTAATAGAGTCTTAAACTATGGACCGAAACTACACTAAGGAACAAGGAAGCTTGATTGAGCTAATAGGTCAAGGAACAAATCTTTTTCTCTAATAGCCTCGTTGAATAGGAGGGCAAAGGCTTTTTGAGAAATTGTTTTTTGTCTTGTAAATGAATTTATTTCTA
Source organism: Ehretia macrophylla (assembly GCA_037974665.1). Taxonomy (NCBI): domain Eukaryota; kingdom Viridiplantae; phylum Streptophyta; class Magnoliopsida; order Boraginales; family Ehretiaceae; genus Ehretia; species Ehretia macrophylla. The sequence goes on along the minus strand of CM075780.1, from coordinate 16,114,869 downwards.
TTTAGAGAGAGTGGGCTTCAAGTTCTTAAGAAAAGCCATACAAGGCAACTCACGTACAGTCTAGCAGTGGAGCCCCAGCATAGGGGCTTAGGTCAACACTTATATAATGGCCAGTCGTCAATTGGAAGCGGGCAAGATGGTAATGAATTACGATTGGTTTAAACCTTCGACTCGCTACTTATTGCGACCTGCCCAGAATGCCCATACATACTAAGACCTTGTTCACACAATGAAGAAAAACTGAGTGGAAGGGGGCAGTCAACTGGCTGCTTCTTGGCCATGCCCCTCTGCTTATAGATACGAGATACTTGCTCTATATTTTCAAATCAGATATTGCATATCATTAGCCGACATACGTATAGGAACATGGGTACATGATATTGAATTCCAGGTCAAGGCATAAAGCTGGCTTGAGCTGTAGGAACTTTTGCTAAAATAATGAAGAAACCAGTACCCCCCTACACTCTCTTTTAGGCTTGTGTGGCTACCTTCGAGTATTGAAAATGTCATTGATTACCGATGCCGAGCTACTATTGGCATAGTTTTCAATCCCAACCATGGTGCACGTAAGCTTAGAAAAGCTTGACAAACCTGTTGGGCAACGGGCAGACCTCCCATTGTTCGTGGTATTGCAATGAATCCAGTGGATCATCCTCATGGAAGAGGCGAATGGGGCACGAAATGAGGTAGACCTTTGAGAACAAATATTGGACCAGGAAAAAAAGGGGGAAAAAGTGAAGTCTAAATGCATATGGCATGAAAAGGAAATTTGATTTCGGTAAGACTTGATCTGAGTCGTAGTTTAGATTCAAGTTGGTTAAGTGAGGGCGACCGTGAAAGTCACAGAATGGGTCAGTCTTTTCCTTCAGTTTGTCCCATATTTTAAATAGAAAAAGGTGTGGGAGGACGTTGCAGATGTCTGGGGTGGACACGACTTCTTCTAAGGCTAGAAACCCACTGGAAAACACCTAGGACTAGAGCATGTCGTGAAAAAAACAAACTGGGCGGGCATGCTTCGACTGTGTCTCCGGGGCATAGTTGAATGTAGATGTCATGAACGCGAGGTACAACATACTAGGCAGAGAAACCCTGGCAACCACTCCCCTATGGGCCAATGGCTAGCGCATCCAGGGCCTCGGCGCCCACCTCAGCTAGTGAGGCCTATCCTGATCTGAGAAGTACTAATTCAGTTCAGATAGACTTCATTAAAGAATGCCGTCATCCTTGGAATCAATAAGAAAAGAAGTACTAAGTTTTATATCAGTGAAAAAATTGAAACAAAAGAAGAGACGTTTCTCGCTCGGCTCCTAAAGCGTACTATGCTCTGCTTCAACAAATGAGAGTTTTCAGTGCAACCGGTAAACCATGCGAGCTGGTTAGATGCGTGGGATAGAGGGCTCGTAGTACCTGCTAGCGCAGCTATGCAGTGGCAGGTAATGAGCCTAAATCGACCCCCTTCTTTATTTTTTATTTTTTTAAAAAGCAGTACAAGGAGATTAGACTCTTGGATGAGACTAAGAGTTTTTGCCGGTACCCCTATCATAAGAAGGCAAGTTCAGTTCACGGACCACTTTTTGCTGGGGGAAGAATCATTTTTGTAGTAAAAAAAGCTTATGCACGTAGCTCGCTGGAAGCTAAGAGTCTTATAGACCAAAAACGGGAATAGCGGTTTTAGTAGTTCCTTATTATTATTACTAATCTATTTATAGTCAAGCAAGCATTTTGCCTGGCTAACACATAAAAAAGCACCATCCATTCCTCTATCGAGCGTCTACCTTCCTCTCCTTAGCAGTCAAGTTACTTTATACCTCTGTCGAGCCAACTCCATTCCTCTACCTATCGGTCGAGCATCTTCAAAACTCTCTCTTTGTTTCAATGAAAGCCGCAAGGCTCGCGAGGAACGTTTTTGACTATTTACCTTCAAAGCCGGAAACAAAGGGCGAAAACTCCAAAACTATTCAGGGGTGTTTGTGTTGTGGTTTTGAGTTCCTTAACTTTTGTTCAAATAGTATCCAAAGGAAGAAAGCGGGGAGCATGGTCCCTAGTCTCGTTTTTGCCGAGCCTGATTCTCTATGGTATGGACGTCTTTGATTGGATGGAGACAAATATATAGAAAGTGTGCAGTGAGGGAACAAGCAAGGGGCGTGAAAGCCGTTGCGCTAATGCGCATCCGTTTTCTTGCTAGGTAGCCAGTCTTTACTTAACTCGGCTCAAGCAATGCCCAAAGACTCCTAAGCCTTTCTTGGTCGGACCAACCCAACCGGCGATTTCTGACAAGTCTTTCTTCATTTTTACAACAAGAAGCGGAACTACAGGGATGAAATGAAAAGTGATTATTACGATTATGCCCAACAGCCCACTTGACCAATTTGCCATTTTCCCATTTATTCCTATGAATATAGGAAACTTTTTTTTCTCATTCACAAATCCATCTTTGTTTATGCTACTAACTCTCTGTTTGGTCCTACTTTTGATTCATTTTGTTACTAAAAACGGAGAAGGAAACTCAGTGCCAAATGTTTGGCAATCCTTGGTAGAGCTTATTTATGATTTCGTGCCGAACCCGGTAAACGAACAAATAGGTGGTCTTTCTGGAAATGTTAAACAAAAGTTTTTCCCTTGTATCTCGGTCAATTTTACTTAATCGTTATTTTGTAATCCCCAGGGTATGATACCTTATAGCTTCACAGTTACAAGTCATTTTCTCATTACTTTGGGTCGTTCATTTTCGATTTGTTTTGGCATTACTATAGTGGGATTTCAAAGAAATAAGCTTCATTTTTTAAGCTTCTCATTACCCGCAGGAGTCCCATTGTCGTTAGCACCTTTTTTAGTACTCCTTGAGCTAATCCCTTATTGTTTTCGCGCATTAAGCTCAAGAATATGGTTATTTGCTAATATGATGGCCGGTCATAGTTCAATAAAGATTTTAAGTGGGTCCGCTTGGACTATGCTATGTATGAATGATCTTTTATATTTCATAGGAGATCATGGTCCTTTATTTATAGTTCTTGCATTAACCGGTCTAGAATTAGGTGTAGCTATATCACAAGCTCATGTTTCTATGATCTCAATCTGTATTTACTTGAATGATGGTACAAATCTCCATCAAAGTGCTTATTTATTTATAATTGAACAAAAGCGAGGAGCGAGTTTAGGAGCTACCTAGTTTACGAGGTGAAAGAGCGATAACTTCCCCCGGATCAAAAAAAACAAAGATTCCGAGCACGTTTGGTTAAAGTCTATCTTGTCTTTATCACGAGTCATTTTCCTTGGCTAACAAGAATTTCAGTTTTGCACATATCCGCGGGTTCTTCAATTTGCTTTCTCCCTCATAGAAGAAATAAGTAAGGTGGTATACTATATTTATCCGCTTATTGGAACTCCTTCTAATGACCTATGCATTATGCTATCATTTCCAGTTGGATGACCCATTAATCCAATTTGAGGTTTGAAGACGCTCGACCAACGGGAGAGGAAAGAATGCTCGACAGAGGTTTGAAGATGCTCGACCGATAGGGAGAGGAAAACTGGTAGGAACTCTTTCCATTTTTTTTTTGGGGCTTGGAGCAGATGAAGCCTTCCTTCTTTCTTCTCGGTCCGCTTTGGCTCCTGATCTTGAGCTCATTTTTCTTGGCCTCAGACTTGGCTTCTTCTTGGAGTCCTTGCCTTTTCAATACTTTAGGCCCTTGCCCTTGGCCTGGTCTCAACTCCCCATGGCTAAGTACTTTCAATCTAGGAGGCTAGCTGCCTGTGCCGCCCCTAAATCTTGGATATTTTGGCATAGGTTGGAGCCTCTTCTTGAAATCGAAGAGCCTTTCCTCTCCTTATCAGTCGAGTCACTTCATACCTCTTCTGTCATACCAAAAATGTCCAGGGAGAACTACGAAAGATGGCCTTCACATACTCGCGTATGGGGCCTGTTTGCTTCAGGCTCATCAATATGGCAGACAACAATTGGGCAGGAACCCTCTATTCTGCCTGAAACTCATCCCCAAAATTGATCTAATTGCACTTCACGCTCCACGTTCTTTACGTCTTTTGGTCCGCCACTAGAACTTGGCTGAACCATCAAGATAGATGGCAGCCGTATTCATCGACACCTCCCTGGACGTAGTCCGATAAGCCGTTCCATATCCCAAAAGTCGTCAATCTTAGCATCCCGGGTGCCAACTTCATTCATCTGCTTATCAGTCGAGTTACTTCATACCTTTGGTTTCACTTGATTCGAACCATCTACGTCATGCCACTGCTTATGACCTTCTTTAGTATGGTGACCTCGCCCCTACTGTGACGTCCGAGATTTAGCCATGCATTCAATTACTATTGCATCATTTATTTGCGCACCTCTTTCTATGCCTTATTAATTGTCTTTTTAAATTACTATTCACTCCATTTTTAAACTGCATTCTATTAGTTAATTAGTATTTTTATTAAATCATATTAATTGTTAAAGTAGTGGGAAAAATGTGCAATTGAGCTAGAGGCGATAGGAGAGCTCATTTAGAAAATAATTTTTGTAGTTGAATGAATAGTATTACGTAACATAACTTAGGGAATGAATTAGCTAGCATTCATTTTACTATCTAGGCTCGTTTTAAGCTAACTAAGCGCATTTAGTGAACCATTTAAGCAAGCAACTTAGCCCCATTTAATATATAACTCACACAACACACACATTAGCTCATAACTTAGCAAAACAAAAAAAAAAAAGAGCATGCTGAAAACACTGTAGCAAATCCGAGAATTGCATTGGAGAAGAAATAGAGTTTTTTTGCTCAACAAATCCTCATTCCAAGCCAAGCCAAGCTAGGTGCAAGTGGTTTAGGGTGTCTACTAGCCTCCTAGGAGCTCCTACGCGCATTGGTGAGGGATTTCACGGCTTATTTTCGCATTTTAAAATAGTTGCTATTTTCTTGATTTGTTGAAAATGTGTTCAAATGCTATTGTATTGATTATCTATGCTATTATACCTTATATATGAGTGCTAGAGATCATATTTGAGCCATCGTTTCGCAATTTAAACGGTTAGAATCGTTAGTTTGATTTTTAGGGTGAATAGTGACGTTTTTCTAGGGTTTTGCGTAATTGCTCGAATTAGCTTGATTAAAGGCTTCTAATAGATGTCATAGGTGCTAGTGAAGGTAATCTAAAAGCCCCGTGTACTTGCATTGTCCTTAAATTGCTAAAAAATGTAAAATAGTCGACTTTAATTTGGGGCTTTCGGGGTTAATGCGAATCCGGGTGAATTCGGGCTTCAATTCTAGTATCCTTAGGCTACCTAGGTGCTATAGAAGCCTTGATATCCTTTGTTTGAAGCCCGGACATTGTATGTGTAGTTTAAAGCCATAAGAGGGAATTTGGGGCTTTTGGGGTAATTGCAGCCATTTGAATGAGTTAGAGGGTTGAGAGGGTACCTTAAGGGTTAGTTAGAAGGTTGGGAGAGTTTCCTTTGAAAATGGAATCATTAACCTTGGTTTGGAAGAGAAATAGTTTGAAAAACAAAGGGGTTTAGGTGCAATTTCGGTTGACTCACACTTCTAAACCCATGGCATGATTCCTTAAGTGTTTATATGTGGTTTCAAGTCGATTTGGAGCTTTTGGTATGATTCTATGCTTATTTTGTATATGTTCCTTTGTAAACTACTTATTAGCTTCTATAATTGCTTCTATGCTAATTGCCTCGAGGTCAACCTACTTTGTTGATCCTCATATGTGTTAATGCTTATATTATTGCTATTAACTTGCCATCGTTAAGTGCATTGCATCGTGGTTGCGCAACCATAGTGTCAGGGGCGGATGTGTTGAATATCGGCTGGGCGGCAGAGGGCTTGCCGGTGGATATTCAAACTCCATACCCTAGTCCCTCATTCGCCTGGTCCGGAGATTGCCAGGGGATGTTGGGTCGTAGGATTATCGGGGTACATCCGGAGTACACCCACTGGAGTGTTTGGGGTTATGCCGGCTTATCGTGATCGTGCTCGTGGTTCGTGGATCGTGAATGAAGACCAGTGAAGATTGGTGTATAGGGGATTGTGTGAAATGTATCCTTTTAAATGTGTGGTTACTTATGTTATCATTGCTTCTTAAATTGTCTAAGTGATATTGTTGTATAACTGTATTATCTGTTGCATTGCACGCCCCGGGACTATATCCCTCACTGGGCAACAGTGGTTGCTCATACCTCGCTAACATGTTTCAGGTGGCACAGTTGGTGGAGTTGCCTTAGCTGCTGTGTGATATTTGTCTGAGGTGGATGTGCTTTCTGGTTGCTATGTGAAGAATTTGTTGTCCTATGTATAATCTATTTTGGGGCCTTAAAGCTCATGTATGTATTTGAGTAATATGTAAGCTGGAAGTCTGATAATGTAGTAGTAGTGGTAATTCTATGGCTTGTAATAACTTATATTTCTATTTCTAGTTGCTTTGCATGCTTGGGAGTGAATGGCTTAGTGTAGAATGTTTTATCTCTAAGTATGTTTTAATGTTATCCTAGAATGGCATGGTTATTAGACTATATTATAAACAAGTTACTTGCATGCTTGTGTGGTTTTGGAACTGTTGTTTGCTTCAAGGCTCGGATGGCCGTGAATCTTTAAATATTTAGCCATGAAAAGTTTGTTTACCTTGTAGTTACCTTATTTGAGAATTTACAGGTTTTCAGAATGTCCATAGTACAGGGGAAATTCTGTCCGTTTTTCCCCTAAAATTTTGTGACCGGGTTTGGTATTGGGTTGAGAATAGCATGGTTATTAGAGCCTCCGGTCTCGTGAGGGATCGGGGCGTTACAGGTGGTATCAGAGCTTAGTTAGCTCTAAGCCGGGACAGGGTCCTCGGCCTGTCGGGTAGTAACCCTTGCGTGTGTGCTTGATTAAGTGTGTGTCTTAAAAGTGTATGCCTGCATGTTTGATTGTGTGTCTGGTATTGAATGTGTGCACCTATGTGATATAATTATGTGTTACGTGCTAAATGTGTGCAAGGTGAAGCAATGTGGCTAGTTATGCATCAAATTGACTTTGTGAATTATTAAATGCTTGAACTGTTGCTTGTAATGTGTGTATTTGAATGTCTTTGATTGAGTTGTGTTATGCTTGACTTGATTGTCGTGCTTGAATGACATTGATGATTACACTGTTTCACAAACTCTTTCATTAACATGTTTGCGTAATAGTTTAAAGAATGTTTATACATATGCAATTGTTTGGCATGCATACATAGCTCGTCGAATGGTAAGAAAAACTTCTTCCTCCCCTGAAGAGAGGTGATTAGTGGCAGGCCTTCCAAATTATGTTGATTAGCAGAAATGAGAGGCAATTAATCAGCCTTTATTTGGGAATTGGTGGATATAGTTGGAGCTCAGTTATTGGGATTCTTCTAAGGCCTTCTTCAGTGCTTAGCGGTCATAAATGAGTAGCTTCTTTTGAGGTTTCTATATGACAGTTCTCTGGAGTATATTCTTGGTATTTTCTTATCAACTATTCATTTGGTATTCTTTTGTCGGCATCTCTCAGAAGAATTGGTATATGGGATTCTTTTTAGCCTTATTATCTGGTATTATTTACAATACTCCTACTTGGAACTTTTATTGGTATTTTCTCTCCGCTCTTAGTTGGGATTCTATTCTTCTATGGTAATCGTACCAGCGGGATTCTTATTTGGATTTCGAAGTAGCGTCTCTATTGGAGCCTTTATTTGGCCTTATTAAGTGAGGTTCGCAGACAATACTACTGGGATTTCTTAATGAGCTTCCACGAGAATTCGTATATGGTATTCTTGCTTAGCAACTGATGACGAATAATTAGAGTTTGTTTTCAGTTGATGCAGTTGTTCTCTTGTGAAGAAGAATTGCGTGGACGCAATTAGTTTAAGGGGGAGATGATGTGACGTCCGAGATTTAGCCATGCATTCAATTACTGTTGCATCCTTTATTTGCGCACCTCTTTCTATGCCTTATTAATTTTCTTCTTAAATTACTATTCACTCCGTTTTTAAACTGCATTCTATTAGTTAATTAGTATTTTTATTAAATCATATTAATTGTTAAAGTAGTGGAAAAAATGTGCAATTGAGCTAGAGGCGATAGGAGAGCTTATTTAGAAAATAATTTTTGTAGTTGAATGAATAGTATTACGTAACATAACTTAGGGAATGAATTAGCTAGCATTCATTTTACTATCTAGGCTCGTTTTAAGCTAACTAAGCGCATTTAGTAAACCATTTAAGCAAGCAACTTAGCCCCATTTAATATATAACTCACACAACACACACATTAGCTCATAACTTAGCAAAACAAAAAAAAAAGAGAGCATGCTGAAAACACTGTAGCAAATCCGAGAATTGCATTGGAGAAGAAATAGAGTTTTTTTGCTCGACAAATCCTCATTCCAAGCCAAGCCAAGCTAGGTGCAAGTGGTTTAGGGTGTCTACTAGCCTCCTAGGAGCTCCTACGCGCATTGGTGAGGGATTTCACGGCTTATTTTCGCATTTTAAAATAGTTGCTATTTTCTTGATTTGTTGAAAATGTGTTCAAATGCTATTGTATTGATTATCTATGCTATTATACCTTATATATGAGTGCTAGAGAACATATTTGAGCCATCGTTTCGCAATTTAAACGGTTAGAATCGTTAGTTTGATTTTTAGGGTGAATAGTGACGTTTTTCTAGGGTTTTGCGTAATTGCTCGAATTAGCTTGATTAAAGGCTTCTAATAGATGTCTTAGGTGCTAGTGAAGGTAATCTAAAAGCCCCGTGCACTTGCATTGTCCTTAAATTGCTAAAAATGTAAAATAGTCGACTTTAATTTGGGGCTTTCGGGGTTAATGCGAATCCGGGTGAATTCGGGCTTCAATTCTAGTATCCTTAGGCTACCTAGGTGCTATAGAAGCCTTGATATCCTTTGTTTGAAGCCCGGACATTGTATGTGTAGTTTAAAGCCATAAGAGGGAATTTGGGGCTTTCGGGGTAATTGCAGCCATTTGAATGAGTTAGAGGGTTGAGAGGGTACCTTAAGGGTTAGTTAGAAGGTTGGGAGAGTTTCCTTTGAAAATGGAATCATTAACCTTGGTTTGGAAGAGAAATAGTTTGAAAAACAAAGGGGTTTAGGTGCAATTTCGGTTGACTCACACTTCTAAACCCATGGCATGATTCCTTAAGTGTTTATATGTGGTTTCAAGTCGATTTGGAGCTTTTGGTATGATTCTATGCTTATTTTGTATATGTTCCTTTGTAAACTACTTATTAGCTTCTATAATTGCTTCTATGCTAATTGCCTCGAGGTCAACCTACTTTGTTGATCCTCATATGTGTTAATGCTTATATTATTGCTATTAACTTGCCATCGTTAAGTGCATTGCATCGTGGTTGCGCAACCATAGTGTCAGGGGCGGATGTGTTGAATATCGGCTGGGCGGCAGAGGGCTTGCCGGTGGATATTCAAACTCCGTACCCTAGTCCCTCATTCGCCTGGTCCGGAGATTGCCAGGGGATGTTGGGTCGTAGGATTATCGGGGTACATCCGGAGTACATCCACTGGAGTGTTTGGGGTTATGCCGGCTTATCGTGATCGTGCTCGTGGTTCGTGGATCGTGAATGAAGACCAGTGAAGATTGGTGTATAGGGGATTGTGTGAAATGTATCCTTTTAAATGTGTGGTTACTTATGTTATCATTGCTTCTTAAATTGTCTAAGTGATATTGTTGTATAACTGTATTATCTGTTGCATTGCACGCCCCGGGACTATATCCCTCACTGGGCAACAGTGGTTGCTCATACCTCGCTAACATGTTTCAGGTGGCACAGTTGGTGGAGTTGCCTTAGCTGCTGTGTGATATTTGTCTGAGGTGGATGTGCTTTCTGGTTGCTATGTGAAGAATTTGTTGTCCTATGTATAATCTATTTTGGGGCCTTAAAGCTCATGTATGTATTTGAGTAATATGTAAGCTGGAAGTCTGATAATGTAGTAGCAGTGGTAATTCTATGGCTTGTAATAACTTATATTTCTATTTCTAGTTGCTTTGCATGCTTGGGAGTGAATGGCTTAGTGTAGAATGTTTTATCTCTAAGTATGTTTTAATGTTATCCTAGAATGGAATGGTTATTAGACTATATTATAAACAAGTTACTTGCATGCTTGTGTGGTTTTGGAACTGTTGTTTGCTTCAAGGCTCGGATGGCCGTGAATCTTTAAATATTTAGCCATGAAAAGTTGGTTTACCTTGTAGTTACCTTATTTGAGAATTTACAGGTTTTCAGAATGTCCATAGTATAAGGGAAACTCTGTCCGTTTTTCCCCTAAAATTTTGTGACCGGGTTTGGTATTGGGTTGAGAATAGCATGGTTATTAGAGCCTCCGGTCTCGTGAGGGATCGGGGCGTTACACCTACTCTCTAAAGCTTGCCCTCTATATATTAGTAAAGCTTGAATGAGGGGCGTGTGCAATAGTTTTATTTCTTTCTCTCGCTCGATCGCTTCAATGCCTATAATTTGAGAGATAACAGGAAAGCCTTCTCTCGAATTCGAAGATGTGACACAAACTCTTCGCAGAGATGTCAGCAAGTTAGGCAGCTCTAAGGTTTTTTATATTTGGTGGAAGGAAGGCTGAAACTCTGCTCCAACCAAGTAAAACTAAGGGTTTGAAAGAGTTCACAATCTGATCTATGGGGTCTTATCCCTCGAAGGACGGCTAAGAATGTCCATTAAAAGGAGCGGACCGATGGGGTGGTTTTTCAAGCACGAATAGAACGATCTATCTAAAGGGGTTGTACAACCGTCAGAGATGGCCTTATCTCTTTGATGAAAGTGGTATCAAGGTTCGGTTCATTTGGAAAAAAAGGTCAATCTTAGGGGAGACCATTCGAATGGTTGAATTGTTGACTTTGTTTTGATCTATTCGAGTGAACCTAAAGGAGACTTCGATCATTCAACCTTGGCTTCTAAAGGAATCATGTCACTTTGAATTTCGAAAATTGAATCTTCTCTTTCAGATCCTGGCCTTGGTAGAAATTGTCTTTGATTGGGATTTCGATTGAAAAGATGTTAGGCCACTTCTTCATGTGCCTAAGAAGCTTAGGCAATCTCGATTGAAGCCAATTCTTCAATTTCCTACTCAATCTTCTAGAAATAGCACTTGATCAAAGGGGAGCATAAGCAAGTTCAGTGGTTGAAACCTCTGTAATCGATCGATGGGAACCTCGAAGCTGTTTGGGGCAAAAGCAAACTCATATTAAGCACTATCGTAGCATCAATTAGTACAAGGAGGAAGCGGGATAGGGAAGATCAATCTATCTCAATTTTTAAAAAGCATTGCCTTGGCCATGCAACCCAAAAAGATAAAAGGCCTTTCGCTCGAAGAAAACTCTTTTAGTGCCTAGTACCAGCCAAGCCCCGTCGATTCGGCAACAAGAGTCGGTTATGGAATAAAATAGTCTTTTGGTCCGCTCTCTTGTTCTTGAGGTCGATAGGCTTTATATTTATAGTGGATCTGTCTTGCTGACAGCGAGGATATTATATATATAGTTGCGCTTGCCTTCACTTAGAAACTCTACGCCCCCTATTAGAGTAAAGCATGCTCTTGAAACTAGATTCACTCGTTCTTGTCTCCAGCGATTAACCTATTCCAGAGTAGTCTGGCGATTAGCCTATCCCGCACTACTCGAAGCCTTTGTAAAATCATTGTCAGGTTCTATCGTAGTAGAGGTTGCTCTGAGGAGATCCTTGTGCCAGTAAAGATTACTTCCAATGATCGGGAAATTAGAAATACAAAAACCATTGCTTGATTTCCACACCTCCGGATAAGCGGAATGATCTATGTCTATCCCTAACTTCCTTTCAATCCACATCGACAAATTTAGGCTTTCTTTACTGGGAGTCATCAAAGGAGGAATGGGCATATGCTGGTTCGATAAGCCAAGGAAAACCAAGCACCGCTTGGTTTTGACACTCAAGCGACCCGCCCTGCTAAACATCGATACAAAGGTTAGATTTCACCACCTCTATCTACCCAACTAGTCCTATTTGATCTATAAAATTCAACCAGGAAACCTTATCTCCCCTAGAAAACCCTCTATCTCCAAGCCCCTTTACTAGGTTGGGCAAGCTTTGACGCCCTTACTCCCAACAAGTTGTTGTCGGGATCATGGAACTATCGCTCGAGAAGTAAGTAAGTCGGTCCTTGTTTGGACATAAGGATAATCATTCTTCTTATGTCAGGGACAGCCGGATTGGAGGTTACCCGCGATTGGTAATAGCACAACCAGAAAAGAAGTAGGGGAGACAGGGTTACGCGCTGGGTAGCGCAGCGCATCTGTTTTGGGTACAGAGGCGACAAAGGGTGCTAACCCAGCCACCCAACCCAGCAGGTCAGGGGTGGACCGGCCATAGGTTCGAATCCTGCCACCTTTCTTGTGGATCATCCAGTGGTTACCGGGTGATGGGAATAACAAAGCAGAAATTTGGAAGTGAGCACGAAATGCCAATATATGAATTGTTTCATTATTCGTTATTTTCGGGTCTATTCGTTGCATTCACTTACAATAAGAAATAACCACCAGTGTTTGGTCCAGTACTTGCATTTTGGTGTATTCTTCATTCTTTTCTTGGTCTTTCGTTCCATCATATTCCAATTAACTTATCCAATTACAATGTATTAACCGCTAATGCACCTTTCTTTTATCAAATCTCAGGGACATGGTCTAATCATGAGGGTAGTATATTATCATGGTGTTGGATCCTAAGTTTTTATGAATTCCTTATTTGTTACCGGGGTCGACCCCAATTCCATAATGTCTCAAAACGAGGAGGCCATAGAGAAACTCTTTTTTATTCCTTTGTTTTGAACTTCGTGAAGAATTCCATTCTATCACTCCCTCATTCCGAACAAAAAAGTAGGGCTACGCCCTAGTTGTACACTTCATTCGTTCTATGAAACCTTGTTAATTCTGAACTTCGTTCGTGAAAGACCCAGACTTTTGACGGGCTAGCTCTTTTTTATCCGCCGCTTTACCCTGAAAGGAAAATGAGCTTTGCTCCTCTGGGCGCTAGGCGCTCCCGTGGTTCGCGAGAAGGAAAAATGATTCATCATTTGTTGCATTTGGCACGAGATGATAATGAGAGAGCTTCGTCTATCGATGAACAGCGGATTGACGGAGCTCTTGGCATTGCTTTGTTTTTCTCTTTTTTCCTATCGGCGAGTTTCAACCCTTTTGTTTGCAATTTCTTCGTTCGTACCGAACCGCTTGTAGAATCAAATCCTATTCCACAAGATCCTATATCAGTTATACGTCCTCCTTGCATTTATGTCGGAGACGTCGCCAATGCTACGGGCTTTGGCTTATGTAGATCAAAAATGATGAATGGGATTGTGGTACTCCACTAGCCGCCAATGCGGAAGGATGCCGCCAAAAAGAATGGAACACTATTTTGCTCTGTTGGATGCATCGGATCCTATATAACTAGCGAGCTCTTTACCCTTAAATTCAAACATGTGGGCACAAAATGCTATCCTGTTCTATTGTTACGTAGCAATAGAAGCCTGCTTATGCTGCTTTGGCAGCACTTTTTTGCCTTCTCTTCGCTATGGACAAGAGTGCTAGTGCACACGGGGAGGGAGCAGGTGAAGCGTGTAGTTTGTAATTGGAAGAAAGATACCACTACTTCGCTCTTTGTTGGACCGCCGACACGAACACAATGGTCTCTGACCAGGACCAAGAACCAATTCGAATTTGGATATTGACATGTCGGTGGTTTTTAATCATAGGCATTTTGCTAGGAAGTTGGTGGGCTTATCATGAATTAGGTTGGGGTGGCTGGTGGTTTCGGGATCCCGTAGAAAATGCTTCGTTTATGCCTCGGGTATTAGCCACTGCTTGTATTCATTTAGTAATTCTACCACTTCTTCATTCTTGACCTTGTTTCTTAATATTATGACTTTTCTATGCTGTGTCTTAGGAAACTTTTAAATACCGTCCGGATTGCTAGCTCTTGTTCATAGTTTTGTTACAGATGATACACAAGAAATCTTTTTATGGAGGTTCTTCCTTCTAATGATCGGTATATCTATGATTCTTTTTTCCCAGATGAAGCAGCATGCATCGGTCCGTAAAACCTATAAAAAGGCGATGGTTGTGGCGCGATGTACTCTTGTGCACCTACATCATTCAGCTCGCGCGCAAGCTTACCCCCTTATGTTATGGAAGAATTGAGCTTGTTGTTGGGCTGATTATTCATAGACAAAAATTGGCTATCGGATTTCATCCTGCAACTAGAAGATCGCTTCGGGGGTCACTGTGGTATGGCTGAATGTAGAGCAGTCCGCCCTTACAGCCTTTGATTAGTAGATTATTTAGAACCTCGAAAGATGGTCAAGGTAGCTTTCTTATGCCTATTCAGCTAGTTGGGCCTGTAGTCGTAGTAGTCGGCCCATAATGCCTCTTTTCTATACTAAAATACTATTTCGGATGAATGGGGAATTACGTCGCACTTTGATCTAAAAAATAAGGCCTATGAGCTCTCTCTTTTATGGCAGAGATCTCTCCACACCAAGAAACTGAATCACAATGGATCAAAGCCCCTTTTTTTCTTCTAATTAGTAAGATTCTATTTCTTACTTAGGAAATTTTGGTCAAGCCCTCCGTCCATTCCTCTGTCGAGCGTCTACCTTCCTCTCCTTAGTAGTTGAGTTGCTTCACACCTCGGTCGAGGCAACTCTAAACCTCTCCCTATCGGTCGACCATCTTAAAACCTCGGGAACTTGGTTGAATAATAAATTCAATTCATTAATTGAGCTGCAAATAGGGTGAGTGAATAGCAGTTACTATTTTAGTGTTAGTTTGGGACTTCTGCTTATTTGTTTTGAATCATAATTTTAGAGATATATTGAGCATAGGAGCAGGCATGCTCTTGTGTTGATTGCTGTTTATTTTAGTTTAGTAAAGGTGTAAAGGTTGCTTATGCTGTGACGCCCGAGATTTAGCCATGCATTCAATTACTGTTGCATCCCTTGTTTGCGCATTTATTTCTATGCCTTATTAATTGTCTTCTTAAATTACTATTCACTCCGTTTTTAAACTGCATTCTATTGGTTAATTAACATTTTTATTAAATCATATTAATTATCATAGTAGTGGGAAAAATGTGCAATTGAGCTAGAGGCGATAGGAGAGCTCGTTTAAAAAATAACTTTTGTAGTTGAATGAATAGTGTTACGTAACTAACTTAGAGATTTGATTAGCTAGCTCACATGTTTCACTTTAGGCTCGTTTTAAGCTTACTACGCGCATTATAATTGACCACATAAACACCCAAGCTTGACCCCACCCCAATATATACTCAACATAACATAACATTAGCTCATATAACACAAGAAAAAAAAAAATAAAAGCTGAAAAAACAGGCACAAGGCCGACAGCAGCAAACAGGAAAATAGGAAGGTTTTTGCTCTTCAATCCTTCAATCCAAGCCTCTCCAAGCCTTGAGCAACTAGTGTAGGGTGTTTGCAAGGTCCCTAGGTGCTCCTACGCGTAGTGGTGAGGGATTTCACGACTTATTTTTGCATTTTTAAATAGTTGCTCATTTATTGATTTGTTGAAAATATGATTATATGCCATTGTAATTGTTATCTATGCTAATATACTATCTATATGAATGCTAGAGAACACTTTTGAACCGTCGTTTCGCAATTTAAACGGTTAGAATCGTTAGTTTGATTTTTAGGGTGAATAGTGACATTTTTTCTAGGGTTTTGTGGAATTGCTCGAATTGGCTTGAATTAATGCTTCTAATTGATGCCTTAGGTACTAGTGAAGATAATCAAATAGCCCCGTACACTTGCATTACCCTTAAATCGCCTAAAAATGGAAAATAGCCGACTTTAAGTTGGGGCTTTCGGGGTTAATGCGAATCCGGGTGGATTCGGGCTTCAATTCTAGTATCCTTAGGCTACCTAGGTGCTATAGATGCCTTGATATCCCTTGTTTGAAGCCCGGACAATGTAGGTGTGGTTTAAAGCCAAAAGAGGGAAATTGGGGCTTTCGGGGTAAACGCGGGCATTTGATTGAGTTCGAGGGTTGAGAGGGTACCTTGGGGGTTAGTTAGAAGGTTGGGAGAGTTTCCTTTGAAAATGAAATCATTAACTTTGGTTTAGAAGAGAAATAGTTCGAAAAACAAAGGGGTTTAGGTGTAATTTAAGTTGTCTCACACTTCTAAACCCATGTCAGGACTTCTTGAGTGTTTATATGTGATTTTAAATTGATTTGGAGCTTTTGGAATGATTCTATCCTTATTTGGTATAAGTTCATTTGTAAACTGCTTATTAACTTCTATATTTGCTTCTATCCTAATTGTAGTGAGGTCAACCTACTTTGTTGATCCTCATATGTGTTAATGCTTATATTATTGCTATTAACTTGCCATTGTTAAGTGCATTGCATAGTGGTTGCGCAACCATAGTGTCAGGGGCGGATGTGTTGAATATCGGCTGGGCGGCAGAGGGCTTGCCGGTGGATATTCAAACTCCGTACCCTATTCCCTCATTCGCCTGGTCCGGAGATTGCCAGGGGATGTTGGGTCGTAGGATTCGGGGTACATCCGGAGTACACCCACTGGAGTGATTGGGGTTATGCCGGCTTATCGTGATCGTGCTCGTGGTTCGTGGATCGTGATTGAAGACCAGTGAAGATTGGTGTATAGGGGATTGTTGAAATGTATCCTTTTAATTGTGTGGTTATTTAAGTTATCATTGTTTCTTTAATTGGTTAAGTGTTATTGTTGTGTAATTGTATTATCTGTTGCATTGCACGCCCCGGGACTATATCCCTCACTGGGCAACAGTGGTTGCTCATACCTCGCTAACATGTTTCAGGTGGCGCAGTTGGAGGAGTTGCCCTAGTTGCTGTGTGTTGTTCTGCAGTGGCTGTGCCTTCTTGTTTCTATTTGGTATTTGTGTATCTAATTTGTGGCCTAAGGGCTTTGTTTATATTGGTTACTGTAATAAGTTGAAGGATAGTTGGTTGTAGTGTAGATTTGAGAACCTATATCTTGTAATAACTTGTGTTTCTGCTTTTATTCACTTTGCATGCTTGGGAGTGAATGGCATAATGTAGAATGTTTTATCTTCTAAGTATGTTTTAATGTATCCTAGGAGGTCATGGCTATTAGATTATGTTGTAAACAATGTTACTTGCATGCTTGTGTGGTTTTGGAACTATTGTGTACTATAAGGCTCGGATGGCCTTAGAACTTTGATGTTTAATTAAGAAAAGCTTGTATTGTATTGTTGGGACTTTGTTTGAGTGTTTACAGGTTTTTAGAATGCCCACGGTACAGGGGAGACTCTGTCCGTTTTTCCCTAAAATTTTGTGACCGGGCTTGGTATTGGGTTAAGAATAGCTTGGCTATTAGAGCCTCCGGTCTCGTGAGGGATCGGGGCGTTACAGTTGGTATCAGAGCTTAGTTAGCTCTAAGCCGGGATAGGGTCCTCGGCCTGTCGGGTAGTAACCCTTGAGTGTGTGCTTGTTAAGTGTGTGTCTTGAAAGTGTATGCCTGCATGTGTGATTGTGTGTCTTGTATCTAATGATTGCACCTATATGATATAATTATGTGTTACGTGCTAAGTGTGTGCTAAGTGAAGTAAAGTGGCTAGTTATGCATCAAATTGACCTCGTGAATTGTTAATTGCTTGAATTGTTGCTTGTAATGTGTGTATTTGAATGTCTTGGATTGAGTTGTGTTATGATTGATTTGATTGTTGCCCTTGAATGATTTTGATGATTTCCCTATGTCATAAACTCTTATATAAACATGTTTGCATAATAGTTTAAAACATATATGTGTAAATGTGATATCTTGGCATTCATACATGTCCCGTTGAAATGGTAAGAAAGACTTCTTCCTCCCCCTGAAGAGAAGTGATTAGCAACAAGCCCTCCAAGTTGTGTGGATTAGCGGGAATGAGAATGTTGTAAGCGGAGCTCAGTTATTGGGATTTCTTCCAAGGCATTCTTCTACGCTCAGTAGTCAGAAATGAATGGCGTCCCTTGGGATTTCTATATGACTGTTCTCTAAGGCATTCTCTTGGTATTTTCTTATTTAGCATTCTTCTGGTATTTTCTTATTGGTATTTCTCTGAAGATTTGGTATTTGGAATTCTATTTAGCCATATTATATGGTATTATCTACAGTATTTATGCTCCAATCTTTTATTGGTATTTTGTAGCTACTTTTAGTTGGGATTATATTATTCTATGGTATTCGTGCCAGCGGGATTCTTATTTGGATTTCTATGTAGCATTTCTATTGGAGCCTTTATTTGGCCTTATTACTTGGGGATTCGCTGGCAGCACTACTGGGATCTCTTAATGGGTTCTTACGAGAATTCGTATACGGTATTCATGCTCAACAACTGATGAAGAGTAATTGAAGTTGGTTTTCAGTTGATGCAGATGTTCTCTTGTGAAGAAGAATTGCGTGGACGCAATTTGTTTAAGGGGGAGAGGATGTGACGCCCGAGATTTAGCCATGCATTCAATTACTGTTGCATCCCTTGTTTGCGCATTTATTTCTATGCCTTATTAATTGTCTTCTTAAATTACTATTCACTCCGTTTTTAAACTGCATTCTATTGGTTAATTAACATTTTTATTAAATCATATTAATTATCATAGTAGTGGGAAAAATGTGCAATTGAGCTAGAGGCGATAGGAGAGCTCGTTTAAAAAATAACTTTTGTAGTTGAATGAATAGTGTTACGTAACTAACTTAGAGATTTGATTAGCTAGCTCACATGTTTCACTTTAGGCTCGTTTTAAGCTTACTACGCGCATTATAATTGACCACATAAACACCCAAGCTTGACCCCACCCCAATATATACTCAACATAACATAACATTAGCTCATATAACACAAGAAAAAAAAAAATAAAAGCTGAAAAAACAGGCACAAGGCCGACAGCAGCAAACAGGAAAATAGGAAGGTTTTTGCTCTTCAATCCTTCAATCCAAGCCTCTCCAAGCCTTGAGCAACTAGTGTAGGGTGTTTGCAAGGTCCCTAGGTGCTCCTACGCGTAGTGGTGAGGGATTTCACGACTTATTTTTGCATTTTTAAATAGTTGCTCATTTATTGATTTGTTGAAAATATGATTATATGCCATTGTAATTGTTATCTATGCTAATATACTATCTATATGAATGCTAGAGAACACTTTTGAACCGTCGTTTCGCAATTTAAACGGTTAGAATCGTTAGTTTGATTTTTAGGGTGAATAGTGACGTTTTTTCTAGGGTTTTGTGGAATTGCTCGAATTGGCTTGAATTAATGCTTCTAATTGATGCCTTAGGTACTAGTGAAGATAATCAAATAGCCCCGTACACTTGCATTACCCTTAAATCGCCTAAAAATGGAAAATAGCCGACTTTAAGTTGGGGCTTTCGGGGTTAATGCGAATCCGGGTGGATTCGGGCTTCAATTCTAGTATCCTTAGGCTACCTAGGTGCTATAGATGCCTTGATATCCCTTGTTTGAAGCCCGGACAATGTAGGTGTGGTTTAAAGCCAAAAGAGGGAAATTGGGGCTTTCGGGGTAAACGCGGGCATTTGATTGAGTTCGAGGGTTGAGAGGGTACCTTGGGGGTTAGTTAGAAGGTTGGGAGAGTTTCCTTTGAAAATGAAATCATTAACTTTGGTTTAGAAGAGAAATAGTTCGAAAAACAAAGGGGTTTAGGTGTAATTTAAGTTGTCTCACACTTCTAAACCAATGTCAGGACTTCTTGAGTGTTTATATGTGATTTTAAATTGATTTGGAGCTTTTGGAATGATTCTATGCTTATTTGGTATAAGTTCATTTGTAAACTGCTTATTAACTTCTATATTTGCTTCTATCCTAATTGTAGCGAGGTCAACCTACTTTGTTGATCCTCATATGTGTTAATGCTTATATTATTGCTATTAACTTGCCATTGTTAAGTGCATTGCATAGTGGTTGCGCAACCATAGTGTCAGGGGCGGATGTGTTGAATATCGGCTGGGCGGCAGAGGGCTTGCCGGTGGATATTCAAACTCCGTACCCTATTCCCTCATTCGCCTGGTCCGGAGATTGCCAGGGGATGTTGGGTCGTAGGATTCGGGGTACATCCGGAGTACACCCACTGGAGTGATTGGGGTTATGCCGGCTTATCGTGATCGTGCTCGTGGTTCGTGGATCGTGATTGAAGACCAGTGAAGATTGGTGTATAGGGGATTGTTGAAATGTATCCTTTTAATTGTGTGGTTATTTAAGTTATCATTGTTTCTTTAATTGGTTAAGTGTTATTGTTGTGTAATTGTATTATCTGTTGCATTGCACGCCCCGGGACTATATCCCTCACTGGGCAACAGTGGTTGCTCATACCTCGCTAACATGTTTCAGGTGGCGCAGTTGGAGGAGTTGCCCTAGTTGCTGTGTGTTGTTCTGCAGTGGCTGTGCCTTCTTGTTTCTATTTGGTATTTGTGTATCTAATTTGTGGCCTAAGGGCTTTGTTTATATTGGTTACTGTAATAAGTTGAAGGATAGTTGGTTGTAGTGTAGATTTGAGAACCTATATCTTGTAATAACTTGTGTTTCTGCTTTTATTCACTTTGCATGCTTGGGAGTGAATGGCATAATGTAGAATGTTTTATCTTCTAAGTATGTTTTAATGTATCCTAGGAGGTCATGGCTATTAGATTATGTTGTAAACAATGTTACTTGCATGCTTGTGTGGTTTTGGAACTATTGTGTACTATAAGGCTCGGATGGCCTTAGAACTTTGATGTTTAATTAAGAAAAGCTTGTATTGTATTGTTGGGACTTTGTTTGAGTGTTTACAGGTTTTCAGAATGCCCATAGTACAGGGGAAACTCTGTCCGTTTTTCCCTAAAATTTTGTGACCGGGTTTGGTATTGGGTTGAGAATAGCTTGGCTATTAGAGCCTCCGGTCTCGTGAGGGATCGGGGCGTTACATATGCTGCCTTAAATATCATGTGTGGTAGAAGCTTTTTGTTATGTTTAGTTGATTTGGAAGCGGAGTCAGAGTAACGCCCTGACAATATCACTTCGAAACTTCTCTAAGTTCTTTTCTTTGCCAAGCAGTTTTTAAAATAGGGCCTTATATCGTATTATAAGGGAAAAGAGAAGAAGGTAAGGAAGATCATTAATACTTGTTAGTGTTATGTATAGATTCCCAGCCCTCCAAGAGAGGCTTACCTTTTGAGTTTTAGTTAGATGCTGGCTTGCTACATTGGCTCACTTTATTCTCTTTCTTTGGTTAGGTGGATGCTTCTTGGGCCATAAGTGGGCACTAGCGCACTAGACCGGTAACAGAAAAGAAAGGATTATCTCTTCACTATGGCACCTATTTGGAAAAAAACCTGAAACTGATAACCGTAACTGCTTGACCTTATAGTACTTTACTTGGGGAGATAGAGATGGAATATAGCTGCCCTCATAGATCGGCCTTACGGGCCAAGGAAGCAGTGGGAGTCAAGGAAAAAAGCCTCTATGCCAATCTGTTCTTTCTTTATAGATAGGAGCCCTCCTCTAGTAGAAATCCAGTCTCAAGTTGATGGTAGTAAAGGAAGGAATGTTCCCGAAGAAGGGGAGGGCAGGCTTTGGAGATGTTTATTTGAATTCTCCGCTGCGAGGGAAGTCCATCTTCTTTCACTTCCCATCTCTACGAGGCCGCCATTGCCTTATTTGTGTTTTACCGACTGAGATAATAGGAAGCCCTGGAAAGCAGAATATAAAATCTTTGTTGCTGGATAGCCGACCTAAAGCCTGCCTTGCCATCGATAAGAACTACTCTTTGTTTACAGCGATCCCTGGGAAAAACTTAAGCTGGAAATATATAAAATATTCAATCCATAGAATCAATATCTTCTTCATTGATTTGCATGAATTCACACCGGAAAAGAAAACATTCGACAGTCCCGAGAGAAATAAGGCCCCGAGTTGAAAAGCAAAGTGAAGACAAACCAACGAATGAAATGAAGGAAGGCCTCTATCTATCAGGCTAACAAATCAGCTTCCCTATGGGAAAAATCTAAACAGCTCGGGGGGTTTCCCCCCAAACCCTCTCCTCTTTTTCCTTGTGTTAGACCGTTCGTGACCATATGTTTGAGACGGCGAGCTGCTACTTTGAAGTACTATTGCTAAACGAACTCTCTGACTGGAAAGGTCCTTCATTCCATTTCTTTATTCTGAACGGAGTGAGGGTTTTCAATCTTAATGATGCCCGAGACTGGAACAAAGCATGGATTGGACGACGATACCGACCAGGAAGGGTTATTGGACTATCTAATGTATACCGTTGACCAAGCATAGTGAGGGAAAGAAGAGAAGTAAAGAAAGCATGAAATAAGTGAAGCGTGAAGTTAGCACTCCTAGAATAGTTCTTTTATGGGAAAATATTCTATTTACCCTTTTTTCCAGGGAGAAGAAGGGGTTCTTTTCGGGGTTAGTTAGTACGAATACAATGTTAGAGAATCCAAGGAAAGTGATTGACCTCTCGATACTTTTCATAGCGTACATTTTTGAGCTAAGCAAGCAAGTAAACAACTTCTCTGCCCTTGCTAATCAATCCTAAACTGCCGTAACACTTTCTCACCCAGGGGATTCAGAAAAGTCTTCCGTGGCTGAGTCCTATTTTATTGATTCAGTTTAGTAGGAATGGGGAGTATCCGCCCCTTGTGCAATAGCTTGAATATGACTATTACTATAGGAAGAGGTTAGCACTTTCGTTAACAAAACCATTAGATTAGGAAAGAAAATCCTTTTCTTTGCATGTCAGATGCAAGGAATAGAAAAGCATCTGACGTTCCCACTACCCGGTAATATAGGGACTGACTTTCTTTCCATAAGCAAAAGGAGTATGGTCAGCTTCGCACCTTCTCAAGCGCTACACTCCATGGGTCTTTTGTTACCTAATTCCCTGAAACACGAAATTACTCCTAGTCTTTACCATAGAGATGTACCTTCGCACTATCAAAAGGAAATTGTCTATTTGCTTAAGCACGAGATCCAACAGTTGTGATTCCACTTTCATGTCTTGGATTGAGCTTTCTCACTCTTTCTATGACTCTTTTTTGGCCTATAACACACACGCAGCGCTAAGGTTGCCATGGCAACTCAAGCTAGGATTTGAAGCCAGGATGAGCAGATTTATCGTGCCCAGCTCTTTCCTATTCTTTTCTTAGACTAATTCAGTTCCTTACTCTTAGAACTAGAACTAGAACGTGAGGCATGGTAATGGTGCATGTGTGATATTCTATTGATCCAGTTTAGGCAGCTTCAGGAAAAAAGTCAATCAAGCAGGAATAGACAAAATGTCTTATGCTGCTATCTTAGAAGCTAAAATGGAAAAAATCTTCTTGTCTCTTTCACTAATCAGAGTTGGAGAGACCCACAATACTTTTTTTTCTCCCAGCTGTAGCGCGAGAGAAATCCGAACAGTTGATTCTCAAGTAGGGGATTTGTCAAAAACAACCTATATGTCTACTTGATTTCAGTTTTGTTCTTGTGTCGATCTTAGCTTAAAGCTCTCAACCTATTCTTGCGCAAACCAAGTTCACTACCTGAATTTAGGAGTGAAATAACCCGCTATGAGTAGAAGGGACTTTGCTGGGTATTCCATCTTCTTGATAGCATAGGGGCACAGCGGTAAATACCGATGTTTGAAGATGCTCGACCGGTTTTGAAGATAAGTAAATTTTATCCCACGCCACGGTAAAAAGTGTTCTGTGGAGGAAGGAAGCCAGGCATAGAGGTGCGTATCCACCTTGGATGTTTTAATGCCCAAAGATGGTCTTTCGACAAGCCCTTTGCTCAAGCTTCTATTGACTGCACCTTTAGATCAGGAGTCAAATAAGAAAAGAAGTCGATTCAAACATTCAAACCAAAGGCCTTTTTTAGCAGGCTGGATGATTTGCACTAGAGAGCGCCTGAAGGAAGGTTGTTTATCCCTCAATCGCTGATCCAGCAAGAATATAATATGAGACCTATGTTGAGTCAAATAGGCTTCCTATTGACTATTGGTTTGTTTGCAACTGGGATTAGTTGAGACCCTTTTGGTAAAGGCTTTACCATGAGAATAAGCGGAACATATCCTATTTCTGAGTACACTGTGGGATATGAATCTTCACTCCCTCGCGCTTGGGTCCAAGCTTTGGGATGAATTTGTTCTTTCCTTTGGATGTTAGTACGGATATAGTGAGTGTGCACCTAGTTGTTTTTTCACAGATCTCTCTTCATAAGTTAGATCAGAAGGTCGAAATTACGTAATAAAAGAAGAGAGTTTCGAGAATAGGTTTAGAAAGTTGACATCATCTTCATTGAGGAATTCTTCAAATTTACTAGGTAAGAAAGATTTAATGCAATGCACTAAGTCAAAGTGCGCACGATTTTACAATTCAGCCAAGTTCAATAGGGCATTCCTAGCTAGACCGTCAGATCTTCCCACGTTTTGAGCTCGGGCTTGGCTCATTTTCTTTCTTCCATGCCTTTCTTAGCACAGAGTTACTTACGGAATCTCAAATCTCTCTCGACGCCAAGAATTTTGGTTGTGTGATGGTTGATTAGAGGTCTGGCTTCCTTCTCCCCTACCTTTTAGCATTCTGGGCCCCTGGAAAAATAATGAAAGCTGAAATCAAAAAGAAAGAAGAGAAATTAGGCCATGTTTCCCGAGAAAGGCTGCCTTATCTCAAGCCTGCAGTCTTTTACTTTTAGTCGACAGCTCTGTGATGGGCTTACCTGTTTCCTAGGCTCTGCTCATTCGTCTACGCTTTGACCCAGCAAGTAATAATTGAAAAAAGATGTTTCCTTGCCTGCATTAAGATTTAAAACTTGTCATCAAAAAAAGGCAATCAATCATAATCAAGAAAAAAATGGAAATAGTGAATCAAGATCTAGATGGATCCTTATCTTTATCTCTATCCATGGACATACCTATCTGTATGGAGAGATATCTATCTATGAATCGATCATCACTATCCTCTATCTAGATAGATATATCCCTATGAGCGACTACACTGATCTTTATGTGTTTTGGCCACGTCTGTTTCCGCTCCGAAGAAGAAGGTTTAGATATTTCAATCCTATGTCGTGAGGAATGTGACATATGTTAGGTCCATAAGATACCACAGCTTTTGGTATTCTATGATTCACCTCCGAATAATGAGTTGGTAGTTCGATCCTTTTGATTTTTCTCTTCATAGTTTTATGATGAGGGATGCGGAGCAATATGTCAAATTACTATATAAAGAAGAGTTGTAAACTATAAGACTTCTTGTTCGACTAGGAATATTTTGGTTTTTCTCGTTCCTTCTCTTCGATAAGAATTAGGATTTGAAATGATACAAATTCTTCTTCATTCTGTTGTGCTCAGCGAAAGAACTGCCTAAGCATACTTTTTCGGATCCAAACTTCTTTGCTCTTTCTAAGTCTTCTTCTTGCATAGAAGAACACAACTATTGCAAAAAGTGGGATTTTAGTAGTAGTCGACATCCCCTCTTAGTTTTGAGTAGGCAGAACCATTCAATTTTGGTTCTTCTCCACATTCTTACCCGGTAATCCAGGAATTTGCCTATTATTTTTCAAATGATATTTCGATATAGAAAGATCTCCTTATTTCTTCATCGCGGGCTCTCGCATCATTTTCTTGAAAAGATATTATATCACCATGGGATACTTTTAAATTAGTAATGCTTACCATTCCATTATTCACACAAACCTTTCGATAACTTATCGGCTGCCTTGGTTGAGGAATAGTTTCAAAAAATGGAGACGAACCGGAATAACGTCCAATCTTGTTTCTGGATTGAGTAGAAAAGGGATATATGAAGTTCGTTCTATTCCTCTGTGCATCTTTGTGATTGGTAAATCTCCATGAAAAAGGGACAACTTTCGTGTAGTTGGTAATTGAATGTAACTATTAAGATTTTCTCGTGAATAAATCTTTATCTTAATAGATCTCTTCTTGTTTCTTAATCTTCGAAGAATGCGGCATTGTATTATTGTTAGTTCTCTGTTCCAAACATTTCCTGAAAGTAGATGACAAGTTTTAAATCTTAATGTAGGCAATGCATATCTCGTTGAATCAGTCTTTTTCGCCACATCGCGTATAACGGGAATCGAACCCCTCTGCTGCTAGCAGGACGATGGAGAATGAGCTCCTTCGATCTAGCAACTTGTTAGGAGTGTTTTGGCTTGCCCCTCTCTTCTTATTAGGTTGATAGGTTTGGAACCCTTTCCCTTTTTAATAATAATAAGGTAAGCTTCCAAAGCTCATTTGTTCAGCTGGTGCGTAGGAGCGCACTTTCGATTTCCACTTACTATACAAGGGGCTTTAATGAATAGAGATCTCCCCCCAGCTGTCTTATCTTCCTATCATTTTACTTCGTTCGAGAAATTTGATCTCACCGGGCCAGGTGAAGGGGAAGGAATGGATGGGCAGTCTGGGAACAACAACGGGAGAGGGCTTGTAGCCCCTGTGACGCCCGAGAATTTGCCATGCATTTAATTACTGTTGCATCCCTTGTTTGCGCATTTACTTCTATGCCTTATTAACTGACTTGTGACTACTATTCACTCCGTTTTTAAAATGGTTTCTATTAGTTAACTAGCATTTTTATTAAATCATATTAATTGTAAAAGTAGTGGGAAAAATGTGCTTTTGAGCTTAAGGCGTTAGGAAGGCTCGTTTAGAAAATAAATTTTAGAAGTCAAGTGAATAGTGTTACGTAATAACTTTATAGATTTAATTAGTTAACCAATGTGTCACCCCTTAGGCTCGCTTTTAAAGCTTACTACGCGTATTATATTAGACCACTCAAGCGCCCAAAGGACCCCACCTCAACTCAACCCCTTATTATATCACTTAAACACACAAAATGCAAAAGAAAAAAAAAATAAAAGCTGGAAAAGCAGGAGCCAAACCCGACAGCAGCTAGGGAGAAAAGGAAGAGATTTTTGCTCACCAAGCCTCCAATCCAAGCCTCTCCAAGCCTTGAGCAACTAGTGTAGGGTGTTTGCAAGGTCCCTAGGTGCTTCTACGCGTAGTGGTGAGGGATTTCATGGCTTGTTTTTGCATTTTTAAATAGTTGCTCATTTCTTGAATCGTTGGAAATATGATTAAATGCCATTGTAAATGTTATCTATGCTAATATACTATCTATATGAATGCTAGAGAACACTTTTGAACTGTCGTTTCGCAATTTAAACGGTTAGAATCGTTAGTTTGATTTCTAGGGTGAATAGTGACGTTTTTTCTAGGGTTTTGTGTAATTGCTCGAATTGGCTTGAATTAATGCTTCTAATTGATGCCTTAGGTGCTAGTGAAGATAATTAAATAGCCCCGTACACTTGCATTGCCCTTAAATCGCCTAAAAATGGAAAATAGCCGACTTTAAGTTGGGGCTTTCGGGGTTAATGCGAATCGGGGTGGATTCGGGCTTCAATTCTAGTATCCTTAGGCTACCTAGGTGCTATAGATGCCTTGATATCCCTTGTTTGAAGCCCGGACAATGTAGGTGTGGTTTAAAGCCAAAAGAGGGAAATTGGGGCTTTCGGGGTAAACGCGGGCATTTGATTGAGTTCGAGGGTTGAGAGGGTACCTTGGGGGTTAGTTAGAAGGTTGGGAGAGTTTCTTTTAAAAATGAAATCATTAACTTTGGTTTAGAAGAGAAATAGATCGAAAAACAAAGAGGTTTAGGTGCAATTTAAGTTGTCTCACACTTCTAAACCCATGTTAGGGCTTCTTAAGTGTTTATATATGATTTTAAATTGATTTGGAGCTTTTGGAATGATTCTATGCTTATGTGGTATAAGTTCATTTGTAAACTGCTTATTAGCTTATATCCTTGCTTCTATCCTAGTTGCAACGAGGTCAACCTACTTTGTTGATCCTCATATGTGTTAATGCTTGTACTATTGTTATTAACTTGCCATCGTTGAGTGCATTGCATAGTGGTTGCGCAACCATAGTGTCGGGGCGGATGTGTTGAATATCGGCTGGGCGGCAGAGGGCTTGCCGGTGGATATTCAAACTCCGTGCCCTATTCCCTCATTCGCCTGGTCCGGAGATTGCCAGGGGATGTTGGGTCGTAGGATTCGGGGTACATCCGGAGTACACCCACTGGAGTGATTGGGGTTATGCCGGCTTATCGTGATCGTGCTCGTGGTTCGTGGATCGTGATTGAAGACCAGTGAAGATTGGTGTATAGGGGATTGTTGAAACGTATCCTTTTAAATGTGTGGTTATTTAAGTTATCGTTGTTTCTTTAATTGTCTAAGTGTTATTGTTGCATGATTGTATTACATGTTGCATTGCACGCCCCGGGTCTATATCCCTCACTGGGCAACAGTGGTTGCTCATACCTCGATATCTGTTTCAGGAGACGCTGAGGGTGATCCCCAGCTGGTTGATTTAGTTGAGGAAGAAGAAGTCCAGATCGAGCCTTTACCTTAGTTGCCGTACTTGATAGCTTGAGGTGGTTAATGCATTTGCTGCTTTGTGGAAAGTTCAACTAATTGCTTTATGTACTATTTTGTAGCTCAAGGGCTATGTATATGCTTGTTGTATAAGTCGAAGATTAGCTGGTTGAGTTGTAGCTTGAAAGTCTATGAACTGTAATAACTTTTATTCTTGCCTTATTTCCTTGCATGCTTGGGAGTGGATGGCTAATGTAGAATGCTTTATCCTTTAAGTTGTTTTATTGATTCCCTAGAATGTTAGGATTATAAGACTATGCTGACAACAAGTTTTCGCATGCTTGTGTGTTTTGGAGATATTGTGTACTATAAGGCTCGGATGGCCTTATAGCTTTGTTGTTTAATTAAGAGAAGCTTGTATTGTATTGTTGGGACTTTGTTTAAGTGTTTACAGGTTTTTAGAATGTCCACGGTACAGGGGGGACTCTGTCCGTGTGTCGGGTCCGGACTTAACCTTTAGTTTGGGGGTTGGGTCGGGGCGTGACATTTAAGTGGTATCAGAGCTATAGATTGCATGAAGCCGGGTTAAATTTCTCGGTCTGTGGGTAGAGATTTGTTATGTGACTTTGTGAATACATGAGTCCTTGATTTTGATTGACCTAAGTGAAATTTGAATAAGGAATGAACATGCTAGCATGGAAATAGAATATCAAGAGTCTAGAATGTCAAGTATGATCTAGTGATTTATGTTTGCTTCAGGAATGTGGAATATTTATTTGAACTTCTATGTACTTGACTTTATGTGAATCTAATTGGACTTAACCTTTAGTTTGGGGGTTGGGTCGGGGCGTGACATTTAAGTGGTATCACTTTGCATTATAGCTATTCGAGATGGGGCCTCGCCGCCGTGCCGATAATCCGAATGTTGGTGGAGAACCCGAGGGGGTACAGGGGCAAGAAGCTGAGGTGGCCGAAAATGCACCGCAGGTTCAAGAACCGAGCACTGCATAGATCTTGGCCACGATGGCCACAGCTATGAACACTATCGCCCAGTTTGTTACACAACAGGGTCAGCCAGGGGTCGTTGGAGGTAATCAGGCTGCGAGAGCCGGAGGTAGTGGCCCTACCGGAGGGAATCTGTATGATCGGTTTATACATCATGGGGCCTATACTTTCTTTGGGGAGCCGGACGATATGAAAGCTGAGATGTGGCTAAGGAAGTTCGAGAGAGTGGCAGCGATACTGGAGTGCCATGATGACAGGAAGATTACCTATGCTACTTTCCTTCTCGAGGGTGATGCTGAAGATTGGTGGAATACCATCAGTGAGAAATGGGTAGCTGAGGGAGGTCATCATTCGTGGGCCGATTTTGTCCGAGAATTTCGAGACAAGTATATATCAGTAGTGGCCCGCGAGAGGCGACAAACTGAGTTCATAAACTTGAGGCAGGGAAGTATGACCGTAGATCAATACGAGGCTACTTTTACCCGGCTTTCCCGTTATGCACCAGCTTTAATTCAGCGGAGGATATGAAGATTCAGAGGTTCATCATGGGTTTGAGGAGAGATATTATGCTAAACTTGTCTTCAAATGATTTTCCTAACTATGCTGCAGTAGTCCGAGCTGCCTCGAGATATGAGAAACGGAAAGCCGATGTGTTAGCCGAGACCAGTCAGTCGAGTAAACGGTTTCAGTCTCAGAGTCAAGGGTACCAGGGGCAAGCTGTATCAGTTGGACAGAGTTCGCAGCCGAGACAGACTCAGAGTTACACAGGGCCTACTCAGACTCAGGCACGACCAGTTCAGAGTCAGACTCAGAGTCAGTTCCGTCCAGCAGTTTCCCGTTCGCAGCAGGGTAGTTCAGCTACCTCTACTTACAGAGCTCCTTCGGGAGGCACTGTTGCAAGACGTCACCAGCAGTGCAGCTTCTGTCAGCGTCAGGGCCACACTGAGGATGTTTGTTGGAAGAAACATAACAAGTGTACAGGTTGCGGCAGTGATCAACACAGAGTTAAAGACTGTCAGAAATTTAAGAACCCTAGGGGTCAGACATCAGCTCAGAACTCTCAGACCAGGGCCCCAGTTGCAGCACCACCACCACGAGGCCAGGCCCGAGTATTTGCTTTGGATGCCGAGGAGCTTCCGGACACTACCGCTGTGGTAGAAGGTATTTTTCTTCTTAATGATCAATCAGTTAAGGTTTTAATTGATTCCGGGGCTTCGCATTCTTTTATTACTCCTACTTGTGCACAAAATGCTAAATTGAAACATGATAAACTGTTGCATGAGATTGTGGTTTATACTCCTATGGGTCCGAAGTTTGTTACTAGATCTATTTGCAGAACATGTAGCATATTTATTGAAGGTCGTGTTTTTCCTGCTGATTTGATTATCCTACCCTTCAATGACTTTGAAATTATATTGGGGATGGACTGGTTAAGTAAATATTATGCCCAGCTTGATTGTAGAAAGAAGATTGTGTATCTAGAAATGCCTGACCAGCCTGTACTTAAAATAGTTGGTAGTAGAAAATCTACGGGAACTCCTATTATTTCTTCTATTAGGGCATCTAAATTATTAAGCAAGGGTTGTGAAGCTTATCTTGCATATTTGATTAATCAACCTGGGGATCAACTGAAATTGACTGATGTACCTATCGTGAGGGAGTTTCCGGGGGTCTTTCCTGAGGAATTACCTGGGTTACCGCCTGATAGAGAGATAGAGTTCATGATTGATTTATTGCCGGGGACTTCACCTATTTCTAGGACTCCGTACAGAATGGCTCCACCTGAGTTGCAGGAATTGAAAGTTCAATTGCAGGGCTTGCTTGAGAAGGGATTCATTCAGCTGAGTTCTTCACCGTGGGGTGCGACAGTTCTCTTCGTTAAAAAGAAAGACGGATCTCTTCGCCTATGCATCGATTATCGGGGTCTTAATCAGGTAACCATCAAAAATAAATATCCTTTGCCTTTAATCGAAGAGTTGTTTGATCAGTTGCAAGGCGCCAGGGTATTCTCTAAATTTGATCTGAGGCAGGGTTATTATCAGTTGAGGATTAAGAAAGATGATGTCCCTAAAACTGCCTTCAGAACTCGATATGGCCATTATGAGTTTGTTGTCTTGCTGTTTGGTCTTACTAATGCTCCCGCCGCATTCATGGATTTAATGCAGAGGGTGTTCCGTCCTTATCTGGATCAATTTGTAGTCATATTTATTGATGATATCCTTGTCTATTCTAAATCTGAGGCGGAACATGAACAACATCTCAGAATTGTGTTGCAGACCCTTCAAGAGCATCGGTTATTTGCAAAGTTTAGCAAATGTGAATTCTGGCTTAAGCAAGTTGCTTTTCTTGGCCATATTATCTCGCAGGATGGTATTTCTGTTGATCCAGCGAAGATTGAAGTTGTGTTATCTTGGAAACGGCCTGAAACTGTCACGGAGATTCGTAGCTTCCTTGGTTTAGCTGGGTATTATCGGAGGTTTGTCAAGGATTTCTCTAAGATTGCAGGGCCTTTAACTCAGCTTACTCAGAAGAAAACCGTATTTGACTGGAATGATAAATGTGAGGCCAGCTTCCAGGAATTGAAGAAGAGATTGACTACAGCTCCTATTCTTGCTTTACCTGAGGGTTATGATAATCTGGTGATCTATAGTGATGCTTCGAAGGAAGGTCTGGGTTGTGTATTGATGCAGAATGGCCGGGTTATTGCGTATGCTTCCAGGAAACTGAAGCCTTATGAACTCAACTATCCGACTCATGATCTTGAGCTTGCGGCTATCATTCTTGCATTAAAGAAATGGCGTCATTATCTCTGGGGCAACAAATTTGAAATCTTCACTGATCATAAGAGCTTGAAATATCTATTTTCACAGAAAGAGTTGAACATGAGGCAGAGGCGTTGGCTGGAATTACTTGAGGACTATAACTGCACTATTAATTATCTTCCAGGTAAGGCGAATATTGTTGCTGATGCTTTGAGCCGAAAGGCTACTGTTGCCAGCTTGATTATCAAGAATTGGGAATTCATGGAAGAATTGTGCTTATGGAAGCCTAGTACTTCAAATTCTGGTATTCAATTTGCAAGTTTGCAGATTCAATCTCTGTTGTTATCCAGGATTCGAGAAGCTCAACAGGCTGATCTTCAATTGTTGAAAGTCTTAGAGAATTCTAAAGGGGGAGAGTCGGATTTCAAACTGCACGACGATGGTATTCTCAAATTTAAAGGTAGAATCTGTATTCCGAATGATCCAACTCTGAAGAAGGATATTCTTGCTGAGGCACACAGTTCTCGATATACTATCCATCCAGGCAGTACGAAAATGTATAAAGATTTGAAGCAGAATTTCTGGTGGAATAATATGAAGAGAGAAATTGCTGACTATGTTGCCCGATGTCTTACTTGTCAGAAAGTTAAAGCAGAACATCAGAGACCTGCAGGGTTGTTGCAGCCTTTGGCTATTCCTGTTTGGAAATGGGATCGTATTACTATGGATTTCGTATCCGATTTACCGAGGTCTTCGAGGGGTAACGACTCAGTCTGGGTTATTGTGGATAGATTGACCAAGACTTCTCATTTTATTGCTAAAAAGAAGTCTGATTCTCTTGATAAACTGGTGGAGTTGTATATTGAGAATGTTGTCCGACTACATGGAATTCCAAAGAGTATCGTGTCGGATAGAGATCCCAGATTCACATCTCAGTTCTGGCAGAAGATTCAGAAAGCTCTGGGCACGAATTTGAATTTCAGTACAGCTTATCATCCTCAGACAGATGGTCAATCCGAGAGAACTATCTTGATCCTTGAGGATATGTTACGGGCTTGCATTCTGGACTTCGGTAAAAGTTGGGAGAAATATTTGCCACTAGCAGAGTTCGCCTACAACAATAGTTATCAAGCTACTATTGGTATGGCACCTTATGAGGCACTGTATGGGCGTAAATGTCGGTCTCCTCTCTACTGGGATGATGTTGGTGAGATGAAGACTATCGACCCTACTCTTTTACCTGAAATGAACAAGATGATTGATCAGGTGCAGCTTATCAGAAAAAGAATGCTTACAGCACAGAGTCGGCAAAAGAGTTATGCAGATAGACGACGTCGTGATCTGAAATTTGCTGTAGGGGATCGAGTATTTCTGAAAATTTCTCCTCGCAAGGGTTTGATTCGGCATGGTAAAGGAGGTAAACTCAGTCCTCGATATGTGGGACCATTTGAGATAACTGAAACTGTTGGTGATTTGGCTTACCGTCTAGCTTTACCTTCCAGTCTGGGCAGAATTCATGACGTATTTCATGTTTCCATGCTTCGGAAGTATCAGCCAGATCCCTCTCACATACTTGAACCGGAACCGCTAGAGATCAGTGAAACTTTGACCTACACAGAGAAACCTCTTCGAATTGTTGATCAGAAAGTTCAGGAACTGAGGACTAAAAGTATTCCGATGGTTAAAGTTCTGTGGGATCATCACGGAGTAGAGGATGCGACGTGGGAAAGAGAGGATCAGATGCGGGATCGGTATCCAGAGTTATTCGCCGAATCATGTAAGAATTGCGTGGGCGCAATTAGTTTAAGGGGGAGAGGATGTGACGCCCGAGAATTTGCCATGCATTTAATTACTGTTGCATCCCTTGTTTGCGCATTTACTTCTATGCCTTATTAACTGACTTGTGACTACTATTCACTCCGTTTTTAAAATGGTTTCTATTAGTTAACTAGCATTTTTATTAAATCATATTAATTGTAAAAGTAGTGGGAAAAATATGCTTTTGAGCTTAAGGCGTTAGGAAGGCTCGTTTAGAAAATAAATTTTAGAAGTCAAGTGAATAGTGTTACGTAATAACTTTATAGATTTAATTAGTTAACCAATGTGTCACCCCTTAGGCTCGCTTTTAAAGCTTACTACGCGTATTATATTAGACCACTCAAGCGCCCAAAGGACCCCACCTCAACTCAACCCCTTATTATATCACTTAAACACACAAAATGCAAAAGAAAAAAAAAATAAAAGCTGGAAAAGCAGGAGCCAAACCCGACAGCAGCTAGGGAGAAAAGGAAGAGATTTTTGCTCACCAAGCCTCCAATCCAAGCCTCTCCAAGCCTTGAGCAACTAGTGTAGGGTGTTTGCAAGGTCCCTAGGTGCTTCTACGCGTAGTGGTGAGGGATTTCATGGCTTGTTTTTGCATTTTTAAATAGTTGCTCATTTCTTGAATCGTTGGAAATATGATTAAATGCCATTGTAAATGTTATCTATGCTAATATACTATCTATATGAATGCTAGAGAACACTTTTGAACCGTCGTTTCGCAATTTAAACGGTTAGAATCGTTAGTTTGATTTCTAGGGTGAATAGTGACGTTTTTTCTAGGGTTTTGTGTAATTGCTCGAATTGGCTTGAATTAATGCTTCTAATTGATGCCTTAGGTGCTAGTGAAGATAATTAAATAGCCCCGTACACTTGCATTGCCCTTAAATCGCCTAAAAATGGAAAATAGCCGACTTTAAGTTGGGGCTTTCGGGGTTAATGCGAATCCGGGTGGATTCGGGCTTCAATTCTAGTATCCTTAGGCTACCTAGGTGCTATAGATGCCTTGATATCCCTTGTTTGAAGCCCGGACAATGTAGGTGTGGTTTAAAGCCAAAAGAGGGAAATTGGGGCTTTCGGGGTAAACGCGGGCATTTGATTGAGTTCGAGGGTTGAGAGGGTACCTTGGGGGTTAGTTAGAAGGTTGGGAGAGTTTCTTTTGAAAATGAAATCATTAACTTTGGTTTAGAAGAGAAATAGATCGAAAAACAAAGAGGTTTAGGTGCAATTTAAGTTGTCTCACACTTCTAAACCCATGTCAGGGCTTCTTAAGTGTTTATATATGATTTTAAATTGATTTGGAGCTTTTGGAATGATTCTATGCTTATGTGGTATAAGTTCATTTGTAAACTGCTTATTAGCTTATATCCTTGCTTCTATCCTAGTTGCAACGAGGTCAACCTACTTTGTTGATCCTCATATGTGTTAATGCTTGTACTATTGTTATTAACTTGCCATCGTTGAGTGCATTGCATAGTGGTTGCGCAACCATAGTGTCGGGGCGGATGTGTTGAATATCGGCTGGGCGGCAGAGGGCTTGCCGGTGGATATTCAAACTCCGTGCCCTATTCCCTCATTCGCCTGGTCCGGAGATTGCCAGGGGATGTTGGGTCGTAGGATTCGGGGTACATCCGGAGTACACCCACTGGAGTGATTGGGGTTATGCCGGCTTATCGTGATCGTGCTCGTGGTTCGTGGATCGTGATTGAAGACCAGTGAAGATTGGTGTATAGGGGATTGTTGAAACGTATCCTTTTAAATGTGTGGTTATTTAAGTTATCGTTGTTTCTTTAATTGTCTAAGTGTTATTGTTGCATGATTGTATTACATGTTGCATTGCACGCCCCGGGTCTATATCCCTCACTGGGCAACAGTGGTTGCTCATACCTCGATATCTGTTTCAGGAGACGCTGAGGGTGATCCCCAGCTGGTTGATTTAGTTGAGGAAGAAGAAGTCCAGATCGAGCCTTTACCTTAGTTGCCGTACTTGATAGCTTGAGGTGGTTAATGCATTTGCTGCTTTGTGGAAAGTTCAACTAATTGCTTTATGTACTATTTTGTAGCTCAAGGGCTATGTATATGCTTGTTGTATAAGTCGAAGATTAGCTGGTTGAGTTGTAGCTTGAAAGTCTATGAACTGTAATAACTTTTATTCTTGCCTTATTTCCTTGCATGCTTGGGAGTGGATGGCTAATGTAGAATGCTTTATCCTTTAAGTTGTTTTATTGATTCCCTAGAATGTTAGGATTATAAGACTATGCTGACAACAAGTTTTCGCATGCTTGTGTGTTTTGGAGATATTGTGTACTATAAGGCTCGGATGGCCTTATAGCTTTGTTGTTTAATTAAGAGAAGCTTGTATTGTATTGTTGGGACTTTGTTTAAGTGTTTACAGGTTTTTAGAATGTCCACGGTACAGGGAGGACTCTGTCCGTGTGTCGGGTCCGGACTTAACCTTTAGTTTGGGGGTTGGGTCGGGGCGTGACAGCCCCCCTCTCCCTCTTCCCCATGCCTATTTGTTCCCCCAGCCCCGAAGAGATGCATAACTCTTTTTTTTTTTAAATGAATAGATAGAGCCACGATACATTCCGGAATATTGTAAAGGTAAATAGACTATTTTCATCCCCTTTACGATGTCTGCTTGAGGATCTATGTGAATGTTTTGGAATGGGGATGTTCGCCTTTTGCAACAAGTAGACCCACTATACGGACTAATAGATGTTCCTATTCTTACCTGTAAGTAAGATCTATTCATAGTTGGTCAGCCCCCTACGACACGGCTTCTCACTTTTCATGAATGTGTCTCCCCCTCTACTTATGTGAGTTTGACCCGCCTTTAACTCTACTTGTTTCTTCTTTCCTTTGAGCTGTTTTACGACCTTACTTTTTTGGAGGGTCGGCGGTGTAATACCCCGATCCCTATCGAGACCGGGAGTTCTATCAATCGATCTAAACACAACCCAAACCAAACCCGGGCATAAATTTTCAGGGAAAACGGACGGAGTCTCCCCTGTTTCTAGGCGAAAAGTAAAACCTGCGACAGCATATAAATGGACCAATACCATGTCCAAACATTCAACAACCTCAAGGCCATCCGAGCCTTGGTTCACAAAAAGCAAAACACAAGTAAATATACATTCAAGCTTAGCAATTAAACTACACCAACCTATATCATAAGCTAGACTATCATACCTTTCTATCTCTTTTCCTTTGTCATTACAAATATACATTGAAGTTAAGCTACATTAACTAAATACATAATCTAGTGAAACTTAAATTACATCCCCTTTGACATTAAATACATATAATACATAAAAGCATACAACTTTACAACTTTGACAACTCAAGTCACATAGGCACGCAGGACAACTCTTCAAGCATGGACTTTCACGAAATCATGAACTTTCCAGCTAACATGGCATTTCCTGAAATGTGGTGGTGAGGAGTGAGTATACACAACACGTATACTCAGAGAGGGCGAGACATATATCGAATTGGAGAGAAAGAAAGTCGTGCAATGCAAATAAGATAGTTAAGCAATATAACTGATAAATAAGCAATCAAAACAAATAATCAATACAATAAGCAATTACTGAAAGCATTAACACAACCATTCAAAGCTATACCACACTTTGAAGGCTATGGTTCACTCATACGAGCAATGTACCATTTCACGAGCGATACATCAATCTCGAGCTTGATGTTGACAACGATGACAATAAGCGCGCATCCACCTTATAACACCAGTTTGGAATACCCCGGAGTATCCATCAATCTACGACCCAAATCTCCCTGGGAGGCAGCCCAAGCGAGAAGATGGAATAGCTACGGAGCTAGAGCAACCAACACTGGCAACCCGAGGCTACCCAGAGAGGCCCATCACTCACGTGCTGACACTATGCAATGCAAGACTCGATACAAGGAAATAAACGAGCGATAGCACAACAATACAAACTAGTGACAACAAACGAGATAACAAGCAATCACAATCAATACTAGCATTCAACTAACTTTTCAAGCATAACAAGCAATAATAAGCAACAATA
This sequence comes from Ehretia macrophylla, assembly GCA_037974665.1. NCBI lineage: Eukaryota > Viridiplantae > Streptophyta > Magnoliopsida > Boraginales > Ehretiaceae > Ehretia > Ehretia macrophylla. The sequence goes on along the minus strand of CM075780.1, from coordinate 16,076,807 downwards.
ACACCAATTAAACAAGTATATCAAGCAACCCTAAGCATTCTATAGGCATAATATCAAGATAACAAGCAAAATCACAAATCGGCCCCAACTATCAAAACACTACCATTTCCAAACGAGCCACGAGTTCTGGAAACCGACTTCGCCAATCCTCCTAGGTCACCATAAGGCACGTCCAAGGACCCCGAAACTCTACTTTACCCTAGAATTCGCGCAAAGCCCCGATTTCCCCCTTTGCTCGTTTGAACTACAACTATACCAACCAAACACCCAACCAATGCCACAATCGCACCAAAAGTGCTTCCATGGCCTCCCGAAACAATGCCAACACGCAAAACGAGAAAATGCCAAACTTGACCTAAACGACCCCGACTTTCACTAAGCCATTTTTCTTCGTTTTTTCATTACACATTCCAATTAAACCACACATTTAGGCATTCTAGTATATCTAGCATCTTCCTACATCAACAGAACGCGTAACGGAGCAACTTCATCGAAACGGGGGTTTACTATTCATAATTTACTATTTATTACACAATTTATATTTCAATTCCAATATTTAACCGCAGAAAATGTTAAAAAGCTATAAATACATGTTCTACAATCAACAAGGAACTTTCTTTAAGCAACAGAACGATTAAAACAACAATCTACGCATAAAATCCAAAAATCAAAGTTTAGATACAAATATTTCAAATGCGCAAATAACGATGAAACCCTCACCCTAGACGCTCCTAGACGCTAGGAAAATCTCGTAGAGTGCCTCATAAACCACCCCGCACAAGCCCACGCGAAGAATCGAAGATTTGAAGTTGAGATTTTCTTTTTTTTTTCTCCTTCTTTTCCTCATGGTTTCAAGCCTTTTTTTCTCTGTTTTTTTCGTGTGCATTCTGCTATTTAGAAAAAAAATGACAAGAAGTCAAAGGTCAAAGATTCGGTCAACCCGCTAAACCAAAACAGCTATGCGCGACCTTACGAAAACGGCCATAACGTCTTCTAGAAAACTCCAATTCACAAACGGTTTGAAGCCTCATAAACTAGACTCATAGAGCTTTCCAACCATATATAATTTGCTACCTAACTCTTCCCTAATTGGTTCAGATTTAATTCCAAAGTTGACCCAAAATTTGACTAACTTAACATTGCATTTTTTTATTTCTAATCCCAAGTTTGCCTTTTATTAAACATTTCAAAAATTCCCACCTTGTCCTAGTTGGTCAATGTAGATGAAAAGTCAACTAGTTTGGTCAAAGGTCAATAAAATGCAATTTAAATGAACTTTAAATGCTATTGAATACATGCCTGGTTCGGGGTATCACATCCTTCCCCCCTTAAAACAATTGCGTCCTCGCAATTCTTCTTCCAATAGGACTCTGCATCATCTACAATCCAACTCTGACTAGTCTTCATTAGCTACTGAAAAAGTATTTAATCAAGATGACCAATAGGAAAGTTCAAGTAGAAATGCCAAGTAGTAACGCCAAATAGAAGCTCAAATACAGATACAGTACAAGAATCCCTTTGACACGAATACCGAAGAAGAATAAATTCCAACCAGAAACGTCGAGATAATACCAATAAAGACTAAAGCAAAGATACTGTAGATGTCATTAATACCACACAATAATGACAAGAAGAATACCTCACGCACGAATCTCCAATAGAAGTCTAACTGTTACTGTCCGAGAATTCCCAAGCAAGAAGCCAAATAAAAGCTCAAACAAAGATTCTATCTAGAGGTCCAAAGAAGTACCCCGCTGGTCAAGGATTTCATAGAAGAATTCCCTGTTAAGAGTGCTGAAGAAAATACCAAGAACCCAATCAAATATATTTCCAAAGTTCCAAAGAAGCCTTCCAAATAATAACCCCATGGAACAACCAATTAGATTCCGAGTTTTGCTATCAAATGCTGAGAGGAATGTCAAAGTAAATAACAGAGAAAATATAATGTGCCCAATAAGACAACCAAGTTGAATAACAAACATAGTTTCCCAGATGGACGAAAACTCCAAGGATAAACACCGAACTGATGAACAATATACCGAGACCAAACTCTTAGGCCTCTTCACTGTTTGCCAAGTGAGAACTTCATACAACTTTGCCAACAAGGAAAATACCAAGAGAATGCCTAATAAGAATATCAAAGAATACCATAAGTAGTATTATTCAATAAGTCTGATAGGAACTCCAAATACTAAACCTACTGAGGAACACTGAAGAAGATATCCGAGACAATGCTCCAATAAGGAAGTAGCCAAGTTTGCCTAATAAATAAATACTAAATAATTGGCCACTGAGAATTCCAGAAATTACCATTGAAGAATTTCCAATCAGGGATGCTAGTATCATACCAATAAAGACAGAGACACATATACCCTAGATAATACTGTGCAGTAAGGCCGATTGAAATCCCAATAGCCAAATCCACCGAGAAATGCCAACAGAAGTCTCCAAAGAATACCCATTAAGAAAACCAAAGAATGCTCCAAAGAACAACCAAATAAACCCCAAGAGAAAGCTATTCTTCACAACCGTTAAGCACAGAGGAAGACCATAGAGATTCACCAATAACCGAGCTCCAAAATCAAACACCAATTCCCAAATAAAGGCTAGTCAAATGCCATTCATTTCCTGCCAATCCATACACCTTGAAAAGCCAGCGGTGAACCACTTTCTTCAGGGGAGGAAGAGGACTTACTTACCATTTCAATAGGACATGTATGAATGCCAATATATCACAGTTATACATATGCCTTAAGCTATTATGCCAGCAAGTTTACAAAATAGTTTATTCAACAAGGTCACTCAAGCATAACAATCAAGTCAAGCACAGCATAATCAATTCAAATCACGGCATAGCTAATTCAAGACATTTCAGTACACACATTAAAAGCAATACTTCAAGCAAATAACAATCCACGAGGTCGATTCGATAGGTCAATTCAATGTACAACTAGACACTTTACTTCACTTAGCACACAATTAATACATAACACATAACTATATCACATAGGAGCACACATTCAGGTCAAGACACATAATCTCACATACAAGCATTCACTTTCAAGACACACTTAACAAGCACATATTCAAGGACTACTACCCACTAGACCGAGGACCCTGTCCTGGCTTATGAGCTAAACAAGCTCTGATACCACCTGTAATACCCCGATCCCTCTCGAGATCGAGAGGTCTATCAATCGATCTAAACACAACCCAAACCAAACCCGGGCATAAATTTTCAGGGAAAACGGACGGAGTCTCCCCTGTTTCTAGGCGAAAAGTAAAACCTGCGACAGCATATAAGTGGACCAATACCATGTCCAAACATTCAACCATCTCAAGGCCATCCGAGCCTTGGTTCACAACAAGCAAAACACAAGTAAATATACATTCAAGCTTAGCAATTAAACTACACCAACCTATATCATAAGCTAGACTATCATACCTTTCTATCTCTTTTCCTTTGTCATTACAAATATACATTGAAGTTAAGCTACATTAACTAAATACATAATCTAGTGAAACTTAAATTACATCCCCTTTGACATTAAATACATATAATACATAAAAGCATACAACTTTACAACTTTGACAACTCAAGTCACATAGGCACGCAGGACAACTCTTCAAGCACGGACTTTCACGAAATCATGAACTTTCCAGCTAACATGGCATTTCCTGAAATGTGGTGGTGAGGAGTGAGTATACACAACACGTATACTCAGAGAGGGCGAGACAGATATCGAATTGGAGAGAAAGAAAGTCGTGCAATGCAAATAAGATAGTTAAGCAATATAACTGATAAATAAGCAATCAAAACAAATAATCAATACAATAAGCAATTACTGAAAGCATTAACACAACCATTCAAAGCTATACCACACTTTGAAGGCTATGGTTCACTCATACGAGCAATGTACCATTTCACGAGCGATACATCAATCTCGAGCTTGATGTTGACAACGATGACAATAAGCGCGCATCCACCTTATAACACCAGTTTGGAATACCCCGGAGTATCCATCAATCTACGACCCAAATCTCCCTAGGAGGCAGCCCAAGCGAGAAGAGGGAATAGCTACGGAGCTAGAGCAACTAACACTGGCAACCCGAGGCTACCCAGAGAGGCCCATCACTCACGTGCTGACACTATGCAATGCAAGACTCGATACAAGGAAATAAATGAGTGATAGCACAACAATACAAACTAGTGACAACAAACGAGATAACAAGCAATCACAATCAATACTAGCATTCAACTAACTTTTCAAGCATAACAAGCAATAATAAGCAACAATAACACCAATTAAACAAGTATATCAAACAACCCTAAGCATTCTATAGGCATAATATCAAGATAACAAGCAAAATCACAAATCGGCCCCAACTATCAAAACACTACCATTTCCAAACGAGCCACGAGTTCTGGAAACTGACTTTGCCAATCCTCCTAGGTCACCATAAGGCATGTCCAAGGAACCCGAAATCCTACTTTACCCTAGAATTCGCGCAAAGCCCCGATTTCCCCCTTTGCTCATTTGAACTACAACTATACCAACCAAACACCCAACCAATGCCACAATCGCACCAAAAGTGCTTCCATGGCCTCCCGAAACAATGCCAACACGCAAAATGAGAAAAATGCCAAACTCGACCTAAACGACCCCGACTTTCACTAAGCCATTTTTCTCCATTTTTCCATTACACATTCCAATTAAACCACACATTTAGGCATTCTAGTATATCTAGCATCTTCCTACATCAACAGAACGCGTAACGGAGCAACTTCATCAAAACCGGGGTTTACTATTCATCACACAATTTATATTTCAATTCCAATATTTAATTGCATAAAATGTTAAAAAGCTATAAATACATGTTCTACAATCAACAAGGAACATTCTTTAAGCAACAAAACGATTAAAACAACAATCTACGCATAAAATCCAAAAATCAAAGTTTAGATACAAATATTTCAAATGCGCAAATAACGATGAAACCCTCACCTTAGACGCTCCTAGACGCTAGGAAAACCTCGTAGAGTGCCTCATAAACCACCCCGCACAAGCCCACGCGAAGAATCGAAGATTTGAAGTTGAGATTTTCTTTTTTTTTTCTCCTTCTTTTCCTCATGGTTTCAAGCCTTTTTTTCTCTGTTTTTTTCGTGTGCATTCTGCTATTTAGAAAAAAAATGACAAGAAGTCAAAGGTCAAAGATTCGGTCAACCTGCTAAACCAAAACAGCTATGCGCGACCTTACGAAAACGGCCATAACGTCTTCTAGAAAACTCCAATTCACGAACGGTTTGAAGCCTCATAAACTAGACTCATAGAGCTTTCCAACCATATATAATTTGCTACCTAACTCTTCCCCAATTGGTTCAGATTTAATTCTAAAGTTGACCCAAAATTTGACTAACTTAACATTGCATTTTTTTATTTCTAATCCCAAGTTTGCCTTTTATTAAACATTTCAAAAATTCCCACCTTGTCCTAGTTGGTCAATGTAGATGAAAAGTCAACTAGTTTGGTCAAAGAAGGTGAAAGGTCAATAAAATGCAATTTAAATGAACTTTAAATGCTATTGAATACATGCCTGGTTCGGGGTATCACAGGCGGGACATGGGAACCTCAGCTCATGCATCAGTTTACCGAAATCACCTCCACTCTCCCACTTCCTTCTATTCAAAATACCAGCAGCCCTTAAACAAAAAGGCCCTAAGAGGGCTCTTCTTTATATATTACATACATAAGCCCTAAAGTAGGTAGCCCCAAAAGCCTAACTCACCAACTTGTTAGGAGTGTTTTGGCTTTCCCCTTTCTATCTTATTAGTAACGCGATAACACCCTATCGATAGTAAGAGGCCTTTCCAATAAGGCTCGCGTAGAGGCGTTCACCTTTTTTGGCTCATTTCGCTCCACTACCCTTGATTGGTAGATGGAAAAGTACCAAGGTGCGTCTGGTGGTATCGTATATAAGATCACGGCTGCATTTAGGCATAATCTTTGTAATGTAGTTTAGCGCCTCTACCACTTGCCTATCCCCAATCAACTTACTCTTCTTCTTTTGACTGACCGGGGAAGATCAAAGACTTCAATCAATGTGAGATTCCTTAATGCCTCACTGAAGAATCAACTAGAATTAACCAGGGCCGACCCACTCCCATCATAAAACACATTACCGATTGCCTCAACCGTAAAAGAATAGTAAGTTGCATTTGATCGAGATCAGGACCCACCAACGGGGATAGGGGCAGAGGTGAATAAATGAATGAATAAAGGTAGTGTCCTCTTTTGCCCTAAAAATTAAGAAAATGACATCCATTACATCAAGTCGGTTTATTCCACCCTAAGCTCTATTAGAATGGTCCTGAGCACATCTTTTTTATTCCCACTTTGACTTCGCACTCACCGGGAAATAATCACGATGAAGCGTCCAGGTAGAATCATGGGTAGATAAGAGGCCTCAGAGTGAAGTCGTTGTAACGGAAGTGCCCCAAAAAAGTCTGCCGATGAAACCCCTTCCCTCGTTCTGGAACGAGTGCTACCAATCGTGGAAGAACGAGCCTCACTCCTCCATCGTGCTGACCAAGGACACAACCCATGGATGCTTCCATTACTGATAGATACATCAGTAGATTGAGCATGATCAAGGTAGGTGAGCCTTTCCTGCTAACCAAATGAATAATTTCAGAGAAACTTGGACTCGAAAGGTGTTTACAAGCTTGTTTGATAGAACAAGGTATGAAGTAACTCGACCGATAGGGAGTGGCTTGATGGAATTTAGCTCGATTGATAAGGAGAGGAAGGTAGACGCTCGACCTATAGGGAGAGAGTAGATGCTACAATAAGAAAAGAAACCGGTTTTTTAAGGCTTCAAACTACTAGTCATTAAGACTACTATGAAAGAAAACTAATGAAGTCATTTTCTTGACTTGGCCTGTGTGCATTATACCTACCCCCTTTTTAAAGAACTTTATTTCAATCTCAACAAAGAAATGAAAGCATAACTCTTTGCTTCTTGTCCTCTTACTCTTTTAGCCTGCCTTGTGGAGGTCTCTCGGGTGTCTATGGAAAATCCGATCAGTCTCGTGATGAAGATCAGTCTTTTTCGATCTTCCACTAAGAAATGTATCGTCACGACAACTCAATTTGTCCAGTAAACTACTCGGGGTTCCCCATGGTTTAGTAAAGGGGAAGGGAGATTTTCTCTTCATTCGGGGGTTTATTTCATTCATTATGAACTCAAAAGTGTAAGGCTGATTAGTGAGGTCTTAAAAACATCATACAATGAATTATCGGCCATTCCATTTTTGCTTTCAGCAAGTAGGCAATGCGAATCTATGCTGTCTATGTTTCAATCGGATACCAATTGCTTGGATGGATTTGAAAGCCTCGATATAACTTGCAGAAAAAATGCTTTCTAGGTTTGTCTTGTGTCTTGGAAACAAATGGTCCATTTATTGATGGGCGAACGACGGGGATTGAACCAGCGCGTGGTGGATTAACAATCTACTGCCTTGATCCACTTGACTACATCCGCCCCTACCCCCGTACAGGTTTCAGTCTCTATTTACGATCAGATCTTTTTTGAACTTCCCTATGACTGCTAGCAAATAGAAACTTTCTCCGTCACTGTCACGCCCCAACTCGACCCCACCTACGATCAGTCAGGACGCAACGGAATTTCGGCGGCATAACGACAGTAAACAGATTTCCGAGGTTCTAAACCAACCTCATTAAACATCATACACCCAGTAATTCCTCAATATAAACAACAACATACAACACAACCATATTATACAATAAAACATCCTCGTTATACGCCTCCGTTCCAACATGACATATAATACCTCAACTTTATCATACATTTCAAAAGTAAGTTGAGACACAACTACAATTTAACCATAGACAAAAGGAAACCGCTAAGTTAACATCATTTGGTTCATCATCTTTTCAATATCTATTACATTAAGAACCTTAAAGCATATAAAGTCTATTAAACTAATATACAAGACATTTAACAACATAAAGTCATGGATAAGACTCGGGAACATATGACTCATCCACAAAAGGCACATTTTCCACATTCTCCTCTTTAGGAGGCACGTACCCGTAATCTTGTGAAAGTACACCTGAAACATGCATTAATAAAGAGTGAGCTTATATACATAAGCCCAGTGAGGATCCGATAGATCTCGACAGTATTCACTACGCTCCTTGAATTTAGTCCTTTGAGCAAGTAAACACACAACAACAATAATAACATAAATAAAGCTATCATCACATAACTATATGACCATTCAATAAGGATACTCTATTTGGTGTAGCTCCAAACGCCATCACGATCTCAACCGTTCTTCTTATAACTCCCCATTACTCACGCACCCGAGGTACCTCACTATCCCCTTCCCTCCATGACATCTCCGTCATGCGAGCTGGGGGTAGCCTATGGCAGTCATGCCGGTATCAACCCGACAGCCCGACGCTGCCCGAGAGGTGGCACACACATACCAAGGCTCCATATTCATCAATCATCATGCAAGCATAAATCGATCAATCAATTGGGAGATCAGCAACAAGAGTGCCCGATTCCCGCATTCAATAATCATCAATCAATAACATCAATACAACATCAATATAACATCAATATAACATCAATATTAAATTAAACATCAAACAACGTAGTTAGATGACAAAGTAGGCAATCTAACCGGACATGCATAATATTCATAATTAAACTCTAAATTACTCAACAACAACTCACCATTCATCACTCGAACACTACCCAACCATCTAAGGCATCGTTCAAGAAATTAAAGAATGACAACCTAACTTCTAAAATTCATAACTTACAATCTACTAATCCAAACATTGCCAAATCAGTTCCTATCACTCACCCATTCAACCTACTACATTAGCCCTCTCGGAAATCCACCATAACACCTCCAAAACATGCCCGATAACCCTAAAACCCTATGACGTCATGGCTGGATTTTCCGGATTTTCACACAAACAATGTAATCGAAAATTCGGCATTACAACAGCGCTAACACGTAATTATCAAGTATTTAGAAATCGACGGCAATCGATTTCGAGCAACGCAACTCAATTAAATCAACTTTGAACATTTTAATCAAAATTAAATACCCGGAAAATAAAAATTATGCTATATCCTACAGAAACTCGTAGTATTAGTATATAATGATCCCTAGCATGCAAGGAGCAATAATCTAACATCAGATTTCAATTCTAACGGTTCAATCTTCATTTATACGCAAAAACACAAAAATGACATTTTGAGATCTAGAATTTTTCTCTCACCTTAGATGCGATATAAGCCTAGGAATGCGTGCAATGCGTGCCCAACAAGCAGAATCCAAGTCGGTGCGAAGTTTCACGGACAAAAACTAGGTTTTTCTTTGAAAAATTGATTGAAAAGCTTGAGTTTTCTTTCTTCTCTTTTCTCCCTCAACCCCTCGGCAATGTGTGTGTGTGTGGTGGTGTTTTTGTGTTGTGTGAGTGTGTGTAGGTGACAATAGCTTATAAGGTCAATTTTTTTAATTAAAGTCAAAGTTATTTTAATAGGCATTTTTGTATTTTTAATGACTTTAATTGCATTTTATTGCTCACCAAGTTAAAATTAATTATGCAACCCCCAAGATATCTCAAGTGAGTTATTTTTAGGTGACAAGAAGTTTTACATTCAAAGAATTCCACCCGAGTCGGCTTAAAACTCGATTTTCGCAAAAGTCGGTGTAAAAACCCTAATAAATTCTTAAGCCGATTTTAAAACCGTTTTCATCAAACACAGGTCTATTAAAGTCCGTGGACTAGGTCTAGAAGGGTTAAAAAGACCAGTTTCAAAATTATAGCGGACGTGTTTCGAAAACACTATTCACTGAAAATCGACGATAAAATTTCTGACTCCGTTTTTTATGAAAATTTCATGAATGCACATTTAGCACGTATTAGGAGTATTGAAATCAAAATTATAACTTTCTAGGTCCTATAGCACATAAACAGGTCATATGCACGCAAAACGAGGTAAAGCACGTAAAACGAGATAAGCAAGAAAGTGGGTTTTCACATTCCCCCCCCCCCCTTATAGAAATTTCGTCCTCGAAATTCTTACTTGATGTACGGAATAGATCTGGGTATTGCTGCTGCATCTGATCTCGTCGCTCCCACGTAGCTTCCTCAATGCCGTGATGCTTCCACAACACCTTAACTATCGGAATCCTCTTCGACCTCAACTCTCGGTCCATCTGATCTAGAATACGAATCGGACGCTCGTCATAAGTCAAATTCTCACGAAGCTGTAACGGCTCTGGCTCAAGAATATGAGAAGGATCCGGATTATATTTCCGCAAATTAGACACGTGAAACACATCGTGGACATTAGAGAAGTTCTCCGGTAAAGCCAACCGATATGCTAACTTACCAACCCTGCCAGTAATCTCAAACGGCCCAACAAATCTCGGACTCAGCTTACCACCTTTACCATAACGAACAAACCCCTTTCGATGAGACAATCTCAAGAAAACCCGATCTCCAACTGCAAACTCCAAGTCTCGACGACGCTTATCAGCATAACTCTTGAATCTACTCTGCGCCGTAAGCATTCTCTGCCTGATCAACTGAACATTCTCGATCTTCTCAAGAAGTTCTGGCATGATAGTCGGATCAATAGTCTTCATCTCTCCTACCTCGTCCCAATATAAAGGTGAACGGCACTTACGACCGTAAAGAGCTGCAAAAGGTGCCATCCCAATAGTAGCTTGATAACTATTGTTATAGGCAAACTCGGCAAGTGGTAGATGTTTCTCCTAGTTCTTCCCAAAGTCCAGAACACAAGCCCTAAGCATATCTTCCAGAATCTGAATAGTCCGCTCAGACTGACCGTCGGTCTGTGGATGATACGCTGTACTGAAGTTCAACTGAGTACCTAAGGTCTCCTGAAGTTTTTCCCACAAACGAGAAGTAAATCGAGGATCTCGATCAGAGACAATACTAGATGGAATACCGTGAAGTCTAACAATCTGATCCAGATAGAGATCCGTCAGCTTTGTAACCTCATCTCCTAACCTCATCGAGATAAAATGAGCTGTCTTCGTCAAACGATCCACGACAACCCAAACTGCATCATTACCCCTCGGTGATCTAGGCAAACCAGTGACGAAGTCCATCGTAATATGCTCCCATTTCCACTCTGGTATAGCCAACGGCTGAAGCAAACCTGCTGGTCGTTGAAGCTCGGCTTTCACTCTCTGACAAGTCAAACATCTAGACACAAACTGAGCAACCTCCCTTTTCATGTTGTTCCACCAGTAATGCTGTTTCAAATCCCGATACATCTTGGTTCCACCAGGATGAATAGTATATTTAGAATTATGAGCTTCCTCCAGAATACCTCGTCTCAAGCCCGGTTCATCGGGAACACAAACCCTGTTCCGAAACCGAAGAATACCATCCTCATGCACTTTAAAGTCAGACTGATCATCCGTGATCTGATCCTTGATCTTCTGAAGGTTAACATCAAGCTGCTGAGCTTCCCTGATCTGAGACAACAATAAAGGCTGAATACGGAGATGTGAACACATCACCCCAACCTGAGTGAACTCTGGTCTCCAATAACTAAACTCCTCAAGAACCTCCCACTTCTTGACAGCCAAACAAGAAATACTAGCCTTCCGGCTGAGAGCATCTGCCACAACATTTGCCTTACCAGGCAGATAATTGATAGAACAATTATAATCTCCAAGAAGCTCCATCCACCTCCGCTGGCGCATATTCAACTCCTTCTGTGAGAATAAATACTTAAGACTCTTATGATCAGTGAAAATCTCGAACTTACTGCCCCACAGATAATGACGCCACTTCTTCAGTGCGAAGACAACTGCTGCCAACTCAAGATCATGAGTCGGATAATTCACCTCATAAGGCTTCAACTTCCTGGAAGCATAGGCAATAACTCGGCCATCCTGCATAAGAACACATCCCAAGCCCTCCTTGGATGCATCGCTGTAAATGACCATATTATCGGTCCCCTCTGGTAGAGCAAGTACTGGAGCGGTAGTTAACCTCTTTTTCAACTCCTGAAATCCACTCTCACACTTCTCGTCCCAATTAAAGATAGTCCGTTTCTGAGTCAACTTAGATAGTGGCCCCGCAATCTTTGAGAAGTCCTTAACAAACCTACGGTAATAACCCGCCAAGCCAAGAAAACTACGGACATCAGTAACACTCTCTGGCTGCTTCCAAGACATCACCGATTCAATCTTAGTGGGATCTACAGAAATACCACTCTGTGTAATAACATGGCCAAGAAAAGAAATCCGTTGCAGCCAAAATTCACATTTGCTGAACTTGGCAAACAACTGATGCTCCTGCAACTTCTCTAATACAAGCCGTAGATGTTGCTCGTGCTCCAATTCAGATTTAGAATAGACCAAGATATCATCAATAAAAATCACCACGAACTGGTCCAAGTACGGCTGAAAGACTCGATGCATAAGATCCATGAATGCTGCCGGTGCATTAGTCAAACCAAAGGGCATAACAACAAACTCATAATGCCCGTACCGAGTCCTGAAGGCAGACTTCGGAACATCCTCCGAACGAATCCGAAGCTGATAATACCCCTGCCTCAAATCAAACTTAGAGTAGACTTTGGCTCCCTGAAGTTGATCAAACAACTCATCAATCAGTGGCAAAGGATATTTATTCTTGATAGTCACCTGATTCAAACCACGGTAATCAATACATAATCTCAAGGTACCATCCTTCTTCTTCACAAACAAAACAGGAGCTCCCCAAGGTGAAGAACTCTGCTGAATAAATCCTTTCTCCAACAACTCCTGTAACTGAGTCTTCAACTCCTTCAATTCAGCTGGTGCCATCCGGTATGCCGATTTAGAAATAGGTTGAGTACCGGGAACAAGATTAATCACAAACTCGATATCCCTATCTGGCGGCAATCCTGGCAACTCCTCGGGAAATACATTAGGATATTCCCGGATAATAGGGACTTCCTCAAGCTGTAGCTTAACAGATGGCTTGTTGATCAAATAAGCTAGATAACCCGAACACCCCTTACTCACCAACTTAACGGCTTTAGTTGCTGAGATAACAAAACTCGTCTTAGCACCCCGGTTACCCACTACCTCAACTACTGGCTGATCTGGCAAACGAAACTGTACTACCTTGGTTCTACAGTTCAACTGGGCATCATACTTAGAAAGCCAATCCATACCCAAGATAACATCATACCCCCGGATAGGAAATAAAATAAGGTCCGAAGGAAAATTATGCCCCTTAACATGTATTATACAATCCTTACATACTAAGCCAGTAACATACTTATCAGTCAAAGAGGTACTAATCTCAACCACATAAGGCAATCTTTCAGGTTGCAATTTAACACGTTGCACACAAGCAGGAGTAATGAAAGAATGCGTAGCACCAGAATCAATCAACACTTTAACAAGTTGATCAAGTATAAGAAAGTTACCTTCCACAACTGCAGTCTCCTCAGGCATCTCCTCTAAGTCAACTGCATAAGCCCGAGCCTGAACCCGCTGCTGCTGTGGTACACTGCCCGTAGGCCTACCCTGATAACCCTGAGTCGCTGCCCGACCCTCAGTCCTCGCATACTTAGGGCAATCCCTCGCCCTATGATCGATGCTACCACAACCCAAACATGTCCCTGCCTTTGCCCTGCAGTCGGACTCTACATGCCCTGAGCGCTTGCAGTAATTACACTGCGATGATGTGGCACTAGCACTGCCCCTAGAATAACCAGAAGTTGAAGAAGCAGCTGATACAGCCTGCTGCTGAGGTCTCACCACACTAGGCCTGTACTGACCCTGAGACTGGGCTGGCCTAAACTGAGTCTGAACCTGATATGGCCTCTGTTGAAACTGAGGCCGATAATAACTCTGCTGACCCTGTGGCCTAAAAGAACCCTGCTGGGCAGGTGGCCTGTAGACAACCTGTTGTACTGGAGGCCTATATAAAACCTGCTGGCCCGGCGGCTGATACGGCCTCTTACTAGGCTGACTGGAGACAATCTGATCCCCTTTCCTCTTCTCCAATCTAGAAGCTGCATCAAAAGCCTCAGTGAAGATATCATAACGATTCAGAGCCATCACATCCTGAATCTCGGGCCGCAACCCCAACATAAACCTGCGAGTCCTCCGCTCCTCGTCTACCACATACTCCGGTGCATACCGGGACAATCGAGTAAATGTGGCCTCATATTGAGCCACTGTAGCATCTCCCTGGACCAAGGCTAGAAACTCGGCCTCTCTCCGTTCCCTGCAAATCCTCGGGACATACTTTGCCCGGAAAGCCATCAGAAAGGTACCCCAAATATAAGGAATACCCTGTGCCGCCCAACTATTCCTTACCGTGCGCCACCACTCCTCTGCCTCGTCATCTAACAAATACACGGCAAAAGAGACTTTCTGCTCATCAGTATAGCCAAGTGGATCATAAATCTTCTCCAACTTGCTAATCCATAACTCCGCCTTCCTATCATCCGGCTCCCCCTGAAATCTCGGTGGGTGATATCCTAAAAAGTCCTTCAGGGTACAACGCCCGTGGTTACCACCCTGAATATTCAGAAGCTGAGCCTGCATAGCCTGATTCTGGGCAGCCTGCCCTGCTAATAACTGTGCCTGACTAGCCACTAACTCTGCAATCCGCTCCATAGCTGTTCCAAATCGGTCATCACCCCCGTCACGGCCCGGTGCCACGTTACTCGGAGTCTCATCAGTCAACTCAGGCCTACCTCTGGTTCTCGGTCGACCGGCCATTCTACTAATGAAAGAGTTAGCACAGTTATAGCACGTAGACAGGTTATAAACAACTATTAACACATAAATAACAAACTCATATAAAACACATAAACAAATTGATCATATAATCACATAAGCACTTAAATCACATAATCACTTAATCGATTAATCATACCAATACATATTTCATTTTTCTTTCCTTTCATACATATTTCATGCTAAGACCATTACCCACATTCCGAGAATACCCCGGCTGACAACTAACATGAGCTCTGATACCACTTAAACTGTCACGCCCCAACTCGACCCCACCTACGATCAGTCAGGACGCAACGGAATTTCGGCGGCATAACGACAGTAAACAGATTTCCGAGGTTCTAAACCAACCTCATTAAACATCATACACCCAGTAATTCCTCAATATAAACAACAACATACAACACAACCATATTATACAATAAAACATCCTCGTTATACGCCTCCGTTCCAACATGACATACAATACCTCAACTTTATCATACATTTCAAAAGTAAGTTGAGACACAACTACAATTTAACCATAGACAAAAGAAAACCGCTAAGTTAACATCATTTGGTTCATCATCTTTTCAATATCTATTACATTAAGAACCTTAAAGCATATAAAGTCTATTAAACTAATATACAAGACATTTAACAACATAAAGTCATGGATAAGACTCGGGAACACATGACTCATCCACAAAAGGCACATTTTCCACATTCTCCTCTTCAGGAGGCACGTACCCGTAATCTTGTGAAAGTACACCTGAAACATGCATTAATAGAGAGTGAGCTTATATACATAAGCCCAGTGAGGATCTGATAGATCTCGACAGTATTCACTACGCTCCTTGGATTTAGTCCTTTGAGCAAGTAAACACACAACAACAATAATAACATAAATAAAGCTATCATCACATAACTATATGACCATTCAATAAGGATACTCTATTTGGTGTAGCTCCAAACGCCATCACGATCTCAACCGTTCTTCTTATAACTCCCCATTACTCACGCACCCGAGGTACCTCACTATCCCCTTCCCTCCATGACATCTCCGTCATGCGAGCTGGGGGTAGCCTATGGCAGTCATGCCGGTATCAACCCGACAGCCCGACGCTGCCCGAGAGGTGGCACACACATACCAAGGCTCCATATTCATCAATCATCATGCAAGCATAAATCGATCAATCAATTGGGAGATCAGCAACAAGAGTGCCCGATTCCCGCATTCAATAATCATCAATCAATAACATCAATACAACATCAATATAACATCAATATAACATCAATATTAAATTAAACATCAAACAACGTAGTTAGATGACAAAGTAGGCAATCTAACCGGACATGCATAATATTCATAATTAAACTCTAAATTACTCAACAACAACTCACCATTCATCACTCGAACACTACCCAACCATCTAAGGCATCGTTCAAGAAATTAAAGAATGACAACCTAACTTCTAAAATTCATAACTTACAATCTACTAATCCAAACATTGCCAAATCAGTTCCTATCACTCACCCATTCAACCTACTACATTAGCCCTCTCGGAAATCCACCATAACACCTCCAAAACATGCCCGATAACCTTAAAACCCTATGACGTCATGGCTGGATTTTCCGGATTTTCACACAAACAATGTAATCGAAAATTCGGAATTACAACAGCGCTAACACGTAATTATCAAGTATTTAGAAATCGACGGCAATCGATTTCGAGCAACGCAACTCAATTAAATCAACTTTGAACATTTTAATCAAAATTAAATACCCGGAAAATAAAAATTATGCTATATCCGACAGAAACTCGTAGTATTAGTATATAATGATCCCTAGCATGCAAGGAGCAATAATCTAACATCAGATTTCAATTCTAACGGTTCAATCTTCATTTATACGCAAAAACACAAAAATGACATTTTGAGATCTAGAATTTTTCTCTCACCTTAGATGCGATATAAGCCTAGGAATGCGTGCAATGCGTGCCCAACAAGCAGAATCCAAGTCGGTGCGAAGTTTCACGGACAAAAACTAGGTTTTTCTTTGAAAAATTGATTGAAAAGCTTGAGTTTTCTTTCTTCTCTTTTCTCCCTCAACCCCTCGGCAATGTGTGTGTGTGTGGTGGTGTTTTTGTGTTGTGTGAGTGTGTGTAGGTGACAATAGCTTATAAGGTCAATTTTTTTAATTAAAGTCAAAGTTATTTTAATAGGCATTTTTGTATTTTTAATGACTTTAATTGCATTTTATTGCTCACCAAGTTAAAATTAATTATGCAACCCCCAAGATATCTCAAGTGAGTTATTTTTAGGTGACAAGAAGTTTTACATTCAAAGAATTCCACCCGAGTCGGCTTAAAACTCGATTTTCGCAAAAGTCGGTGTAAAAACCCTAATAAATTCTTAAGCCGATTTTAAAACCGTTTTCATCAAACACAGGTCTATTAAAGTCCGTGGACTAGGTCTAGAAGGGTTAAAAAGACCAGTTTCAAAATTATAGCGGACGTGTTTCGAAAACACTATTCACTAAAAATCGACGATAAAATTTCTGACTCCGTTTTTGATGAAAATTTCATGAATGCACATTTAGCACGTATTAGGAGTATTGAAATCAAAATTATAACTTTCTAGGTCCTATAGCACATAAACAGGTCATATGCACGCAAAACGAGGTAAAGCACGTAAAACGAGATAAGCAAGAAAGTGGGGTTTCACAGTCACTCAAGTTGCAAGTCTATTGTTGTGTTGGGGAAACAAAGCTTCAACAAGTAGAAGCTTCCTGGCAAAGCTTCAAACAAAGAGGTTGGGTTGTTCACTTCATTTATTTGACTTCACTTTACTTAAGATTAAAGATAGGGACCGGGCGGGTAGTGAAGACTCATTTAGTAGACAGCGAGCGAGCAGCAAGTACCTACTCCTATCAAAATGAAAAGCAGCAAATGGAACTTGAAGAAGCGAGCCTCTATCAGAAAAAAAGCCATTGCACGCTAACCCCTCGTCTTGTATAGGGTTTTAAACCTGTGCACCCCTAAACTGTAACGACCCCACTCCCCATGTGGAGCCCATGTAGAGTCTCACAGGGCCATCACTACTGAGGTATTGTCCGCTATTGGAAGCCTGGCCCGCAGGCACAGGCCCCTCATGGGTTTGTCCCTTTGAGGATCTCTCCTGAAAAGGCGCCTCGGCTGATACAAGGAACCAAGCCCTTATATCCAGCTCTCTCACTTCCAAATCTTTCGATGTGGGATTGTGTTACCACATTCCACCCCCCTTAAGAGGCCCCGCGCCCTCGCGGGCACGAGCACAAGGGAAGACTGGCTCTGATACCATTTGTAACGACCCCACTCCCCACATGGAGCCCACGCAGAGTCTCACAGGGCCATCACTACCGAAGTATTGTCCGCTATTGAAAACCTGGCCCGCAGGCACAGGCCCCTCACGGGTTTGTCCCTTCAAGGATCTCCCCTCAAAAGGCGCCTCGACTGATACAAAGAACCAAGCCCTTATATCCAGTTCTCTCACTTCCAAATCTTCCGATGTGGGATTGTGTTACCACATAAACTACAAGCTTTCTTTGAAGGCCCTAATGGGATATTTGAAGAAGCCTTTTTCTACAAACCTCTCTAAAATATAAGAGAAGCTCGAAGAGATTTCTTCGCATGCTTGAGCGTATCCCCTTTCTATTTGTAAGGTTGTCAAAAGGCTTTCCTTTAGTTCTTTTATGACTATACTAATCTAATTAATTAATAGGGGTAAGAGGGCGCTAACACGACATTCCTTCAGCTGGCTTCGCCCTATCTATTCATCTCTTTTTTCAAATGGATATTTAGGGATCTCTCTTGTTCATAGATCTTGAAACCATATCAATATCAATAGACTTATCTATCGATAGAAAGATATGGATCTCTATATGGATCTATCTCCATATCTAATATGGAAGAAGCAACACTTAAAGGGCGTAACCAACATAAGGTTCTCACCCTATCCCCGACATTGTTCTCTAACTATGTCCCCTGAAAGGAGCCACCATTCTCTTCTTTCTTTAATCATTCCGATCAGGGCAAGTGGCTTGGTTCGTGTCGTCCTCCTGTCTACACAATTCTCTGTCTTCATTTGTGATCATGTTGGGCAAAAGGTAGTTGTAGAGGAGTGGTTGTGAAAGGGTGATTCTCCCCTTTCCATTAAAGTAGGGAAGGCCTCATTCCCCACCATTCTGGCCTATTATTGATAGGGATTTTATCAATGCTGAAGGTAGCTTGCTTACCAAGCCACCCACTTGAGAAGGGAATCACCAGAAAGAAGTGATGAGGAAGCAAAACTGTCTACGAAGCTTTGCTTCTCCCCCTATAGTCATAATACTCGGCTGGTCGCTACTTTGATTCAAAAGGTAACCGACAGTTCCTGACATTCTCTGCTTTCCGAAACCATAACCATTTGTCAATCCAATTACTTCATCCATAAAATGGATTATTTCAAAATCGTTATACGCTCTAAAAAAAAGTCAAGGATAAGCTTCCAATCTAGAAGCGGTAGCTTCCTACCCCATTCGGTGAGAAGTTCCATTCCATTTTGTAAAATGACTGATATGTCTGCTCAGCAAATGTACAGAGTGGACCGCAGTTTGGCTGACCCTATTCTTCCCATTCGGGTTGGGTTGACCCAGAAATACAGTAAGAAGGAATGGAACCATTAGAGAGTCTGTTGTAGTACACACTTGGGCAAAGATGACTGACTTTGGAAGTGGAACACGAACCGATTTCCGTTGTTCTGGATTCTTATTGACCGTAGCAAAATCAAGGTTTATGATAAAGTCAGTGAAGTTTGTATAGTTTTCTACCTTTGCCTAGTCTCGGTCCATAGTGGAAGGCTCCGCACCTGAGCCTCGTTAGACTCAACTGATGTGTAAGGTGTAAGTGAAGAGAATAGAAGAGATTAAGTCCATCTCTTAGCCTAGTCTATATCCACATTTGACGCAACTTCGTACTGAGGCCTCACTACTACTTAATTAATTAACATCTAAGTGATTTTATAACCTGAGATTTCCTTAACCAGCTAACCTTACTTCGTAACCTCAACGTAATTTTTTTTTCTTACTATAGCATCCACCATCTCCCTATTGGTCGAGCGTCTACCTTCCTCTCCTTATCAGTCGAGTTACTTCATACCTCTGTTGAGCATCTTCAAACCTCTCTTATTGGTCGAGCATCTACAAACCTCTCCCGTCGGTCGAGCGTCTTCAAACCTTCACCACTTCAAACAGGCGTTTCGCCCCTCTTTTTTTTGTTTTAATTCGAAAGAGCGTGGTCTTACTTATTCAGGGAGGATGAAAGACAAATAAAGGGATCAGGGTGCTTTATGATAGGAGAAAGAGAAGGGGCTTGGTTCGTTTATCACTGGGTCAGTGAGGGAACCCATAGGAAGGGGGGACGACCCGCCAAATTCACTTCAAAAATCGCCAACATGAACACAAATGAAATCTTGAATTGTGTATAGAAACAAAATGAAGCACTTCTATTCTCACAGTTGACGTATATGAAGAATGGTTTTTTGGTCCCTTTCATCCAGTGGTTAGGACACCGTCTTTTCATGTTGAAGACATGGGTTCAATTCTTGTAGCGGATAGGTACTCATTCCTAGCCGCTTTCAGTTAGTGTTCATTGCTGAGTAATCGCTCACTATCTGGCTAGAAAAGGTTGTTCGAAAGCCTCCTCTCTCCCAACAAGCAAGACGAGATCACCACTTCTCTCAGTAATGGGCTTCCTTGTATTTTTCCGTAGCCTTGGATGCCATTTCATAGATTCTCAAACCTCCGACAGACAGAATCTCCATGCATGCGTTCTTTCATTTTGAACTTCCCCTCCCTAATATCTAATACATAGTTCCGTCTATGGAGCCTAAAGCTTCAACCATGGCATGGCAGTAAACAGTAAGCTGGTCTAGTCTCTTGCCCAACCTTTGCCTTCTTCAGTGGCCAAGTTGAAGTGTTCAACGGTTCTTTAGCCTACCTCATTTCGTTTTCAAGGTTGAGCTTGTTCAATTGAAGCTAATGCTATGCTGCCCTTCTCTTGTTCAATAGATAGCAAGGACTTTACCGGCCCAAACAAAAGAGAGACGCCTCTTGATCGATCGATTGATTGGATCGAAGTACGAAGGGGTTGATTGAAATGTGAGATCAGCCCAAGACTAAGGCCAAGAAACTAGCTGCTGCAGGCTTGGACATCTATCTATCTCACCATACTCCCCTACTCCTATAAAGTCTAAAGGCCGGTGAAAGGAATGCTCTGCTCATCTTTCTTACGGCTCGTTACCGCAATACTCGTTCACTCCTTCGACTTCTTCCATTCCTAAGTATGTATCTCTTCTTTACTTTTAAGTGACAAGGGGGTGACAATGACAAAAGGGTATACTTTATTCTCTATGTCGCCGTCTCATCAATGAGCGTAGATTAATAGATATGGCTTTTGTGCCTATCAATATGTATCCAATTCTTCAAGTATAGTTTTCTTTGATCACAGATCGACAAATGATCCGTCCTTTTTCCCTCTTTCGTCAAAAGGCGTGGTTTGACTCTGATAAAAACCATTCTCGTGTTTAGGTCCCTACTAAGCAGAATTCGTAAACTATGCAAAGGCTATTTGAATACTTATTATTACAAAGTGTTTAACAAACAGAGCAAAAACAATTTTCAACACCCTTACGAGGTAGTGATGGGTTAAACTACTCATCTTGGCATGGAAGTCAGCCTGGTAAACTAATTCCATTATGCTAGTAGGGTTCTAAACCTTCCCCTTAGCTCTATAAAGACCTTTTCTTATCAAGAGATGCTAAAGCTATTTATAGCTGGTATTTCTAAGTCGGAAGGAAGGCTTTGGCAAGGAGCAACTCGAAAGTACTTAAATTGAGTCCCAATATTGAAAGACGTGACTTTAGGAGTGGATTTCGATTTTGAAAGGAAATAATTCGTTTACTTCCTGCAAATTGCTTCTGTAAGAACTAGTAGAAAGAAATAGATTTTTCAAAAATCAGGCAGCATTGATAGACCGTTGAATGAGAATGCTTGAATAGGAATCGTCTTAGAAACTGGCTATAGACATGAGTCAAAGCCACCAGGAGAGGAGAGAGAATTTTCATGAGAGAGAGACGAGCAAGTGACAGATTGGGAAAAAATAGGTAGGCCTTCTGAGCGATCATTTAGGGGCCTTGTTAGTGACCTATCATTCTTCCCTAAGCTATCAGAGTCTGATAGAAGCGAGCAAGAGATAGAGGTTTAGAGATGCTCGACCAATAGGGAGAGGAATGGACGCTCATAGATGTGAATTGAGAAAGCAAGCCTGAATTCTTTTTAATTAGGTTCTATAGTCTGGTCCCTGTCCCTGGTAAGGTCTGATTGTTATACATAAGTCTTGTTTTGACCGCGGGAAGGTGAACTGTGCAAAATTGCTTATTTGGTTGGGAAAAATAAGACTTTTGACTCCAAGCCTACCTTATCAGAAAAAAAGTTTCACCTATTGATGTAGCCTCTTGTCGATACTACTAGTCTTGTCACTACCTAGTAGATAAATCTCGTCTATACTACTCAATAGAAGCAAAAAATCCTATCAAGATAGATTGAATCGACGACCTATACATCAACTAAAGGCACAAGGGAATCAAGAGTTCAAGAGCACAGAACAAAGGAAATGCACATGGGTCTCCCTGAAGAACGAAGTCTAAGGTAAAGAAAGAAAGGTAGAGTGGGCACACTTTTGCTCTGCTTGGATTGACATGGTTGTACCCCTTTGCTAGTTGAGGCTCGGCTTTTGGCTCAACTTGCCTCTACTTTTATCATGTCAAGCGTACAGGTGTAGTTTAGTAGGATTGACTTCTAAAGACAGGAATCCTTTTTCATCTCCCCTGTATAAGTCGACGTCTTAACCTGACTTCTTGAGCTCAGTTGATTGTTAAAGTACTAGCTTTGGATCGAGAGTTAGATGCTTACATTATTAGAAAAGGAGAAAAGGCTTTTTATAGATTAAGAGGTAAGTAAGGGGGGTTTGCGGGCTTGCTAGCTAGCTCGTGCAATCAAGGTTTTTCTTCCTTCGCCTAAAAATAAGTCTACCCTCTCCCTATCGGTTGAGCATCTTCAAACCTTGATGGCCTTAGTAAGCTAGCTTTGGTTGCTAAGCAAGCCAGGTTCTCCGGGCACTAGGCTAAGATGTGGATCGATCATGATGAGAATGGACTTCTCCTTCATGTAATATAATAGAAGAGGCAGAGTCCAGTTCCCTGGGCTTTCTCCCTTCTCGACCAGACGAAGGAGATATGAATTCCATTCAGGCGGGTAAGGGCTTGGCTTGACCCTGTGTTCTCTCCTGGTTAGGTCGGAGGTGAAAGATGGAAAGTAAATCATTCAGTGGTAGGGTGTTCATAGAAAAGAAGGCCTCGCCCAATGAATGGCAGATTTCAATAGAGTCTCACTCATAGAGGAAGAGTGCGCACGCTATGGCTTAGGCAGTTGATCGGATCAGATAGCCCTTCGGGTAACCAACTGCACATCAAATTCCAATCAAGAACTTGGAGGGATGGCTGAGTGGCTTAAGGCATTGGTTTTCTAAATCGACATACAAGAAGATTGTATCATGGGTTCGAATCCCATTTTCTCCAGTAGGGAAATGAGAGGGGCGGGCATGAGAGAAAGAACCTCTTGGTGGAGTCCAGTCCTCCAGAGAATAGAATAGCAGTACTTAGTGACTCGGAGCGGACAACCTATTGTGCCTTGTTTTTCTTTGACCGGCCTATCTTTTTTCTAGTTGCAAAATCCATCCGGCCATCCAGTCCCTGGACTGTTCTTGGTTCTTGAGCATGTTGGGGATTAGGCAGCAGTTGAAAGAGCTGCTAGAAAGCTTGACGAACAAGCAAAAAATAGATATATCTATTTTATAGATTTTAGTAAAGGGATTTCGAGCATATAGCGGCTTGGTATGACGCTATTCGTTGAAGAAAACATACATTAGGAAAGTGGTTCAGGTAGCTCAGCTGGTTAGAGCAAATGATTGAAAGTCCTTGTGTTAGTGGTTCAAATCCACTTCTAAGTAGGCTTTTTGTCCAAAGGACACGTAGCCGGGAGCAAGACGGATTTAGAAATTCAAGTGAAAGAGTAAGCCAAAAAGAAATGTCAGCGCTCCTGCACTATATGGCTTGCAGCGCCTCACCCTATCTTGCTGGAGGCAGATTTCTAAAAAAAAAAAGCAGTTGATTACTCGGATTGGTTCTCGCATCTCTGTGCCCAAAAGGATGGGCGAGTTCGGTTTAAGTGTTCATCGATCGGGTGGATCTATATGTTCCGGGGTGGTAAGATGAGGTGTAGCATAGTTAGGTCAGCGCATTTGTTTTTGGTACAAAGGGCCATAGGTTCGAATCCTATCACATTGATGTGGTAGCCTTCTCCGTGGTCGGACAGTAAGGAAAACAACGCAAAGCAAAAAGAAAAGAGAGGATGAAGAGATATCTACTTATCGTATTTTTGCCCCTACTCAGTAGTTCAATAGCAGCTTTTTCAGACGTTTTCTAGGATCAGAAGGAACTACTATAATAAACATAAGCCCATCTGTGAAACCCCACTTTTCCTGCTTATCTCGTTTTACGTGCTTTACCTCGTTTTGCGTGCATATGATCTGTTTATGTGCTATAGGACCTAGAAAGTTATAATTTTGATTTCAATACTCCTAATACGTGCTAAATGTGCATTCATGAAATTTTCATCAAAAACGGAGTCAGAAATTTTATCGTCGATTTTCAGTGAATAGTGTTTTCGAAACACGTCCGCTATAATTTTGAAACTGGTCTTTTTAACCCTTCTAGACCTAGTCCACGGACTTTAATAGACCTGTGTTTGATGAAAACGGTTTTAAAATCGGCTTAAGAATTTATTAGGGTTTTTACACCGACTTTTGCGAAAATCGAATTTTAAGCCGACTCGGGTGGAATTCTTTGAATGTAAAACTTCTTGTCACCTAAAAATAATCCACTTGTGATATTTTGGGGGTTGCATAATTATTTTTAACTTGGTAAGCACTAAAATGCAATTAAAGTCATTAAAAACACAAAAATACCTATTAAAACTAACTTTGACTTTGCATTTTTTTAATTGACCAAGCTTTTAAATACTCCTTGTCATCAACACACACTCACACAACACAAAACACACTCCACAAACACACACATGGCCGAGAGAAAGAGGAGAGAAAAAGAAAGAGAATTTCAAAGCTTTTCAATCCAATTTTTCAAAGAAAAACCTAGTTTTTGTCCGTGAAACTTCGCACCGACTTGGATTCCGCTTGTTGGGCACGCATTGCACGCATTCCTAGGCTTTTATCGCATCAAAGGTGAGAGAAAAATTCTAGATCTCAAAATGTCATTTTTGTGTTTTTGCGTATAAATGAAGATTGAACCGTTAGAATTGAAATCTGATGATAGATTATTGCTCCTTGCATGCTAGGGATCATTATATACTAATACTACGAGTTTCTGTCGGATATAGCATAATTTTTATTTTTCGGGTATTTAATTTTGATTAAAATGTTCAAAGTTGATTTAATTGAGTTGCGTTGCTCGAAATCGATTGCCGTCGATTTCTAAATACTTGATAATTACGTGTTAGCGCTGTTGTAATGCCAAATTTTCGATTACATTGTTTGTGTGAAAACCCGGAAAATCCAGCCATGACGTCATAGGGTTTTAGGGTTATCGGGCATGATTTGGAGGTGTTATGGTGGATTTCTGAGAGGGCTAATGTAGTAGGTTGAATGGGTGAGTGATAGGAACTGATTTGGCAATGTTTGGATTAGTAGATTGTAAGTTATGAATTTTAGAAGTTTAGGTTGTCATTCTTTAATTTCTTGAACGATGCCTTAGATGGTTGGGTAGTGTTCGAGTGATGAATGGTGAGTCGTTGTTGAGTAATTTAGGGTTTAATTATGTATATTATGCATGTCCGGTTAGATGGCCTACTTTGTCATCTAACTACGTTGTTTGTTGTTTAATTTAATATTGATGTTATATTGATGTTATTGATTGATTATTATTGAATGCGGGAATTGGGCACTCTTGTTGCTGATCTCCCAATTGATTGATTGATTTATGCTTGCATGATGATTGATGAATATGGAGTCTTGGTATGTGTGTGCCACCTCTCGGGCAGCGTCGGGCTGTCGGGTTGATAACGGCATGACTGCCATAGGCTACACCAAGCTCGCATGACGGAGATGTCATGGAGGGAAGGGGCTAGTGAGGTACCTCGGGTGCGTGAGTAATGGGGAGTTATAAGAAGAACGGTTGAGATCGTGATGGCGTTTGGAGCTACACCAAATAGAGTATCCTTATTGATTGGTTATATAGTTATGTGATGATAGCATTATTTATGTTGTTATGTGATGATAGCATTATTATTGTTGTTGTGTGTTTACTTGCTCAAAGGACTAAATCCAAGGAGCGTAGTGAATACTGTTGAGATCTATCGGATCCTCACTGGGCTTATGTATATAAGCTCACTCTCTATTAATGCATGTTTCAGGTGTACTTTCACAAGATTACGGGTACGTGCCTCCTGAAGAGGAGAATGTGGAAAATGTGCCTTTCGTGGATGAGTCATATGTTCCCGAGTCTTATCCATGACTTTATGTTGTTAAATGTCTTGTATATTAGTTTAATAGACTTTATATGCTTTACGGTTCTTAATGTAATAGATATTGAAAAGATGATGAACCAAATGATGTTAACTTAGCGGTTTCCTTTTGTCTATGGTTAAATTGTAGTTGTGTCTCAACTTACCTTTGAAATGTATGATAAAGTTGAGGTATTGTATGTCATGTTGGAACGGAGGCGTATAACGAGGATGTTTTATTGTATAATATGGTTGTGTTGTATGTTGTTGTTTATATTGAGGAATTACTGGATGTATGATGTTTAATGAGGTTGGTTTGGAACCTCGGAAATCTGTTTACTGTCGTTATGCCGCCGAAATTCCGTTGCGTCCTGACTGATCGTAGGTGGGGTCGAGTTGGGGCGTGACAGTTTAAGTGGTATCAGAGCGCATGTTAGCTGTCAGCCGGGGTATCCTCGGAATGTGGGTAGTGGTCTAAGTATGCAAGTATGTATTAAGTGAAAGAAAAGTGAAACATATGTTAATATGTTTATGTGATTAATTTACTTATGTGTCTAACATTCTATGTGACAAATATGCCTTGTGTGTTAAGTGAACTAATGTGGTCAATATGTTTTATGTGATAACGTGTTATACGTACTCAATGTGTTGTAATTAATGTACATTATATGATTAATGTGTATTATGTGACAATTGTGTTTTATGTGATTTTGTGCCTTGTGTGAAGTTAGTCGTTTATGTGCTTTTAATTGTTTATAACTAGCTTATGTGAAACAATGTGCTTTAGGTGCTCAATGTACTTTAAGTGACCTATGTGAGTTACGTGATCAACTTGTCTTATGTGAAGTTTGTTGCTTATGTGACTTTAATTGTTTATAACTTACTTCTGTGATATAACCTGTTTATGTGATGTTGGCTTCTTATATGTTGAATTGTGTGTTATGAGATAATGTTGCATTGTATGATAATTGCGCATTACGTTATACTTGTCTTTCATATGATATAGTTGCATACATGTTTTAACTCGTGAGTGACCTTTTAATGTCTAGGGTGGTTGTAAGAGCTTTCGGAAATAGAGATAGGCCATGATTTTGAATTATTATTATTCTAGTAGTTTATCAGTGAGATTTTAATTGTTATGTTTATGGATTTTAGTTTTGGCTTAGTGGATTGATCTTGATGTTCCTTTAGCGAGAATGAAGTTGTTCGAGGAAAATAGCAATGTATCTTGATGATTATAATTACTTTTGTTGCCATGTTTAACTTATTATTACTTGGAGATGAATCATAAGTTGAGGTTTCTGTGAGGTTGTGATTAGATACTTTTGGAGTCTCAACTCAGATTATACTTTCTTGAGGTTATTTTAGAATGAATTTATTTGAGGAATTAGTGATGTATATTTGTGAATGGAATGAAGTGTGGTATAACGTGTGAATATTTCTACTATTTAGGATTGCTATATTATTAATGGGTATTTTGGAGTTTTGATCTTTAAACCTTGGAAACAATTGGAGTGATTCCTGACTAAAGTTTCTTCATTTGAAGATGTAATTGTTCGGAGATAGAATTATTTGAGGAAATAAGAATGCATTTTGGTGACTGAACATTTACTTACCTACATTAAGCTTTTGAGTTCTAGGTGGTATGACTTTCTAAATTGTTGATTGAGGATTCGCTTGTGTTATAATGGGTTAATATGAATCTGTATTGTGTTATCAGATTTTGGAGTCTTCATTAGTGAATCTTGTTGGGTAATCAGTGATTTATCTTGTTTAGTAATTGGTCTGGTACAGAATGTAAAATTTTGGAGTGATTTATCTTGTTTGGTGATTGTTATGACTCCTTAGGTTCTTTAGATCTCCTTAGTGTCTTGTTTTGGAGGAAGATAGATTCTAGGATTTGACTTGTTGGTGTTTAAGTGTGTAGGTGGGACACCCTTCTTGTACTCCATAATTCTATCGGTCTTATTATTATCTTTTACTCTATTCTCACTTATTTGAGAGAGAGTTACACTTTTCTAGCATATCAATTGTTTCTTGAAAGTTTTGCTTGTTGGATTAATGGATCCTATACCCATTTGACATTGTTTCTATTCTTAACATTCATATATGCTTCTTATAGCAATGTCGCTTATTGGAGTTAAGGTTTGAGACTTCTATATTTCATTCTATATCTCCAGCCATTGATTTCAATATTTCATTTCATCCTATTACTATTCATTTGAAAGTAATTTTTCCTTTGGTATACCATTTTACTTGTTCGAATTCCACTTGTTTGATGTACTCTCTACCTAAGTACATCATTGATATTCTTGTTGATCTTTGTTAATCATATTGTTTCATTATTAAATCCTGAGCCATTACTTTGCTAGTAATTGCTCATTTAATATACTCAGCATTGTCCTTTCTTATTTATACTTCTTTGGTTATTGCATGCTGAGATACTCATTATCTTGCCACTCATGTTTTCTATTGAATTAATCATCTCTTATCTCTTAATTTCATTTCACCTCAAGTACAACTTACTTGTTGGTTCCTTGAACAATCATCGAGAATTGAAATATCTACTTGTTCAGGAATTTTTGTTCAACATACTCAGCACTGTTTTGACTCGTCATTATCCTTTGTCCGTACTTATTTAATTGAAAGGTGCTGAAACATTTCTTATCTTAGTTATCATGCTTTCTTATTAAACTATTAGCCTCTTGATTCTCTAACTTGTTTGACCTCTTGCTCCCTTGATTGTTGGCTCAAATATGACTTTCCATATTCTTAATTCCTTGTAAATTTCATAAGAGCCATATTCTGACCAATGTCACTTTTGAGATATTTCCTTGATCAGTAATCATTCATGTTTTCGTGATTGAGTTTTTAAACCCTCGGGGTGTTCATAGAGCTCTTTTGTGTAGTAGGGGATGATTGATAATTAGTGGTGTCACGCTAAGACTTTGGAGTAACAAATTCTTTCATATGCAATATGATATTAGGTAGGAGAGAATTATGAATTGAAGATTGTCTTGAAACTATGATCATCAACTTGCAGTCAACAGAGTTTGTTCTTTTGAGGTCTTTGGTTAGTTGTCGTCCTAAGAGATAAATGAGAACTAAGAGAAGTATTATTAAGTGTAACGATTGAGGATTTAATTGTCTGTCAGTTCGAGAATTGCGCGGACGCAATTGTTTTAAGGAGGGGAGAATGTGAAACCCCACTTTTCCTGCTTATCTCGTTTTACGTGCTTTACCTCGTTTTGCGTGCATATGATCTGTTTATGTGCTATAGGACCTAGAAAGTTATAATTTTGATTTCAATACTCCTAATACGTGCTAAATGTGCATTCATGAAATTTTCATAAAAAACGGAGTCAGAAATTTTATCGTCGATTTTCAGTGAATAGTGTTTTCGAAACACGTCCGCTATAATTTTGAAACTGGTCTTTTTAACCCTTCTAGACC
Organism: Ehretia macrophylla; assembly: GCA_037974665.1. Lineage (NCBI taxonomy): Eukaryota > Viridiplantae > Streptophyta > Magnoliopsida > Boraginales > Ehretiaceae > Ehretia > Ehretia macrophylla. Next base: position 16,046,886 of record CM075780.1, on the reverse strand, counting down.
TAGTCCACGGACTTTAATAGACCTGTGTTTGATGAAAACGGTTTTAAAATCGGCTTAAGAATTTATTAGGGTTTTTACACCGACTTTTGCGAAAATCGAGTTTTAAGCCGACTCGGGTGGAATTCTTTGAATGTAAAACTTCTTGTCACCTAAAAATAATCCACTTGTGATATTTTGGGGGTTGCATAATTATTTTTAACTTGGTAAGCACTAAAATGCAATTAAAGTCATTAAAAACACAAAAATACCTATTAAAACTAACTTTGACTTTGCATTTTTTTAATTGACCAAGCTTTTAAATACTCCTTGTCATCAACACACACTCACACAACACAAAACACACTCCACAAACACACACATGGCCGAGAGAAAGAGGAGAGAAAAAGAAAGAGAATTTCAAAGCTTTTCAATCCAATTTTTCAAAGAAAAACCTAGTTTTTGTCCGTGAAACTTCGCACCGACTTGGATTCCGCTTGTTGGGCACGCATTGCATGCATTCCTAGGCTTTTATCGCATCAAAGGTGAAAGAAAAATTCTAGATCTCAAAATGTCATTTTTGTGTTTTTGCGTATAAATGAAGATTGAACCGTTAGAATTGAAATCTGATGATAGATTATTGCTCCTTGCATGCTAGGGATCATTATATACTAATAATACGAGTTTCTGTCGGATATAGCATAATTTTTATTTTCCGGGTATTTAATTTTGATTAAAATGTTCAAAGTTGATTTAATTGAGTTGCGTTGCTCGAAATCGATTGCCGTCGATTTCTAAATACTTGATAATTACGTGTTAGCGCTGTTGTAATGCCAAATTTTCGATTACATTGTTTGTGTGAAAATCCGGAAAATCCAGCCATGACGTCATAGGGTTTTAGGGTTATCGGGCATGATTTGGAGGTGTTATGGTGGATTTCCGAGAGGGCTAATGTAGTAGGTTGAATGGGTGAGTGATAGGAACTGATTTGGCAATGTTTGGATTAGTAGATTGTAAGTTATGAATTTTAGAAGTTTAGGTTGTCATTCTTTAATTTCTTGAACGATGCCTTAGATGGTTGGGTAGTGTTCGAGTGATGAATGGTGAGTCGTTGTTGAGTAATTTAGGGTTTAATTATGTATATTATGCATGTCCGGTTAGATGGCCTACTTTGTCATCTAACTACGTTGTTTGTTGTTTAATTTAATATTGATGTTATATTGATGTTATTGATTGATTATTATTGAATGCGGGAATCGGGCACTCTTGTTGCTGATCTCCCAATTGATTGATTGATTTATGCTTGCATGATGATTGATGAATATGGAGTCTTGGTATGTGTGTGCCACCTCTCGGGCAGCGTCGGGCTGTCGGGTTGATAACGGCATGACTGCCATAGGCTACCCCCAGCTCACATGACGGAGATGTCATGGAGGGAAGGGGCTAGTGAGGTACCTCGGGTGCGTGAGTAATGGGGAGTTATAAGAAGAACGGTTGAGATCGTGATGGCGTTTGGAGCTACACCAAATAGAGTATCCTTATTGATTGGTTATATAGTTATGTGATGATAGCATTATTTATGTTGTTATGTGATGATAGCATTATTATTGTTGTTGTGTGTTTACTTGCTCAAAGGACTAAATCCAAGGAGCGTAGTGAATACTGTCGAGATCTATCGGATCCTCACTGGGCTTATGTATATAAGCTCACTCTCTATTAATGCATGTTTCAGGTGTACTTTCACAAGATTACGGGTACGTGCCTCCTGAAGAGGAGAATGTGGAAAATGTGCCTTTCGTGGATGAGTCATATGTTCCCGAGTCTTATCCATGACTTTATGTTGTTAAATGTCTTGTATATTAGTTTAATAGACTTTATATGCTTTACGGTTCTTAATGTAATAGATATTGAAAAGATGATGAACCAAATGATGTTAACTTAGCGGTTTCCTTTTGTCTATGGTTAAATTGTAGTTGTGTCTCAACTTACCTTTGAAATGTATGATAAAGTTGAGGTATTGTATGTCATGTTGGAACGGAGGCGTATAACGAGGATGTTTTATTGTATAATATGGTTGTGTTGTATGTTGTTGTTTATATTGAGGAATTACTGGATGTATGATGTTTAATGAGGTTGGTTTGGAACCTCGGAAATCTGTTTACTGTCGTTATGCCGCCGAAATTCCGTTGCGTCCTGACTGATCGTAGGTGGGGTCGAGTTGGGGCGTGACACCATCTATCTTTTTTTAACCTTTTTCCTTTCCCTATCGGTCGAGCATCTTCAATCCTTTTTTTCTTAATTGTTGTTCTTTTTCATATTTTTATATTAAATCAAACGAATCGAATGATAAAGATAAGCCTCAGCTCTTGGTCAATGTGGTGTAAACGAACCCCAGGAGCGAGCAAAGCTCGTCTGCCTTCCTTGGTTGGAAAGGGAAACCCCCAACATATGGGTACTCTTTCAGTCAAGTAATACCTTTAGAGCCTATAGTATAGCTCTGATACCCCGAACCCGGCACACATTTAATAGCATTTAACTGCATTTAATTAAGTGTTTAATTGGTTAAACCATCTATTTTGCACTATTTTGATATTTCTTTTAGAAGCATTCAATAATTTTTATATGGATTAATTAAAAGATTGCTACCTATTTCTATTATTTATAGTAATTGGATTTATTTTCTTGTATTTAATTAAGTGTCATCTTAAATATTAATATTTAATTGTATTTGATTACGTCTTTATATTAACTTGTTTATTTGTATCTTAGCATTAATTTCATAATTCTTGAAAATATTATAGAAATAGTTAAATTAATTATTTTTAAATGAATATTGATTATTTTGATTATTTTAATAATCGATTTTATTTTCTTGCATTTAATTACTCAGTTTTCAATTAAATGAGAAAAATAACTCCGAGCCGGAGTGAATTTTAAACAATTCTACTATTCTACTTTTCAAAAATTATAGTTTTATATTATTTCTCATCATTTGATTAGCGATCGTTTATTGACAACTCGATCGTAGCATTTCGAAAATAAAAGTTAGAAGAATATTTATCGAATTTTGTGAATAGCGTTTCTAGTTTAATTTAGCTAGTTTTAGTTGGTTTTCATTAAAATTGCATTGTTTTAACTTGAATTAGATTAAATGGCATCAAAATAAGTTAGTTTGACCATATTTTCACTTAAGCTCGATTTTGCAAAATACCAAAATGCCCTTTGTCATCTTTTAAAAATAAAACAAGGCAAAAATCAAAACAAACAAAACCAAAAATCCCTTTGTATCCCCCCCCCCATGGCCGAAACTCCCCAAGGAAAAAAGAAAAGATTTTGCTTCCAGTTTTCTTGTGCAATCATGCGTGGAATCGAGCAAGGATCATGGCTAAGGTTCTTGCGGGTCTTTGTCTTCAATCTCTTTGAGGGTTTTCACATTTCTCTGCATTTATATTCGAATTTTATTTTTGATTCAATTTCTTAGATTTGATATTTAATGCGTTATAATGCTTGAAATTGCTTAGAATTGCCTCCTTAGGGTTCGTAGAGCACTGCTTGTTAGTTATTTAGCAATTTTTACGGCTAGAAACACAAATTTGAAATTGGAGAAGAATAATGAATAGTGATTTGGAATAGTAAAACCCTAGAATTTTGGATTTTGATCCGAATTGTGATTTCTTTATTTGGATAGGTGCCATTAGTGATAGAAAGATAAAATGTGCAATAAAAACGAACTGGCCTTTGTTAAAATTGGAAATTAGAAAATGAAACGTAAAGGGGCCATTTGACCAAGTGTTGACCGTGCTCGAATTGAGTTGGGGGTTTTGCTATTGAGGGCATGGAAGCACTTTTGGCACTGTTGTGGTGTTGATTGAGTGACCGGTTAACATAGCTATAGTTCAAATGCAGTAGGTGGACTTTTGGGCTTCGGTTGGGAAAATAAAGTTTCGTGACATAGAAACGTGCCTTGTAGTGCCTAAGTGAATGTAGTGAAATCGGTTTCCTAATCCTGTAGCTCGTTTGCTCGTAATTGCCTTTGGAAATTAGAGATTGAATAGTGATATTTGTCGTTTTCATGTTTGAACTGCTATTACTTGTTTGATTGATGTTATTGTTGATATTAATGATAAACATGGTTGAAAAGTTAATTGATTGCTATTATTGATTGTAAATGCTTGATATCTCGTTTATTGCCACTAATCTATACTTTCGTGCTATCGCTCGATTACTGCGTGTATCTCGTATTGCATTTCATAGTGTCAGGCACGTGTGTGATGGGCCTCTCTGGGTAGTTTTCGGCTGCCAGGGTTGGTTTGCTCTAGCTCTGTGTCCTATTCCCATTCTGGCTAGGGGTGCCGCCCTGGGAGATTTGGGTCGTAGATGTGTCAGGGGTACATCTAGAGTACACCCAGTGGAAGTTATAAGGTGGTTGCGTGGTTATTGTCATCGTTGTCAACATCAAGCTCGAGATTGATGTATTGCTCGTGAAATGGTACATTGCTCGTATGATTGAACCATAGCCTTCAAAGTGTGGTATAACTTTGATTGGTTGTGTTAATGCTTTCTTTAATTGTTATTGTATTGTTGATTATATCGATTGTTGATCTTATTGGATATATATTGCTTAACTGCCTTATATGCATTGCACGATCTTCTTTCTCTCCACCTCGATATTTGTCTTGCCCTCACTGAGTATACGTGTTGTGTATACCCACTCCTCACCACCACATTTCAGGAAATGCCATGTTAGCTGCAAAGTTCGTGGTTACGTGAAAGATCGTGCTTGAAGAGTTGTCTTGCATGTTTTGTGGCTGAGTTGTAGAAAGATTCAAAGATGTATGTTTTCATGTATTGTTTTTATTTAGTGTTAAAAGTTATGTAATTAACTTAACTAGGTTTATTAGATTGGTATGATAGTCTATTTTATGCAATAGGTTAGTATAGTTTAATTGCCAAGCATGAATGTACTTGTCAAAGATGAGAAGAGATAGGATAGTTTTTTTTAAAAAAAACTGGAAATATATATATACTTGTTTTGTTTAATTGTTGAGAAACAAGGCTCGGATGGCCTTGAGGTGTTTGTAAGGTTGGACACGGTGCTGGTCCACTTATATGTTGTCACAGGTTTGTATTTTGCCTAGAAATTGGGGAGACTCCATCCGTCTTTCCCTAAAAATTATGACTGGGTTTGGAATTGGGTTGTGATTAGATTGATTGATACAACTCCCGGTCTCGAGAGGGATCAGGGTGTTACAGGTGGTATCAGAGATTGTTTAGCTCATAAGCCATGACAGGGTCCTCGGTCTGGTGGGTAGTGATCCTTCAATGTGTGCTTGTTAAGTGTGTCTTGAAAGTGTATGCTTGTATGTGAGATTGTGTGTCTTGACTTTAATGTATGCACCTATGTGATATAGTTATGTGTTATGTGTTAAATGTTTCTCAAGTAAAGTGAAGTGACTACTCGTGTATCGAATTGGCATCGTGAATTGAATCGACCTCATGAATTGTTATTTACTTGAATTATTGCTTGTAATGTGTGTATTGGAATGTCTTGAATTGGTTGTGCCACGATTTGAATTGATTATGTTGTGCTTGACTTGATTGTCATGCTTGAGTGACTTTGTTGAATAAACTATTTTATAAACTGTTTTATAAACATGCTTGCATAATAGTTTAAGGCATGTGTATAAATGTGATATATTGGCATTCATACATGTTCTGTTGAAATGGTAAGAAAGACTTCTTCCTTCCCCTAAAGAGAAGTGGTTAGTAGCAGGCCCTCCAAGTTATGTGGATTGACGGGAATGAGCAGTATTTGACTGGCCTTTATTTGGGAGTTGGTGTTTGTTTTTGGAGCTCAGTTATTGGCGAATCTCTAAGGTCCTCCTTTGTGCTTAACAATTGTGAAAGAGTAGCTTTCTTTTGAGGTTCTACTTGGCTGTTCTCTGGAGTATTCTTTGGTTTCCTTATTGGGTATTCTTTGGGAACTTTTATTGGCACTTCTTGGTAGACTTGGCTATTGGGTTTTCAATCGGACTTACTGCATGGTATTATCTATGTAATATGTGTCTCGGTCTTTATTGGTGTGCTACTGGCATCCCTGATTGGAAATTCTTCAATGGCATTCTCTAGAATTCTTAGTGGCCATTTATCTACTACTTATTTATTGGGCAATCCTTGCTACTTTCATATTGGAGCATTGTTTTGGGTATTTTCTTTAGTGTTCCTCAGTAGGTTTGGTATTTGGAATTCCTATCCGACTTATTGTATAGTACTACTTATGGTATTCTTTGGAATTCTTAGTGGGCATTCTACTAGTATTTTCCTTGTTGGCACTTATTGGAAGTCTTACACATGGAATCTTGTTCAGACTTATTATCTCATATTGCTTACGGTATGCTGTGGAATACTTTGGGCTTTCTTGGTGGTAAGTTGTATAAAGTTTGCACTCGGTAAATGACGATGAGGTCTTGAAGTTTGGTCTTATATGTGCTGCATCTACTCTGGCTATTCTTTGACTTCTTTAGTTGGTACTTGTTGAACTTCTACTGGAGATTCGTATGTGGGATATTTCTTCGGCATCCTTCTTGTCATTAATATGTGATGTTAATTTTATCTACAGTATCTTTGCTTCAGTCTTTAGTTGGTATTTTCTCGGCATTCTTGGTTGGGATTTCTATTCTGGTTTTCCTACGAGCATCCTTATTCACTATCTTGCTCAGCAACCGATGAAGATTAGTCAAAGTTGGATTTTAGATGATGCTGAGTTCTATTAGAAGAAGAATTGCGAGGACACAATTGTTTTAAGGGGGGAAGGATGTGATACCCCGAACCCGACACGCATTTAATAGCATTTAACTGCATTTAATTAAGTGTTTAATTGGTTAAATCATCTATTTTGCACTATTTTCATATTTCTTTTAGAAGCATTCAATAATTTTTATATGGATTAATTAAAAGATTACAACCTATTTCTATTATTTATAGTAATTGGATTTATTTTATTGTATTTAATTAAGTGTCATCTTAAATATTAATATTTAATTATATTTGATTACGTCTTTATATTAACTTGTTTATTTGTATCTTAGCATTAATTTCATAATTCTTGAAAATATTCTAGAAATAGTTAAATTAATTATTTTTAAATGAATATTGATTATTTTGATTGTTTTGATTATTTTAATAATCGGTTTTATTTTCTTGCATTTAATTACTCGTTTTTCAATTAAATGAGAAAAGTAACTCCAAGCCGGAGTGAATTTTAAACTATTCTACTTTTCAAAAATTATAGTTTTATATTATTGCTCATCATTTGATTAGTGATCGTTTATTGACCGTTCGATCGTAGCATTTCGAAAATGAAAGTTAGAAGAATATTTCTCGGATTTCGTGAATAGCGTTTCTAGTTTAATCTAGCTAGTTTTAGTTGGTTTTCATTAAAATTGCATAGTTTTAACTTGAATTAGATTAAATGGCATCAAAATAAGTTAGTTTGACCTTATTTTCAATTCAGCTCGATTTTGCAAAAGACCAAAATGCCCTTTGTCATCTTTTAAAAATAAAACAAGGCAAAAATCAAAACAAACAAAACCAAAAACTCCCTTTGTATCCCCCCCCCCCATGGCCGAAACTCCCCAAGGAAAAAAGAAAAGATTTTGCTTCCATTTTTCTTGTGCAATCGTGCGTGGAATCGAGCAAGGATCGTGGCTAAGGTTCTTGCAGGTCTTGGTCTTCAATCTCTGTGAGGGTTTTCACGTTTTTGTGCATTTATATTCGAATTTGATTTTTGATTCAATTTCTTAGATTTGATATTTAATGTGCTATAATGCTTGAAATTGCTTGGAATTGCCTCTTTAGGGTTCATAGAGCATTCCTTGTTAGTAATTTACCAATTTTTATGGCTAGAAACGAAAATTTGAAATTGGGAAAGAATAATGAATAGTGATTTTAAATAGTGAAACCCTAGAATTTCGGATTTTGATCCGAATTGTGATTTCTTGATTTGGATAGGTGCCATTAGTGCTAAAAATATAAAATGTGCAAAAAAAAAAATGAACCGGCCTTTGTTAAAATTAGAAATTAGACAATGAAACGTAAAGGGTCCGTTTGACCAAGTGTTGACTGTGCTCGAATTGAGTTGGGGGTTTTGCTAATGAGGGCATGGTAGCACTTTTGGCGCTGTTATGGCATTGATTGAGTGATCGGTTAACATAGTTGTAGTTCAAACGCAGTAGGTGAACTTTCGGGCTTCGGTTGGAAAAATGAAGTTTCGTGACATAGAAACGTTCCTTGTAGTGCCTAAGTGAATATAGTGAAATCGGTTTCCTAATCCTGTAGCTCGTTTGCTCATAATTGCCTTTGGAAGTTAGAGATTGAATAGTGATATTTGTCGTTTTCATGTTTGAACTGCTATTACTTGTTTGATTGATATTATTGTTGATATTAATGATAAACATGCTTGAAAAGTTAATCGATTGCTATTATTGATTGTAAATGCTTGATATCTCGTTTATCGCCACTAATCTGTACTTTCGTGCTATCGCTCGATTACTGCTTGTATCTCGTTTGCATTGCATAGTGTCAGGCGCGTGAGTGATGGGCCTCTCTAGGTAGTCTCGGGCTGCCAGGGTTGGTTTGCTCTAGCTCCGTGTCCTATTCCCATTCTCGCTAGGGGTGGCACCTTGGGAGATTTGGATCGTAGATGTGTCAGGGGTACATCCGGAGTACACCCAGTGGAAGTTATAAGGTGGTTGCGCGCTTATTGTCATCGTTGTCAACATCAAGCTCGAGATTGATGTATTGCTCGTATGAGTGAACCATAGCCTTCAAAGTGTGGTATAACTTTGATTGGTTCTGTTAATGCTTTCTTTAGTTGTTATTGTATTGTTGATTATATTGATTGTTGATGTTATTGGATATATATTGGTTAACTGCCTTATTTGCATTGCACGATCTTGTTTCTCTCCACCTCGATATCTGTCTTGCCCTCACTGAGTATAGATGTTATGTAGACTCATTCCTCACCACCACATTTCAGGAAATGCCATGTTAGCTGGAAAGTTTGTGGTTACGTGAAAGATCGTGCATGAAGAGTTGTCTTGCGTGTTATGTGGTTGAGTTGTAGAAAGATGCAAAGATGTATGTTTTCATGTATTGTTTGTATTTAGTGTTAAAAGTTATGTAATTAACTTAACTAGGTTTATTAGATTGGTATGATAATCTATTTTATGCAATAGGTTGGTATAGTTTAATTGCCAAGCAAGAATGTACTTGTCAAAGATGAGAAGAGATAGGATAGTTTTTTTTTTTTTATAAACTGGAAATGTATATATACTTGTTGTGTTTAATTGTTGAGAAACAAGGCTCGGATGGCCTTGAAGTGTTTGTATGGTTGAACATGGTGCTAGTCCACTTATATGTTATCACAGGTTTGCATTTTACCTAGAAACTGGGGAGACTCCATTCGTCTTTCCTTAAAAATTATGCCCAGGTTTGGAATTGGGTTGCGATTAGATTGATTGATAGAACTCCTGGTCTCGATAGGGATCGGGGTGTTACAATAGCCGAGTAGCTAAGAGCTTCTGGTAATTTAAAAATGTAGGAATCTACTTCTTTTGCGTTAATGGGGCTTCGAGTTGAGGGACGTCTTCTCTTTCCTTTATCAAGCATGTCACACCAAATCGCCTTTGATGTCATCTTGATAACTGGACTGAATGTCTCATCATAGTCGTTTACCCTATTGCTGGTTATAACCTTTGGCTACCACGCGAACCAATAACTTTTTTATCCGAAGGACGGGGAACGATGGTCCACGTCTGATTTTGATAGAGTGCAGCAATCTCTTCATGCATGGTAGCAACCCAACGTGGATCCTTCTAAGTTGATCGAAATGGAGTGGGTTCCTTCACGTTGAAATAAGTAGAGACAACATTGACGGAGAGAAGGAGCCGATTAGTAGTATAGGAACATACTCCTCTTCCTAAATCAATAGGAGCTTCCTGATCAGGAGGAACACTCAGCTAAGGAGAAGATTCTGGTAAATCAGCTGAAGGAGCAGCTTTGAGTTTAGGCCGGCGAGTGTAGTACTTGAGAGCGGATTGATAACCATCAGGTACCACGAGCCCTCGATGGCTGTAATAAGGCTGCTGGAAGAGGCACCGGCCATGGAAATGGGCCGAATACTGATCTCAGGTGCAAAGGAAGTAAAGTTGGTAACGGTGGGCAGCATATGTGGCACCTCCCTTTGAGATTGAGGCACTGTAGATGGTGGAACATATAGAGTTTCTTCATCAAATGTGACATGACGAGAAATGAAAACTCGACGGCGGCACAGAGAGAAGCATTGAAAGCCTTTATGATCATCATTGTACCCGAGAAAAATGTAGCAATCAGCCTTAGGCTCAAATTTGTGATGAATGGACTTCGAGATGTGGACGTAGCATAAACATCCAAAGGCCTGCAGAGATGAATAAGTAGGTGGAACACCATGTAGGATTTCATAGGGAGACCTGTGATTTAGAAGTAGTGTAGGTTGGTCATTGATAACAATAACAGCCGTATGAAAAGCTTATGTCCAAAGATATATGGGAATCCAGAATAAAAAAGTATGGAAAGGTCCGTCTCAGTGATATGGCGATGCTTGCGCTCACTGAGACAATTCTGCTCTGAAGTGCAAGGGCATGGATGCATTTGTTTTTTAATTCCATGCTACACACAATACTCATTAAAGCTGTTAGAAGTAAACTTTCAACCACCATCACTTCTGAAAAATGTTATAGGTTTCTCAAATTGCTTGGTTATAAGTGAAAGGTTAAAAAAAGATGAAAAAATTCAGATTTGGCACGAAGAAAAAAGAACCTGCAACAATCAAAACAACAACATAACGTGAACCAGATAAAAAAGAAGAAGGTGCAGGGCCCCAGACATCAGCATAGAGAAATTCAAAAAAATAGTCAGCTCTTTTATTGCGTGGAAAAAATGGTGGTTTGGTGTGCTTCCCCAGTTGACAACCGGGACAAATATGACTGGGTGAAGCATTATTACAATCAACTTTCAAGGACCCTGTAGACATTAGATTCCTAATGCTTGTTAAACTTGCATGAGCAATGCAAAAATGCCAGGTATGCAGATAAGCTGAGGAAGAAGAAGACAATCGAGTGTGATAAGTTTGACCAACTGAAGTAGAGAGGAAGTAGAGATTGCCTTTCTGATAGCGAGTAGACACCCTAATCGGAGATCCTTCACAAGGACTTCACTATACTACTAGTTATGGAGCGAATTCGGGCCAGACGGAACAAGCCTTTTTTGACTCATAAAATCAAAGTAAGGAGCATTGTTCAGATTATGTCTCTGACTCGGCGCAAAAGGTGGAAGAAGTCTTCTTTTACCTAAAAGAACAAAGTTAGGAGTACCCTTTTGTTGGCCGTTAGTCTGCCTTAGAGTAGAAGGATACCCTGGCCCCGAGGGAGCAGGCAGAAGGGCGAGAAAGAGTAGAAGCAGCAGCACTGCCACCGCTGCAACAACAACAAAGCCGTGGATTCTTGTTCTTGTGCCGTCCATACTGCAAAACAGATTGAGCTGCTGGCATCAAGGGCCCGAGATTATATGCTGCTGTAGAAGCGGGGGGTGTATGATTTAACTGATCAACACATATAGAAAGCATGATAAAGTTATTAACAACTGAGTCTATATCGCATGATTAACAAATCATTAATATCGCGCCGTGGCACAGAGAAAGCAAGAATGAGAACTCTAAAAAATCATTTATATATCGAAAGCATAGATGATAGATAGAGCTGCAAGGTAAGGCACTACTAAAATCAAGCTATTTATTGTAAACCGTCACTCCTTAGTTACCTTACAACAATTGACATAGGGGGAGCATTCCCACCTACTTGATTCGCCTAAAAACACCCATTCGGCAGGCGAACCTTTGGATAGACAATGAAGGCCTTCTTTTTCCCTTCCTTAAGACTACCTATACATTCAGATCTTAGTAAAGTTTCCCTAGAACCTCCAGAAAGCTAAACTTTCTCATTGAGAGTCGGGAGGGAATTCTTGCTACGCTTATCTTGCTGCTGTTACCAGAGAATGCAGGTTAAGAGTTAAGCTAGCACGCCTCAGGCAAAAGGCTCTGTTTGGCCCAAGAGGTCTAAGGCTCACAACAAGAGGATGGATACCAGCGGGCACCACATCAGGTGGAGACCTTGGATGGCTAAGTTAGCCTAACATCGAGCTTAAGAAAGAGGTGCTGAAGCGCGAGCTACTGGAAGGGCAGAGCAAGGCCTTTTTAAGGAATGAAGATCGTAGGGGGTGTAACACCCGGATCCCTCACGAGACCGGGAGTTCTATCAATCGATCTAATCACAACCCAAATCCAAACCAAGGCATAATTTTCAGGGAAAACGGACGGAGTCTCCCCTATTTCTAGGCAAAATGTAAAACCTGCAACATCATATAAGTGGACCAACACCGTGTCCAACCATACAAACACCTCAAGGCCATCCGAGCCTTGGTTCTCAACAATTAAACTCAGCAAGTATACATACATTTCCAATTTACAAGCTAACCTATCTCTTTTCATTTTTGACAAGTACATTCAAACTAGACAATTAAACCATACTAAGCTACTGCATAAAATAAACTATCATGTCATTCTAACTCTTTTCCTTTGGACATTACAAACATGCATTGAAGTTAAGCTATGCTAACTGATTACATAAACTAGCTTATCAATTCACCTCAACTACTTAGCTAAATTTAAATTACATTTCTTTTAACAATAAATACATACAACATATGAACATACATCTTTGCATCTTTGACAACTCAAGCCACATAGCACGCAAGTTAACTCTTCAAGCACAAACTTTCACGAAATCACGAACTTTCCAGCTAACATGACATTTCCTGAAATGTGGTGCTGAAGAGTGAGTATACACAACACGTATACTCAGTGAGGGCGAGACAGATATCGAGGTGGAGAGAAAGAAAGTCGTGCAATGAAAATAGACACAATTAAGCAATAAAGTCAATAAGAAAGCATTCAATACAAACGACAATATAATAAACATTCAAGAAAGCATTAACACAACCATTCAAAGCTATACCACACTCTGAACGCTATGGTTCACTCATATGAACAATATACCATTTCACGAGCGATACATCAATCTCGAGCTTGATGTTGACAACGATGACAATAAGCTTGCAACCACCTTATAACTTCAGTTTAGAATACCCCGGGAGTATCCATCAATTCTACGACCCAAATCTCCTTGGGAGGTAACTCAAGCGAGAATGGGAATAGGACACGGAGCTAGAGCAACCAACACTGGCAGCCCGAGACTACCCAAAGAGGCCCATCACTCACGCGCCTGACACTATGCAATGCAAGACACGATACAAGGCGATAACGAGCGATAGCACAACAATACAGATTAGAGGCGATTAACGAGATATCAAGTATTTACAACCATTACTAGCATTCAATTAACTTTTAAAGCATAACTATCTTTAATAGCAACAATAACACCAATTAAAAAAGTAACAGCAGTTCAAACACGAAAACGACAAATATCACTATTCAATCCCTAATTCCAAAGGCAATTACGTGCAAACGAGCTAAGGGATTAGGAAACCGATTTCACTACATTCACTCAAGCAGTACAAGGCGCATTTCTGTGTCACTAAACTTCACTTTCTCACTCGAGGCCCGAAAGTCCACCTATTGCGTTTGAACTACAGCTATGCTAACCGGTCACCCAATCAACGCCACAACAGCGCCAAAAGTGCTTCCATGCCCTCAATAGCAAAACCCCTAACTCAATTCGAGTACGGTCAACTTTTGGTCAAACGGCCCCTTTACGTTTCTTTGTCTAATTTTCAATTTTAACAAAGGCCGATCCGTTTTTATTTCACATTTTATCTTTCTATCACTAATGGCACCTATCCAAATCAAGCAATCGCAATTCGGATCAAAAATCCGAAATTCTAGCATTTTACTATTCATTTTTACTATTCACATTCTTGCCTAAATTCAATTTGCATTTCTAACTGTAAAAATCGCTAAATAACTAACAAGCAATGCTCTACGAACCCTAAAAGAAGCATTTCCAATCAATTTCAAGCATTATAACGCATTAAATATCAAATCTAAAAATTTGAATCAAAAATCAAATTTCATATAATATGCACAAAAGCGTGAAAACCCTCACAGAGATTGAAGACCAAGACCCGCAAGGACCTGAGCCACGACCCCTGAGCAATTCCACGCACGATTGTAGAAGAAAATGCAAGCAAAAATCATTTCTTTTCCTCCTTGGTGCATTCGGCCATGAGAAGGACAATTTTGGCATTTTGAGATTTGTTTTTTTTTTTTAGCCTTGTTTTATTATTTAAAAGGTGACAAAGGGCATTTTGGTATTTTGCAAGGTCAAGCTTAAGTTAAAATTGGTCAAATAAGCTTATTTTGATGCCAATTAATCCAATTCAAGTTAGAGGAATGCAATTTTAATGAAAACCGACTAAAACTAGCTAATTTAAACTAGAAACATTATTTACGAAATCCGAGAAATATTCTTCTAACTTTCATTTTTGAAATGGTACGATCGAACGGTCAATAAACGATCATTAATAAAGTGATGAGCAATAATATAAAACTCTAATTTTTTTTTGAAAATTAAAGTAGTAGAATAGTTTAAAATTCACTCCGGCTTGGAGTTACTTTTCCCATTTATTTGAAAACCGAGTGATTTTAATGCAAACAATTAAAACCAATTACTAAAATAATCAAAACAATCAAAATAATCAATATTCATTTAAAAATAATTAATTTAACTATTCCTAGGATATTTTAAAGAATTATGAAGTTAATGCCACAATACGAATTAACAAGTAAATATAAACATGTAATCAAGTGCAATTAAATATTAACATTTAATATGTCACTTAATTAAATACAAGAGAATAAATTCAATTACTAGAATTAATAGAAATAGATAATAATCTTTTAATTATTCAATATAGAATTACTAAATACTTCCAAGAGAAATATTAAAATAGTGCAAATTGGTTGATTTAACTAATTAAACATTTAATTAAATGCAGTCAAATGCTATTAAATGTTTGCTGGGTTCGGGTTATCACATCCTTCCCCCCTTAAAACAATTGCATCCTCGTAATTTTTCTTCCAATAGAACTCTGCATCCACTGAAATCCAACTCTGACTAATCTTCTTCGGCTGCTGAGCAAGTAGTGAATAAAGATTCTCGTAGGAAAACTCGAATAGAAATCCCAACCAAGAATGCCGAGAAAATACCAACTAAAGACTGAAGCAAAGATATTGTAGATGATAGCAATACTACATATTGATGGCAAGAAGAATACCGAAGGAATGCCCTATTTACGAATCTCCAATAGAAGTCTAACAAGTACCAAATAAGAAAATTAAAAGATAGCCAGAGTAGATGCACCTCATGCAGTGCTGATTACCGTAAGTAGACCTAGCGGAAAGTTCTATAAAAGAACATAGAGAAGAATACCAAAGGCCAATCTCTAAATGAAATCCTCCAATCACTGAGTCCCTACCGCAGCATCTTAGTCAAACAGCAAGTATAGATTCCCCTGAGTAGAAAGGCCGAAGGAGAAGCCGTAAACAATACAAGATAATAAGTCCAAGCAGAATCCCAAGTGTAGGATCTTCCAATAAATGCCAATAAGAAAAATACTAGTAGAATGTCCAATAAGAATTCCAAAGAATACCGTAAGTAATGTTACACAATAAGTCCGATAGGAATTCTAATTACCAAACCAACTGAGGGATGCCAAAGAAAATACCCGAACAATGCCCAGTAAGAAAGTACCAAGAATTGCCCAATAAGTAATACTAAATAAATGGCCACTAAGAATCCTAGAGAATGCCATTGAAGAATTTCCAATAAGGAATGCCGGTAGCACTCCAATAAAGACCGAGAAGTGCCAATAGAAGTCTCCAAAGGATACCCATTAAGAAAACCAAAGAATGCCCCAAAGAACAGCCAAATAGAACCTCAAAAGAAAACTACTCTTTCACAACTGTTAAGCACAGAGGAGGACCCTAGAGATTCACCAATAACCGAGCTCCAAAGGCAACCACCAACTCCCAAATAAAGGCTAATTAAATGCCATTCATTTCCTGCCAATCCATACACTTTGAAAGGCCAGCTGTGAACCACTTTCTTCAGGGGAGAAAGAGGACTTACTTACAATTTCCACGGGACATGTATGAATGCCAAGATATCACATTTATACACATGTCTTAAACTATTATGCAAGCAAGTTTGTAAAACAGTTTATTCATCAAAGTCACTCAATCACGACAATCAAGTCAAGCACAACATAATCAATTCAAATCACAGCATAACCAATTCAAGACTTTTCAATACACACATTACAAGCAATACTTCAAGCAAATAACAATTCATGAGGTCGATTCGATTCACGATGCCAATCAATAGGTCAATTCAATACACAACTAGACACTTCACTTCACTTGAGATACATTTAACACATAACACATAACTATATCACATAGGAGCACACATTCAGGTCAAGACACACAATCTCATATACAAGCATACACTTTCAAGACACATTTAACAAGCACACATTCAAGGATCACTACCTACCAGACCGAGGACCCTGTCTTGGCTTATGAGCTAAACAAGCTCTGATACCACCTGTAACACCCCGATCCCTCTCGAGACCGGGAGTTCTATCAATCGATCTAATCACAACCCAAATCCAAACCCGGGCATAATTTTCAGGGAAAACGGACGGAGTCTCCCTTGTTTCTAGGCGAAATGTAAAACCTACGACAACATATAAATGGACCAACACCGTGTCCAACCATACAAACACCTCAAGGCCATCTGAGCCTTGGTTCTCAACAATTAAACACAGCAAGTATACATACATTTCCAATTTACAAGCTAACCTATCTCTTTTCATTTTTGACAAGTACATTCAAACTAGACAGTTAAACCATACTAAGCTACTGCATAAAATAAACTATCATGCCATTCTAACTCTTTTCCTTTGGACATTACAAACATGCATTGAAGTTAAGCTATGCTAACTGATTACATAAACTAGCTTATCAATTCACCTCAACTACTTAGCTAAATTTAAATTACATCTCTTTTAACAATAAATACATACAACATATGAACATACATCTTTGCATCTTTGACAACTCAAGCCACATAGCACGCAAGACAACTCTTCAAGCACGAACTTTCACGAAATCACGAACTTTCCAGCTAACATGACATTTCCTGAAATATGGTGCTGAGAAGTGAGTATACACAACACGTATACTCAGTGAGGGCGAGACAGATATCGAGGTGGAGAGAAAGAAAGTCGTGCAATGCAAATAGATACAATTAAGCAATAAAGTCAATAAGAAAGCATTCAATACAAACGACAATATAATAAATATTCAAGAAAGCATTAACACAACCATTCAAAGCTATACCACACTCTGAACGCTATGGTTAACTCATACTAGCAATATACCATTTCACGAGCGATACATCAATCTCGAGTTTGATGTTGACAACGTTGACAATAAGCGCGCATCCACCTTATAACTTCAGTTTGGAATACCCCAGGTGTGATACCCCGAACCTGGCATGTATTCAATAGCATTTTAAGTTCATTTAAATTGCATTTTATTGACCTTTCACCTTCTTTGACCAAACTAGTTGACTTTTCATCTACATTGACCAACTAGGACAAGGTGGAAATTTTTGAAATGTTTAATAAAAGGCAAACTTGGGATTAGAAATAAAAAAAATGCAATGTTAAGTTAGTCAAATTTTGGGTCAACTTTGGAATTAAATCTGAACCAATTGGGGAAGATTTAGGCAGCAAATTATATATGGTTGGAAAGCTCTATGAGTCTAGTTTATGAGGGTTCAAACCGTACGTGAATTGGAGTTTTCTAGAAGAAGTTATGGCCATTTTCGTGAGGTCGCGCATAGCTGTTTTGGTTTAGCGGGTTGACCGAATTTTGACCTTTGACTTCTTGACATTTTTTTTTAAAATAAGCAGAATGTGCACGAAAAAAACAGAGAGAAAAAGGCTTGAAACCATGAGGAAAAGAAGGAGAAAAAAAAAAGAAAATCTCAACTTCAAATCTTCGATTCTTCGCGTGGGCTTGTGCGGGGTGGTTTCCGAGGCACTCTACGAGGTTTTCCTAGCGTCTAGGAGCGTCTAAGGTGAGGGAAGCATGTTATTTGCGCATTTATACGTTGTATATGTTAACTTTGTCAATTTTTAGATTTATCCGTAGATCGTTATTTAAAGCGATTTGATGCTTCTATAATGTTCCTTAGCATTTGTAGAACATGTATTTATAGCTTTGTAACATTTTCTGCGGTTAAATGTTGTGATTGCAAATTAAATTGTGAAATGAATAGTGTTTTATGAATAGTAAAACCTTGAAACGTTGAAATTGCGCTGTTATGCTTTTCGTTGATGTAGAAACGTGCTAGGTATGCTAGAATGCTAAAATGTGTGGTTTGTTTGGGTTGCGTAGTGGAAAAAATGAGAATTAAGCCTTTGGAAAAGTTGGGGTCGTTTTGGTCGACTTTTGCGTTTTCTCGTTTTACGTGTTGGCATTGCTTCGGGAGGCCATGGAAGCACTTTTGGTGCGATTATGGCATTGGTTGGGTGTTTGGTTGATATAGTTGTAGTTCAAACGAGAAAGGGGAAAATCGGGGCTTTGCGCGAGTTCTAGGGTAAAGTAAGGTTTCGGGGTCTTTAGACGTGCCTTATGGTGACCTAGGAGGGTTGGCGAAGTCGGTTTCCAGAACTCTTGTCTCGTTTGGAAATGGTAGCATTTTGATAGTTGGGGCCGATTTGTGATTTTGTGTGTTTTCTTGTCTTTATGCTTATAGAATGTTTAGAATTACTTGGAATACTTGTTTGAGTTGTTTTGGATTGAATTACTTATCAAATTGCTGCTATTGAGTGCGAGAGTAACCTACTTTGTTATTCTTTCACGTGTGGCTTTATCGCTTGTTTATCGCCTTGTATCGAGTCTTGCATTGCATAGTGTCTCGCGCGTGAGTGATGGGCCTCTCTGGGTAGCCTTGGGTTGCCAGTGTTGGTTGCTCTAGCTCCGCTGCTATTCCCTTTCTCGCTTGGGTTGCCTCCCAGGGAGATTTGGGTCGTAGGATTGATGGATACTTCCGGGGTATTCCAAACTGGTGTTATAAGGTGGTTTGGGCCGGCGCGTCATCGTTAAAGTCATCAGAATCGTGATCGGTACATTACTCGCTCGAGTGAACCATAGCCTTCAAAGTGTGGTATAGCTTTGATTGGTTGTGTTAATGCTTTCTTTAGTTGTTTAATTGTATTGTTGTTTATATTGAATGCCTTTTATTGATTGTATTGCTTAACTGTACCTATTTGCATTGCACGATCTTCTTTCTCTCCAATTCGATATCTGTCTCGCCCTCACTGAGTATACGTGTTGTGTATACTTACTCCTCACCACCACATTTCAGGAAATGCCCTGTTAGCTGGAAAGTTCGTGATTTCGTGAAAGTCCGTGCTTGAAGAGTTGTCTTGAGTACCTATGTAACTTGAGTTGTCAAAGTTGTCAAGTTGTATGCTTTTATGTTGTATGTAATTATTGTTAAAAGAAATGTAATATAAATCTAGCTATGTAGTTGGAATGGTTTGATAAGTTAGATTATATATATAGTTAATGTAGCTTAACTTCAATGCATGGCTGTAATGTCCAAAGGAAAAGAATTAGAATGGCATGATAGTTTATTTTATGCAGTAGCTTTGTATGGTTTAATTGCCTAATTGAATGTACTTGTCAAAATGAAAAGATAGGTTAGTTTTTAAATTGGAAATGTATGTATACTTGCTGAGTTTAAATTGTTGAGAACCGAGGCTCGGATGTCCTTGAGGAAGTTTTGTATGGTTGGACACGGTGGTGGTCCATTTATATGCTATTACAGGTTTTGCATTTCACCTATAAACAGGGGAGACTCCGTCCGTTTTCCCTGAAAATTTTGCCCGGGTTTGGTTTGGGTTGTGATTAGTTTGATTGATAATACCCTTGCCTCAAGTCGAGTTTCGAATACACTTTGGCTCCTTGCAGTTGATCAAATAGCTTGTCGATCAGGGGGAAGTGGGTATTTATTCTTGACAGTCACTTGGTTCAGTCCTTAGTAATCAATGCATAGCCTCCACGTTCCGTCTTTCTTCTTTACAAATAGAACTGGCGCACCCCACGGTGAAGAACTTGGTTGAACAAACCCCTTCTTCAACAATCCTTGTAATTGGTCCTTCAAGTCCTGTAGCTCGGCCGGTGCCATATGATAGGGAGCTTTAGATATCGGCTGGGTGCCAGGCAGTAGCTCTATAACGAACTCGATCTCCTGATTCGGGGGTAAACCAGGCAATTCTTCTGGAAACACATTTGCATAGTCTTTGATCATAGGCATCTCCTCCAACTTAGCTTTGTTCGACGGCTTGTTGATAAGGTAAGCCAAATATCCGCTACACCCTTTCCTCAAGAACTTCACTACTTTCGTAGATGAAATGATGGAACTGCCGGTGAAATCTCTTCGACCCATAACCTCCAGTATTGGTTGATCGGGTACCCGGAACGTTATAATCTTCGCCCGGTAATCTAGTTGGACATGATGTTTTGCCAGCCAGTCAATCCCTAAAATGACCTCATATTCTCGAAAAGGTAATACAATAAGATTGGCTGAGAATTCCCTATCCTTCATTTGGATTTTACATGCTTTACAAGCTGAGCTAGTTACAAGTTTAGAACCCATAGGAGAACCAATTTATACTTCATATGGCAAACATATAACTTTCAGTTTCACACGTTCCACACATAAGGGAGTAATAAATGAATGAGTAGCACCCGGATCAATTAACACCCTAACAGGTTGATTCAGTATGAAGAATATACCTTCAACAACAGCGGTCTCATCTAGAATCTCCTCGCACTCAATAGCATAGGCTCGAGCCTGGACTCTGGGAACTGGAGTCTTGCCTCTAGCAACTGGTTTACCCTGATTCTGCCCTGCTTGTCGTTTAGGGCAATCCTTGATCTGATGCTGATCACTGCCACATCTCATACATCATCCTGACTTTCTCCAACACTGGGCCTCGGTATGCCCCTTCCTGCCACAATAAGAATAGCTGACGGACTGAGTAACAAGTGAACTACCTATGGATCCGCGGGCGGAAGAGGCTGACGACGCTTTCGTCGGGCCATGGTTATTCACGGGTCTGTTCTGGCTCGAGCCCTGATTATGACTCTGACTCTGGAATTTCCTCTACTGAACTGGAGGCTGGTATGGTTTCTTGTTCGGCTGACTTGAACCGGCTCCATCTAGTTTCCTCTTCTCAACTCGAGAGGCAGTAGCAAAGAGAGCAAAATAGGTATCGA
This sequence comes from Ehretia macrophylla, assembly GCA_037974665.1. Lineage (NCBI taxonomy): Eukaryota > Viridiplantae > Streptophyta > Magnoliopsida > Boraginales > Ehretiaceae > Ehretia > Ehretia macrophylla. The sequence continues at coordinate 16,025,438 of CM075780.1, read as the reverse complement.
AGGCATGAGAAGCCAATTGGTCATGAATCTCTGGCCTCAATTCAGTAGTAAATTTTTACATCTTCACCTCCGGAGTACTGAGCCACCGTCATGTTACCCTGGGTTAAGTGCATGAACTCCTCAGCCCACCTCTGCCTGGAGACCGCATGTACATATTTCTCCTTAAATGCCTTAACGAAATTACCCTACAAGCGAGGTGTCTGATCAGTTTCGCACAGTGCTTCTACATTGTACCACCAATGCTCGACATCCCCGTGCAACAGAAATACAGCAAACTCCACCTTTTCTTCATCAGTATAATCAAGTGGCCTGAAAATCTTCTCGATCTCAGACAGCCAAGCCTCTACTTTCTCATCATCAGCTTCCTCGTGGAATTTAGAAGGGCGAAAGTCGAGGAACTCCCTCATTTTGCTATGTCTCCCGTGGTTACCCTCATTCCTGTTGTTGTTGTTGACTTCACTTGCATCCTGACGCTCCATCACTCATGATACACGATCCATGGCATTTGCCATCATGTTAAACATAGCTATACCGGGATTAGTTTGATAGGCATCTCCGGTCTCTTGGGGTTCACCGCTCCTATTAGTAGTACGGGTGCTAGGGCCAGCCATCTATAGGCACAGATTACGATGCACCATTTATTGAAATATGACAATTGAGAATTTAATGCATAAGATATGCAACATAATATAGATACAATTCTAAAAACAACTAAGGCATATTAACCACTTAGACACATAAAACAAAGAAGGCACATTTAACATTATTACACAATAACACATAAACAAGTCATCCTAATTATCTTAGGGCTCTACCCATGGTCCGAGGGTTAAACCCAGCTTAAGCAATCTAAGCCCTGATACCATTCTAGTTCTAAGGTGTCACGCCCCAACCTGGCCTATAAGGTTAGACTAAGATGTGATATAAACATTCAAGTCATGTCACATACTTAACCATTTATGAAGATTACACACTTAATGTTTTTGGCCTAAACTCCAAAATTTTCCAGAAAACCGGCAGCATAATGACAGTAATTGGGCTATTTGGTTTGGCCTAATTCTCTAAACGCCTCAAATTTCTCTAATCTCAATTTCATTTCCAACTAGGATTACCATTTAACATCAATTGAAATGCCTATTGGTTATCTCGATGTCTCATTTGATTTATAACCTAGCATGATACTATGTCTCGTTTGTTTGTTTATCCTTATTACAAAAGTAACTGTTGATCTTAGCTTAATAGCGAGTACCTGTTTAAGATTGGATAAGTTCATTTACTTAGTCCTTAACTAATACGTCATGACCTATTATAGATACTAGTGGTAATAATAACAAAAACGATCATAGTAGTGTCTAGCGTCAGTCTACTTAATATCAGTACAAACCAAAATTAGACCCCAAATTACAACGAGGGTCTTTTTACATTACAAATAGCAAGCAACGTAAAAGAAATAGTCTTCAAGTAGTATAGAGTTCACAAGTAGCCACAATCACGCAAAGCACACAAGACAGGCAATCACTCCAAGGATTCATCGTTAGGCACACCGTCCTCGGGTACCTGTTCTGGATCTTCTTCACCTGAGATGAAAAAAGACAGTGAATCCTTATGAACTCAGCGAGGGGGAACGAGAAATAGGTTTTGAAACTCATTTTTCAGTTCAACTTATGAAATCCTTTTGCAAGCATGAATATAACAATAATATAAGTACAGGAACAGAAATACAAGTCTTTCTTTCCCGAGGTTCTCTACGAACCAAGCGAGAGTACTTATACACATAGTAAAAGGATACAGTGAGCTTTTGCTCTCAGAGTAGTTCCAGAATCAGTTGTTGTGGCCGACTTCAAATCATCCCCTTAACACGCCAGGTGGGTGTCCTCCGGATGTAGCCCGAAATCCTACGGCCCAACTCTTCGAGGAAGTCTAGCCCCCAAGCAAGATAGGGAATGGGGCCATGGTAGTCACAGGTGCACCGGCAAGCCCGATGCCGCCCGCTGTGCGTGATCGCTACCATGCCAACAAGAAAGGTTGCAACCTTGTATGCAGTGCACATTTATGACATCAACATATCACGCTAGGAGGACAACAAATTAGGTTGCCTCCGGATAGTCATAAGATTGCACATTGACAAGTAAACAGGCAGGGCACGATAAGACAAGTAATTTCACTTGGAAGGCATATAGAGTTATATGAACATTAAATGGGCAGCCATTTAACACATGTAAATCAAGCCGTATAACTCATTTCGAAGTCCACGTAATCAGGTGATAGGATCATTCAACATGCAACAACATCTACGTGGGTTCGGATGCAAGAAAAGCCTATTTGTCAACATGCAATGATCAAAATTACATTTAAGGTTATAAGGGAAACTACGGGCAGCCTACTAAGCGTATAATTCCACACAATATCCAATTGATCAATACTTAGCAAGCCTATCAAGTCATTAGGGTTTCCATTTCGTGCATATCCGTGCAATTTGAGCCCAAAACCAACTCAAGGTCAATCTCAAGCCACGCATCATTTAATCGAACATCCTCAAACATTCAAAATAGTCCACACAACATCCCAAAGCTACAATCCCAAGCATTTAATTCAACAAGAGAAATCACAACAATTTTCTAAGCACAACACTAAGTGAAACCCTTACTTCAGTAGGCTGTTTTCTCACAATCATTAAGATAAGAAAACAATCTCCAATTCCAGTGAATAAGATGTCAAATTAAATCTTAAGAAGTGAACTAAAATCAGAAACAAACCTTGCATCATTTGGAGTTCGAGATCATTAGTTATAGCCGAAACAGTGGGATAGCACAAAACTGTCCAGATTTGCAGACATTTCGATAATGAACGTTTATGAGGTCTTTAGGGTCAGATTTAGCCCTAGTCTATTTCTGACAAAAATGTCCAGAACCGAAAAATATAGAAGCACACCAAATTGCATGGATTTTGGACATCATTTACTAAGTGAAATCTGGTTCGTTCTACAAGGTCAGTGCATCTGTCAAAACCTGCTTCATTTTTTCCAGATTTCCAGATTTGGACACATTTTAAAGATTTTCCATTTTGAGGACCTTAGAATCAAAATTAGCTTTGGCCTATTTCTGTGAAAAATGTTCAAAACTGGCAACACTAGTCACCTACCCATTTTCATGCATTTTCAGCAACATTTTCCTAGCCAAACTTACCTCGAAGCAACTGGTCAGAGAGCTGTCACATAATCCGACTTCACCTATCACCACTTTCAAGCCAAGATCTTGCCATGCATGGTTGAAGAAGCTTATGAACGAACATATAACTCAAGTACAGAAGAAAAGACATACATTTATGGGCATGCATGTGAATTTTTGAAGGATTTTCAAAAGGTTTTAGCCCTCACCTTAGCAATCAACCAAGAGGATGCACAAAAACTTGTTGAAGCAAACTTTTCTTCTTCTCCTTTGCCTAGCCGAGATTCCAACTAGATTTTCTCTATTTTTCCTAGCTTAGTGACCTAGCTCTTAGCACATGCATGGGGTTAGAACAAGAAGAAAAGAAATGGAAGCTTAAAACTCACCTAGGGCCGAAATGAAGACTTCAAAGGACATGCATGTGTGATTTTCGTATCCTAGCTTGTTTGCTTGAGTTTCTTTGATTGTTGCTTGTCTTGATGCACCATGAGTTGATGAAAATGAGCAAGAGATGGTGAGAGCTCAGGCAAGGCCGAGAGATGGTGAGGAGAATGAGAGGGAGAGAGAGAAGATTGAGGAAGAAATGAGAGAATATGACAAAGAATGACAAAGAGTGATGTTTTGCATTGTTTCAAGCATATGGTCGGCCTTGGGCAGCCCATTTTCAGTCTTTTTGTGTCTTCAAGGAGTGATTTTAAAATGCTAGCATGGGCAATGGTTGTTTGGTCGAACAAGGAGAGGAAATTGAGGTGGTTATGAGCAATTTTTTATGCATTGATAAGTGTTTTTGTGTCATGACTTGTCTAGAATCATTTTGAATTAAACATGCATGCAAAGAAACCACATAGTGGTCAGCCAAAGCTTCTCAATAATCTGAATTTTTGTCATGTTTTGGATATTATTTAATTGAGTGTTGGAAGTGCAAAAAGAACAAAGAATAAAGAATAAAGAATGTCTAGCTTTTTGTGTTATTTTGTCTTCTAGTGAGTTGAATTAGGATTATAATATTGATAGTGGATTTTGTAGGATTGTTTAATAGTCTAGAGCTCCGTGTAAGAAGCTTTCTTGATTAGCGTGAGGGCACGCTTTCCTAGGTCTAGGGTAAGCACTACGAGGTAGGACACAAACTACGAGACGAACGTACGTTTTTCAAGTAAATGCATGCAACCCTAAATGAATGCACGTAATTCAGTGCATGGCACATAAAATGAGCACAATTCTTAAACCTAGGTCAAGGCACGCAAATCTAGATTAGGGTACACGAAACGAGGTATTGCACGTAAATCGGGGTCGGGCCTCACACTCAGTGAACGGAGTAAGGCCATACAACTTACCATTACCTAGTACGTCCGGGTCCAGAGCAGCATCTTCGGTTCTACTCTATCCTATGGCCTCTCTCAGGGCAAGGTAAGCCACACACTTCGTTGCACGCCTGCCTTTCTTTATAGGGCATACTATCTTCCTTTATTAAGGAACCGAACCTAGAGGCTGTCAGTCTTCACTCCGATAGATATCGGAAAAATTCATCTAATCGGAATACCACACTGCCCAATGGTTCACTGTACCCTTTCTACAGCTCCTTGTACCCCTTTCTTAACAACACTGGAGAAGATGTTGCGTTACCCTACCTGGATCGGCTTCATTCATTGTCGCATCCATTCCCTCATTCATTCTATTCCCCATAAAGTAATTCATCGTTCATGCTTTTCCTCTTTGGGAATGATTTGCAAGATCTAAAAAAAATATCAATCATAGGAGTATCTCATCTTTTGACTCTTTTTCAGCCCTGCCCTATAAAAAAGGCTTTCTTTTGCATTTGAGTGTCAAAATAACTATAGATCATTTTTGTGTCCAGTGGACAATACAGGCCCTGAAACTGCAGCCACAGCCTCAATATCAGTATCCTGATCAGCATCTAAAGCATCGGGGTAGAAGTTTAACGACGAAATTTGACATGATCTACAAGAAAAAATGCTGCTATGATGCCCGGTTTTACTTCTCCCTTACTACATCCACCTTTAGCCCTCGCTTCTCTCATCCGACATCGATCTCAGCTTCCTTGACAAGGCAATGTGAGCAACGTGCTGAGATAGATCGTCGGGTTTACCGTGCCAGGCCAACACTCCCAATGTGAGGAAAGAACACAAGACCATACAGATGGCATCGTGAATCCCGTACCAATGTGGACTGAACATCGCATCTTGATCAGTTCGTTACTGCGGAGCGAACAACATCAACAAATCCGTAGAATCTTAGACATATCAACAAGAGAATGAGCTAAAGAAAAGGCCGACGCTAGAATAGGGGTTGGTGGAAAGGTTACTCTTTCGTAATTCAGAAAGGAGTTCTAAGCCCCTTCAAACCCCACCACCGGATCAAGGGACTATTTGCCCGAGGAGCCTAGCTTAACCTAGCCCAACCACTCCTTCTAGTGCTACATCGAAGAAATGAGCTCTCGGTACTTAATCATGAGCGAAACATCACACATGTGAAGCTTTCTTCAAATAAATTGAGTGTTCAGTTGTCCCTACCATTAATGAGATATACTCGAGAATGAATGTAACACCCCGATCCCTCTCGAGACCGGGAGTTCTATCAATCAATTTAATCACAACCAAATTCCAAACCCGGCCAAAATTTTAAGGAAAGACGGACGGAGTCTCCCCTGTTTCTAGGCAAAATGTAAAACCTGTAATAGCATATAAGTGGACCAGCACCATGTCCAACCATACAAAACCTCCTCAAGGCCATCTGAGCCTTGGTTCTCAACAAGCGAACACAACCAAATATACATTTCCAATTTAAAAGCTAACCTATCTCTTTTCATCTTTGACAAGAGCATTCATGCTAGGCAATTAAACTATACTAACCCATTGTATAAAATAGACTATCATACCATTCTAACCCTTTTCCTCTGGACATTACAAACATGCATTAAAGTTAAACTAATCTATCTGAATACATAAACTAGTTTTTCCAAATCACTTCAATAACCTAGAAAACTCATATTACATTCCTTATTAACATTAAATACAACAACACATGAAACATACATCTTTGCATCTTTGACCACTCAAGCCACATAGCACGCAAGACAACTCTTCAAGCACGAACTTTCACGTAATCACGAACTTTCCAGCTAACATGGCATTTCCTGAAATGTGGTGGTGAGGAGTGAGTATACACAACACGTATACTCAGTGAGGGCAAGACAGATATCGAGGTGGAGAGAAAGAAGATCGTGCAATGCAAATAGGTACAGCTAAGCAATATAATTCACAAGCAAGCATTCAATATAAACAATCAATACAATAACCTATTAATAAAAGCATTAACACAACCATTCAAAGCTATACCACACTCTGAAGGTTATGATTCACTTGAGCAAGAAATGTACCGATCATGACTCCGATGACTTTAACGATGACGCGCCGGCTCACCCACCTTATAACTTATGTTAGAGTACTCCGGACATACTCTGTCAATTCTATCATCCAAAACTCCCTGGGCGGCAACCCAAGTGAGAAAAAGGAAAAGGACACGGAGCTAGAGCAACCAACACTGGCAACCCGAGGCTACCCAGAGAGGCCTATCACTCACGCGCCTGACACTAATGCAATGCAATACGAGACATATAACAATAATCGAGCAAGGCACTGAAATGCAAGTCAATAACAACATGCGATACAATAAGCAATTACAATCCATAAAGTAACAAGAACAATACTAACTAGCATTATCAACAATTGACATACAAATTCAATCATAATCAACTTCAACAAGCATAGCAAGCAATATTAAGCATTCTATAGGCATTACACTATGAAAACACACAAAATCACAAAATAACCCCAACTTTCAAAACGCTACTACTTTCAAACGAGCCACGAGTTTTGGAAACCGACTTCACCAATCCTTCTAGGTCACTATAAGGCACGTCTAAAGACCCCAAAACCCTACTTTATCCTAGAATTCACTCAAAGCCCCGATTTCCCCCTTTGCTCATTTGAACTACTGCTACCCTAACCAAACACACAACCAATGCCATAATCATACCAAAAGTGCTTCCATGGCCTCCCTAGACAATGCCATCACGCAAAACGATAAAATGCCAAACTTGACCTAAACGACCCCAACTTTCACTAAGCCATTTATCTCCGTTTTTCCATTACACAATCCAGTTAAACCACACATTTAGGCATTCTATCATATCTAGCACCTTCCTACATCAACAGAATGCATAACGGAGCAACTTCATCGAAATGGGGGTTTACTATTCACAATTTACTATTCAATTATCAATCTAAATTGTAAATTCGATATTCAACCACAGAAAATGCTAAAAAGCTATAAATACATGTTCTACAATTGCTAGGGAACATTCTTTAAGCAACAAAACAGATAAAATAACAATCTACGCATAATTTCTAAAAATTAAAGTTTAGACATAATATTTTCAAATGCGCAAATAACGATGAAACCCTTACCTTCGCCACTACTAGACGCTAGAAAGACAACGTTGAATGGCCTAGAAATGATCCTAAGCAAGCTCAAGTGAAGATTTATTGATTTGTTTTGAAATTTTTTTCTTTCTTTTTCTCTTTCTTTTCCTCGTGGCTTCAAGCCTTTCTTCTCTTTGTTTTTTCGTTTGTATTTTGCTTATTTAGGAAGAGATGACAAGAAGTCAAAGGTCAAAGATTCGGTAAACCCGCTAAACCAAAACAGCTATGCGCGACCTTGCAAAAACGGCAATAACTTCTTCTAGAAAACTCCAATTCACAAACGGTTTGAAGCCTCAGAAACTAGACTCATAGAGCTTTCCAACCATATATAATTTGCTACCTAAATCTTCCCCAATTGATTCAGATTTAATTCCAAAGTTGACCCAAAATTTGACTAACAAAACATTGCATTTTTTTATTTCTAATCCTAAGTTGACCCTTTATTAAACATTTCAAAAATTCCCACCTTGTCCTAGTTGGTCAATGTAGATGAAAAGTTAACTAGTTTGGTCAAAGAAGGTGAAAGGTCAATAAAATGCAATTTAAATGAACTTTAAATGCTATTGAATACATGACAGGTTCGGGGTATCACAATGAAGACTCTATCCCTTGTTTGGCCAGTAAGAAGGCATCTCGGAAGAAGCAGTTGGGAAAGTAGGGATTTCCCTTGGTTAATTCTCCTAAATAGGCCATTGGGATATATGGTAGACTATCGCATATAAGCTGTAGGTATACTATTAGTACTAATAAGGAACTAGTACAGCTAGTCTTCTTTTCCTAAGAAGGATTTGTTTGCATATCCTCTTTTAGTAGTCTTAGTCGCAAGTCAGCTGTTACGAATAGAAGAAGTCCCAGAATAGCCAAGCCAAAGGGGTCCTGCTAAGTGGTCCAATCAGCCCAATACGTAATGTCCGGTCTCGGGAGTCTTTTAGTAATCCACATATTAGGAATCGAGTGGGGAAGTGAGCTCTACTCTACACTCTAAAGGCTGCTCTGCCACCTAGGCGAAGAGCGATAACGAAACCTTTTAGTCCTATTCGATTCTATAGTTGGATCTTCTAAAAAACCATCTTAGTAAGCTTTTTCAGCAAGACAAAAAGACCTTCTTTCAGCCCTAGTTCGATGAGAAGTGTTATCGTCCCCACAAGGGAGGTTAGGAAGATGGTCAATTGGCCTCTTGGTATATGTACAGTAAGAACACTATCTTCCTTATGTTGGCGAGGCCGGGAACATATATTTTAGGAAATACCGTCTTCTTTTCCTCTTCACCATACAAAATTCTAGCCTACCCTCGGATCAGGGGATACCTTAAGTCAGCAGCTTCCTTTGAAGATGGGGCATTTACATAAACTCCGAAGTCGTACCAAGGGAGCTTATATCAGGAAACTCCGAAGCTTGCCGAGGAAGGAACAAAACATAGATAGACACCGAACAGCTACACTGATTGGGATTAAGAACTTTACAATAACACAACCTCCTTTATATGAGCAAGCAACAGGATTTCTCTGCCAAGGACTCTATGAATGATCGTGAATACGCAACAATAGAGTAGACTCTTGCCATTGAGTTTCCTTTGGGGTAGAAAAATTAAGATAGGGGAACCCCAAGGGGAAGAAAGATAACCTCGAGAAAGACACCGTCCAACAGCTTATTTATGTGCGCGTACCACTTTCGTCTATCTTTGCACTCCTAGCTCCTTTAGATCATTGGTTACCAGAAAGACTACAACTCAGGAACATCAATATGGTTAGGGATAAAAAAGGTACGGCCCTTAGCCTATTCCTTTCTATCTTCTGAACGAATCTAGAACCTCAATTAGCAGATTCATTAGAAAACTTTATTGAAAGACTCAATTCATTAGATAAGCCTAGTACATAATCACTGATAGGATCATTCCTGAAATTCTCAAATCAATTAATGGGCACTTTAAAGCAAGTTGATCCTAGAAGACTAACCTCGTAGCTCACATCGATCAATCAGTTCAAGCATTGACAAACCCGCCTTCCTTCTGTGTTCAGGACGAAGACTATTTCTGCCTTTGTTGAACCGCCTTGGCGCCTTGGCAGGCTTTGACCTACTTTTCTTCGCTTACCAGAGAGCAGATTCTTTTTTACTGACTTTTCACGGTTGATCGAACCTTGCACCTAAAGGAGTCGATCCTTGTGAGGAGGAGGACTCTTCTCTTGCTGTCAAAAGTGCTTACTCATGGTCTATTGTGCAGTTGATGATATCATTCTGGACTCGTTTCCAGGCATACGCCAACCATACATACCACTTTCTCGTTCAGGAATTTCTTAAGATTAAGGTTCAAAAGGACCAGGCGGTGATGAAGTATGAGTCTCAAACACTATATGCAGAGCTGTCTTAGCTTAACAGATCAACGAATCAGGAGATGACTTCTTAAAAGTTCGCGAATTGAAAAGAGTTGCTTTAGGCACAAACCACAAACCCACGAACCTAATAGTTGGATCCATGAGGAGACATGAGAAAGCCATTCATTATGGTCATTGAGCCCGGATTGAGGATTGATTAACCTAAACCAAAGACTTTATTATAGGAGAAAGGCATTCTTATACCCTGATACCACTTTGTGGAAACCTAGAATAGAATAAAGTCTATTTAGGATGGCTCTGTCCTAGCTAGACCGAGTCACAACTACTTATTATATTATAGAAGACTCAGATACACTTCCCTATAGTTCTCCTAAGTGACATCAAAATCCTCTTTCGACCGATTCGAAAGCAGCAATAGATGAGATTGAATCAGACAGAAGGTTCACCCCTCCCCCTTCAAAGTGGGGATTTGGGAGTTGAGACTTCCTTGCTCTTAGGCCCGCTATAAGGCCAATAAGATCAGGAAGAAGGAGATTGAGTTCTTTCCCTTCCATATGGTTATTAGTTGTTTTGTGTCAGGTCAAGCCAGTTCATGAATAAATGGCAATCATGAGTGTCAATTGGCATAGGTCCGATCGTGGTCAAGCCTCAAATCGAATCCTGTCCCCGCCTAATCAGTGGAACATTGTTCACCGAGATAGAAGGCTGGTCCCAACCCATCTAGCAATGTCATTTCGTGAAGATGGACACTGGCTTAGGGGCGGGCGCCTATCCGACATATAATCGGTACAACTGGTATACATAATTCTTATTGTGAAAAATAGTTCCACCCTATTCTCGGCTCTACTACGATTAGTGTCTCTAAAATTCAAATGGCAGAGAGTTTTTGAACACTCTCATATGTATTACCTAGTAGTACGAATATTGAGAAAATTCTTATTGGGCAAACATGGTACTCTTTTTTTTAAGAAATCTATGTCTTTCCTATTTGTAGCAACAGTGTCCAGTCTTTTTGCACTTCTTTGTCTGAAACTCAGATCAATGAAATTCTTTAACTCTCTTTTTTAGAAAATGGGGTTCGCTCTTGGGGTCGAGTCCTGTTGAGTAAAGACTTAGGCTGTGAAGGATGGCACCTTTTGTTTTTGATTCTAGCCGCTTTCGGGATCTGTGACGAAATGATACTTAATATGATGGGAGGAAATGATACAGTTAACCAAAGGCCGCACAAGGGTAATGCCGGCCCTTCTTCAATACAAAATTCAGAATCAGACTTAGAGAGTTGGCGAAAGTACCTCAACTGCTCCTCAAGTACAGAAGGAAATGCCGCTTCCCAACCATCAACAGAGTGCGCCCCCGCCAACAGGCCCCCCGACCCATCAACGTCATCCGCGAGGGCTCGCCCTCCAGGAGACGGTGGTCAGCCAACTATCGATAGGGAGAGCCCAGACACTTCGAGAAAAAGAAAAAGCGGATTTGGGGGATGAAGAAGGCCCTTTTTCAATACGAAGAAAGGTGGCTTCAGAGTGTGAACTGTTTCCATCCCACGCTAATCGGGAACTGCCTCCTGTTGACCAGGAGTCCTTGAACTCTTTTTCAGACCTTCTCAGTGCTTACCAAAGGATCGCAGATCAAATCCAGGATCTGTGCAGAGAGCTATACACTGGGGTTCAAGGTGGCTTCCAAGCGGAGCCTCTCACAGAATTGTTTGAGGATAGACATAGAGCTGACAAAATGACTGAGATCCTCCATAGTCTTGAAACGGAAGGGCGTCGGAGCCATTATTTTTAGGATGGTCTTGACTCACTTTCAAGACTTCCGAAGTAATGGGGTTACCGAGCAAACTCTCTGCAAGGAATAACAAGGAAAAGAAAAGGAGGTCCACGTTTGGCTAAGATCCGCCCTTGCACTTTATAAGCGTTCAAGGATATTTACATGAAATCAAAAATTTTATAACTAAGAAAGCAGAGCACGACGGAAGGATAGTCGACTGTAAAGGAGAGAGAGGGAGTTTCTAGTAAGGAAAAGTCATCAATAAAGTGAAAGCAAGCGAAAGGAAAATAGAGTGACTCGACTTGAAAGTGTGTAATTCCCGACCATATAGTTCCAGGCCCTCTAGTTCACGTGAGAATTCCTAGCCATCCATAAATAGCTTTCCTCAAAGAGAAACTGGTTCAAAAGTCTTCCCAGATCCCAATTTGAGAGAAAAAAAGTGTAGTTAAGTGAAAGGGGTTTGGTCTAATGTGCTAACGTGCCAACAAGCTTGCAGTTGTAGTTTGAGTATTTAGGCAATCTCTAAAATAGCGGATCTGCTGATGGTTAGGTAGTTAACGAACATCGCCTTTATCATCTAAGATTGAGACCTTTACACTCGGCCCTTTCAATCGAACTTCAAACCATCCAGCCTTAGCTTATTTCATTCCCTTTAAGTTCTTGTTATTCTAAGCTAAGGGCCCTCCTCATTCACCTATAAATAGGGTACCTTCGCATAAAGCTGTAGCTACTGCAAGGGTGCTTAAAAATGCCACTAGCTACTTATTTATTTCATTTTTCAAACAATTAAAGCCTACGCTTGCTCTTCGTTACACTCGCCTTAAATCACTTTCTTCAGAAGTCCCTAGATTCAATCATTCATTTCTTCCCTTCTTCCTTGCCCGTTTCCATTGATTAGGAGCGTCAGGGCCAAGGAGAGATAAAGGTAGGGCATTCAAAGTAAGGCCTTATTGGCAGGGATTGATTCTTCCATCATTCACCTCATCATATCAAATCCCCAACTCCTACCGGAAGCCTTTTAGGGGTGGGCTAGACTGGGAAGAACGCGTAAACCCAGCCAATTTCCCCACAATCAACCCTTTAACAATGGGTAGCATTATTATGAAGTAGTGGTGGAAATGATTGGTCAGGATCTACCTGCAATAGGAACATAGGTAGTCGAGGATTGCCTGGTAAACCTAAGTGGTACAAGTATTTCGAGACCAGGTGGTGGTGAATAACTGAAGGCATGGGAAGCTGGGGTCCTATTGAACTGGCACAGAAGATCATATTGGTTGGGTTGATGGGCTGCCTGGCAATCCTCTCCTGTTATTGCGTTGGGTAGTATGCTCTGGGTCGGGAAGAACCATGCTAGATCTAATGAGGGTCCTTGGCTGATTGGCTACTAAGGAAGATGGAGTCAGTTACTATAGTGCGTTAAGCACAAGCAAAGCACCTAGCCTTATTTATCTCAAATCGATCAGACGCCCTAGATATGTTGTTTTTTTCCTCAGCACTTAAATAAAATGGATTTAGGAGCGATTCCACGCGCTAGCTGAAAGGCTGATTCATATTTTGCTTGACTTAGTTGAAGTTAAAGGTAGGAGAGCAACAAAGTCTTTTCCCCTTACGCCCTAAAAAGAAAAAATGGAGTAAGATAGCTTCCATTGATCATTGAGAGAGAAATCGAGATGTGAGAAAATAATAGCTTTTATTCAATAGCCATTGCCTGGAAAGCTTTACTTTAAGTGGAGTGGCCCGACTCTAATCTTCTTCCTCTTCGCGACTATAAACGAATACTGTCAACATTCAATCAAACATATACGAAGTGTGCCGCTGGTCACCTTAGAGTTAGAGAAAGAAATTCATAAGGGGTAAAAGGAATTGTTGATTATACGATAATTCATTCATTCTAGAATAAGCATCTCTTGCAGTTGCAGTTACCTTTAAAAGGAATGATCTTGGGAATCAATCTAAAGAGAGTTTGTTTCCCTTTACACGGGCAATTGCCTTATCTTATTAAAGGAAAAGGAATAACTAGCTAGGCACCAAGGCTTATTCTATTTCACTCATAACTTCCCTTGAGCCTGGTCAAGAAGGGTCCAATCCCAGCTTCTAAAACAAAAAAGAATAAATTGACTAAGCTAACCCTGAGTTCGCAGTCGATTCGGCAACATGAAAAGCAAAGACTACCGCGAGTGACCTATAGCTAATCTACGACTCCCTAAAGGCTCCATTCTAGTAATAGAATCTATTTCTGTAATGATAACATCTTATTATTTAAAAGAATTGAAATTTATTATGATATTCCCTTGCCCCCCTAATCAACCCCGCTGCAATCCTAACAACTCCATATCATTCATTATTAAAGCAAAAGCGACAATGTGTTGCCCTAACCAACAAATTGATAAATGGGAATGCGTTACCTAATAATGAGATAATGAGCAATGCTTATAATAGCAAATGGTTCCTAACCTCAACAAAATCAAAGTACGGCATATCCGACTATTTGGCAACACGCTTGGATAAGTAAGGCGATGAACTGTACCTCTATCTCTAGGCGCTATGATGTGTTATTGAGGGATGAAGATCTCGATGATTCAGATTATGATCTCGATCTAGTCGACTCAATTGATTCAGTAGATCCGGCCGGTTGAACACTTTCTAGCAGTACCAAAAGCTGTGGTACTGGGATGTGGAAGTTAAAGAATTCTTCTCTTCCTTCGCTGCTTGAGTTGAGTATGCTAAGGCTGCGCTGGCTGAGCCTCATTCTGCCCGATGCCCAACAAAGCTTTGGCTATTATTGTACTACTGACTGACCAGTTAAGATGATAGCAGGGAGCAAGAGTGTTTGTCAGAGAGTATCCCTTACTTAATGATTAGGAAAGGAGGATGACTTTAGCAGCTTAGAACCTCCTACCAAGGGCTTTAGCATTTTAATATATCTTTATAGGAAGACGCAAGAGCAGATCCCTATCTTCTACCCTGAGGGAAGCAAAACAACAACAGTAATGGGGTCACCCATGGGTAGGTGTAAAGGCCTGAAAAAAAGGGATTCCCAGAACCAAGCTTCCCAGTTCTACACCTTATACCAAAGCGCAGGACTGCACTGTATTGTATGCTAATAATATCAAAAGTCCATGGTACAACACTAATTTACTTCGTTTACCCCTCTCCTAATGAAGACAAGTTACACTCTTAGCGTTAAGCATAGAAAGCTCTCACGCGCGCTATAGACTCTATCAAACTAGAAAAATCTTACCCTTCCCTAGCACAAAGACGTTAATCGATGCAACTGCACTCTGTCTTGTCTTTCCTTGAATGACTAGCTCTTCCTTACTGACCTTTCCTTATTCCTTGTTTAGTTGGAAGAAGTGGAACGGGTGGACAGTTTCAATCACCATTCATTTGTCAAGAAACCTCAGACTAAAGGTACTTTAAATGAAAAAAAGCGCATGCCACTAACTTCATATTTCGCTTAATCAAAAATGGCAGTCAGTCGCTTGTTAGAAGAAGAAGGGAGTTTACTGGCTCGACTGAGAGTGGTACTTTTACTAGAATCAATCGAAAGGATTAAGCGATCGTAGACTTCCTTTCATGGATTAGAATCAAAGCACTGGTTCCACGCCACTTGCCCGGCCGAGGAAGTTAGCGCAGTTCATTCAATGCCTAGTCTTCATTTCTCTTTTGTAGGCTAAGCTTCTCGCTTTCTTCATACAGTGCAAGTTCTCCTATCCTCGAGGAACTTTCGCTAGAATGAGGAGCAAACTCAGTCCCTTCTTTCTTTCTTCGCCCTAAAGGTCTGCTTTCTATTCTATATAGACTTTTTAGAAATGCTTTAATATACTTCATATGTCAAATAGCTGTTAGCCTTATTTCATCTGCTGCAATAAGACTTGGAAAAGGAACTTCCCGGAGCCTTGGATTACTTTATAAAATAGGGGAATAGTGAATTGAATGGACTACAGCTAGACATATGCCCTAAAAAACTAGACGTAGGCCCTAAAACACTCTCTAAAAAATAGTTGCTTCTTTCTTTCCTGCCTTCAACTTAGAGTTGAAGTTCAATTACATAGCTTCATGCTGACTGACTTCTTGGATTCCTGATGTCACACCCCGACCCGACCCTGCAAAAGGCCAAGCCCGGACCTGACACACGGACGGAGTCTCCTCTGTACCGCGGACGATCCGAAAACCCTAAAATCAACATAATACTTGCGAAAGCCATAAAACAATTCAAACAAGCCAACTTTCTTTGAAATATACATTTCTTATTAATCAACTTTGCAACCCAAAAATGATATGCATACTACACAAGTATTTATGCCACTAATCAATTCCATTAGCATGCATTTCCTTACTAGTCACAATAGTATAAGTTTATAACTTTACATTCTTTCAACTTATACAACATAAGACCATAGAGGCCTCAAACTAGAAAATACATACAAGGCTACAAGCCTCAAAATTAAGCGACATCCAAGCAATATACATATCAAGTAAGGCTCGCACAAAATCTGGTAACCAACCACTAGCAAAGCAAAGAAGTGCTATCACAGGAACACCTCCACCTGTTCCTCCTCCTCAATTACCTCAAGAGGGTCTGCTTCAACTACTCCTGTAAAAGTATAGTATAGAGAGGAATGAGCAAAAACTATTGCTCAGCGAGGGCAATTGGTCTCAAGGACGGAGATGAGAGGAGTATGCAATGAAATTAGTCAAGCAATACATACAAATATCATATAGAGATACAACAAAGCCAACAATAAAGCAAGGCAAGTATTTAAAGCTATAAACACTCATTCAAAGGATACGATACTCTTTTCACGAGCAACTTTCAAACACGAATTCGATGACGACGCGCCGGCCCAAACCACCTTATAACACCAGTTTGGAATACCCCGGAAGTATCCATCAATCTATAACCCAAATCTCCCTGGGAGGCAACCCAAGCGAGAAAGGGAATAGCAGCAGAGCTAGAGCAACCAACACTGGCAACCCGAGGCTACCCAGATAGGCCCATCACTCACGCGCGAGACACTATGCCATGCAAGACTCGATACAAGGCGATAAACAAGCGATAAAGCCATACGTGGGAGAATAACAAAGTAGGTTACTCTCGCACGCAATAGCAACAATTGATAAGCATTTCAATCCAAATCCATTCAAACAAGTATTTCAAGCAACCCTAAGCATTCTATAGGCATAAAATCAAGAAAACAAGCAAAAACACAAATCGGCCCCAACTATCAAAACACTACCATTTCCAAACGAGCCACGAGTTCTGGAAACCGACTTCGTCAATCCTCCTAGGTCACCATAAGGCACGTTTAAAGACCCCGAAACCCTACTTAACCCTAGAATTCACGCAAAGTCCCGTTTTCCCCCTTTGCTCGTTTGAACTACAACTATACCAACCAAACACCCAACCAACGCCATAATCATACCAAAAGTGCTTCCATGGCTTCCCGAAACAATGCCAACACGCAAAACAAGAAAACACTAAAGTCATCCTAAACGACCCCGACTTTCACCAAAGCTTAATTCCCGTTTTTTCCATTACGCAACCCAAACAAACCATGCATTTAGGCATTCTAACACACCTAGCACATTTCTACATCAACGGACAGCATAACGGAGCAACTTCATCGTTTCAAGGTTTTACTATTCATAAAACACTATTCAACATCCAATTTAAATTACAATCTCAACATTTAACCTCAGAAAATGTTAAAAAGCTATAAATACACGTTCTACAATTGCCAAGGAACATTCTAGAAGCATCAAAACGATTTAAACAACAATCTACGGATAAAATCTAAAAATCACAAAGTTGATACACTTGACATTTAAATGCGCAAATAACATGTTTCCCTCACCTTAGGCACTCCTAGTCACTAGGAAAACAACGCTGAATGGCTCGGTAACAACCCCGCACAAGCTCACGCGAAGATTGGAAGTTTTGAAAGTTGAAAATGATTTTTTTTCTCTTCAATATTTTCGGCCAGCACAGGGTTCTGTTTCAGCTGCTATTTTTTTTTTTTTGTTTTAAGCTTATAAAAGGTCTACTTGGTCAAAGGGTCAAAGCCCTTGGTCAACCAACTTAAAACTTGGTCAAATGGCCTTATTTTGTGCATTTTAAAGCCATTTTAACTAAGGAAAGATTAATTATAGCTAGCAACAATTAAAATATAAAATTGAAGTCATCTAAATACTAGTTTCACTATTTGCTGAGGACTAAAAACCGTTCTCTAGCTATCGCTCCCAAAATGCAATGCATGTTGCGACAGCAAGAAAGTAACAATTAATTTTCAAACAATTTAAGGAAATATAATTTCCAAAATAATAAACAAGAAATTTCACATTCCGGGCTCGAGTATTACACCTGAAGTGAATGCTTAATCTTATCTTGCCTTGTTGAATCTATCTTTGATTCGGTAATAGAGAGAAGTTTGTATAAAAGAAGATGCAAGTATATCTGAACTTAATTCTGTCAACACCAGATCTTGCAAATGAGAAGTGGATCTATATTGCTATTTCGCGAGGGGACTAATTGAATTTCATTCTTGTCTGCTAAGAGAATTATTCTTCCAAGCTTATGATTCAATTCTAACAGGGCATTCAATTAACTAGTCTCCTTTGGTCCCCCCATTGGGAATGGAGGATGCTAAACCTTGCCTTGTTTTTATTTCTAATGTCAAACCGCCCTTTTTGCTTGAAAGCTTTAGCCCTTTTAGCCCTTCTAGCCTTTGAAAGCAATTACCATGTCTTAGAAGGAAAGTCATCGAGGTTCACCAAAGAAGAAGATCGGTTAATTGAACACTTACCTACTCTCTATGATAAATGGATAAGATCCCAAAAGCGTATTCTGATTCACTTCCTCCACAACTGGTCAGTAATGAAAAAGCGGCAAGAGTCAGAGCTACTATGGATTCAGTTCCCTTTCTTGAATCGGTTGACTCTTCTAAGAGCAGAGCAGGGACAAATATAGTGGTGTACTTTTGCCATGGTAAACTGCCAAATCTTCTACTTTGAGCTCTTTCTAATACCTCTCTTACCTCTCTCTATCTGTAACTGTCCTGTGTTACCTGCTACTACTCCTCTAGGAGCGAAATTAGCATTCCAAAACAGATCCTTTATAGGTACAGTCCTGTAATAGCTCTTTCCAAGGCCGCTATTCCTGCTAAGGAATATAGTAGGCCTTGACCTTCTATATTACAGTGTTAACAGCGCATCTGCGACATCAATAAAGAAAGGGGATAAGATCAATAGATCCTAAGATGTATAGATTGGGTACAGAATAGTAGTGGTGTCGTATGTTTGCTGAGGCCCCTCATTTGGCCCAAACAGATATGGTTAATTGTACCCAGCTGATGACACAAAGATGACGGACTCCTCTTTAGGAAGCTATGGGAACATCCCGATTGGTCACCCAACAGACCTACGCCAGATACTAAGACTAGAGCACAAGAGAACAAGATAACCTGGCTGGAAGAGAGGTTCGACCGCAGTGGGAGGACTGAGACCGAAAGGGGATCTGGATACCCGCCTTTAACCCATATGAGAAACGAAAATGAACAGGATGGACTAGACCTCGCAAGCTAATGTGAAACACCTCGGTGGTATATCCAGGGTGACATAACACTGAAGGACGAGACGCTAGACAAACTAAGAGGTCGTTGGGACATGTGTTGCCCGGGGAGTGCGCTTGGCCTTATACTCATACGCCTTTCGAGGAATACAGGGAAAAAACTTCAAGTAGATCGATTGAAACTCACAATGGAACTTGCTCGCAAAGAAGGAGCAGGAATGTCACTGGCTAACAAAAGGGGAAGCCTAATAGTCCTAATCAAAAGAAATCCAGGAAAGCCAAGGGAAAACCAAGGGAAAACCATCCAATTCCCTAGTGTAACAACCCATTATAGTATATAAGAGCTTAACTTTCTTGTAATTGTATATTTGAGCTGTGAGCTATTCCCCTCCTGGGACAATGGCAATAGCAAAAAAGGCTAACAAAACTACTCTTATACCTCCTGGCCAGGAACTCCAAAGGGAACTCACACTCATAGGAAAAAGAGACAACTGGATTGGGGACTGCTACTAGAGAAAGAACCCGATATAAAAGGACCACTCCAACTGTATCTACCCTAATGGCTGGAACAGAACTTAGTTGTACATATGCTCTATATTCTCAATCTATCTTACACTGTCTTGCCTACTCGCTTACTCGAGAAGAGAATCTGCTATCCTAGTGACTACTACTATATGTATTAACCGGGGACTGGTGGAAAGCAGAATAGCGATATGGAGATTTTACCTATTGATACCAGGACTACTGTTATGTGGAATACGGAGACAGGGACTCCAACTCAATCCCCATCGAAAGGAACTACAAATGTATTCAAGGGAGCTCGTACTCTAACAGAATTGAAGGCAGAAATTCTTGATGCCCTTATTACTTGAAATGCACGGGAGTATCTTATGACCCCAACTTGGCTTGGGAGAATCCTACAGCAAACAACAAGAAGAAATCCGTGACTTCCAACAAGCTCGGCTCTAAACATTGACGAGAAAGGGGATAACTGCCATAACCCATATATATTGTGAGAATACCGCACATAACCCACATATTTATCCTATGGTGACAAAGCCTAGAGCAAAAATGAGGGAAAAATCCATGGACATAAGTAACAACAGCCATCTCGATGGACAGACATAGCATTTCTCATAGGAGAATAACATTTCTTTTCTTTACATCACTAACAAGGGAATATCCTTTAGCCCTTCCATATGAACTTTTAATATAACCTTAACTGGAAGATAAAGATACCCGCGGAAGAGGTGAGGTACTTCCATTCCACTAGTTTTCCCTCTCCTTTTAGTCGAGATAGTTTAGGACCATTTTACTTTGATATTCTCTTAACTTAAAATACTAAATATGTATATATCTTATTCGAATCTTAAGATGATATTAATACCCTATTAATAGAATACTAACTAGTTAAGTAATACTAAGAAATATAAAACAGTCGAGCGTCTACGAACCTTTCCCTACTTGCCCAAAAGAGATTGATGACACTTGATCTAAAACCGACAGCAATGGAACAAAACTCTTAGAGAAATATAGCCCCGCCCTCGAAAAGAAAGAAAGATTATGACTCCCCATAAGAAAACCAGAATCAAGCCCTAGATTCTTTCTGTCTTAGGACTAAATCCATAGAGGGCAACAGGATAGAAGACAACTCAACTGTCTGCAAGGAAACTCTCAAAAGAACTTCCAATAGTTGACAGGGAAGCTGCCTAGAAGAGAACACATTTGCCTTACAATGGAAGGTACATAGCGTCACTGATAGAGAAACTACTGATTATATAATAATCTGGAAACAAATGATTAAACAACAAAAACAAGCGAAAAATACAGTCTTTCTTGATCGAATGTGCCATTTTTCTTGCTTGAAGGAGTCACCCCTTGCTTCACTTCAGGCAATTCATTAACGGCTCCTTCTTCATTGACAAAGTCTCAGGTCGCACCAAGGGCTGGTCTTGGCGTGTTCGAGTCATCACAGATTGGAATTTTTCTACCCTTCCTCTAACACCGGGGGATCGGGGGAATGGAATGCTTAAACCTTGCTTTCCCCCGAGGATCCCTCAATACTCAATGCTTCATCAATATGCGAAGTAGCCTATATATAGTTAAAGTACTAGTACACGGCATGTAACACCCCGATCCCTCTCGAGACCGGGAGTTCTATCAATCAATCTAATCACAACCCATATCCAAACCCGGGCATAATTTTCAGGGAAAACGGACGGAGTCTCCCTTGTTTCTAGGCAAAATGCAAACATGCGACAGCATATAAGTGGACCAATACCATGTCCAAACATTCAACCACCTCAAGGCCATCCGAGCCTTGTTTCTCAATAAATAAACACAATAATTATATATACCTTTCCGGTTTAAAAGCTAACCTATCTCTTCTCATCATTGACAAGTACTTCATGCTCGGAAATTAAACTATATTAACCTACTGCACAAAATAAACTATCATACCATTCTAACTATTTTCCTTTAGACATTACAAACATACATTGAAATTAAACTATACTATCCGAATACATAAACTAGTTTATCAAACCACTTCATTAAACTAGTAAAACTTAAATTACATTCCTTTGTAACCATAAATGCAAACAATACATGTAACATACATCTTTGCATCTTTGTCAACTCAAGCCACATAGCACGCAAGGCAACTCTTCAAGCATGATCTTTCACGTAATCACGAACTTTCCAGCTAACATGATATTTCCTGAAATGTGGTGGTGAGGAGTGAGTATACTCAACACGTATATTCAGTGAGGGCGAGACAGTTATCGAGGTGGAGAGAAAGAGGATCGTGCAATGCAAATAGACACAGTTAAGCAATAAAGTCAATAAGAAAGCATTCAATAGAAACGACAATATAATAAACAATCAAGAAAGCATTAACACAACCATTCAAAGCTATACCACACTCTTAAGGCTATGGTTCACTCATACGAGCAATGTACCATTTCACGAGCAATACATCAATCTCAAGTTTGATGTTGACAACGATGACAATAAGCGCGTAACCACCTTATAACTTAAGTTTGGAATACCCCGGAAGTATCCATCAATTCTACGACCCAAATCTCCCTGGGAGGCAACCCAAGCGAGAATGGGAATAGGACACGGAGCTAGAGCAACCAACACTGGCAGCCCGAGACTACCCAGAGAGGCCCATCACTCACGTGCCTGACACTATGCAATGCAAGACACGATACAAGGCGATAAACGAGTGATAAACAAGATATCAAACATTTACAATCTACAAAGTAACAAGAACAACACTAACAAGCATTATCAACAATTGACATACAAATTCAATCATAATCAACTTTAACAAGCATAACAAGCAATATTAAGCATTCTATAGGAATTATACTATGAAAACACACAAAATCATAAAATGACCCCAACTTTCAAAACGCTACTACTTTCAAACGAGCCACGAGTTTTGAAAACCGTCTTTACTAATCCTTCTAGGTCACCATAAGGCACGACTAAAGACCACAAAACCCCACTTTACCCTAGAATTCCCGCAAAGCCCCGATTTTTCCCTTTGCTCGTTTGAACTACAGCTACCTCAATCGATTACCCAACCAATGTCACAACTGTACCAAAGGTGCTTCCATGACGTACCTCGACAATGCCTTCACGCAAATCGAGAAAATTCCAAACATGACCGAAACGACCCTAACTTTCACTAAGCCATTTTCCTCCATTTTTCCATTACACAATCCAATTAAACCACACATTTAGGCATTCTAGCATATCTAGCACCTTCCTACATCAACAAAATGCATAACGGAGCAACTTCATCGAAATGGGGGTTTACTTTTCATAATTTACTATTCATTTATCAATTTAAATTGTAATTTCGATTTTCAACCGCAGAAAATGCTAAAAAGCTATAAATACATGTTCTACAATCATCAAGGAACATTCTTTAAGCAACAAAACGGATAAAATAACAATCTACGCATAATTTTTAAAAATTAAAGTTTAGAAATAATATTTTCAAATGCGCAAATAACGATGAAACCCTCACCTTAGATACTCCTAGATGCTAGGAAAACCACGCCGGATGCCTCAGAAACCACCCTGTGCAAGCTCACGAGAAGATTGAAGATTTGGAGTTGAAATGTTTTTTTTTTCTTTTCCTCATGGTTTCGGCCATGGCTTCTCTTTTTTTCTGATTTTTGCTTCTTTGTTTCTTGTTTCATGCTTAAATAAAAGATGACATACTTGGTCAATTGGTCAAGCCTTGGTCAAAGCCAACTTAAGTTGGTCAAATAAGCTTATTTCTTGCATTTTTAAGCTAAAACAACCAGCACAATTCTAATTCTAGCTAACAACAACTAAAATATTAAAATTAAGATACTAAATACTAGTTTTCACTACTTGCTGAGGATTAGAATTCATTTCCTAACTATTGCTCTCGAAATGCAATGGACTTTGCGACAATAAAGGAATAACAATTAAATCTCAAAGAATTTAAGAAAATATAATTTCCGAAAAGCAACATAGTTCAAAATTTACCCAGGCTCGGAGCTACATTTCATTTAATTGAAAACCTAGCATTAAGTTGCAAGAAAAATAAAACCGATTAACAAAATATGAAAATAATGCTACAAATGAATGTTTAACTAAAATAAACACAGAGTTCAATGCTAACATTTAAGATGGCACTTAATTAAATGTAATTTAAATGCCATTAAATGCATGCCGGGTTCGGGTTATCACATCCTTCCCCCCTTAAAACAATTGCGTCCTCGCAATTCTTCTTCCAATAGAACTCTGCATCCACTGAAATCCAACTCTGACCACTCTTCATTGGTTGCTGAGCAAGACACTGAATAAGAACGCTCGAAGAATACCCTAGTAAGAAATCCCCAATAGTACTGACTGAAAACTCCAAAGCAATAAGGCCAAATAAAGGCTTAATTGAAAATACCATCTTGAAATCCAAATAAGAATTCCGCTGGTCAAGAATGCCATAGAAGAATTCCTTGCTAAAAGTGCCGAGAAGATGCCAATAAAGACTAAAGCAAAGATACTATAAATATTACCAATTCCACATATTATTAACAAGAAGAATACCGAAGGAATATTCTATATATGAATCCCTTATAAAAGTTCAACAAGTATCAAATAAGGAAGTCAAAGGATAGCCAAAGTAGATGTAGCACATATAAGACCAAGCTCCAAGACCTCATCGCCATTTGCCGAGTTTAAACTTTATACAACTTACCACCAAGGAAGCCCAAAGTATTCCACAGCATACCGTAAGCAATATAAGATAATAATTCTGAACAAGATTCCAAGTGTAAGACTTCCAATAGTGCCAACAAGGAAAATACCAGTAGAATGCCCACTAAGAATTCCAAAGAATACCGTAAGTAGTACTATACAATAAGTCCGATAGGAATTCCAATTACCAAACCAACTGAGGGATGCCAAGAAAAATACCCGAACAATGCTCCAGTAAGAATGTAGCCAAGTTTGCCCAATAAGTAAATGCTAAATAAATGGCCACTAAGGATCCTGGAGAATGCCATTGAAGAATTTTCCAATCAGGAATGCCAGTAGCACACCAATAAAGTCCAAGACACAAATACCATAGATAATACCATGCAGTAAGTCCGACTGAAAACCCAATAGCCAAGTCTACCAAGAAGTGCTAACAGAAGTCTCCAAAGAATACCCATTAAGAAAACCAAAGAATGCCCCAGAGAACAACCAAATAAAACCCCAAGAGAAAGCTACTCTTCACAACTGTTAAACACAGAGGAGGACCCTAGAGATTCGCCAATGACCAAGCTCCAAAAGCAAACACCAACTCCCAAATAAAGGCTAATTAAATGCCATTCATTTCCTACCAATCTATACACCTTGAAAGGCCAACTGTGAACCACTTTCTTTAGGGGAGCAAGAGGACTTACTTAGCATTTCCACGCGACATGTATGAATGCCAAGATATCACATTTATACACATGTCTTAAACTATTATGCAAGCAAGTTTACAAAAGAGTTTATTCAACAAAGTCACTCAAGCACGACAATCAAGTCAAGCACAACATAATCAGTTCAAATCACGGCATAACCAATTCAAGACATTCCAAGACACACATTACGAGCAATACTTCAAGCAAATAACAATTCACGAGGTTGATTCGATTCACGATGCCAATTCAATAGGTCAATTCAATGCACATCTAGACACTTCACTTTACTTGAGAAACATTTAACATATAGCACATAACTATATCACATAGGTACATATATTCAAGTCAAGACACACAATCTCACATACAGGCACACACTTTCAAGACACACTTAACAAGCACACATTCAAGGATCACTACCCACCAGACCGAGGACCCTGTACCGGCTTATGAGCTAAACAAGCTCTGATACCACCTGTAACACCCCAATCCCTCTCAAGACCGGGAGTTCTATCAATCAATCTAATAACAACCCAAATCCAAACCCGGGCATAATTTTCAGGGAAAATGGACGGAGTCTCCCCTGTTTCTAGGCAAAAAGCAAACCTGCGACAGCATATAAGTGGACCAATACCATGTCCAAACATTCAACCACCTCAAGGCCATCCGAGCCTTGTTTCTCAACAAATAAACACAACAATTATATATACATTTTCGGTTTAAAAGCTAACCTATCTCTTCTCATCATTGACAAGTACTTCATGCTTGGCAATTAAACTATATTAACCTACTGCACAAAATAAACTATCATACCATTCTAACTCTTTTCCTTTGGACATTACAAACATATATTGAAATTAAACTATACTATCCGAATACATAAACTAGCTTATCAAACCACTTCATTAAACTAGTAAAACTTAAATTACATTCCTTTTTAACCATAAATGCAAACAACACATGTAACAAACATCTTTGTATCTTTGTCAACTCAAGCCACATAACACGCAAGGCAACTCTTCAAGCATGATCTTTCATGTAATCACGAACTTTCCAACTAACATGATATTTCCTGAAATGTGGTGGTGAGGAAAAAGTATACTCAACACGTATACTCAGTGAGGGCGAGACAATTATCGAGGTGGAGAGAAAGAGGATCGTGCAATGCAAATAGACACAGTTAAGCAATAAAGTCAATAAGAAAGCATTCAAACAAACGACAATATAATAAACAATCAAGAAAGCATTAACACAACCATTCAAAGCTATACCACACTCTGAAGGCTATGGTTCACTCATACGAGCAATGTCCATTTCAGGAGAGATACATCAATCTCGAGCTTGATGTTGACAATGATGACAATAAGTGTGCAACCACCTTATAACTTAAGTTTGGAATACCCCGGAAGTATCCATCAATTCTATGACCCAAATCTCCCTAGGAGGCAACCCAAGCGAGAATGGGAATAGGACACGAAGCTAGAGCAACCAACACTGGCAGCCCGAGACTACCCAGAGAGGCCCATCACTCACGCGCCTGACACTATGCAATGCAAGACACGATACAAGGCGATAAACGAGCGATAAACAAGATATCAAACATTTACAATCTACAAAGTAACAAGACCAACACTAACAAGCATTATCAACAATTGACATACAAATTCAATCATAATCAACTTTAACAAGCATAACAAGCTATATTAAGCATTCTATAGGCATTATACTATGAAAACACACAAAATCACAAAATGACCCCAACTTTCAAAACGCTACTACTTTCAAACGAGCCACGAGTTTTGGAAACCGTCTTCACTAATCCTCCTAGGTCACCATAAGGCACGACTAAAGACCACAAAACCCCACTTTACCCAAGAATTCCCGCAAAGCCCCAATTTCTCCCTTTGCTCGTTTGAACTATAGCTACCTCAACCGATTACCCAACCAATGTCACAACTGCATCAAAAGTGCTTCCATGACGTACCTCAACAATGCCTTCACGCAAATTGAGAAAATTCCAAACTTGACAGAAACGACCCCAACTTTCACTAAGCCATTTTCCTCCGTTTTTCCATTACACAATACAATTAAACCACACATGTAGGAATTCTAGCATATCTAGCACCTTCTTACATCAACAGAACGCATAACGGAGCTACTTCATCAAAACGGGGGTTTACTATTCATAATTTACTATTCATTTATCAATTTAAATTGCAATTTCGATTTTCAACCGCAAAAAATGCTGAAAAACTATAAATACATGTTATACAATCATCAAGGAACATTCTTTAAGCAACAAAATGGATAAAATAACAATCTATGAATAATTTTTAAAAATTAAAGTTTAGACATAATATTTTCAAATGCGCAAATAACGATGAAACCCTCACCTTAGACGCTCCTAGATGATAGGAAAACCAAGCTGGATGCCTCGGAAACCACCCCGTACAATCTCACGCGAAGATTTGAAGATTTGGAGTTGAAATGTTTTTTTTCTTTTCCTCATGGTTTCGGCCATGGCTTCTCTTTTTTTCTGATTTTTGCTTCTTTTTTTCTTGTTTCATGCTTAAATAAAAGATGACATACTTGGTCAATTGGTCAAGCCTTGGTCAAAGCCAACTTAAGTTGGTCAAATAAGCTTATTTCTTGCATTTTAAAGCTAAAACAACCAGCACAATTCTAATTCTAGCTAACAACAACTAAAATATTAAAATTAAGACACTAAATACTAGTTTTCACTACTTGCTGAGGACTAGAATTCATTTCCTAACTATCGCTCTCGAAATACAATGCACTTTGCGACAATAAAAGAATAACATTTAAATCTCAAAGAATTTAAGAAAATATAATTTTCGAAAAGCAACATAGTTCAAAATTTACCCCGGCTAGGAGCTACTTTTCATTTAATTGAAAACCTAGCATTAAGATGCAAGAAAAATAAAATCGATTAACAAAATATGAAAATAATGCTACAAATGTATGTTTAACTAAAATAAACACAGAGTTCAATGCTAACATTTAAGATGACACTTAATTAAATGTAATTTAAATGCCATTAAATGCATGCCGAGTTTGGGTTATCACACCGCATCCATCCCTTAGGGTGTTTTATTTAACCTTTCTCGTTGCTCACTACAACCGCAACAAGACTCTTGCCTAAGCTGATAGCAGCGCCTGCTCCTAGTTCTCTAGCTGTCTTAGCGCATCAACTACTTGGCTCAGGGGCTACGAAAAGAAATGATTCTAGACCATCCTCATTCCCCTTTTATTCGCCTCGATGTCTCTCAAACCTCTGGTGTTTGTTTTGTTTAAAGATCCTATGCTTTGTTATCGGCTTATACTTTCTCGCTCTTAGCAGCGATATGCCATCAAGCAGTTCTAATGCTTCCTGGCCTACCTTTACCGCTTCAATCGACTGCTTTGAATTGAAAGACCTTCCGCGGTGCCTTTCGTCTAATGGCTCTTATTAAAATCCTTGAGTTGAGAACAAACTAAAAGCAACCCCGTTGTAGATCTCGTGTTGCATATAGTAATTGCAGAAATTTTTAACGACCAGTTTTGATGTAGTGATTCCGGATAAGTTACCGAAGCCAGCTTTCCTTGGTAATTCCCAGAGTCAAACTAAAACCCGAGGTCTAGCACCCTAGACCGGGGACTCAAAGAAAGCACAAATAGAGAACTAACTACGTAACAACCCATTCCATACCAAAACGGTGGATTAAGTCCCTCATCATAGAATGATACAGGCTAAATTGGGAGGAGAAGGTAGAGTTAGCTTCCGAATGAGACAAGATGACTGTAATTGTGGAATAAAAGGACAGGCTGGTAAGAGCCTTTCTCCACAGAAGGTACCCTTTAGAAAGATAACTCAAAGTCATGTTCATACTTGACATGACACCACGCCAGATACATATGGATACCTGGTTGGTTGGCGAATAGATGTTGAGATAATGGTTTTGTGTCGCGATAAAACACAGGAATGAGTTAGTGTAAAGTAGTAGCGGATATGCGACTGGATTAGGATTATGTGTTAGTACTCTCCGAGGGTAGCTACAGTGTCTAATCGAAACTACCAACACAAGCAACAAACAAGACCACATTTGCACCCTGAACCCCTCTTCCCTCTAGGTAGAGGAAAGGTTAAGAACAATTCTTCTCTTGTTAAGCCAATATCTCTAACATCTTTTGCTGAGAAAACTAGGTATCTGTAGAAGAAAGAGGTAAACGGCCCCTCGTGCCTAAGTTCTTATCCTGCCTTAAGGCGAGGAAATAAGAATACTAAAAAAGGCCAAAGACCGAGGGTATATGAAGAAGTTCTTAGATATGGGTCCAGCGATTTTTTTCTTTTTTTAGTCCATGCTTTCTCTTCGAGAGATTGCCTTCCCTGGGGTTTGAGTTGAAGTTGAATAAGGATTGGAGTTAGATTACCTTAAAAGGTAGAAGTCTATAAAAACCATTGAGCAAGGGAGTTTTCAATCCAGATAGAAAGTCAAATTGAGTGAGCAAGCTTGTTGAGTTTGTGATAAAGGCAGTTTGAAAGCAGAACATTTATTTGGAGTTTTCTTCTAGGAAAAAACCTTCTCTTAGGTGCGGAAGTACTCTTTCTAATGCAAGATAAGGAGTATTAGTATCAAAAAGTGCATCTCTCTCTCTTTTGTATGTAAGGGCGACAAAAAGCGTATTCCACCTCGCTGAATTCTTTTCTTTTTCTCTTGGGCCGCCTAGGCTATCTAGGGCTAGATTGACTTTTTTAGTTGCATGCAAGCCAGTTTTTTCGCTGAATTGGAAAGTCTGAGTAAGGAAATTCATCAGGGAGGGAATTTATACCAGCAGTAGACCTATCTTAGCCATCCCTCATTCCTCAAGTATAATGTTGAGCTGCGCCGGTGAATGAATAAGCTGTTTTTTGCTAGAGAATATATTCTTAATGTAGCTTTTTTCGTTTTGTTGGCTGGGGCTTGGTTGACACCTTCTAGAGAGGCAGTTCCTATTGATTTCAGGCTGGTTGATAATTGTGTGAGCTAGATTCCTCAGCAGGAAAAGGAGTCAGTTTAAGAGCAGAAACAAGAGGATAACTTGGAGCAGGGATCAATTTCATCCATTTTGGTGGGTGCTTACTGACCGGATACCTTAATTGCTTCGAAGTAGGCTGGGTCGCCTTTTTTGGGGTATGAAATAAACACTTCAGACAAGGGAACAACAGTTCTAACTAGTCCAGTAGTTCCTAGGCCGGTTTTAGCGGATTGGCTAGTTGGTAGGGAATGAAGTCTAGC
This sequence comes from Ehretia macrophylla, assembly GCA_037974665.1. NCBI lineage: Eukaryota > Viridiplantae > Streptophyta > Magnoliopsida > Boraginales > Ehretiaceae > Ehretia > Ehretia macrophylla. The sequence goes on along the minus strand of CM075780.1, from coordinate 15,994,881 downwards.
TATTGGATTAGAGTACGGAGTTGAAGCAATAGTTATCTCCACCGCCCTTGTTTTAGACCAAACGATTGATGAAGCCAGCAAAACAAATAGAAAGTTATTGGCTCATTGATCTTTGATTCGAGTGTCTTCCCGGCTGGCCTATATAGTTTAACCCCTGAGCACTAATCTATCAAGATCGTAGCTAAGAGAGAAGCTCCTTGGCTATCCACTTATCGTAGTAATCAAGCTCGGTCGGACTGAGACTAAGGGACTACTGACCCGATGGTTTGCGAGTTTCGTGCCTTCCTATGGACCTATGCCCTTATACGTAAAGCTATTCCTGCTTCAAGGAGAGGTTCAAATATATTCTTCACTTCAACAGTTGATCCCTGTAACTAGAAATTTCATAAGAGAGGAAAGCGTAGCCATAGAAAAGAATTTGATTCGGGGCTTTTTTTCCTTGCCTTCCTCATTGACTGGAGCCCAGTAATGAGAAAGCGTTTGTTCACGTCAGGGTAAAGGAGGCTTGTACTTTCATTGAGATTGCCTTGGTGTGAAGTGTACCGCATCGAACAAGCAAGGGGCACGAATGTCGTTCCACTAATACGCATCTGTTTTCTTGCTGGATACAAGATCGAACAGAATGCATTGCATTCCAAGCCCAAAAAGACCAAGAAAGATGAAACAGGGTAGAGGAATTGGTCAACTCATCAGGCTCATGACCTGAAGATTGCAGGTTTAAATCCTGTCCCCGCATAATTAGTGGTATTCTCACAGGGTGAAGTGCAAAGCCTGACAACCTATTCTTTCTGGTAAGTATTCTACAATATTACTAAACTGGTTTGGCAGTTGTGATTTTGAGACCCTTTATGATGGTTTTCGTTTAGCGTTCGAGTCCTTGGAATCAAGCTCAAGCTGGATCGAAGGCTCTTTTGGCATCAACCTTCTCTTAGAGTCGGAACCTTGATTCGCGGATGAAGTAGCCTTATCAAACTTTCACGCGCAAAACGCATCCATAGAAGCAGAGCACGGGGTCTTGAAGCCTAACCCAACTAGCTCATGACTACCACCACAACTCAAGCTTGGTATGCGAGAATTTGGAATGTGCTGTGAGTGTTGACCACTACCGTCAAACTCTACATCATGAACTTTTCAAACTCAAAGTCATGGAGCTAAAAAAGGATTTCAAAGAAAAACTTTTCAACAAGCTGAAAAGATTTTAAATGTTTTGCCTTATGACGATATTCGACAGGAAGCATTATACTTTATTGAAGATAAGGTCAAACCCGTAAGTTCTATGCAACATAGTTCCCAACGAAATATTTTATAAGAAAAGCTTTGCTACTTCATTTGAGATATCGAAGAAAAGGGGGCTAACGCTTCCATTTACAAAGATTTCTATGCGTACTTCACTAACAAGGAATTCCGTCGGTTAATCGATCCAAAAGACTAACTTAGGGTTCTTCATCAGTGTCCAAAGAGTCTTTAGACTTGTAGGGCATTACCTGGAGAGGTGATAAACTAGAAAAGGGCATTCTAAAAAATTACACCAGCTGCAGCAGAAGTCGAAGGATCAGCCTTAGGAGTGAGTCATGCGACATAACCAACACCTTCGACGCCGCTAAGGTAAGGGACACCGATTGTTTGATGAACCCTAGACAGAATCAAACCTTGTCATGAAGAAAGTCGTGTGTTATGCACAGGTCGCTCCTGAAACAGCGAGGGGAAGACCTGTTAAGGACTGTAGGCGGGTCGGGTAACCACTTTTTCAAAAGACCTATTTGAGAAAAAGAATGAATCCATTGCCTCGATCAAGAGGACATTTAATCAACGGTTAGCTAGTCTATTGGAATCGGTACGGAGATTCCCCCTACCGCGATTTCTCTTGTAGGGGCTGTTGGGAATCGTGCATGGTATTTAAAATTTTTTGATCAGAATAAACGCAGCGGAAATAATAATACTCATGAATCAAGTTTATGGCTAATCACGTAGATTACATATATGCATAATAATCAATATTAATTAGGGATAATAAGATTTTAGGATTATCTTCCCATGATGACGAATATGTTGTAGAAATTGATCAAATCTAGAGCTTCCCAATTGTGAAGCCTCCGAAAGTATCCACACGAGATCTGAGCCATCAATCAGCATAACCTCCACTATGAGTTTTAGAGAAAATAAATTTGCTATGAAAGGCAGGATTTGTGCTAGCTATTTTGTCTGTCATAGTTTCCTATTTATAGGAAACCCTGGACATATTAGGGCTAGCTTTTGGGCCAGATCTAATTAATGGACTTGGACTGATTAAATGATTGGACAAATATTCCAATCTAACCAGTCTTAAGTCCAATTAAATATTAGACTCTTCTAACATTTAATTTATTTTCCTTGCTGATTAATTATGAATCTCTTTTGTGTGTGACCTCTCGGGTTCATAATTAATTGGCAGCGAAATAATATTAGTCCAATTAATATTTAATTAGGACTCTTCTAATTTAATTTTCGCAAGTCATGAGTGATACCTAGCAGTATATCATGACTACCCAACTAATAATGAAGTATAAATTCTCCGAACCCTTAGTAATTATCATACAATCAATTCCTTATGTATAAATTATCCCGATTGAGCCAGAGTCATGGATAGGGTCGTCAAACTCTATTACTCAATCATATGTCCAAATCTATTTAATCAGTAACTTATGAATAATAAGTGGAACAACTTCCACTATTCTACCTCGGCCAAGGATTTTTAGTTACTCAATTAATAGATCGCATAGGATCCCTAATTGACTGTATCTACACACACTTATCTCCATGCCGGAATAGATCGTAACCACTGAGTACATTATCCAATCCTTGATAAGGACTAGCTTTATTGCACCAGCAAATCACGTTACCCCTAGCACAAGATAACCGTGGTGTCTCAGGTCTAAGGACTTAATTGCACCATTACACTGTACAACGAATTATTGACCATTCCATGTAATTCATTATCTTAGCGATCATGTCCAGTCACTTGTTCTCAGCAAGCACTTATATATCTATCTTTACGATATGAGACTAATCACCCAAATCAATATCTCATATTATTTGGATGGTAGACTGTAATCCAATCTTTTCAGATAAATCAATGCCCAATTAATTTATCCTACGATCGAGGACTATTTTAGAATATATTTATGAATATAGATTCTGTCACTCATATCCTTACTCTTAAGGATAGAATCTATAAATATTATTCTAAGAACTCTTATTTAAATAATTAATGGCATAAATTATATTTAAATAGACTACCCACATTAAATAAATAATATAATAATTATTATGTCCTAAATTTGGCTTTTAGGGCATATAATCCAACAATCCCCCAGTTGCACTAAAGCCAATTACCCTAATATCTCATACCTATCTTCTCAAGATGGAATCTAATGATTTCTGAATCATTGCCTTAGTCAGTGGACTAACGCCGCCAACTGTTGATGTTATTTACTGCATAATATCATCATTTCCACAATATCTAATCGATATGGTAATGCCTCTTTAACGTGCTTGGATCTCTAGTGAGACCTAGGTTCTTTAGCTTGCGCTACAACTCCATTGTCGTCACAGCATTACCCGTTTGACTTAATGGAAAGAACCATCCTTAGTTTAGTTACGAACTCCTAGATCCAAAATGCTTCCTTTTGTTACATCTGATGCAACGATACACTCAACCTCTGGAATTTGTAATTGTACCAATATTTGGTATCTTTCCAAATAATTGTTCTTCCGTTACAGGAGAGTATGAACCCATATATGGATTTCCAATAATCCATTTCAAACTCTCAGCTTGAAACTATAAAACTTTAAGCTTCACATTTCTCCATATACCAAGAACATTTTCTAGTGCTTCTCACATACTTAAGAATGTTCTTGATTGCTTTCCAACATTCCTAACCTGGATCAGACAGATATCTGCTCATAACACTTATAGCATTTATCATATCATGTCTTTGTACACAGCATGACGTATATAAGATTCTTAATTGCTGCATCACTTAGAACCTTATGTGTCCAGAGAGCTCTTTAGTAGTCTTAGGACTCACAGCCCTAGAGAGATAAATGTCATGTCTTAAAAGAGAACAACCCTCTTTTAGAATCTATGTACATGTTAAACACCTTTAACACCTTTTTTTCAAAAAAACCCATTAATCCTTTTGATCTATCGCTATAGATCGACTTCCAAGGATTTAGGCAGATTATCCCAAAATTTACTTTGAGAAATTATTTGAATAACTAAACCTACTTGTGTAGTCAAGATTCATCTTCATTCTCAATAAAGTCAACCGAATGTTCTAGATTCTTTAGGCTTTGTTAAATTGATAAACGGATCCTTTTAGTTTGTGTGTTAACCCGAACTCGGCATGCATTTAATGGCATTTAAATTACATTTAATTAAGTGTCATCTTAAATGTTAGCATTGAACTCTGTGTTTATTTTAGTTAAACATTCATTTGTAGCTTTATTTTCATACTTATGTTAATCGGTTTTATTTTTCTTGCACTTAAATGCTCGGATTTCAATTAAATGAAAAGTAGCTCCGAGCCAGAGTAAATTTTAAACTATGATGCTTTTCAAAAATGATATATTTTCTTAAATTCTTTGAGATTTAATTGTTATTCTATTATTGTCGCAAAGTGCATTGCATTTCGAAAGCGATAGTTAGAGAGTGTTTTCTAGTCCTCAGCAAATAGTGAAAACTAGTGTTTAGTGTTTTAATTTTAGTAGTTTAGTTGTTATTAACTTGAATTTGATTTGTGATAGTTGTTTTAGCTTCAAAATGCATAAAATAAGCCTATTTGACCAAGTTTAAGTTAGTTTGACCAAAGCCTTGACCAATTGAATTGTTTGTCACCTTTAAAAAGGTGATATTAGCACAAAATAAAATAAAAAAGGGCTGAAAATAGAAATGCAAGGGCCGAAAATACTAGGGGAGAAAAAAAAACATTTCAACATTCAAATCTTCGATTCTTCGCGTGAGCTTGCACCGGGTGGTTTCCGAGGCACCCAACCAGGTTTTCCTAGCGTCTAGGAGAGTCTAAGGTGTGGGTTTCATGTTTATTTGCGCATTTGAATATTTTACGTATTAACTTTAATTTTTGGATTTTATACGTAGAATGTTATTTTGATCGTTTTGATGCTTAAAGAATGTTTTCTAGCAATCGTAGAACATGTATTTATAGCTTTTTAACATTCTTTGCTGTTGAATATCGAAATTGGAATTTAAATTGTTAATTGAATAGTAAATTATGAATAGTAAACCCCCGTTTCGTTGAAGTTACTCCGTTATGCGTTCTGTTGATGTAGGAAGGTGCTATATATGATAGAATACATAAATGTGTGGTTTAATTGGATTGTGTAATGGAAAAAACAAAGAAAAAGGCTTAGTGAAAGTGGGGGTCGTTTCGGTCAAGTTTGGAATTTTCTCGATATGCATGAAGGCATTATCGAGGTACGTCACGGAAGCACTTTTGGTGCAGTTGTGACATTGGTTGGGTAATCGGTTGAGGTAGTTGTAGTTCAAATGAACAAAGGGGGAAATTGGGGCTTTGCGTGAATTCTAGGGTTAAGTACGCTTTCGGAGTCTTTAGACGTGCCTTATGGTGACCTAGGAGGATTAGTGAAGTCGGTTTCCAAAACTCGTGGCTCGTTTGAAAGTAGTAGCATTTTGAAAGTTGGGGTCATTTTGTAATTTTGTGTGTTTTCATATTATAATGCCTATAGAATGCTTAATATGGCTCGTTATGCTTGTTAAAGTTGATTATGATTGAATTGTATGTCAATTGTTGATAATGCTTGTTAGTGTTGTTCTTGTTACTTTATAGATTGTAAATGTTTGATATCTAGTTTATCGCCTCTAATCTGTATTGTTGTGCTATCGCTCGTTTATCGCCTTGTATCGTGTCTTGCATTGCATAGTGTTAGGCGCATGAGTCATGGGCCTCTCTGGGTAGCCTCGGGTTGCCAGTGTTGGTTGCTCTAGCTCCGTGTCCTATTCCCTTTTCTCGCTTGGGTTGCCGCCCAGGGAGTTTTGGGTCGTAGAATTGACAGAGTATGTCCGGAGTACTCTAAACGGAAGTTATAAGGTGGATGAGCTGGCGCGTCATCGTTAAAGTCATCGGAATCGTGATCGGTACATTACTCGCTCGAGTGAACCATAGCCTTCAAAGTGTGGTATAGCTTTGACTGGTTGTGTTAATGCTTTCGTTAATTGTTTATTGTGGTGTTGTTTATATTGAATGCCTTTTTATTGATTGTATTGCTTAACTGTACCTATTTGCATTGCACGATCTTTTTTCTCTCCACCTCGATATATGTCTCGCCCTCACTGAGTATATCCGTTGTGTATACTCACTCCTCACCACCACATTTCAGGAAATGTCATGTTAGCTGGAAATTCGTGATTTCGTGAAAGTTCATGCTTGAAGAGTTGTCTTGCGTGCCTATGTGCCTTGAGTTGTCGAAGTTGTAAAGATGTATGCTTTCATGTATTGTATGTATTTAATGTCAAAAGGAATGTAATTTTAGTTCATTAGATTATTGAAGTGGTTTGATAAGTTAGATTTTGTATCTAGTTAATGTAGCTTAACTTCAATGCATGTTTGTATTGTCCAAAAGAAAGAGTTAGAAAGATATGATAGTCTAACTTATGCAGTAGGTTGGTATAGTTTAATTGCTAAGCATGAATATATATTTGCTTGTGATTGCTTATTGTGATCCAAGGCTCGGATGGCCTTGAGGTGGTTGAATGTTTGGACATGGTATTGGTCCACTTATATGCTGTCGCAGGTTTGCTTTTTGCCTAGAAATAGGGGAGACTCCGTCTGTTTTCCCTAAAAATTATGCCCGGGTTTGGAATTGGATTGCGGTTAGATTGATTGATAGAACTCCCGGTCTCGAGAGGGATTGGGGTGTCATTGGTGGTATCAGAGCTTGTTTAGCTCATAAGCTGGGACAGGGTCCTCGGTCTGGTGGGTAGTGATCCTTGAATGTGTGCTTGTTAAGTGTGTCTTGAAAGTGTATGCTTGTATGTGAGATTGTGTGTCTTGACCTGAATGTGTGCTCCTATGTGATATAGTTATGTGTTATGTGTTAATTGTGTGCTAAGTGAAGTAAAGTGTCTAGTTGTGCATTGAATTGACCTATTGAATTGGCATCGTGAATCGAATCGACCTCATGAATTGTTATTTGCTTGAAGTGTTGCTTGCAATGTGTGTATTGAAATGTCTTGAATTGGTTATGCCGTGATTTGAATTGATTATGTTGTACTTGACTTGATTGTCGTGCTTGAGTGACTTTGATGAATAAAATGTTTTACAAACTTGCTTGCATAATAGTTTAAGGCATGTGTATAAATGTGATATCCTGGCATTCATACATGTTCCGTGGAAATGGTAAGTAAGTCTTCTTCCTCCCCTGAAGAGAAGTGGTTAGTAGCAAGCCCAAGTTATTTGGATTGACGGAAACGAGCAGTGCTCAACCAGGCCTTTATTTGGGAGTTGACATTTATAGCTGGAGTTTGTTTATTGGGGTTCCTGGAAGGTTATCTTCTATGTTTTGTGTAAATGAATTCCTTTGGAGTTCTACATGATTATTCTTTGGAGCATTTCCTTAAATGTCTTCTTGATTGGGCATTCATCGGGTATTTTTATCTTGGCATTTCGTGGGAGACTTGGTAGGGATTTTTATCAACCTTTGGTGTTCTTTCTGTATTCTTATGGGGAACTTTGATTTGAGTCCGCTTACAATGATCAGTTTTGTGTGAGGCGTACTACTTTGGTATTCCTTGTGGTCATTTCTTAGTGGATTTGGCAATCGGAGCTCTTATTGGACATGCTGTATAATATTGTCTACAATATCTTTGCTCAACTCTTTCTTGATATTTTATTGGCAATCGTGATTGGAATTCCTCAATAATATATGGTGCACCTGCACGGCATTTCCTCTGGTATTTTACCCAATATTCTGTAGCAGTATTATTTTGGGGAAATCTAATTGGCTATTCAGCTTGGTGATCATTCATGAACTTTTGATAATTATATATATGTTGACGTACATTATGGATTCCCTATTCAGATGCTTCTTGAGCTATATATTTTGAAAGACTTCCTTGAAACCTCTGTAATATGATTGACTGGATTTCTTGTCTAGAGTCTTCCTGAGCAGTACTTGGGATTCTTGTTTAGACACTACTTCAGATTGTTTATTGGTATGTTCTCGGTGCTTTTAGATGGGATTCTATTATGGCATACATGTTTAGTAAGATTTTTATTTGGGGACTTATTTGGTATTGTCTAGAGCCTTTATTTGGCCTTATTATTCTGGAATTTTCGGCGGAACTACTCGGGCTTCTTCTTCGGCCTTTCCACACAGGGGAAATTTATAGTTGCTATTTTACTAAGATGTTGCGGGAGGGACTCGGTGATTGAAGGATTTCATTTAGAGATTGGCCTTTGGTATTCTTCTCTATATACTTTTACAGAACTTTCAGCTAGGTCTACTTACGGTAGTCAGTACTGCATGAGGTGCATCTACTCTGGTTATTTTTTAATTTTCTTATTTGGTACTTGTTAGACTTCTATTGGAGATTCGTGTGTGGGTTATTCTTCTTATCGTTATTGTGAGGTATTAGTGACATCTACAGTATCTTTGCTTCAGTATTTAGTTGGTATTTTCTCAGCATTCTTGGGTGGAATTTCTATTGGGGTTTTCTTACGAGCATCCTTATTCACTATCTTGCCCAGCAATCGATGAAGATTAGTGAGAGTTGAGTTTCAGATGATGCTGAGTTCTATTAGAAGAAGAATTGCGAGGACGTAATTGTTTTAAGGGGGGAAGGATGTGATAACCTGAACCCGGCATGCATTTAATGGCATTCAAATTACATTTAATTAAGTGTCATCTTAAATGTTAGCATTGAACTCTGTGTTTATTTTAGTTAAACATTCATTTGTAGCTTTATTTTGATACTTATGTTAATCAGTTTTATTTTTCTTGCACTTAAATGCTCGGATTTCAATTAAATGAAAAGTAGCTCCGAGCCGGAGTAAATTTTAAACTATGATGCTTTTCAAAAATGATATATTTTCTTAAATTCTTTAAGATTTAATTGTTATTCTTTTATTGTCGCAAAGTGCATTGCATTTGAAGAGTGATAGTTAGAGAATGTTTTCTAGTCCTCAGCAAATATTGAAAACTAGTGTTTAGTGTTTTAATTTTAGTACTTTAGTTGTTATTAACTTGAATTTGATTTGTGATAGTTGTTTTAGCTTCAAAATGCATAAAATTAGCCTATTTGACCAAGTTTAAGTTAGTTTGACCAAAGCCTTGACCAATTGACTTGTTTGTCACCTTTTAAAAGCTTATATTAGCACAAAATAAAATAAAAAGGGCTGAAAACAGAAATGCAAGGGCCGAAAATACTAGGAGAGAAAAAAAAACATTTCAACATTCAAATCTTCGATTCTTCGCATGAGATTGCACGGGGTGGTTTTCGAGGCACTCAACGAGGTTTTCCTAGCGTCTAGGAACGTCTAAGGTGAGGGTTTCATGTTTATTTGCGCATTTGAATAATTTACGTATTAACTTTAATTTTTGGGTTTTATCCGTAGAATGTTATTTTGATCGTTTTGATGCTTAAAGAATGTTCCCTAGCAATCGTAGAACATATATTTATAGCTTTTTAACATTTTCTGTAGTTGAATATCGAAATTGGAATTTAAATTGTTAATTGAATAGTAAATTATGAATAGTAAACCCCCGTTTCGATGAAGTTGCTCCGTTATGCGTTATGTTGATGTAGGAAGGTGCTAGATATGCTAGAATGCCTAAATGTGTGGTTTAATTGGATTGTGTAATGGAAAAAATGGAGAAAAATGCTTAGTGAAAGTTGGGGTCGTTTCGGTCAAGTTTGGAATTTTCTCGATATGCGTGGAGGCATTGTCGAGGTACGTCACAGAAGCACTTTTGGTGCAGTTGTGACATTGGTTGGGTAATCGGTTGAGGTAGTTGTAGTTCAAAAGAGCAAAGGGGGAAATCAGGGCTTTGCGTGAATTCTAGAGTTAAGTAGGCTTTCGGGGTCTTTAGACGTGCCTTATGGTGACTTAGGAGGATTGGTGAAGTCGGTTTCCAAAACTCGTAGCTCGTTTGAAAGTAGTAGCGTTTTGAAAGTTGGGGTCATTTTGTGATTTTGTGTGTTTTCATAGTATAATGCCTATAGAATGCTTAATATGGCTTGTTATGCTTGTTAAAGTTGATTATCATTGAATTTGTATGTCAATCGTTGATAATGCTTGTTAGTGTTGTTCTTGTTACTTTATAGATTGTAAATGTTTGATATCTTGTTTATCGACTGTAATCTGTATTGTTGTGCTATCGCTCGTTTATCGCCTTGTATCGTGTCTTGCATTGCATAGTGTCAGGCGCGTGAGTGATGGGCCTCTCTGGATAGCCTCGGGTTGCCAGTGTTGGTTACTCTAGCTCCGTGTCCTATTCCCTTTTCTCGCTTCGGTTGCCGCCCAGGGAGTTTTAGGTCGTAGAATTGACAGAGTATTCCGGAGTACTCTAAACGGAAGTTATAAGGTGGGTGAGCCGGCGCATCATCGTTAAAGTCATCAAAATCGTGATCGGTACATTACTCGCTCGAGTGAACCATAGCCTTCAAAGTGTGGTATAGCTTTAACTGGTTGTGTTAATGCTTTCGTTAATTGTTTATTGTATTTTTGTTTATATTGAATGCCTTTTTATTGATTTTATTGCTTAACTGTACCTATTTGCATTGCACGATCTTCTTTCTCTCCACCTCGATATATGTCTCGCCCTCACTGAGTATACGTGTTGTGTATACTCACTCCTCACCACCACATTTCAGGAAATGTCATGTTAGCTGGAAAGTTCGTGATTTCGTGAAAGTTCATGCTTGAAGAGTTGTCTTGCGTGCCTATGTTGCTTGAGTTGTCGAAGTTGTAAAGATGTATGCTTTCATGTATTGTATGTATTTAATGTCAAAAGGAATGTAATTTAAGTTCATTAGATTATTGAAGTGGTTTGATAAGTTAGAATTTGTATCTAGTTAATGTAGCTTAACTTCAATGCATGTTTGTATTGTCCAAAAGAAAGAGTTAGAAAGATATGATAGTCTAACTTATTCAATAGGTTGGTATAGTTTAATTGCTAAGCGTGAATGTATATTTACTTGTGATTGCTTGTTGTGATCCAAGGCTTGGATGGCCTTGAGGTGGTTGAATGTTTGGACATGGTATTGGTCCACTTATATGCAGTCGCAGGTTTGCTTTTTGCCTAGAAACAGGGGAGACTCCATCCGTTTTCGCTAAAAATTATGCCCGGGTTTGGAATTGGGTTGCGATTAGATTGATTGATAGAACTCCCGGTCTCGAGAGAGATCGTGGTGTCACAGTTTGCACTCTATGTGACTCATCACTGGACTCAAAACATATTGGCAGTCCTATATTAATGTCTTCATTAATGAAGTCATTATGAAATGCCGTTTTGAAATCCATCTACCATATCTCATAACAGTAGTATACAACTATGACCAATAAATCATAATGAATTTCAACAATTGGTGAAAATATTTCCTTATAGTCAACCCCTTTCCTATGACTATAATCTTTCACCATTTGTCCTAAAGGTATCCACCTTTGTTCATTTAAGATTTTATGGCCTCAAGCCATTTAAGCTTATGTCAAACAAAACTATTCATAGCTGACAAAAACATCAATCATGATTATTGTCATCTTACAAATCTGAAAATCTTGTGAAATTGACTGGTTGTTCTTGGATTAGGTTATCTAGGATCAAGTCCTGGATTCGACTTGGGTTAGCTGGTTGCTTAGTGACTCCCACTGAGTCATACTTTTCTTCTCACACTATCTTCTTAGATGAACTATTCTTCCAAGAAGAAGTTGTACTTGTTAACATACTCTCTAGTCTGCAAGGGAATAAAAGTTATATCCCAACGAATCTTTGGGATAACCAATTAACCTTGTCCAATCTCATTTCCAATTTATCAATCTTAAGCCTTTGATTGAAAGCAGGATAACCCTCATTCTTAACACCTTAAGACTAGGTATCCTTTTATCTCATATCCTATATGAAGTGCTTAAGATTAATTAGGAAGTGAACTTATCCAAGAGATGGACTGCTATAAGGAGAATGTAGCCTCACAGGATAAGTTACAATTCAACATAGTTTATCAATTACAGACCATGTCCAACAAGGTCCAATTCATTCTCTCCAACACTTCATCAAGCATCAGAGTACCAGAATGAATCAATGAAATAACTATGTTATTTTCCTTTGAGATACTATCAGAAATTGAAGCTAAGAACACTCCATGATCTCATCATTGAGACTTACTTCTCATTTCTAGTTTTGATTTACTACTTTAATTCTGAATTCTTTGAACGCTTCAAACAGTTAAGATATACACTTTATAACAATCATAAGTATATGTAAGGTAGCTAAAATCCTTATTGGGCTATTTCACAAAATGGCCCATGTAAATCCCTATGTACAAAACCCAAAATATTTGTGGTCCTTTGACTTTGTCTTACAAAAGGTGATTTGATCATTTTTTAGAATAGAAGATTCACGTGTAGGGAATGTCCCGGGGCCTCAAGGGCTTATTAGTCCTTCATTCACCAATTGTGTGATTCTTGTTTCTCATCTATGATCTAATCGTAAGTGCCACGATAATCTAGAGTTATCAGTATCTCCAAATCTCTCATATTACTTGTTTATCTATCATTATACATATAAGACTTTATGCATTAATTTACTAGTGTCATCTCATTTATTTCCCAAAATAAATGAAACACATGAACAACAATTATTCCAAATTTAATGAACACCCAAATTGGTAAACAAGACGACGAGATATATTTATAGTGGACATTCATTCATATTCAAACTCTTTGAAGTCTTTTGGATTTTTCTCTATTACTAGTTCTCCTTTCTTGTAGTATAAATAATTACCAATCAGGTTGCAACTTTCCAGATCTACCCTTCATATATGACTATCATTTCCAAGGGTTGTGTCAAATGTATTCACATGGAAAAATCCATTATGAATGACAAGAGAGAATTAAGAATTTACTCTAAGGATTAGATTTATTTGCATATGATAAACCATGAATAAACTTATGGACTCAAGACACTCATCCTAAGAACACATGCTTCTCAAATCGATTCCTCCAGTTATTCTTTGTTTGGAACAATTTTCTAGATATCTCATATCTACCACTAGATATCTCATATCTAGTTGTCCTATCTTGCTTACTTCACAACTCTTGTAAGGAATTAACAATGGATACATTATCCATGCTCTCTTGCTTATTTTTGACAACTTATTTTGGGCATCTAGAACGTGTATGACTTTCTCGGATCTTGAGAACAATTCTCAAAACATTGAGCTAGTCATTGAAGTTTGGTCTAGTCAAAATAGAAGGTTGGGTTCACATATGATATTATATATATACAGTAATTTCTAAGGATGTTAGATAAATATATTATTAACCATTTGATTTGGTCTTTAAATCAAACAGTAACCCCCACTAAATTTTTTGAATCCCATACTTCCCTAGTGGAAAACGGATAGACAATATGGTGTTTTTCTTAGTGAAATTGGGGGCCTATTCACTTTAACCCACCTCACATTTTAGATTTTTGGTAAAGTTGAAACAAATAGGTGAATAACCTCTTATTCAATGTATCTCATACAAATTCCAATTGTTCTTGCCTCCAATCCATTTGACCTCACATTATAGATTTTTGTTCTCCAAGATTGTTTAAGTTAAACCCATTATCCTGGAAATTTGAATCAATGCAATACCGATACCTCACATGATAGATTTTTGGTTGCCAGTAAGAATCCAAATATTCCACATCTCATGCTTATATAGACTTAGTTCATATGTTGATACAAATAAATAACCCCTATGTGTCCATAGCCAGCTACTTACTTGTCCAACACATAAACCAATCTACGATAACGGAAGGCATGAGATATTTAGTTTGGGAAAGTTTGTTGGTCTTTAGTTTAGGTCTCACTTTTCACATGTTTCTAATTTTCAATTTATCGCATAAATAAAATAGAAACAAACATGCATTCATCATACATTTATCACATAAATAAATAAATGCATAAATAAAAATAGGATGATGGTGGACTAGGAGCACTATCAAACCGAGCCACTGGGTTGAATTCCTAAATCAAATAAAGGGCCCACATGATAGATTCATGGGTTACTCCTCCTTGGCTTCACAAAACTCCTTTCGCGAACTAGGCCCACCAACTCTTGGTGTCATCATCTTGATCTTCTATTACATTTATGTACATAGATTCCTAATCTAGTGGGGATACATAAATGGGAATAAGGGTTTTACATATTTAAAACAGGGATAAGAGGCATGCAAGCCCCATTTTAAAATATTACATAAAACCCAAAATGAGTAAATAAATAAAATAATGACATTTATCCATTCATTCATTCATCCATACATCTAAGACTAGTCCATGATCACCCATAAACATAACAAATAAAAAAAAAAGTAATCCACAAATATAGCACAATTAGTCTCCTAATATAAACTCATTATATTAGGTTTATCCAATTAATAAACACCTTTATTAATTTGGATCCCTAAATATCTCATATTTAAATAAATATAATCACATTATATTTATAGTAATTAATTAATAAACAATTTATTAATTAACTACAAGTATAGCACAATTAAATTTTCTAATATAAACTCTTTACATTAGATTTCTTAATTTAATAAAAAATTATTAAATTTATTCAATTTAATAAACTCTTTATTAAATTTACTCCATAAATGTCTCAAATATAATTATAATAAAATTATATTTAATAATTAATAAACAATTTATTAATTTAAAGTGTCAATATTTGGGCTTTTTTAATTAATTTGTCACACAAACTAATTGAACAAACTGGATTTTAAAAATTAAAATAAGTCCAACATATTTTAATTAAGTCCAAGCCCAAAAAGTCAACAGTCCAATTCAATCATAAAATTAGACCATGTTATTTTATATCCAAGTCCGAATAAAGTTTGGCCCAATATAAACCACAAAAGGGTCCATGCTAAAAATTTTAAACACTTTAAAATTAGCTCAAATCAAGCCCAAGTCGACTATGCCCATTTAGCCCAAAATTAAAGAAAGAAAAGAAAATCCTTTAAAACAAATCACCCCAAGAGCCCAACAACTTGGGTCCTTGGGTTTTAACTTGGACCCAGACCCGGAACTGAATCCGGATCTAGACTGGGTTCGGGTTTGGAAACCTTAACCCACCAAAAAAAAAAAACTTTTTTTTTCTCTGTCTTCTTCCCTGCGGTGCCACCTCCACCTTTTCTCCCACTTCTTCTCTGACATAATAGCATCGCCACTGCTACCATGGCAGCAGCGCTGTTGTTGTCGTTCGCAGCTGTTGCGCGAGGTCTCCACCTCACGCTGGTAGCTGCTCCTCCGTGAGCAGCTAGCGCCGCTACTACCATTGCAGCAGAGTGTTGTTACAATCCATGACAGTAGCAGCACAAGCCTCGCACTGATGGTGGCTCATGGAACAGCCACCATGGCTGCTCCGAAGAGCCGCCATAGTTATTCCAAGGAATAGCAGCGGCTGCTCCTCACCTCCACTTCCCATGGAGGCAGCCCAACTGCCTCGTGGGTCGTAGATGTGATAACCCGAAACCGGCATGAATTTAATGGTATTTGACTGAATTTAATTAAATGTTTAATTAGTTAAATAATCTAATTTTCACTGTTTTGCTATTTCTTTTAGAAGAATTCATAAAGATTTATATTAATTAATTAAAAGATTATTACCTATTTCTAATAATTATAGTAATTGAATTTATTCTCTTGTGATTAATTAAGTGTCATCTTAAATGTTAGTGTTTAATTGTATTTGACTACGTGTTTATATTAACTTATTCATTTGTAACTTAATATTAACTTCATAATTCTTTAAAATATTCTAGAAATAATTAAATTAATTATTTTAAATGAATATTGATTACTTTGATTGTTTTGATTGTTTTAATAATTGGTTTTAATTATCTTGCATTAAAATCACTCGGTTTTCAAATAAATGAGAAAAGTAACTCCGAGCCGGAGTGAATTTTAAACTATTCTACTATTCTACTTTTCAAAAAAATTATAGTTTTCTATTATTGCTCATCACTTTATCAGCAATCATTTATTGACCGTTTGATCATAGTATTTCGAAAATGAGAGTTAGAGAAATATTCTTTGGACTTGGCAAAAATGTTTTTAGCTTAATTTAACTAGCTTTAGTTGTTTTTCATTTAATTGCATTGTTTTAACTTGAACTAGATTAAATGGCATCAAAATAAGCTTATTTGGCCAATTTTCACTTAAGTTTGACTTTGTAAAATGACCATTTTGCCCTTGAGCTTTGTCAATTCTTTTAAATAGCCAAAAATCAACAAAATGATCAAAAAAACAAATCTCAAAATGCCCTTTAAGTCCTTGCCATGGCCGAAACTCCAAGGAGGAAAAAAAAGATTTTTCTTGCATTTTCTTCTACAATCATGCGTGGAATTGCTCGGGGGTCGTGGCTCGGGTCCTTGCGGGTCTTGGTCTTCAATCTCTGTGAGGGTTTTCACTCTTTTGTGCATATTATGTGAAATTTGATTTTTGATTCCAATTTTTAGATTTGATATTTAATGCGTTATAATGCTTGAAATTGATTGGAAATGCTTCTTTAGGGTTCGTAGAGCATTGCTTGTTAGTTATTTAGCAATTTTTACTGTTAGAAATGCAAATTGAATTTAGGCAAGAACGTGAATAGTAAAAATGAATAGTAAAACCCTAGAATTTTAGATTTTTCATCCGAATTGTGATTGATTGATTTGGATAGGTGCCATTAGTGATAGAAAGATAAAATGTGAAATAAAAACGGATCGGCCTTTGTTAAAATTGGAAATTAGACAAAGAAACGTAAAGGGGCCGTTTGACCAAAAGTTGACCGTGCTCGAATTGAGTTGGGGGTTTTGCTATTGAGGGCATGGAAGCACTTTTGGTGCTGTTGTGGCGTTGATTGAGTGACCGGTTAGCATAGCTGTAGTTCAAACGCAGTAGGTGGACTTTCGGGCCTCGGGTGAGAAAGTGAAGTTTAGTGACATAGAAACGTGCCTTGTAGTGCCTGAGTGAATGTAGTGAAATCAGTTTCCTAATCCCGTAGCTTGTTTGCTCGTAATTGCCTTTGGAAGTTAGGGATTAAATAGTGATATTTGTCGTTTTCGTGTTTGAACTGCTGTTACTTGTTTAATTGGTGTTATTGTTGCTATTAAAAATAGTTATGCTTTAAAAGTTAATTGAATGCTAGTATTGGTTGTAAATGCTTGATATCTTGTTTATCGCTCGTTATCGCCTTGTATCGTGTCTTGCATTGCATAGTGTCAGGCGCGTGAGTGATGGGCCTCTCTGGATAGTCTCGGGCTGCCAGTGTTGGTTGCTCTAGCTCCGTGTCCTATTCCCATTCTCACTTGGGTTGCCTCCCAGGGAGATTTGGGTCGTAGAATTGATGGATACTTCCGGGGTATTCCAAACTGAAGTTATAAGGTGGTTGCGCGCTTATTGTCATCGTTGTCAACATCAAGCTCGAGATTGATGTATCGCTCATGAAATGGTACATTGCTCGTATGAGTAAACCATAGCCTTCAGAGTGTGGTATAGCTTTGAATGGTTGTGTTAATGCTTTCATTAATTGCTTATTGTATTGATTGTTTGTCTTGATTGCTTAATTATCAGTTATATTGCTTAACTGCCTTATTTGTATTGCACGACTTTCTTTCTCTCCACCTCGATATCTGTCTCGCCCTCAATGAGTATACGTGTTGTGTATACTCACTCCTCACCACCACATTTTAGGAAATGCCATGTTAGCTGGAAAGTTCGTGATTATGTGAAAGTTCGTGCTTGAAGAGTTGTCTTGCGTGCCTATGTGGCTTGAGTTGTCGAAGTGGCAAAGATGTATGCTTTCATGTATTGTATGTATTTAATATTAAAAAAATGTAATTTAAGTTTTACTAGGTTATTGAAGTGATTTGAAAAGCTAGCTTATGTATTTAGTTAGTATAGTTTAACTTCAATGCATGTTTGTAATGTCTAAAGGAAACGAGTTAGAATGGTTTGATAGTCTAACTTATGAAATAGGTTAGTATGGTTTAATTGTCAAGCATGAATGTACTTGCAAAAGATGTGAAGAGGTAGGTTAGTCTGTAAACTGGAAATGTATATTTGCTTGTGATTGCTTGTTGAGAACAAGGCTCGGATGGCCTTGAGGTGGTTGAATGTTTGGACATGGTATTGGTCCACTTATATGCTATCACAGGTTTGCTTTTTGCCTAGAAAGAGGGGAGACTCCGTCCGTTTAACTAAAAAATTATGCCCGAGTTTGGATTTGGGTTGTGATTAGATTGATTGATAGAACTCCTGGTCTCGAGAGGGATCGGGGTGCTACAGTAGAGCTTGCAGCGTACTGTTCGCTGCAAATTGAGGAAGACGAGGGGTTGCGGATTTTCTGAAAACTATTTTCAAAATACCCTTTTTTTGCTGAATAATAATTTCAGAACATTGAAAACAGATTTTAAACCTTTGAAAAACACTTTTCAAAATTCTGCCTTTAAAAAATTTTGAAACAATTCAAAAACAGTCTTTTTGAATAACTCAATAAAAATAAAAATCATTTCATAAACACTTTATGAAACCAAGCAAATTTCAAAAGACTAATTTATGAAATTAATTTTGGGAAGAAACTTTACGGCTAATTTTTAATCCAATTAAAAATTTATGGGCATAAGAATAACATATTCTCAATCTTTTAATTTTCACAATAGTTTCACAAACTATAAATTTATAAAATTGTTTCATAAACTATTAATTCGACACTCTAGTTGTGCTACACTTTGTGCTATAAACGAATAACCACGTAAAAGGCACGAACGGTGGCTCTGATACTACTGTTGGGAATCATGCATGGTATTTAAAATTTTATAATCAGAATAAACGGAGTGAAAATAATAATACTCATGCATCACGTTCATGGCTAGTTACGTAGATTACATACATGCATAATAATCAATATTATTTACGCATAATAAGATTTTAGGATTACTTTTCCAAGATAACGAATCTATTATAGAAATTGATCGAATCCAAAGCTTCCCAATTTTGAAGCCTCTGAAAGTATCCACACGAGATCTGAGCCATCAATCAGCAAAACCCCCACTCTGAGTTTTAGAGAAAATATATTTGCTATGAAAGATAGGATTTGTGATAGTTATTCTGTCTGTCATAGTTTCCTATTTATAGGAAACCCTGGACATAATAGGGCTAGCTTTTGGGCCAGTCCTAATTACTGGACTTGGACTGATTAAATGATTGGACTAATATTCCAATCTAATCAGTCTTAAGTCCAATTAAATATTAGACTCTTCTAACATTTAATTTATTTTCCTCGCTGATTAAGTCCGAATCTCTTTTGTGTGTGACCTCTCAGGTTCATAATTAATTGACAACCGAATAATATTAATCTAATTAATATTTAATTAAACTCTTCTAATTTAATTATCGCAAGTCGTGAGTGATACCTAGCAGTATTTCATGACTACCCAACTAATAATGAAGTATAAATTCTACGAACCCTTAGTAATTATCATACAATCACTTCCTTCTGTCTAAATTATCACGATTGAGCTAGAGTCATGGATAGGGTCATCAAACTCTATTACTCAATCATATGTCCAAATCTATTTAATTAGTAACTTATGAATAATACGTGGAACAACTTCCACTATTCTACCTCAGCCAAGGATTTCTAGTTACTCGATTAATAGATCGCATAGGATCCCTAATTGACAGATTCCGTATCTACACACACCTATCTCCATGCCGGAATAGATCGTAACCACTGAGTACTTTATCCAATCCTTGATGATGACTAGTTTTATTGCACCAGCAAATCACATTACCCCTAACACAAGACAATCGTGGTGTCTCAGGTCGAAGGACTTAATTGCACCATTACACTATACAATGAATTATTGACCATTACATGTAATTAATTGTATTAGCAGTCATGTCCAGTCACTTGTTCTTAGCAAGCACTTATACATCTACCTTTACGATATGAGACTAATCGCCCAAATCAATATCTCATATTATTTGGATGGTAGACTGTAATTTGATCTTTTCGGATAAATCAATGCCCAATTAATTTATTCTACGATCGGGGACTATTTTAGAATATATTTATGAATATAGATTATGTCACTCATATCCTTACTCTTAAGAATATAATCTATAAATATTATTCTAAGGACTCTTATTTAAATAATTAATCGCATTAATTATATTTAAATAGACTATCCACATTAAATAAATAATATAATAATTATTATGTCCTAAATTTGGCTTTTAGGGCATATAATCCAATAGAGGCGTCTTCCTGCGTTCATCCATGAGGTACTTAGGATCTGATCTAAAGACAATCGATCCGCCTCACATTTCCTGGTGGTAGGTAGAACTCCCATCGGTTTCCTGAAGAACGGAAGGGGCGGATGAGAGCACCTCCGAGCAAGGAAGATTTCAGATGAAGTTAGCTAAACTCTGGAGCCCCTACTCTTTAAACCCGAAATGCTTACATAAGACGACGGGAAATCTTAAAAACAACAAAAAAAAAGAACAAAAGGCTTTGTGAAACCCCACTTTTCTGCTTTAACTCGATTTACGTGTTTTATCTCGTTTTACGTGCATTTGACCTGTTTATGTGTTATATGACCTAGAATGTTATAATTTTGATGTCAATACTCCTAATACGTGCTAAATGTGCATTCATGAAATTTTCATAAAAAACGGAGTCAGAAATTTTATCGTCGATTTTTAGTGAATAGTGTTTTTGAAACACGTCCGCTAAAATTTTGAAACTGGTCTTTTTAACCCTTCTAGACCTATTCCACGGACTTTAATAGACCTGTGTTTGATGAAAACGGTTTTAAAATCGGCTTAAGAATTTATTAGGGTTTTTACACCGACTTTTGCGAAAATCGAGTTTTAAGCCGATTCGTGTGAAATTGTTTGATTGTAAAACTTCTTGTCACCTAAAAATAATTTACTTGAGCTATCTTGAGTGTTGAATAATTGTTTTGAACTTTGGTGATCAATAAAATGCATTTAAAGTCAAGAAAATACAAAAAAACACTAAAGTTTCAACTTTAACTTTTTCCATTTTGTTGACTTATGCATATAAATCTCTACACACACTAAAAACAAAGCAAACACCACAAAAACACATACATTGCAGCCGTGAGTTTCTTGGCATTTTGAGAGTTTTTTCAACTTATTTTACAAAGCAATTTTGCCATAGAAAACTCATTTAAAGTCCGCATCTTTTCAAACCGAGCTGGATTCCGCTTGTTGGGCACCTGTTGCACGCATTCCTAGCTTTACTTCGGATCAAAGGTGAGAGAAAAATTCTAGATCTCAAAATGTCATTTTTATGTTTTTGCGTATAATTAATTATTGAACCGTTAGAATGTTAATCTGATGTTAGATTATTGCTCCTTGCATGCTAGGGATCGTTATATACCAATACTACGAATTTCTATCGGATGTAGCATAGTTTTTATTTTCCGGGTATTTAATTTTGATTAAAATGTTCAAAGTTGAATTAAATGAGTTGTGTTGATCGAAATCGATTGCCGTCGATTTCTAAATACTTGATAATTACGTGTTAGCGCTGTTGTAATGCCGAATTTTTGATTACATTGCTCGTGTGAAAACCCGGAAAATCCAGCCAAGACATCCTAGAGTTTTAGGGTTATCGGGCATGATTTGGAGGTGTTATGGTGGATTTCCGAGAGGGTTAATGTAGTAGGTTGAATGGGTGAGTGATAGAAACTGATTTGGCAATGTTTGGATTAGTAGATTGTAAGTTATGAATTTTAGAAGTTTAGGTTGTCATTCTTTAATTTCTTGAACGATGCCTTTAGATGGTTGGGTGGTGTTGAGTGATTGAATTGTGAGTTGTTGATGGGTAAATTAGAGTTTGATTGTGTGTTTAATGCATGTTCGGTTAGATGGCCTACTTTGTCATCTAACTTAGTTGTTTGCTGTTTAATGTTATATTGATGTTATATTGATGTTTTATTGATTGATTATTGAGTACGGGAATCGGGCACTTTTGTTGCTGATCTCTCGGAATATTGATGATTGATGTTTATTATTATTGCTGGGTCTCTGGTATGTGTGTGCCACCTCTCGGGCAGCATCGGGCTGTCGGGTTGATAACGGCATGACTATCAGAGATCGCCTCCAGCTCGCATGATGGAGGTGTCATGGAGGGCGAGGTTATTGGGGGTACCCCGGGTGCGTGAGTAATGGGGAGTTACAAGAAGAATGGTTGAGATCGTGATGGCGTTTGGAGCTACACCAACTAGAGAGAGTATCCTTTATTGAATGGTCATATAGTTATGTAATGATAGTATTATTGATGTTATTGTGTGTTTACTGACTCAAAGGATTATTCCAAGGAGTTTAGTAGACCTTGCTCGAGATCTATCGGATCCTCACTGGGCTTATTTATATAAGCTCACTCTCTATTATTGCATGCTTATAGGTGTACTTGAGCAGGATTTCGGGTACGTGCCTCCTGAAGAGGAGAATGTGGAAAATGTGCCGTAGGTGGACGAGTCCTATGTGCCAGAGTCTTGTCCTTGATGCTTGAGATGTTGTATACTCTATTATCTTGTATATTAACCTAGTTGTCTTTTATTCCTTGTAATTTATGATGTATAAGTTGTAGTAAGATAATGAACTAAATGATGCTAACTTAGTAGTCTTTCTTTTGTTATGATCTAGGTTGCTAAGTTTGTTTATAATCTATTTTGATAGGTATGTATAGCCTATGTACTATGTTGGAACGGAGGCGCATAACTATGAATGAGTTGATGAAAGAATGTTTAATGTATGAAATGGTTGCGTTGTATGTTGTTAATTTGATTGTGGAGTTGGTTGGTGATTTGTGGAGTTTGATGTATGTTGTTATTAAGGGTTGGTTTAGAGCCCTGATGTTCATGTTACTGTCGTTATGCTGCCGAAATTCCGTTGCGTCCTGACTGATTGTAAGAGGGGTCGAGTTGGGGCGTGACATTTAAGTGGTATCAGAGCTTGATTAGCTGTCAGCCGGGGTATCCTCGGAATGTGGGTAGTGGTCTAAGCATGCAAGTATGTATTAGGTGAAAGAAAAGTGAAACATATGTTAATATGTTTATGTGATTAATTTATTTATGTGTCTAACTTTCTATGTGATCAATATGCCTTATGTGTTAAGTGAACTAATGTGGTCAATATGTTCTATGTGATAACGTGTATTACGTACTTAATGTGTTTTAATTAATGTGCATTATGTGATCAATGTGTATTATGTGACAATTGTGTTTTACGTGATTTTGTGCCTTGTGTGAAGTTTGTTGTTTATGTGGTTTTAATTGTTTATAACTAGCTTATGTGAAACAACATGCTTTAGGTGCTCAATGTACTTTAAGTGACCAATGTGAGTTACGTGATCAACTTGTCTTATGTGAAGTTTGTTGCTTATGTGACTTTAATTGTTTATAACTTATTTCTGTGATAGAATTTGTTTATGTGATGTTGACTTCTTATATGCTGCATTGTGTGTTATGTGATAATGTTGCATTATATGATAATTGTGTCTTACGTTGTATTTGTCTTTCATATGATATAGTTGCATACATGTTTTAACTCGTGAGTGACCTTTTAATGTCTAGGATGACTGCAATAGTTTTCGGAAATAGAGATAGGCCATGATTTGAATTATTATTATTCTAGTAGGTTATCAGTGAGATTTTAATTGTTATGTTTATGGATTTTAGTTTCGGCTTAGTGGATTGCTCTTGATGTTCCTTTAGCGAGAATGAAGTTGTTCGAGGAAATAGTAATGTATCTTGATGATTATAATTACTTTTGTTGCCATGTTTAACTTATTATTACTTGGAGATGAATCATAAGTTGAGGTTTCTGTGAGGTTGTGATTAGATACTTTTGGAGTCTCAACTCAGACTATACTTCCTTGAGGTTATTTTAGAATGAATTTATTTGAGGAATTAGTGATGTATATTTGTGAATGGAATGAAGTGTTGTATAACATGTGAATATTTCTACTATTTGGGATTGCTATATTATTAATGGATATTTTGGAGTTTTGATCTTTAGACCTTGGAGACAATTGGAGTGATTCTTGACTAAAGTTACTTTATTCGAAGATGCAATTGTTCAAAAATAGAATTATTTGAGGAAATAAGAATGCATTTTGGTGACTGAACATTTACTTACCTACATCAAGCTTTTGAGTTCTAGGTGGTATGACTCTCTAAATTGTTGATTGGAGATTCTCTTGTGTTATAGTGGGTTAATATGAATCTGTATTGTGTTATCAGATTTTGGAGTCTTCATTAGTTAATCTTGTTGGGTAATCGGTGATTTATCTTATTTAGTGATTGGTCTGGTACGGAATGTAAAATTTTGGAGTGATTTATCTTGTTTGGTGATTGTTATGACTCCTTAGGTTCTCTAGGTCTCCTTAGTGTCTTGATTTGGAGGAAGATAGATTATAGGATTTGACTTGTTGGTGTTCAAATGTGTAGGTGGGACACCCTTCTTGTGCTTCATAATTCTATCAGTCTTATTATTATCTTTTACTCTATTCTCACTTATTTGAGAGAGAGTTACATTTTTCTAGCATATCAATTGTTTCTTGAAAGTTTTGCTTATTGGATTAATGGATTCTATACTCATTTGACATTGTTTCCATTCTTAACATTCATATTTGCTTCTTATAGCAATGTCGCTTATTGGAGTTAAGGTTTGAGACTTCTATATTTCATTCTATATCTCTAGTCATTCGTTTCAATATTTCATTTCATCCTATTACTATTCATTTGAAAGTAATTTTTCCTTTGGTATACCATTTTACTTATTCGAATTTCACTTGCTTGATGTACTCCCTACCTAAGTACATCATTGTCATTCTTGTTGATCCTTGTTAATCCTATTGTTTCATTATTAAATCTTGAGTCATTACTTTGCTTGTAATTGCTCATTCAATATACTCGGCATTGTCCTTCTTATTAATACTTCTTTGGTTATTGCGTGCTGAGATACTCATTATCTTGACACTCATATTTTCTATTGAATTAATCATCTCTTATCTCTTAATTTTATTTCACCTCAAGTACAACTTACTTGTTGGTTCCTTGAACAATCATCGAGAATTGAAACATCTACTTGTTCAGGAATTTTTGTTCAACATACTCAGCACTGTTTTGACTCGTCATCATCCTTTGTTCGTACTTATTTAACTGATAGGTGCTGAGACATTTCTTATCTTAGTTATCATGTTTCCTTATTAAACTATTAACCTCTTGATTCTCTAACCTGTTTGAACTCTTGTTCACTTGATTGTTGGCTCGAATATGACTTTCCATATTCTTATTTCCTTATAAATTTCATAAGAGCCATATTCTGACAAATGTCACTTTGAGATATTTCCTTGATCAATAATCATTCATGTTATCGTGAATGACTTTTTAAACCCTCGGGGTGTTCATAGATCTCTTTTGTGTAGTAGGGGATGATTGATAATTAGTGGTGTCATGCTAGGAATTTGGAGTTGCGATTTCTTTCATATGCAATATGATATGAGGTAGGAGAGAATTATGAATTGAAGATTGTCTTGGAATTATGATCATCAACTTGCAGTCAACAGAGTTTGTTCTTTTGAGGTCTTTGGTTAGTTGTCATCCTAAGAGATAAATGGGAACTAAGAAAAGTATTATTAAGTGTAACGATTGAGGATTTAATTGTCTGTCAGTTCGAAAATTGCGCGGACGCAATTGTTTTAAGGAGGGGAGAATGTGAAACCCCACTTTTCTGCTTTAACTCGATTTACGTGTTTTATCTCGTTTTACGTGCATTTGACCTGTTTATGTGTTATATGACCTAGAATGTTATAATTTTGATGTCAATACTCCTAATACGTGCTAAATGTGCATTCATGAAATTTTCATAAAAAACGGAGTCAGAAATTTTATCGTCGATTTTTAGTGAATAGTGTTTTTGAAACACGTCCGCTAAAATTTTGAAACTGGTCTTTTTAACCCTTCTAGACCTATTCCACGGACTTTAATAGACATGTGTTTGATGAAAACGGTTTTAAAATCGGCTTAAGAATTTATTAGGGTTTTTACACCGACTTTTGCGAAAATCGAGTTTTAAGCCGATTCGGGTGAAATTGTTTGATTGTAAAACTTCTTGTCACCTAAAAATAATTTACTTGAGCTATCTTGAGTGTTGAATAATTGTTTTGAACTTTGGTGATCAATAAAATGCATTTAAAGTCAAGAAAATACAAAAAAACACTAAAGTTTCAACTTTGACTTTTTCCATTTTGTTGACTTATGCATATAAATCTCTACACACACTAAAAACAAAGCAAACACCACAAAAACACATACATTGCAGCCGTGAGTTTCTTGGCATTTTGAGAGTTTTTTCAACTTATTTTACAAAGCAATTTTGCCATAGAAAACTCATTTAAAGTCCGCATCTTTTCAAACCGAGCTGGATTCCGCTTGTTGGGCACCTGTTGCACGCATTCCTAGCTTTACTTCGGATCAAAGGTGAGAGAAAAATTCTAGATCTCAAAATGTCATTTTTATGTTTTTGCGTATAATTAATTATTGAACCGTTAGAATGTTAATCTGATGTTAGATTGTTGCTCCTTGCATGCTAGGGATCGTTATATACCAATACTACGAATTTCTATCGGATGTAGCATAATTTTTATTTTCCGGGTATTTAATTTTGATTAAAATGTTCAAAGTTGAATTAAATGAGTTGTGTTGATCGAAATCGATTGCCGTCGATTTCTAAATACTTGATAATTACGTGTTAGCGCTGTTGTAATGCCGAATTTTTGATTACATTGCTCGTGTGAAAACCCGGAAAATCCAGCCAAGACATCCTAGAGTTTTAGGGTTATCGGGCATGATTTGGAGGTGTTATGGTGGATTTCCGAGAGGGTTAATGTAGTAGGTTGAATGGGTGAGTGATAGAAACTGATTTGGCAATGTTTGGATTAGTAGATTGTAAGTTATGAATTTTAGAAGTTTAGGTTGTCATTCTTTAATTTCTTGAACGATGCCTTTAGATGGTTGGGTGGTGTTGAGTGATTGAATTGTGAGTTGTTGATGGGTAAATTAGAGTTTGATTGTGTGTTTAATGCATGTTCGGTTAGATGGCCTACTTTGTCATCTAACTTAGTTGTTTGCTGTTTAATGTTATATTGATGTTATATTGATGTTTTATTGATTGATTATTGAGTACGGGAATCGGGCACTTTTGTTGCTGATCTCTCGGAATATTGATGATTGATGTTTATTATTATTGCTGGGTCTCTGGTATGTGTGTGCCACCTCTCGGGCAGCATCGGGCTGTCGGGTTGATAACGGCATGACTATCAGAGATCGCCTCCAGCTCGCATGACGGAGGTGTCATGGAGGGCGAGGTTATTGGGGGTACCCCGGGTGCGTGAGTAATGGGGAGTTACAAGAAGAATGGTTGAGATCGTGATGGCGTTTGGAGCTACACCAACTAGAGAGAGTATCCTTTATTGAATGGTCATATAGTTATGTAATGATAGTATTATTGATGTTATTGTGTGTTTACTGACTCAAAGGATTATTCCAAGGAGTTTAGTAGACCTTGCTCGAGATCTATCGGATCCTCACTGGGCTTATTTATATAAGCTCACTCTCTATTATTGCATGCTTATAGGTGTACTTGAGCAGGATTTCGGGTACGTGCCTCCTGAAGAGGAGAATGTGGAAAATGTGCCGTAGGTGGACGAGTCCTATGTGCCAGAGTCTTGTCCTTGATGCTTGAGATGTTGTATACTCTATTATCTTGTATATTAACCTAGTTGTCTTTTATTCCTTGTAATTTATGATGTATAAGTTGTAGTAAGATAATGAACTAAATGATGCTAACTTAGTAGTCTTTCTTTTGTTATGATCTAGGTTGCTAAGTTTGTTTATAATCTATTTTGATAGGTATGTATAGCCTATGTACTATGTTGGAACGGAGGCGCATAACTATGAATGAGTTGATGAAAGAATGTTTAATGTATGAAATGGTTGCGTTGTATGTTGTTAATTTGATTGTGGAGTTGGTTGGTGATTTGTGGAGTTTGATGTATGTTGTTATTAAGGGTTGGTTTAGAGCCTTGATGTTCATGTTACTGTCGTTATGCTGCCGAAATTCCGTTGCGTCCTGACTGATTGTAAGAGGGGTCGAGTTGGGGCGTGACAGGCTTTCTATTCTGTTGGAGTAAAGAAAGCTCACACTACAAATAAGAGTCAAGTTCCCTTAAAGATAGCAAAAGAAAGAAGGAGCTCTTATTTACTACGATCACCAGATCGAAGGCAAGGATTGGTAGATGTAAGGAGGAAAAATGTTGCTCTTGTAAAACAAGGTTTTTCAAGTTTCAAAGGAAGGGAAGAAAGACAAAGTCTCTTGCTCGAGTTTCTGTCTCACCAATACCATAAAAAGATATCTATTATGTTATTGAAGAGTCACAAATAAAGTAGAATTTATTGGATCGATATGTGAAGTAGACCAGTAGCCAGAGATTCCAAGATGCAAGAACGGCCCAGGCCAGTATGGATGCACGGATTTTAATCCACCCTCTAAAATATGCCACCCATTGGGCCAAACGTAAAAATGATTTATGCATGGGACGAGTAGAAGGGTTCAGCCTACTCACAGGATGAGGTAATGTAGCCCACCATTCCATAGTATCTCCATGGATGCAGAAGTCAGACATGACATAATTAAAGATACCATATGTTCAGAGAACCCCACCTTGTCAAGAATATGCTTCAGGAAAGACCCATTTTTCGATCGTATGCTTTCTCAAAATCCACTTTAACAACAATTCATTGCACTAGTTTTACCTTTCTTCTTATTAATTCTAAGAATATTTTTTTCTGGCACAATGATGATTGTGTCACTTACTTGTCGACTAGGGATAAAGCTGCATTGGTTATCTGCACAAGCTTCTTCATAACAGGTTTTAACTTGTTAGCAATGAGTTAACAATGATTTGATTTCCAATCTTTTTTATTGGAGTTGTATTGTAGTAGCCACTGCGGCTTTGGACGAACCAACTTTAGAGGTCGATCCTGATGAAGTAAATTGATCAAGCCTTAGCAAGCGGAAAAGGCTTCATGGGAGCTTTCTTAACAACTAGTGGATTGACAGCAGGTTTAACCAAAGAAGTTGATTTTTGGTAAATTAATAGTTGAGATTCCATAGGAGATAGATGGAAAGGAAGCAACACTTTTTTTTTGTGGATTAGTGGATTAATTGGCATCTTTTCCCTTCCGATGCCCCAGCTGAATCTCTCATCTCAAGAGTCCCCCCGCACCAGCTACATGAGAAGGGGTTTTAGATATCCCATCAGAGTCGATTTTAATCCAGTCCATGGTCTGGGTCAATGAACTAGTCTCGTCCCCCTATAAAAGACTACTGGTTCAACAAATCAATCTCTAAAGTGCAGGTGCAGGAGAGGGGGTTAATACTCGACTAATAAGTGTTGGATTGGAGGGAAACTTCTTTCTCTTCCCCAACTGGGAAACTCATGCCAAGGGAAGAAGTAGCTACGATAAACTCTAAACTATCTTTCTTCTTTCACTCATAGCTATCTGACTGTGAGGATTCCCCCTTGTATTCCCTATAGGCTAGGAAAGGTTAGTAATAGGCTCAGCTACAAGTCATAGAGATAGGTAGCTCAGTATGGTATGAGGATCAAAGGGCATAAATCAAACCTAACAATGGGGATGTCCCTAGTTGTTGAATTCCTTTAGTAGGAATTACTAGCTCCGACCTTAAGGAATAGGTCCGAAGATGCAACTAGAACTGAAAGAAGAGGAACGCCACTTGACTGAATAGGAAGGTTTTTCCTGGGTAGGACTTTGGGTATTCGACTAAAGCCAATAAAGTTTCCACACCTGAGGTCTTCCAGCCCTTTTTCTTTCATCACAAGAAAGGTTTGGAAAGGACAAACGAGGCTAAAGGGTTAGGGAAGGAGTGGAAGAGAGACTTTCCCTTAGATAGAAGAGCTCGCCTAAGCAGTGTTGGAGCGAAGGCTGCTCGACTAGACTAATTGGTTGGAGGGGGGACACAACTACCTTTAGGGTAGGGAGACATAGCTACTTTTTGAATACATTATCGATAGAGTGGAAGGGCCTGTGCTCCATAAAATAAACCACTCACCCATGCTAGGGCTAAGACTGAAAGTAGCTCTTCTGATTCATCCTGTCTTTCAAGGAGAGGAGTCTAAGAAGCTAGTATAGGTTTAGAGTTGCTTCGAGTAGCTGAACTTCATCAAGCCAGGAAAGAAGCTAGAGAAAGACCGAGACGGAGAGGAAAGCTTCTGAGAATATAGGTTTTGAGGTGGCATCAATACCAGAGAAGAGAGTAGGAATCGTTTCTTATATCATTTCCCTTATTCCGAGAATAACTCTTTCGGTGGGGAAGACTTCTACCTGGAGGCATTAAGGTTTGTTTACTTTTAGTTTACACTGCTAAACATTGACTTCCCCTAACAGCTGTAGCTAAAGGCTTAACTCATTGTTGAGTACCCAGATTCTTCAACCCTGACCTCAAGAGAATCTAGGGAAAGCTCCATATTAAAAGAAGCTTAACCGGTAGCGGTAGGGGTTCGGGATATCTTATAAGTTTGGGGCTAAGGCATGTAGCTATCGGAGTTTCACTATTCTCTTCACCGAAATTGGAATCTACTTCACTAAATGGAACAAAGATCAAATCTTCCTAAGCCTAAACTTTCCATGGAACACTCAAAAGACGTACTTTATTTAATTTAATACCAGGGCATGACATATCTTTCTCAGAAAGCAGTAAATGAGGGAACGAAACTCGACTTAGAATAAAGAGAGAATATTGACTTCGGAAAGCAGGCGCAGAGACGCGTGTCAAGGGAAAAGTTGTCAGCTAGACTAAAGAGGAAAGAGACTAACAACTAGATCGACTAAAGGTGTTGGCTTACAGCGAAACTAGGGTTGAAAGGATCGGAGTTGAAAACTGTTTGACCAACTAGATCGACTAAAAGGTTTCAAGTAAGGGTGCTAGAGAAAGAGCTGATCTTGTTGCATCAGATCTAAAGGATCGGAATGAATCTGCTACAGCAGAAGAGTTTGCAGAAGAAGCTGCAATTGGACTACTTTCAATGGCCAAAAGGGAGTTTAAAGACTACATGGTTAGATGATTGAAGGTTAGGAGTTTCATTTTTAGCAAAATCCCCATCTATTGAATTTGTTGTCGTCGGCGTACTTCTTTATTTTTCTCCCGAGATGGGAATAATAGCATAATAGAATAAAGGAAGAGTCTACTTTCGTACTCAAGGGTTGAGAGTATCTTTCTTATACAGAATCTGAATCTGCTACTAAAGAAGAAGAACCTCTTCAAGATTAATCTTGGGTTAGAGTTAGCTAGACTCTGGGAAAAATTGACTTTCCTTCTCTATACGTACAACCTCTCTGTCCTGGCCGATGAGGCCTCGAAGAAGTTATGTTTTCTACAATACGATGTCACAGGGAAATCACAGAACTCTTAAGGAAAGAATGGTTACTGGACAAGAATAGGCCGGCCAAGAGAAAGGGAAGGGACTTCCGCGCGCATCGTCGATCAGGCCTATTTGAACTACTTTGAATTTCTTGCACTCAAAGAAGACCAATTCAACAAGTGCTAATGCTGTCAGTCATATCTTCTCTCTTAGAGATAGCAGCAGATAAAAGAACAGCTAGCCCCCTTGGTTGGGGTCGGTTCTTTCCCTCAAAAAGAATAGAAGTCGGATTCGCTAACCTTTTGGCCGGAGTCATTCACACCAACTGATGCCAGACATCTTCAGTCTCATGCTCCTATAAGGCTTTTAGAGACTCCACCTATTATGATCCAAAGTGCGGCCTATGCGTTCAAGCTTTCAAGCCCGACCTCCATAAGTGGTTTTCGAACCCACATTTTGAAAAGTTCTGTTAGGTTCTTAGTAGCAATCGGCAACCTTTTCTTCTTCTACTTCACATAGCTTTTCGTCTCCTTGATAGTTAGAAGTTCTCCAAAAGTATGAAAAGATGGAGGACTTTGTAACATCCATTCCGGTGTGGTTGGATTCTATTCAACAGCCCAAGGACTTGGAGCACATCTTTTGTTCTTTCCACTGCTTGAAGTGATTGTTACGACCACGAAGAAACAACAAATCCCAACTACGGATATATAAGAGCCAAAACTGCTAAGGGCATTCCATCCAGCGTAAGCATTTGGATAATCTGGAATGCGACGTGGCATACCCAAAAGCCCTAAGAAATGCATTGGAAAGAAGGTCAGATTAACCCCGAAAAAAGTGATCCAAAAATGGATTTGACCTAAATTTTTAGGGTATGTCCGACCAAAGCTTTTACCTACCCAATAGTGAAATCCTACAAATAAAGCAAAAATGGCTCCCATAGAAAGTACATAATGGAAATGTGCAACCACATAATAAGTATCATGTAGAGCAATGTCTAGCCCAGAATTTGCTAGAACTATTCCAGTGAGTCCTCCTATGGTCAACAAAAAGATGAACCCTACAACAAATAACATGGGTGTTTTGTATTGTATCGAACCCTTCCACAAGGTAGCAATCTAACTAAAGATTTTGATTCCAGTAGAGACAACTATGATCATGGTAGCTACGGTGAAGTAGGCACGGGTATCAATGTCTAAGCTCACAGTAAACATATGATGAGCCTAAACAAGAAATCCAAGAATACCTATATTTATCATGGCATAAACAATGCCTAGATGCCCGAAGACCAGTTTTCCCAAAAAAGTCGAAACGATATGACTTATGATACCGGATCCAACCAGAATGAGGATGTAAACTTCAGGGTACTTCTCTCTTCTACTATTATAAGCGGATGACTAGAAAAAAGGTGGACTATATCATCAACTTATTCCATTTGTCTAGGAAAGCTAGCCATGCTTTGTAACACCCCGATCCCACTTGAGACTGGAAGTTCTATCAATCAATATAATCGTAACAGGGCATAAAATTTAGGAAAAAACGGATGGAGTCTCCCCCGTTTCTAGGCAAAATGCAAACCTGTGACATCATATAAGTGGACCAGTACCATGTCCAACCATTCACAATTCCTCAAGGCCATCCGAGCCTTGATTCTCAGCAATTAAACACAGCAAATATATATATTTCCAAGTACCCAGACTATTCTAACTCTTTCCTTTAGACAATACAAACATGCATTGAAATCAGAACTTACTAACCTATACTTAAAACTTAAATGACTTTTCTTTACACATTGATTATAAACATCTCATGAAAGTAAAATCTTTACATCTTTGACAACTCAATCCACATAGCACACAAGGCAACTCTTCAAGCACGATCTATCACATAACCACGAACTTTTCAGCCAACATGACAATTCCTGAAATGTGGTGGTGAGGAGTGAGTATACACAACACGTATACTCAGTGAGGGCGGAACAGATATCGAGGTAGAGAGAAAGAAGATTGTGCAATACAAATAAGGCAGTTAAGCAATATATATCCAATAAGAACAACAATCAATATAATCAACAATACAATATTAATTAAAGAAGACATTAACACAACCAGTCAAAGCTATACCACACTTTGAAGGCTATGGTTCACTCAAACGAGCAATGTACCATTTCACGAGCAATACATCAATCTCAAGCTTGATGTTGACAATGATGACATTAAGCGCGCAACTACCTTATAACTTCCACTGGGTGTACTCTAGATGTATCTCGACATATCTACCACCCAAATCTCCCAGGGCGGCACCCTTAGCGAGAATGGGAATAGGACACGGAGCTAGAGCAAACCAACCCTGGCAGCCCGAGTCTACCCAGAGAGGCCCATCACTCACGCGTCTAACACTATACAATGCAATACGAGATACAAGCAATAAACGAGCGATAGCACGAAAGTGCAGATTAGTGGCGATATACGAGATATCAAGCATTTACAATCAATATTAGCATTCAATTAACTTTTCAAGCATGACTATCATTAACATCAACAATAACATCAACTAAACAAGTAATAGCAATTCAAACACGAAAATGACAAATATCACTATCCAATCTCTAACTTCCAAAGGCAATTACGAGCAAACGAGCTACGGGATTAGAAAACCGATTTCACTACATTCACTTAGGTACTATAAGGCACGTTTATATATCACGAAACTTCACTTTCTCACCCGAAGCCCGAAAGTCCACCTACTATGTTTGAACTATAACTACGTTAACCGGACAATCAATCAACGCAACAACAGCGCCAAAAGTGCTTCTATGCCCTCAATAACAAAACCCCCAACTCAATTCGAGCACGGTCAACTCTTGGTCAAATGTCCCTTTATGATTATTTGTCTAATTTCCAATTTTAACAAAGGACGGTCCTTTTTTATTGCACATTTTATCTTTCTAACATTAATGGCACCTAACCAAATCAAGAAATCGCAATTCGGATAAAAAATTCAAAAATCTAGGGTTTTACTATTCTAAAACACTATTCATTATTCTTCCCCAATTTCAGTTTGCGTTTCTAGCAGTAAAAATTGTTAAATAACTAACAAGCAATGCTCTACGATCCCTAAAGAGACAATTCCAAGAAATTTCAGGCATCATAATGCATTAAATATCAAATCTAAGAAATTGAATCAAAAACCAAATTCGAATAAAAATGCACAAAAACGTGAAAACCTTCACAGAGATTGAAGAGAAATGCTTGCAAGGACTCGAGCCACGATCCCCGAGCAATTCCACGCAAGATTGCACAAGAAAAATGCAAGCAAAATTCTTTTTTTTTTCTTTGGGAGTTTCGGCCATGGGGGGGATACAAAGGGAATTTTGGGTTTTGTTTTGTTTTGATTTTTTGCCTTGTTTGATTTATAAAAGATGACAAATGGTATTTTGGTCTTTTTGTAAAGTCAAGCTTAAGTGAAAATATGGTCAAACAAGCTCATTTAATTAGCATTTAGTCCAATTCAAGTTAAAACAATGCAATTGTAATGAAAACCAACTAAAACAAGCTAAATTAAACTAGAAACACTATTCACAAAATCCGAGAAATATTCTTCTAACTTTCATTTTCGAAACACTACGATCTAACGATCAATAAATGATCACTACTAGAATGATAAACAATTTCTTGAAAATATAATTTTTGAAAAGTAATTTAGTTTAAAATTCACTCCGGCTCGGAGTTAGTTTTCTCATTTAATTGAAAACCGAGTAATTAAATGCAAGAAAATAAAACCGATTACTAAAATAATCAATATTTATTTAAAAATAAATAATTTAACTATTTCTAGAATATTTTAAAGAATTATGAAATTAATGCTAAGATACGAATGAACAAATTAATATAAACACGTAATCAAATGCAATTAAATACTAACATTTAAGATGATACTTAATTAAATACAAGAAAATAAATCTAATTACTATAAACAATAAAAATAGGTACTAATCTTTTAAATTAATTAATATAAAAATTATTTGAATATTTTTAAAAGAAATATCAAAATAGTGCAAAATAGATTATTTAACTAAATAAACAATTAATTAAATGCAGTCAAATGCTATTAATTGAATGCCGGTTTCGGGGTATCACATCCTTCCCCCCTTAAAACAATTGCGTCCTCGCAATTCTTCTTCCAATAGGACTCAGCATCACCTGAGATCCAACTCTGACCACTCTTCAACGGTTGCTGAGCAAGTATACTAAACAAGAAGGTCCATAAGGAAGCTTGAGAAGAAATTTCAAGTAATAAGGCCAAATAAAGGCTCATATGAAGATACCGTACAAAATCCGAATAAAAATCCCGCTGGCACGAATACTGAAGAAGAACAAAACCCTAACTAAGAGCGGCGAGATAATACCAACTAAAGACTGAAATAGGGATACTGCACATGTAACGCCCCGATCCCTCACGAGACCGGGACTCCTATTTATCATGCTATTCTCACCCAAATCCAAACCCCGGGCACGAAATTTAGGGGAAAACGGACAGAGTCTCCCCTGTTTATAGGACAAAACTGTTACCTGCAAATAGCCACTCAAGACTTTTGAACTATAACAACAACTTGTCTACTAATGTCTCCAAAGCTAAAACACAATCACAAGGCCATCCGAGCCTTGGAGCAACAACATTCTACTTAAGCACACAAGCATGCGAGATAGTTGGTTTAGCCATAAGTAGTTAAATACAATAAAATTCTAAGTTCCATATGAAAATCAACAAACACTCCAAGCATGCAAGAGAAATTAAAGTCTAGAATTCATTATTACAATCCAACAACTTTCTTTAACATTCTAGTCCACAGCTACTAGACATATACACAAGACCCCAAGGTCTCAAAATACAATATTAACAAGAACTCCACGCAAGAAGCACATAAAATCCACCTCAGCACACAAAGTCACGGATTCTGATCTACGTGAACTTCCTCTTCTTCTATCAGCTGAGGATTCACCTCAGTTTCACCTGAAACATATTAAATGAGGAATGAGCAACAATGTTGCCCAGCGAGGGAGGTGATGCAGCATGCCAACGTGCAATATGATATGCAACACAAGTAAACATATACAAGCCACATAAACTATCAAGACAATAAATCAAACTATTAATCACTTTAAAAAGGATACGGTTCCATTTCCAAGACTACATCCACGAGCCACGATCCACGAGTATCACGAATATGCCGGCAAACCCCAAACACCACAATTGGGATACTCCGGATGTATCCCGATCCTACGACCCTTTCTCCCGAGGTAGGTCCATGCCCAGCAGGTGAACCACGCCTCTGGGGTAGTGGAGTATGCCTCAGCGAGAAAGGGAATAGGCACCATGGTAGTCGAGGGAGCACGGCAAGCCCGACGCCGCCCGTGTTTCTCGACGCTACCATGTCCGAAAAGGTTGCGCAACCCCGAGACAAGACACAAGCAATCAAGAAATCACATAACACGTATGAGGGTCGACAAAGTAGGCCGCCCTCACAAATATTCACGATATAATTCACACAAGTACGAATATAGCATTAAGATTCCAAAAGTAGCAATCAACATAAACCATTCCCACAACTACTCAAATAGCTTAATCATATCTTGAATATTCAATACAAGGTAATACAATCCCACAACAAGTTCCAAATGCAATTAAAATGGCTAAAAACTACATTTCCCCTTTCTTTAACCGAGTTTTCTTTCTCCTAAGCATGGTTCAAGATGCTCAAACTATATCCTAGTCTTTCTATATTCTTAATTAAGTCCAAAGGCACCTTTTAAAGTCATCAAAATCCATTTTTGAAGCAAAAGTTTGGGAAGGCCCCGAATGGTTTTGAACTACAACTATACTAACCGAACCTCATTTTTGCGAAACGAAAACACCAAAGGTGCTTCCTTAGCTCAAGGATACCCGAATCAACGCCCAAATTTGCCCGGATTGCTTAACGAGAAAAGTCCCCTTTTTAAAGTTAACAAATTTTGCATTTTAACTCATTTTCGGGTAATTCAACCTCACGTGAGTCTTTGTCTAGTTTCACTAATGTCTAAAGCACCTAAAGGAAGCCTCAATTCAATCTAATTAACAAATTATATATAAAAAGAAACCCTAAATTTTCGGATTTCACTATTCACTACACTATTCATCATCTCTTTCAATCAATTTATGCATTCTACCATAAAATTTGCTAACAAGCTTTAAAAGTCTACACTATAGGCTCTAATAAACACATATTAAACATTTATAACAAGTATTATAGCAATAATCAACAAATCAAGAATTTCAATATATGAACATAAACTTTGATAATTATAAAAATGCAACTCCCTCACAATTTTTGAAGATGAAGAAGCTTGTTGAAGGCCCTAGGATGCTCAAAACCCTCCCAAGATCAAGCTAGGAGCTCAAGATGCAAGGTTGTTGAAGCAAAATCTCCTCTTTTCTTTCTCTTTTGGTATTTTCGGACTGCTACAGTAATTCCTGCACTTTGTTCTTCTTTTTTTTTTTTGTGTTTTAATGAGCTTAGGTGATTTATATAAGGTTAAGTTGAGGTGGGGTCAAGTTTGGGTATTTAAAAGGTCACTAGAATGCGCGTTATTAACTTAAAAACGAGCATAAGGTGAAAAGTAATGTTAGTTATTTAAATCTCTAAGTTTGTTACGTAACACTATTCACTTAACTACTAAAAAATATTTTCTAAATGAGCTCTCCTATCGCCTCTAGCTCAATTGCACATTTTTCCCACTCCTCTATCAATTAATGTGATTTAATAAAAATGCTAATTCATTAATAGAATATAGTTTGAAAACGGGATGAATAGTAGCTAAAAAAGACAGTTTATAAAGCACAGAAGGAAATGCGCAAACAATAGATGCAACAGTAAATGAATGTACGGCTAAAATCTCGGGCGTCACAGCACATATTATCAATGCCACATATTATTGACAAGAAGAATACCGAAGGAATATCCTATATATGAATCCCTAATAGAAGTCTAACAAGTACCAAATAAGAAGTCAAAGGATAGCCAGAGTAGATGCATCACATATAAGACCAAACTCCAAGACCTCATCACCATTTGCCGAGTGCAAACTTTATACAACTTACCACCAAGAAAGCCCAAAGTATTCCACAGCATACCGTAAGCAATATGAGATAATAAGTTTGAACAAGATTCCAAGTGTAAGATTTCCAATAGTGCCAACAAGGATAATACTAGTAGAATGCCCACTAAGAATTCCAAAGAATACCGTAAGTAGTACTATACAATAAGTCTGATAGGAATTTCAAATACCAAACCTACTGAGGAACACTAAAGAAAATACCCAAAACAATGCTCCAATAAGAAAGTAGCAAGGATTGCCCAATAATTAAGTACTAGATAAATGACCACTAAGAATTCTATAGAATGCCATTGAAAAATTTCCAATAAGGGATGCCAGTAACACATCAATAAAGACCGAGACACATATGCCATAGATATTACCATGCAGTAAGTCCGATTGAAACCCCAATAGCCAAGTCTACCAAGAAGTGCCAACAGAAGTTCCAAAGAATACCCAATAAGAAAACCAAAGAATGCTCCAGAGAACAACCAAATAGAACCCCAAAAGAAAGCTACTATTTCACAACTGTTAAGTATAGAGGAGGACCTTAGAGATTCGCCAATAACCGAGCTCCAAATACAAACACCAACTCCCAAATAAAGGCTAGTCAAATACTGCTCATTCCCGTCAATCCATATAACTTGGAGGGCCTGCTACTAACCACTTCTCTTCAGGGGGATGAAGAAGTCTTTCTTACCATTTCAACAAGACATGTATGAATGCCAAGATATCACATTTATACATATATGCCTTAATCTTTTATGCAAGCATGTTTGTAAAACAGTTTATAAAACAGTTTATTCAACAAAGTCACTCAAGCACGACAATCAAGTCAAGCACAACATAATCAATTCAAATCACGGCACAACCAATTCAAGACATTCTAATACTCACATTACAAGCAATACTTCAAGTAAATAACAATTCACGAGGTGATTCGACTCACGATGCCAATTTGATACACGAGTAGTCACTTCATTTCACGTAACACACCTTTAACACATATCACAGAACTATATCACATAGGTACACACACTTTCAAGACACACTTAACAAGCACACATTCAATGATCACTACCCACCAGACTGAGGACCCTATCCCGGCTTATGAGCTAAACAAGCTCTGATACCACTTGTAACACCCCGATCCCTCTCCAGACCAGAAGTTCTATCAATCAATCTAATCGCAACCCAATTCCAAACCCGTGCATAAATTTTAGGGAAAAACGGACGGAGTCTCCCCTATTTCTATGCAAAATGGAAACCTGTGACAGTATATAAATGGACCAGTACCGTGTCCAACCATTCACAATTCCTCAAGGCCATCCGAGCCTCGGTTCTCAGCAATTAAACATAGCAAATATTTATACATTTGCAAGTACCCAGACTATTCTAACTCTTTCCTTTAGACAATACAAACATGCATTGAAACCAGAACTTACTAACCTATACATAAAACTTAAATGACTTTTCTTTACACATTGATTATAAACATCTCATGAAAGTAAAATCTTTACATCTTTGACAACTCAAGCCACATAGCACGCAAGGCAACTCTTCAAGCACGATCTATCACATAACCCAAACTTTCCAGCTAATGCGACAATTCCTGAAATGTGGTGGTGAGGAGTGAGTATACACAACATGTATATTCAGTGAAGGCAGAACAGATATCGAGGCAGATAGAAAGAAGATTGTGCAATGCAAATAAGACAGTTAAGCAATATATATCCAATAAGAACAACAATCAATATAATCAATAATACAATAACAATTAAAGAAGACATTAACACAACTAGTCAAAGTTATACCACACTTTGAAGGCTATGGTTTACTCATACGAGCAATGTACCATTTCACGAGCAATACATCAATCTCGAGCTCGATGTTGACAATGATGACATTAAGCGCGCAACCACCTTATAACTTCCACAGGGTATACTTCGGATGTACCCCGACACATCTACGGCCCAAATCTCCCAAGGCGGCAACCCTAGCGAGAATGGGAATAGGACACGGAGCTAGAGCAAACCAACCCTGGCAGTCCGAGACTGCCCAGAGAGGCCCATCACTCACGCGCTTAACACTATGCAATGCAATACGAGATACAAGCAATAAACGAGCGATAGCACGAAAGTATAGATTAGTGGCGATATACGAGATATCAAGCATTTACAATCAATATTAGCATTCAATTAACTTTTCAAGCATGATTATCATTAACATCAACAATAACATCAGCTAAACAAGTAATAGCTGTTCAAACACGAAAATGACAAATATCACTATTCAATCTCTAACTTCCAAAGACAATTACGAGCAAACGAGCTACGGGATTAGGAAACCGATTTCACTATATTCACTTAGGTACTGTAACACCCCGATCCCTCTCGAGACCGGGAGTTCAAACAATTAATCTATTCACAACCCAAACCAAACCCGGGCATAATTTTTAGGAAAAACAGACGGAGTCTCCCCTGTTTCTAGGCAAAAACAATAAACCCGCGACAGCATATAAGAGGACCAATACCATGTCCAAACATTCAACTACCTCAAGGCCATCCGAGCCTTGTTCTCAACAAGCAACCACAAGCAAATATACATACATTTTCAAGTACTAGACTATTCTAACTCTTCCTTTAAACAATACAAACATGCTTTGAAGTTAAGTTATGCTAACTGATTACATAAACCAGCTTATCAATTCACCTCAACTACCTAGCTAGATTTAAATTACATTTCTTTTAACAATAAATACATATAACATATGAAAGCATATATCTTTACAACTTCGACACTCAAGCCACATAGGCACGCAAGATAACTCTTCAGGCACAAACTTTCACGAAATCACGAACTTTCCAACTAACATGACATTTCCTGAAATGTGGTGGTGAGGAGTGAGTATACACAACACGTATACTCAGTGAGGGCGAGATAGATATCGAGTTGGAGAGAAAGAAAGTCGTGCAATGCAAATAGACACAGCTAAGCAATAAAATCAATAAGAAAGCATTCAATACAAACGACAATATATTAAACATTCAAGAAAGCATTAACACAGCCATTCAAAGCTATACCACACTCTGAAGGCTATGGTTCACTCTTACGAGCAATATACCATTTCACGAGCGATACATCAATCTCGAGCTTGATGTTGACAACGATGACAATAAGCATGCAACCACCTTATAACACCAGTTTGGAATACCTCGGGAGTACCCATCAATTCTACGACCCAAATCTCCCTGGGAGGCAACCCAAGCGAGAAAAGTGAATAGGACACGGAGCTAGAGCAACCAACACCGGCAACCCGAGGCTACCCGGAGAGGCCTATCACTCACGCCCTGACACTATGCAATGCAAGACTCGATACAAGGCGATAAACGAGCAATAAAGCCACACATGGAAGAATAACAAAGTAGGTTACTCTCGCACGCAATAGCAATAGTTGATAACCATTTCAATCAGAATCAATTCAAACAAGTATATCAAGTAACCCTAAGCATTCTATAGGCATAATATCAAGAAAACAAGCAAAATCACAAATCGGCCGCACCTATCAAAACACTACCATATCTAAACGAGCCACGAGTTTTGGAAACCGACTTCGCCAATCCTCCTAGGTCACCATAAGGCATGTCTAAAGACCCCAAAACCCTACTTTACCCTAGAATTCGCGCAAAGCCCCAATTTTTCCCTTTTCTCGTTTGAACTACAACTATACTAACCAAACACCCAACCAACGCCATAATTGAACCAAAAGTGCTTTCATGGCCTCCCGAAACAATGCCATCATGCAAAACGAGAAAACGCTGAACCCGACCTAAACGACCCCGACTTTCACCAAGGCATATTTCTCATTTTTTCCATTACGCAACCTAAACATATCAAGCATTTAGACATTCTAGCATACCTAGCACCTTTTCACATCAACAGACAACATAATAGCGCAACTTTATCATTCCAAGGGTTTACTATTCATAAAATACTATTCAACTAACAGTTTATATTTCTATTTCAATATTCAATCGCAGAAAATGTTAAAAAGCTATAAATACATGTTCTACGATTGCTAGGGAACATTCTTTAAGCCTCAAAATGATTAAAACAACAAACTACGAATAAAATCCAAAAATTAAAGTTAATACATAAAACTTTAAAATGCGCAAATAAACATGAAACCCTCACCTTAGACGCTCTTAGACGCAAGGAAAACCTCGTAGGATGCCTCGGAAACCACCCCGTGCAAGCTCACGCGAAGATTTGGTGATTTGAAGTTGAATGTTCTTTTTTTTCTCTCCTACAATTTTCGGCCCTATGCAAACTGTTTTCAGCTTCTTTTTTTTTGTTTTGTGCTATTTAGGCTATTATAAAAGATGACAAAGGTCAAAGGTCAAGCCCCTTGGTCAAACCACTTAAAAATTGGTCAAACTAGCATATTTCATGCATTTTAAAGCTAAAACAAGTAACATAAATCCAATTCCAGTTAAATACAACTTAAAACACTAAAATTAAAACACTAAATACTAGTTTTCACTATTTGCTGAGGACTAGAAATCATTTCCTAACTATCTCCCTCGATATGCTATGCACTTTGCGTCAATAGAAGAATAACAATTAAATCTCAAAGAATTTAAGAAAATATATCATTTTTGAAAAGTATCATAGTTTAAAATTTACTCCGGCTCGGAGCTACTTTCCTCATTGATTTGAAAACCAAGTGATTTTAATACAAGACAACCAAAACCGATTATTAAAATAATCAAAATAATCAAGGTAATCAATACTCATTTAAAATAATTAATTTAACTATTTCTAGAATATTTTAAAGAATTATGAAGTTAATATTAAGTTACAAATGAAAGTTAATATAAACACGTAGTCAAATACAATTAAACCCTATCATTTAAGATGACTCTTAATTAATAATAAGAGAATAAATTCAATTACTATAGTTATTAGAAATAGATAATAATCTTTTAATTATTCAATTTACAACTACTAAATGCTTCCAAGAGGAA
Source organism: Ehretia macrophylla (assembly GCA_037974665.1). NCBI lineage: Eukaryota > Viridiplantae > Streptophyta > Magnoliopsida > Boraginales > Ehretiaceae > Ehretia > Ehretia macrophylla. Next base: position 15,950,967 of record CM075780.1, on the reverse strand, counting down.
TATTAAAATAGTGCAAATTGGTTGATTTAACTAATTAAACATTTAATCAAATGCAGTCAAGTGCTATTAAATGCATGCCGGGTTCGTGTTATCACATCCTTCCCCCTTAAAAAAATTGCGTCCTCGCAATTCTTCTTCCAATAGAACTCAGCATCATCTGAAATCCAATTCTGACTAATCTTCATCGGTTGAAGAATCTCGTTGACACGAATATCGAAGAAGAATAAAATTCCAACCAAGAGCGCCGAGATAATACCAATAAAGACTAAAGCAAAGATACTGTAGATGTCATTAATACCACACAATAACGACAAGAAGAATACCCCATGCACGAATCTCTAATAGAAGTCTAACTATTACTGCCCGAGAATTCCCAACCAAGAAGCCAAATAAAAGCTAAAACAAAGGTTCCATCTAGAGGTCCAAAGAAGTACCCCGCTGGTCATGAGTTTCATAGAAGAATTCCCTGTTAAGAGTGCTGAAGAAAATACTAAGAAACCCAATCAAATATACTTCAAAAGTTCCAAAGAAGTCTTCCAAATAATAACCCCATAGAATAACTAATTAGATCCTAAGTACTGCTATCAAATGCTGAGAAGAATGTCAACGAAAATAGCAAAGAAAATATAATGTGCCTAATAAGACAACCATGTTGAATAACAAACATAGTTTCCCAGATGGATGAAAACTCAAAGGATAAACACCGAACTAGTGAACAATATACCGAGACCAAACTCTGAGGCCTCTTCACTATTTGCCAAGTGAGAACTTCATACAACTTTGCCAATAAGGAAAAAACCAATAGAATGCCCAATAAGAATTTCAAAAAAATACCATAAGTAGTATTATGCAATAAGTCTGATAGGAACTCCAAATACCAAACCTATTGAGGAACACTGAAGAAGATATCCGAAACAATGCTCCAATAAGAAAGTAGCCAAGTTTGCCCAATAAGTAAATACTAAATAAATGGCTACTAAGGATCCTAGAGAATGCCATTGAAGAACTTCCAATTAGGGATGCCAATGTCACACCAATAAAGACCGAGACACATATACCATAGATAATATTGTGAAGTAAGGTCGATTAAAATCCCAATAGCCAAATCTATCACGCCCCGACACCACCCCGCAAAAGGCCAAGCCCGGACCCGACACACGGACGGAGTCTCCTCTGTACCGCGGATGATCCGAAAACCCTAAAATCAATATAACACTTGCGAAAGCCATATAATAAACAAAACAAGCCAACTTTCTTTAAAAACATACATTTCTTATTATCCAACTTTCCAAACCAAAAGTGATATGCATACTACACAAGTATTTATGCCACTAATCAATTCTATTAGCATGCATTTTCTTACTAGTCACAAGAGTGTAAGTTACAACTTTACATTCTTTCAACTTATACAACATAAGACCGTAGAGGCCTCAAACTAGAAAATACATACAAGGCTACAAGCCTCAAAATTAAGCGACCTCCATGCAATATACATAACAAGCAAGGTTCGTACAAAATCTGGTAACCAACCACCAGCAAAGCAGAGAAGTGCTATCACGGAAACACCTCCACCTGCTCCTCCTCCTCTATTACCTCGAGAGGGTCAGCTTCAACTACTCCTGTAAAAACATAGTATAGAGAGGAATGAGCAAAAACTATTGCTCAACGAGGGCAATTGGTCTCAAGGACGGAGATGAAAGGAGTATGCAATGCAATTAGCCAAGCAATGCATACATATATCATAGAGAGATATAATAAAGCCATCAACAAAGCAAGGCAAGCATTAAAGCTATAAACACTCATTCAAAGGATACGATACTCTTTTCACATGCAACCTTCAAACACGAATTCGATGACGACGCGCCAGCCCAAACAACCTTATAACACCAGTTTGGAATACCCCGGAAGTATCCATCAACCTACGACCCAAATCTCCCTGTGAGACAACCCAAGCGAGAAAGGGAATAGCAGCGGAGCTAGAGCAACCAACACTGGCAACCCAAGGCTACCCAGAGAGGCCCATCACTCACGCACGAGACACTATGCAATGCAAGACTCGATACAAGGCGATAAACAAACGATAAAGCCACACGTGGGAGAATAACAAAGTAGGTTACTCTCGCACGCAATAGCAGCAATTGATAAGCAATTCAATCCAAATCAAGTCAAACAAGTATTTCAAGTAACCCTAAGCATTCTATAGGCATAAAATCAAGAAAACACACAAAAACACAAATCGGCCCCAACTATCAAAACACTACCATTTCCAAACGAGCCACGAGTTCTGGAAACCGACTTCCCCAACCCTCCTAGGTCACCATAAGGCACGTCTAAAGACCCCGAAACCTTACTTTACCCTAGAACTCGCGCAAAGCCCCGATTTCCCCCTTTCTCGTTTGAACTACAACTATAACAACCAAACACCCAACCAACGCCATAATTGCACCAAAAGTGCTTTCATGGCCTCCCGATATAATGCCAACACGCAAAATGAGAAAACGCTAAAGTCGACCTAAACGACCCTGACTTTCCCAAAGGCATAATTCTCATTTTTTCCACTACACAACCCAAACATACCATGCATTTAGGCATTCTAGCATACCTAGCACATTTCTACATCAACGGAAAGCATAACAGCGCAACTTCAACGTTTTAAGGTTTTACTATTCACAAAATACTATTCAATTGACAATTTAATTTACAATCACAACATTTAACCCCTGAAAATGTTAAAAAGCTATAAATACATGTTCTACAAATGCCAAGGAACATACTAGAAGCATCAAAACGCTTTAAACAACAATCTACGGATAAAATCTAAAAATTGCAAAGTTGATACACTAAACATTTAAATGCGCAAATAACATGATTTCCTCACCTCAGGTACTCCTAGTCGCTAGGAAAAAAACGCTAGATGCCTCAGAAATCACCCCGCACGAGCTCACGCGAAGATTGAACGATTGAAAGGTTGAAATCTCTTTTTTTCTCTCTTCTTGGTTTCGGCCTGGTCCTCACTGTTTTCAGCTGCTGTTTTTTTTTTTTTTGCTTAGTTAAATGCTCATTTAAGTGTTAAATGGTCAAAGGGTCAAAGGTCCAAGTCAAACAACTTAAAACTTGGTCAAAGGCTCTATTTTTGTGCATTTTCAAGCTCAATAACTAACACCAATTAAATTTTCAGCTAGCAACAATTAAAATATAAAATTTAAGTAATCTAAATACTAGTTTCACTATTTGCTGAGCACTAGAAAACGTTCTCTAGCTATCGTTCCTTAAATGCAATGCACGTTGCGACAGCGAGAAAGTAACAATTAATTCACAAAGAATTTAAGGAAATAAAATTTTTGAAATAATAAACAAGAAAATTCACATTCCAGGCTCGGGTATTACACCCTCTCCCCCTTAAAATAATTGCGCCCACGCAATTCCTACCTGGTCAACAAACAACACCGGATACTGATCCCGAACCTGGTCCTCTGTGACACCCGAGAATTTCACCCTAAACTTATTATAATCGTTGCATACTTATGTGCGCATTTCTACGTGCATCATTTTTCTTGTTTAATTGATTTTGTTGTGGGTTACTATTCATAATATTTTCGACTGTTTCGAAAGCTTGATTTTAAATTTTTCCTAGGTCACTCGACATTTAAAAGGAACCAAGAAATTTTCATTTTGAAGTTCCGAGCTTAGGAGTGTGCGTTTGAAAAATATTTTTCCGTGAGCTTTGAATAGTATTACGTTAGAATAGTGCTAGTATTAAATTAAAAGCATTTGTAATAGCAATTAGCTTTAATTGATTAAGTTTTTGAGATTTATTTGCTTAGAATATTAATTATATACTACATATAAAACAATTAACTCATCAAATTAAAGGACACATAACATATTAGCTCATAAAAACATTTAAAAAAATTCCATCCACGTCCCCTGCTGGCCGTCCACTTCAAGAGAGGAAAGGAGAGATTTTTGCTTCAACATCCATGCACTTTGAGCTCTTAGATTGATCTTGGGAGGATTTTGAACAACTTAGGACCTTCAACAAAGCTTCTCCATCTTCAAAATTGTGAGGGAGTCTTATTTTCTTGAGTTTAAAGTTTATATGCATATGTTCAATTTTATTGAATTGTCAATTATAGCTATATATCTTGTTATGAATGCTTCCTATGAGTTATTTAAAGTCTCTAGAGCTAACTTTTGTGGTGTGATAACAAATTTAATGGTTGAATGTTGAGATTGATCAAAGAGGTGATGAATAGTGCCTAAAACTAGGGTTTTGAGAAAATTTGCTAATTGGCTTGAATTGATGCCTCAATTAGGTGCTCTAGACCCTAGGAAAGATAATTGAAAAGCCACGTTAGGTTGAATCGCTCGAATTTGAACTTTAGTGCATAAATAGCTTACTTTAAAAAGGGGGTTTTGCACGTTAGGCAATCCGGGCATATTTGGGCATCGATTTGGGTATCCTTGAGCTAAGGAAGCACCTTTGGTGCTTTCGTTTCACGAAATTGGGGTTCGGTTAGTATGGCTATAGTTCAAACCCGTTCGGGGCCTTCCCGAACTTTTGCTTCAAAAATGAGTTTTAGTGACTTTAAAGGGTACCTTTAAGCTTAATTAGGAATATAGAAAGACTAGGGTAGGATTGAGAATCTCAAACTATGCTTAGGAGAAAGAAAGCTCGGTTAAAGAAAGGGAAAAAGTAGTTTTTAGCCTTTTTAGTTGCAATTGGAACTTGTTGTGTGTTAGTAATGGTTTGCACTAAATATTTAGGATCCATTTAAGTTATTTGAGTAGATTATTGGAATTAATTGTGTTGATGGTTTCTTTTGGCATCTATTAGTTAATATCTTGCATATATGAACTTTTATTGTGCATATATGTGAGGGCGGCCTACTTTGTCGTCCCTCTTATGTGTTATATGATATTATTGATTGCTTGTGACTTGTATTGGGTTGCGCAACCTTTATCGGACATGGTAGCATCGAGAAACACGGGCGGCATCGGGCTTGCCGTGCTCCCTCGACTACCATGGTGCCTATTCCCTTCTCGCTGAGGCATACTCCACTACCCCAGAGGCGTGGTTCACCTGCTGGGCATGGACCTACCTCGGGAGAAAGGGTCGTAGGATCGGGATACATCTGGAGTATCCCAATTGTGGTGTTTGGGGTTTGCCGGCATATTCGTGATACTCGTGGATGAAGTCTTGGAAGTGGAACCGTATCCTTTTTAAAGTGATTAATAGTTTGACTTATTGTCTTGTTAGTTTATGTGGCTTGTATATATGTTTACTTGTGTTGCATATCATATTGCACGTTGGCATGCTGCATCACCTCCCTCGCTGGGCAACTTTGTTGCTCACTCCTCATTTGAAATGTTTCAGGAGAAGCTGAGGTGAATCCCCAGCTGTTAGAAGTAGGAGAAGAAGAAGAAGTTCAAGTAGAGCAGAATCAGTGATCTTATGTGCTGAGGTGGATTTTATGTGCTTCTTACGTGAAGTTCTTGTTATTAATGTATTTTGAGACTTTAGAGTCTTGTATATATATGTCTAGTAGATGTGTACTAGGATGTTAAAGAAAGTTGTTGGATTGTAATAATGAATTCTAGACTTTAATTTTCCCTTGCATGCTTGGAGTGTTTGTAAATCTTCATATGAAACTTAGAAGTTTATTGTATTTAATTACTTATGACTAAAACCAACTTATCTCGCATGCTTGTGTGCTTTAGTAGAATATTGTTGCTCCAAGGCTCGGATGGCCTTGTGATTGTGTTTTGGCTTTGGAGTTATTGTGGATATGTTGTTACTTTTAGTTCAGATGTCTTGAATGAATGTTTACAGGTATCAGTTTTGTCCTTGGTACAGAGGAGACTCTGTCCGAGTGACGGGTCCGAGCCTGACTATTATCGTGGGGTTGGGTTTGGGGCGTTACATCCTCTCTTTCTCAAGTTGCTTCCTCAAACCCATGATGGTTCCACAGAACCTTTACTAATGGAATACTCTTTCTGCGAAGCTCCTGAATTTTCCGATCCACAATTCTAATCGGTTTCTCTTCATAAGACAACTTTTCTTCAATCTGCAAAGGCTCTGGTTCAAGTACATGTGAAGGGTCTGGATGGTACTTCTTCAACATAGACACATGGAACACATCGTGCAGTCTCGACAAGCTCGGAGGCAAAGCTAACCGATAAGCCAAAGGACCTACCTTTTCGGTGACCTCATACGGACCCACATACCTGGGACTAAGCTTCCCGCTCTTACCGTGCCGAATCAATCCCTTCCGTGGAGAAATCTTAAGAAACACCCAATCTCCCAAATTAAACTCAAGATCCCGACGGTGCTTATCTGCATAACTCTTCTGACGACTCTGGGCTGTAAGCATACGCTGGCGAATAAGGTGAACATTATCTACCATCTTAATCATCTCAGGTAACATAGTCGGATCAACTGTTCTCATCTCTCCAACCTCTTCCCAATATAACGGGGATCTGCACTTCCGACCATACAACGCCTCGTAGGGAGCCATACCTATAGTAGATTGATAACTATTGTTGTAGGCGAACTCTGCTAAAGGCAAAAACTTCTCCCAATTCTTCCCAAAGTCTAGCACACATGCTCGAAGCATGTCTTCAAAGATCCTGATGGTTCTCTCAGATTGGCCATTAGTTTGCGGATGATATGCAGTACTGAAGCTCAACTTAGTTCCCATGGCCTCTTGCAACTTCTGCCAAAAACGAGATCTGAATCTGGGATCCCTATCTGACACTATACTCTGTAGCACACCATGCAATCTCACAATATTAGCAACATAAAGTTCATCTAGCTTATCAAGGCTATCCTGTTTGTTCACGGGAATAAAATGTGTAACTTTAGTCAAGCGGTCCACAACAACCCAAACAGAATCACATCCTCTCGGAGATCTAGGAAGATCGGTCACAAGGTCCATTGTTATATGTACCCACTTCCATTGTGGAATCGACAACGGCTGTAGAAGTCCGGCTGGCCTCTGATGCTCAACTTTAACCCTCTAACAAGTCAAACATCTGGATACATACCCAGCAATCTCCATCTTCATATTGTTCCACCAGAAGTGTTGTTTCAAATCTCTATACATTTTAGTACTGCCCCGGTAAATCGTATACCTCGAATTATGTGCCTCGGACAGGATCTCATTCTTCAAAGTCGGATCATCAGGAACACATACTCTATCCCTGAATCTGAAGATGCCATCTACATGTAATTTAAACTCCGACTCTCCCCCTTTAGCTTTTTCTTGGATTTTCAAGAGGTGAGGATCAGTCTTCTGAGCCTCTCTGATCTGTGCTAGCAACCCTGACTAAATCTGCAAACTAGCAAATCGAATCCCTACCTCAGTAGCTTCTGGCTTCCATGAACAAATTTCTTCCAAAGTCTCCCAATCCTTGATAATCAAGCTTGCAACAGTAGCCTTTCGGCTCAAAGCATCAGCAACAACATTTGCCTTACTTGGCACGTAGTTAATAGAACAGTTATAACCACCCAATAGCTCTAGCCATCTCCGCTGCCTCATATTTAGATCTTTATGTGAAAACAAATACTTGAGACTCTTGTGGTCAGTAAAAATTTCAAATCTGCAACCCCACAAGTAGTGACGCCACTTCTTCAAAGCAAACACAACTGCAGCTAACTCAAGATCATGTGTAGGGTAATTGACTTCATAAGGTTTCAATTTCCTAGAAGCATAGGCAATCACCTTACCATTCTGCATTAAAATACAGCCCAAACCTTCTTTAGATGCATCACTGAAGACAACAAAGTTCTCTGTTCCCTCAGGTAAAGCTAGTATAGGAGCTGTAGTTAGTCTCTTCTTCAATTCTTGGAAACTAGATTCACACTTGGCATCCCAATTGTAAGCAACTTTCTTCCGAGTCAACTGGCTCAAAGGTCCAGAAATTTTGGAGAAGTCTTTAACAAATCTCCGGTATTAACCTGCCAATCCAAGAAAACTCCGAATCTCTGACACTGTCTCAGGTCTCTTCCAAGATGAAACAACTTCAATCTTAGCTGGGTCCACTGAAATTCCTCGATCTGAAATGATATGGCCTAGAAAAGATATCTGATTCAACCAGAACTAGCACTTGCTGAATTTAGCAAAAAACTTGTTTTCCTGCAAAGTCTGTAGCACAATCTTCAAGTGTTGCTCATGTTCGGCCTCATTCTTCGAATACAATAAAATGTCGTCAATAAAGATCACGACAAACTGATCAAGGTAAGGTAGAAAGACCCTCTGCATCAAGTCCATGAATGCGGCTGGTGCATTCGTCAATCCAAACGGCAACACAACAAACTCATAGTGGCCATATCTAGTCTTGAAAGCCGTCTTCGGTATATCGTCACTCCGAATTCTAAGTTGATAGTAACCCTGCCTCAAATCAAATTTGGAGTAAACACTCGTACCCTGCAACTGGTCAAACAACTCTTCAATCAACGGCAAAGGGTATTTATTCTTAATCGTGACTTGATTAAGTCCCCTGTAATCAATGCATAACCGTAGCGTGCCGTCTTTCTTTCTCACAAACAACACAGGCGCACCCCACGACGAAGAACTAGGTTGGATAAACCCTTTCTCAAGCAAGTTCTGAAGCTGAATTTTTAACTCCTGAAGTTCAGCCGATGCCATTCTATAAGGACTCCTAGAAATCGGTGCAGTGCCTGGCACAAGATCAATCACGAACTCAATCTCCCTATCCGGTGGTAAACCCGGTAATTCCTCGGGAAATACAGCAGGGAAGTCTCTAACAATCGGAACCTCATTCAAACTCAACTTATCAGTAGGCTGATTGATCAAATAAGCTAAGTAAGCTTCACAACCCCTATTCAACAACTTAGAAGTCTTGATCGCTGATAAAAGTGGAATTCGGGCAGCCCTGCAGTTCCCAACAATCTCTAGTACCGGTAGGTCAGGAACCTTAAGATAAACGACCTTTGTTCTACAATCCAACTGAGCATAATACTTTCCCAACTAGTTCATTCCCAAAATGATTTCAAAGTCACGGAATGGCAATATAATTAAATCAGCAGGAAATTTACGGTTCTCAATACATATATCACAAGATTTGCAAATAGACTCAGTAACAAATTTTGCACCCAAAGGAGTACTAACTTCAACTTCATGCGGCAATTTATTAATGCAAACATTCACAGATCGTGCACATGCAGGAGTTATAAACGAATGTGTAGCTCCGAGATCAATCAAAACTTTAACTGGCTGAGTATTGAGAAGAAAGGTACCTTCCATTATAGCTGTAGTATCAGGTAGCTCCTCTGCATCCAGTGCAAAGACCTTAGCCTGAACTCTCCGTGCTGGACGTGCACCTGCAGCCCTAATCTGAACACCTTGGCCTCCACCACGGCCCTAAAAATTGTTATACTTAGGGCAATCTCTCACCCTATGGTCATCACTGCCACAACCCGTACATTTACCACTCTTCCTCCAGCAGTTAGCCTCAATATGCCCTGACCGATTACAATAATTACACTGCTGATTTTTCCTAACTGCAGTGTTTCCCGTAGGTGCTGGGGCTCTGGTAGTAGTAGGAACTGTAGCTCCCTGCTGGGGTCTAGTCACAGCTGGCCTAGCCTGAATCTGCTGCTGTGGCTGATACGGACGTAGCTGAGGACCCTGTGCAGAAGATTGATACTGCCTCAGCTGACTCTGGCTGCTCTGGCCTAAATACTGCTTCTTACTCGGCTGACTGCTCTCAGCTAGCATCTCAGCCTTCCGTTTCTCAAACTTCGAGGCTGCCTGAAATGCCTCGGGAAAAGTAGTGTAGGTCTGCCCAGTCAAATGAAACTGTATGTCCATTCTCAGCCCACGGACAAACCTATGAATCATCCTCCTAGCCGGCCGTACCAACTCGGGCATATACCTCGACAGGCTAACAAACCTAGCCTCGTACTGTGCAACAGTCATGTTTCCCTGCTTCAGGGCCATAAACTCATCTTCCCTCATTTCCATAGCCATCTCGGGAATATACTTATCCCAAAAATCACTTACAAAATCATCCCATAAATGTGGAACATCCTCGCAATCCCACCTCAATTTGACAGTATTCCACCACTGCTCTGCATCGCCCTCAAAGAAGAATGACGCATAATCTATTCTTGCCTCATCGGTGTACCTCAACGCGGTGAAAATCTTCTCAACTCGATTAATCCATCTCTCGGCCGTCTCATCATCCGGCTCTCTGAAGAACTTTCCCGGCTCATGCCTCAGAAATTTCTCTAACTGATTATTCTCAACTCTGTACCCCTGTCCACCAGGATTAGCTTGATTTCCCTGGGGATTATTCCTGTCCTGCCTCTGCTCATGCAGCACCTGTGTGATCCGGTCTACTACGGTAGTCATAGTAGCCATAAACTGCTCAGGCAACGGCTGCTGACCCTGTTCTGCTGCCTCTTCATCTGATCCTATACCTTGAGTACCACGACGTGGCGGCATAGTAGCAACTCACAATAGCTGACAACATTTAAAAGCAGTTTATAGACAGAAATATAGCACATAAGATTAGATAACACTCAAGTCAATAACAATCCAATATTCTATCACACAATTCACATAAGACAAGTTTAACTTGCCAAACTATTTCACTTAAACACATAAACATTCCAAGTTCACAAAGTCATGCTATAACATTTTCTTTTCACTTAGCAATCATACATAAACACTTTAGCATTTTAGACCTTTACCCCACAGACCGAGAATCATATCCCAGCTCATGCAAGACTATCATGCTCTGATACCACCTAGAGATGTCACGCCCCGACCCGACCCCGCAAAAGGCCAAGCCCGGACCCGACACACGAACGGAGTCTCATCTGTACCGCGGACGATCCGAAAACCCTAAAATTAATATAACACTTGCAAAAGCCATATAATAAACAAAACAAGCCAACTTTCTTTAAAAACATACATTTCTTATTATCCAACTTTCCAAACCAAAAGTGATATGCATACTACACAAGTATTTATGCCACTAATCAATTCTATTAGCATGCATTTTCTTACTAGTCACAAGAGTGTAAGTTACAACTTTACATTCTTTCAACTTATACAACATAAGACCGTAGAGGCCTCAAACTAGAAAATACATACAGGGCTACAAGCCTCAAAATTAAGCGACCTCCACGCAATATACATAACAAGCAAGGTTCGCACAAAATCTGGTAACCAACCACCAGCAAAGCAGAGAAGTGCTATCATGGAAACACCTCCACCTGCTCCTCCTCCTCTATTACCTCGAGAGGGTCTGCTTCAACTACTCCTGTAAAAACATAGTATAGAGAGGAATGAGCAAAAACTATTGCTCAGCGAGGGCAATTGGTCTCAAGGACGGAGATGAAAGGAGTATGAAATGCAATTAGCCAAGCAATGCATACATATATCATACAGAGATATAATAAAGCCATCAACAAAGCAAGGCAAGCATTAAAGCTATAAACACTCACTCAAAGGATACGATACTCTTTTCACGTGCAACCTTCAAACACGAATTCGATGACGACGCGCCGGCCCAAACCACCTTATAACACCCGTTTGGAATACCCCGGAAGTATCCATCAACCTACGACCCAAATCTCCCTGGGAGGCAACCCAAGCGAGAAATGGAATAGCAGCGGAGCTAGAGCAACCAACACTGGCAACCCAAGGCTACCCAGAGAGGTCCATCACTCACGCGCGAGACACTATGCAATGCAAGACTCGATACACGGCGATAAACAAGCGATAAAGCCACACGTGGGAAAATAACAAAGTAGGTTACTCTCGCACGCAACAGCAGCAATTGATAAGCAATTCAATCCAAATCATGTCAAACAAGTATTTCAAGTAACCCTAAGCATTCTATAGGCATAAAATCAAGAAAACACACAAAAACACAAATCGGCCCCAACTATCAAAACACTACCATTTCCAAACGAGCCACGAGTTTTGGAAACCGACTTCGCCAACCCTCCTAGGTCACCATAAGGCACGTCTAAAGACCCCGAAACCTTACTTTACCCTAGAACTCGCGCAAAGCCCCGATTTCCCCCTTTCTCGTTTGAATTACAACTATAACAACCGAACACCCAACCAACGCCATAATCGCACCAAAAGTGCTTCTATGGCCTCCCGATACAATGCCAACACGCAAAACGAGAAAATGCTAAAGTTGACCTAAACGACCCCGAGTTTCCCAAAGGCATAATTCTCATTTTTTCCACTACGCAACCCAAACAAGCCATGCATTTAGGCATTCTAGCATACCTATCACATTTCTACATCAACGGAAAGCATAACAGCGCAACTTCAACGTTTCAAGGTTTTACTATTCACAAAACACTATTCAATTGACAATTTAATTTGCAATCACAACATTTAACCGCAGAAAATGTTAAAAAGCTATAAATACATGTTCTACAAATCCCAAGGAACATACTAGAAGCATCAAAACGCTTTAAACAACAATCTACGGATAAAATCTAAAAATTGCAAAGTTGATACACTAAACATTTAAATGCGCAAATAACATGATTCCCTCACCTCAGGTACTCCTAGTCGCTAGGAAAACAACGTTAGTTGCCTCGGAAATCACCCCGCACGAGCTCACGCGAAGATTGAACGATTGAAAGGTTGAAATCTCTTTTTTTCTCTCTTCTTGGTTTCGGCCTGGTCCTCACTGTTTTCAGCTGCTTTTTTTTTTTTTATTTTGCTTAGTTAAATGCTCATTTAAGTGTTAAATGGTCAAAGGGTCAAAGGTCCAAGTCAAACAACTTAAAACTTGGTCAAAGGCTCTATTTTTGTGCATTTTCAAGCTTAATAACTAACACCAATTAAATTTTCAGCTAGCAACAATTAAAATATAAAATTTAAGTCATCTAATACTAGTTTCACTATTTGCTGAGGACTAGAAAACGTTCTCTAGCTATCGCTCCTTAAATGCAATGCACGTTGCGACAGCGAGAAAGTAACAATTAATTCACAAAGAATTTAAGGAAATAAAATTTTTGAAATAATAAACAAGAAAATTCACATTCCGGGCTCGGGTATTACAAAATCCACCGAGAAATGCCAACAGAAGTCTCCAAAGAATACCCATTAAGAAAACCAAAGAATGCTCCAAAGAATAACCAAATAAAACCCCAAGAGAAAGCTACTATTGCACAACTGTTAAGCACGGAGGAGGACCATAGAGATTTGCCAATAACCGAGCTCCAAAAGCAAACACCAATTCCCAAATAAAGGCTAGTCAAATGCCATTCATTTCCTGCCAATCCATACACCTTGAAAAGCCAGCAGTGAACCACTTTATTCAGGAGAGGAAGAGGACTTACTTTGTCACGCCCCAACACGACCCCTCCTATGATCAGTCAGGATGCAACAGAATTTCGGCAGTATAACGACAGTAAATAGGACACCGAGGTTCCAAACCAACCTCATTAAACATCATACATGCAGCAACTCCTTAATTCAAACAACAACATACAACACAATCATATTATACAATAAACCATCCTCGTTATATGCCTCCGTTCCAACATAACATACAATACCTCAACCTTATCATACATTTCAAAAATAAGTTGAGACACATTTACAACTTAACCATAAACAAAAGAAAACCGCTAAGTTAACATCATTTGGATCATCATCTTTTCAATATCTATTACATTAAGAACCATAAGGTATATAAAGTCTGTTAAGCTAATATACAAACATTTAAACAACATAAAATCATGGATAAGACTCAGGAACATATGACTCGTCCACGTAAAGCACATTTTCCACATTCTCCTCTTCAGGAGGCACATACCCGTAATCCGGCTCTGCAACACCTGTAAGCATGCATTAATAGAGAGTGAGCTTATATACATAAGCCCAGTGAGGATCCGATAGATCTCGACAGTATTTACTACGCTCCTTGGATTTAGTCCTTTGAGCAAGTAAACACACAACAACAATAATAACATTATCATCACATAACTATATAACCATTCATTAAAGGATACTCTATTTGGTGTAGCTCCAAACGCCATCACGATCTCAACCGTTCTTCTTATAACTCCCCATTACTCACGCACCCGAGGTACCTCACTAGCCCCTCCCTCCATGACACCTCCGTCATGCGAGCTGGGGGTAGCCTATGGCAGTCATGCCGTTATCAACCCGACAGCCCGACGCTGCCCGAGAGGTGGCACACACATACCAAGACTCCATAATCATCAATCATCAATCAATCATCAATCAATCAATCAATTGGGAGATCAGCAACAAGAGTGCCCGATTCCCGCATTCAATAATAATCAATCAATAACATCAATATTAAATTAAACAACAAACAACGTAGTTAGATGACAAAGTAGGCCATCTAACCGGACATGCATAATATACATAATTAAACTCTAAATTACTCATCAACAACTCACCATTCATCACTCGAACACTACCCAACCATCTAAGGCATCGTTCAAGAAATTAAAGAATGACAACCTAAACTTCTAAAATTCATAACTTACAATCTACTAATCCAAACATTGTCAAATCAGTTCCTATCACTCACCCATTCAACCTACTACATTAGCCCTCTCGGAAATCCACCATAACACCTCCAAATCATGCCCGATAACCCTAAAACCCTAAGATGTCATGGCTGGATTTTCCGAATTTTCACACAAACAATGTAATCGAAAATTCAGCATTACAACAGCGCTAACACGTAATTATCAAGTATTTAGAAATCGACGGCAATCGATTTCGATCAACACAACTCATTTAATTCAACTTTGAACATTTTAATCAAAATTAAATACCCGGAAAATAAAAATTATGCTACATCCGATAGAAATTCGTAGTATTAGTATATAATGATCCCTAGCATGCAAGGAGCAATAATCTAACATCAGATTACAATTCTAACGGTTCAATCTTCATTTATACGCAAAAACACAAAAATGACATTTTGAGATCTAGAATTTTTCTCTCACCTTTGATCCGAAGTAAAGCTAGGAATGCGTGCAACAGGTGCCCAACAAGCGGAATCCAGCTCGGTTTGAAAAGATTCGGACTTTAAATGAGTTTTCTAAGGTAAAATTACTTTGTAAAATAAGTTGAAAAAGCTCTCAAAATGGCCAAAGAAACTCACGGCAATGTGTGTGTGTGTTTGTGGTGTTTTTGTGCTGATTTTGTGTGTGTAGAGATTTTATAGCAAAAGTCAACAAAAGGAAAAAGTCAAAGTTAGTTTAAATTAGTATTTTTTTGTGTTTTCTTGACTTTAAATGCATTTTCTTAATCACCAATGTTCAAAATAATTATTCAACACCCAAAATAGCTCAAGTAAATTATTTTTAGGTGACAAGAAGTTTTACAATCAAACAATTTCACCTGAGTCGGCTTAAAACTCAATTTTCGCAAAAGTCGGTGTAAAAACCCTAATAAATTCTTAAGCCGATTTTAAAAATCGTTTTCATCAAACACAAGTCTATTAAAGTCCGTTGACTAAGTCTAGAAGGGTTAAAAAGACCAGTTTCAAAATTTTAGCGGACGTGTTTCGAAAATACTATTCACTGAAAATCGACGATAAAATTTCTGATCCCGTTTTTGATGAAAATTTCATGAATGCACATTTAGCACGTATTAGGAGTATTGACATCAAAATTATAACATTCTAGGCCCTATAGCACATAAACAGGTCATATGCACGCAAAACGAGACAAAGCACGTAAATCAAGTTAAAGCAGAAAAATGGGGTTTCACATTCTCCCCTCCTTAAAACAATTGCGTCCGCGCAATTCTCGAACTGATAGACAATTAAATCCTCAATCGTTACGCATAACAATACTTCTCTTAGTTCCCATTTATCTCTTAGGATGACAACTAACCAAAGACCTCAAAAGAACAAACTCTGTTGACTGCAAGTTGATGATCATAATTCCAAGACAATCTTCAATTCATAATTCTCTCCTACCTAATATCATATTGCATATGAAAGAAATTGCAACTCCAAGTCTTAGCGTGACACCACTAATTATCAATCATCCCCTATTACACAAAAGAGCTCTATGAACACCCCGAGGGTTTAAAAACTCATTTACGATAACATGAATGATTACTGATCAAGGAAATATCTCAAAAGTGACATTTGTCAGAATATGGCTCTTATGAAATTTATAAGGAAATACGAATATGGAAAGTCATATTCGAGCCAACAATCAAGTGAACAAGAGCTCAAACAGGTTAGAGAATCAAGAGGCTAATAGTTTAATAAGAAAGCATGATAACTAAGATAAGAAATGTCTCAGCACCTATCAGTTAAATACGTACGAACAAAGGATGATGACGAGTCAAAACAGTGCTGAGTATGTTGAACAAAAATTCCTGAACAAGTAGATATTTCAATTCTCGATGATTGTTCAAGGAACCAACAAGTAAGTTGTACTTGAGGTGAAATAAAATTAAGAGATAAGATATGATTAATTCAATAGAAAATATGAGTGTCAAGATAATGAGTATCTCAGCACGCAATAACCAAAGAAGTATTAATAAGAAGGACAATGCCGAGTATATTGAATGAGCAATTACAAGCAAAGTAATGACTCAAGATTTAATAATGAAACAATAGGATTAACAATGATCAACAAGAATGACAATGATGTACTTAGGTAGGGAGTACATCAAGCAAGTGAAATTCGAATAAGTAAAATGGTATACCAAAAGAAAAATTACTTTCAAATGAATAGTAATAGGATGAAATGAAATATTGAAACGAATGGCTAGAGATATAGAATGAAATATAGAGGTCTCAAACCTTAACTCCAATAAGTGACATTGCTATAAGAAACAAATATGAATGTTAAGAATAGAAACAATGTCAAATGAGTATAGGATCCATTAATCCAATAAGCAAAACTTTCAAGAAACAATTGATATGCTAGAAAAGTGTAACTCTCTCTCAAATAAGTGAGAATAGAGTAAAAGATAATAAGACCGATAGAATTATGAAGCACAAGAAGGGTGTCCCACCTACACACTTAAACACCAAAAAGTCAAATCTTACAAACTATCTTCCTCCAAAACAAGACACTAAGGAGATCTAGAGAACCTAAAGAGTCATAACAATCATCAAACAAGATAAATCACTCCAAAATTTTACATTCCGTACCAGACCAATCACTAAACGAGATAAATCACCGATTACCCAACAAGATTAACTAATGAGGACTCCAAAATCTGATAACACAATACATATTCATATTAACCCATTATAACACTAGTGAATCATCAATCAACAATTTAGAAAGTCATACCACCTAGAACTCAAAAGCTTGACATAAGCAGGTAAATGTTCAGTCACCAAAATGCATTCTTATTTCCTCAAATAATTCTATCTCCCAACAATTACATCTTCGAATAGAGTAACTTTAGTCAGGAATTACTCCAATTGTCTCCAAGGTTTAAAGATCAAAACTCCAAAATATCCATTAATAATATAGCAATCCCAAATAGTAGACATATTCACATGTTATACCACAGTTCATTCCATTCACAAATATACATCACTAATTCCTCAAATAAATTCATTCTAAAATAACCTCAAGAAAGTATAATATGAGTTGAGACTCCAAAAGTGTCTAATCACAACCTCACAGAAACCTCAACTTATGATTCATCTCCAAGTAATAATAAGTTAAACATGGCAACAAAAGTAATTATAATCATCAAGATACATTGCTATTTCCTCGAACAACTTCATTCTCACTAAAGGAACATCAAGATCAATCCACTAAGCCGAAACTAAAATCCATAAACATAACAATTAAAATCTAACTGATAAACTTCTAGAATAATAATAATTCAAAATCATGGCCTATCTCTATTTCCGAAAACTCTTATAACCGCCCTAGACATTAAAAGGTCACTCACGAGTTAAAACATGTATGCAACTATATCATATGAAAGACAAGTACAACGTAATGCGCAATTATCATACAATGCAACATTATCACATAACACACAATTCAACATATAAGAAGCCAACATCACATAAACAGGTTATATCACAGAAGTAAGTTATAAACAATTAAAGTCACAAAAGCAACAAACTTCACATAAGACAAGTTGATCACGTAACTCACATTGGTCACTTAAAGTACATTGAGCACCTAAAGCACGTTGTTTCACATAAGCTAGTTATAAACAATTAAAAGCACATAAACAACTAACTTCACACAAGGCACAAAATCACATAAAACACAATTGTCACATAATACACATTAATCACATAATGCACATTAATTACAACACATTGAGTACGTATAACACGTTATCACATAAAACATATTGACCACATTAGTTCACTTAACACACAAGGTATATTTGTCACATAGAATGTTAGACACATAAGTAAATTAATCACATAAACATATTAACATATGTTTCACTTTTCTTTCACTTAATACATACTTGCATGCTTAGACCACTACCCACATTCCGAGGATACCCCAGCTAACAGCTAACATGCGCTCTGATACCACTTAAATGTCACGCCCCAACACGACCCCTCCTATGATCAGTCAGGACGCAACGGAATTTCGGCAGTATAACGACAGTAAATAGGACACCGAGGTTCCAAACCAACCTCATTAAACATCATACATCCAGCAACTCCTTAATTCAAACAACAACATACAACACAATCATATTATACAATAAACCATCCTCGTTATACGCCTCCGTTCCAACATAACATACAATACCTCAACCTTATCATACATTTCAAAAATAAGTTGAGACACATTTACAACTTAACCATAAACAAAAGAAAACCGCTAAGTTAACATCATTTGGATCATCATCTTTTCAATATCTATTACATTAAGAACCATAAGGTATATAAAGTCTGTTAAGCTAATATACAAACATTTAAACAACATAAAATCATGGATAAGACTCAGGAACATATGACTCGTCCACGTAAAGCACATTTTCCACATTCTCCTCTTCAGGAGGCACATACCCGTAATCCGGCTCTGCAACACCTGTAAGCATGCATTAATAGAGAGTGAGCTTATATACATAAGCCCAGTGAGGATCCGATAGATCTCGACAGTATTTACTACGCTCCTTGGATTTAGTCCTTTGAGCAAGTAAACACACAACAACAATAATAACATTATCATCACATAACTATATAACCATTCATTAAAGGATACTCTATTTGGTGTAGCTCCAAACGCCATCACGATCTCAACCGTTCTTCTTATAACTCCCCATTACTCACGCACCCGAGGTACCTCACTAGCCCCTCCCTCCATGACACCTCCGTCATGCGAGCTGGGGGTAGCCTATGGCAGTCATGCCGTTATCAACCCGACAGCCCGACGCTGCCCGAGAGGTGGCACACACATACCAAGACTCCATAATCATCAATCATCAATCAATCATCAATCAATCAATCAATTGGGAGATCAGCAACAAGAGTGCCCGATTCCCGCATTCAATAATAATCAATCAATAACATCAATATTAAATTAAACAACAAACAACGTAGTTAGATGACAAAGTAGGCCATCTAACCGGACATGCATAATATACATAATTAAACTCTAAATTACTCATCAACAACTCACCATTCATCACTCGAACACTACCCAACCATCTAAGGCATCGTTCAAGAAATTAAAGAATGACAACCTAAACTTCTAAAATTCATAACTTACAATCTACTAATCCAAACATTGTCAAATCAGTTCCTATCACTCACCCATTCAACCTACTACATTAGCCCTCTCGGAAATCCACCATAACACCTCCAAATCATGCCCGATAACCCTAAAACCCTAAGATGTCATGGCTGGATTTTCCGGATTTTCACACAAACAATGTAATCGAAAATTCGGCATTACAACAGCGCTAACACGTAATTATCAAGTATTTAGAAATCGACGGCAATCGATTTCGATCAACACAACTCATTTAATTCAACTTTGAACATTTTAATCAAAATTAAATACCCGGAAAATAAAAATTATGCTACATCCGATAGAAATTCGTAGTATTAGTATATAATGATCCCTAGCATGCAAGGAGCAATAATCTAACATCAGATTACAATTCTAACGGTTCAATCTTCATTTATACGCAAAAACACAAAAATGACATTTTGAGATCTAGAATTTTTCTCTCACCTTTGATCCGAAGTAAAGCTAGGAATGCGTGCAACAGGTGCCCAACAAGCGGAATCCAGCTCGGTTTGAAAAGATTCGGACTTTAAATGAGTTTTCTAAGGTAAAATTGCTTTGTAAAATAAGTTGAAAAAGCTCTCAAAATGGCCAAAGAAACTCACGGCAATGTGTGTGTGTGTTTGTGGTGTTTTTGTGCTGATTTTGTGTGTGTAGAGATTTTATAGCAAAAGTCAACAAAAGGAAAAAGTCAAAGTTAGTTTAAATTAGTATTTTTTTTGTGTTTTCTTGACTTTAAATGCATTTTCTTGATCACCAATGTTCAAAATAATTATTCAACACCCAAAATAGCTCAAGTAAATTATTTTTAGGTGACAAGAAGTTTTACAATCAAACAATTTCACCCGAGTCGGCTTAAAACTCAATTTTCGCAAAAGTCGGTGTAAAAACCCTAATAAATTCTTAAGCCGATTTTAAAAATCGTTTTCATCAAACACAGGTCTATTAAAGTCCGTTGACTAAGTCTAGAAGGGTTAAAAAGACCAGTTTCAAAATTTTAGCGGACGTGTTTCGAAAATACTATTCACTGAAAATCGACGATAAAATTTCTGATCCCGTTTTTGATGAAAATTTCATGAATGCACATTTAGCACGTATTAGGAGTATTGACATCAAAATTATAACATTCTAGGCCCTATAGCACATAAACAGGTCATATGCACGCAAAACGAGACAAAGCACGTAAATCAAGTTAAAGCAGAAAAATGGGGTTTCACATACTTACCATTTCAATAGGACATGTATGAATGCCAATATATCACAGTTATACATATGCCTTAAGCTATTATGCCAGCAAGTTTACAAAATAGTTTATTCAACAAAGTCTCTCAAGCGTGACAATCAAGTCAAGCACAACATAATCAATTCAAATCACGGCATAACCAATTCAAGACAATTCAATACACACATTACAAACAATACTTCAAGCAAATAACAATTCCCGAGGTCGATTCAATTCACGATGCCAATTCAATAGGTCAATTCAATGCATAACTAGACATTTCACCTTACTTGAGAAACATTTAACACATAACACATAGCACATAACTATATCACATAGGTGCATACATTCAAGTCAAGACACATAATCTCACATACAAGCATACACTTTCAAGACACACTTAACAAGCACACATTCAAGGATCACTACCCACAAGACCGAGGACCCTGTCTCGGCTTATGAGCTAGACAAGCTCTGATACCACCTGTAACACCCCGATCCCTCTCGAGACCGGGAGTTCTAACAATCAATCTATTCACAACCCAAACCAAACCCGGGCATAATTTTTAGGAAAAACGGCCGGAGTCTCCCCTGTTTCTAGGCAAAAATAATAAACATGCGACAGCATATAAGAGGACCAATACCATGTCCAAACATTCAACTGCCTCAAGGCCATCCAAGCCTTATTCTCAACAAGCAACCACAAGCAAATTTACATACATTTTCAAGTACTAGACTATTCTAACTCTTCCTTTAAACAATACAAACATGCTTTGAAGTTAAGCTATGCTAACTGATTACATAAACTAGCTTATCAATTCACCTCAACTACCTAGCTAGATTTAAATTACATTTCTTTTAACAATAAATACATATAACATATGAAAACATATATATTTACAACTTCGACACTCAAGCCACATAGGCACGCAAGACAACTCTTCAGGCACGAACTTTCATGAAATCATGAACTTTCCAGCTAACATGACATTTCCTGAAATGTGGTGGTGAGGAGTGAGTATACACAACACGTATGCTCAGTGAGGGTGAGACAGATATCGAGTTGGAGAGAAAGAAAGTCGTGCAATGCAAATAGACACAACTAAGCAATAAAATCAATAAGAAAGCATTCAATACAAACGACAATATATTAAACATTCAAGAAAGCATTAACACAGCCATTCAAAGCTATACCACACTCTGAAGCCTATGGTTCACTCTTACGATCAATATACCATTTCAAAAGCGATACATCAATCTCGAGCTTGATGTTGACAATGATGACAATAAGTGCGCAACCACCTTATAACACCAATTTGGAAAACCCCGGGAGTAACGATCAATTCTACGACCCAAATCTCCTGGGAGGCAACCCAAGCGAGAAAAGGGAATAGGGCACGGAGCTAGAACAACCAATACCGGCAACCCGAGTCTACCCGAAAAGGCCAATCACTCACGCCCTGACACTATGCAATGCAAGACTCAATACAAGGCGATAAACGAGCAATAAAGCCACACGTGGGAGAATAACAAAGTATGTTACTCTCGCACGCAATAGCAACTGTTGATAAGCATTTCAATCAAAATCAATTCAAAGAAGTATATCAAGCAATCCTAAGCATTCTATAGGCATAATATCAAGAAAACAAGCAAAATCATAAATCGGCCCCAACTATCAAAACACTACCATTTCCAAACGAGCCACGAGTTCTGGAAACCGACTTCGCCAATCCTCCTAGGTCACCATAAGGCACGTCTAAAGACCCCAAAACCCTACTTTACCCTAGAATTATCGCAAAGCCCCGATTTTCCCCTTTGCTCATTTGAACTACAACTATACTAACCAAACTCCCAACCAATGCCATAATCGCACCAAAAGTGCTTCCATGGCCTCCCGAAACAATGACATGACGCAAAACGAGAAAATGCTAAACTCGACCTAAACGACCCCGACTTTCACCAAGGCATATTTCTCATTTTTTCCATTGCGCAACCTAAACAAATCATGCATTTAGACATTCTAGCATACCTAGCACCTTTTCACATCAACAGACAGCATAACAGCGCAACTTTATCATTCCAAGGGTTTACTATTCACAAAATACTATTCGACTAACTGTTTATATTTCAATTTCAATATTCAACCGCAGAAAATATTAAAAAGCTATAAATACATGTTCTACGATTGCTAGGGAACATTCTTTAAGCTTCAAAATGATTAAAACAACAAACTACGGATAAAATTCAAAAATTAAAGTTAATACATAAAACTTTTAAATGCGCAAATAAACATGAAACCCTCACCTTAGACGCTCTTAGATGCAAGGAAAACCTCGTAGGATGCCTCGGAAACCACCCCGTGCAAGCTCACGCGAAGATTTGGTGATTTGAAGTTGAATTTTCTTTTTTTTCTCTCCTACCATTTTTGGCCCTATGTAAACTGTTTTCAGCTTCTTTTTTTTTGTTTTGAGCTATTTAGGCTATTATAAAAGATGACAAAGGTCAAAGGTCAAGCCCCTTGGTCAAACCACTTAAAAATTGGTCAAACTAGCCTATTTCATGCATTTTAAAGCTAAAACAAGTAACATAAATCCAATTCCAGTTAAATACAACTTAAAACACTAAAATTAAAACACTAAATACTAGTTTTCCCTAATTGCTGAGGACTAGAAATCATTTCCTAACAATCTCTCTCGATATGCTATGCACTTTGCGTCAATAGAAGAATAACAATTAAATCTCAAAGAATTTAAGAAAATATATCATTTTTGAAAAGTATCATAATTTAAAATTTACTCCGGCTCGGAGCTACTTTCCTCATTGATTTGAAAATCGAATGATTTTAATACAAGACAACCAAAACCGATTATTAAAATAATCAAAACAATCAAGGTAATCAATATTCATTTAAAATAATTAATTTAAATATTTCTAGAATATTTTAAAGAATTATGAAGTTAATATTAAGTTACAAATGAAAGTTAATATAAACACGTAGTCAAATACAATTAAACCCTAACATTTAAGATGACACTTAATTAATCCTAAAAGAATAAATTCAATTACTATAATTGTTAGAAATAGATAATAATCTGTTAATTATTCAATTTACAACTACTAAATGCTTCCAAGAGGAATATTAAAATAGTGCAAATTGGTTGATTTAACTAATTAAACATTTAATCAAATGCAGTCAAGTGCTATTAAATGCATGGTGGGTTTGGGTTATCACAGGTGCTACAAGGCACGTTTATATATCATGAAACTTCACTTTCTCACCCGAAGCCCGAAAGTCCACTTACTGCGTTTGAACTACAGCTGCATTAACCGGACACTCAATCAACGCCACAATAGCGCCAAAAGTGCTTCCATGCGCTCAATAGCAAAACCCCCAACTCAATTCGAGCACGGTCAACTGTTGGTTAAACGGCCCCTTTACGATTCTTTGTCTAATTTCCAATTTTAACAAAGGATTGTCCGTTTTTATTGCACATTTTATCTTTCTAACATTAATGGCACCTAACCAAATCAAGAAATCGCAATTTTGATAAAAAAATCTGAAAATCTAGGGTTTTACTATTCTAAAACACTATTAATTATTCTTTCCCAATTTCAGTTTGTGTTTCTAGCCGTAAAAATTGCGAAATAACTAACAAGCAATGCTCTACGATCCCTAAAGAGACAATTCCAAGCAATTTCAGGCATTATAACGCATTAAATATCAAATATAAGAAATTGAATCAAAACCAAATTCGAAAAAAAAATGCACAAAAACGTGAAAACCCTCACAGAGATTGAAGAGGAAGGCTTGCAAGGACCCGAGCCACGATCCCCGAGCAATTCCATGCAAGATTGCACAAGAAAAATGGAAGCAAAATTCTTTTTTTTTTCTTTAGGAGTTTC
The DNA here is from genome assembly GCA_037974665.1 of Ehretia macrophylla. Lineage (NCBI taxonomy): Eukaryota > Viridiplantae > Streptophyta > Magnoliopsida > Boraginales > Ehretiaceae > Ehretia > Ehretia macrophylla. The sequence continues at coordinate 15,926,095 of CM075780.1, read as the reverse complement.
GGCCATGGGGGGGATACAAAGGGAATTTTGGGTTTTGTTTTGTTTTGATTTTTTGCCTTGTTTTATTTATAAAAGATGACAAATGGCATTTTGGTCTTTTTGCAAAGTCAAGCTTAAGTGAAAATATGGTCAAACAATCTTATTTAATTAGCATTTAGTCCAATTCAAGTTTAAACAATGCAATTTTAATGAAAACCAACTAAAACTAGCTAAATTAAACTAGAAACACTATTCATGAAATCCGAGAAATATTCTTCTAACTTTCATTTTTGAAACGCTACGATCAAACGATCAATAAACGATCACTACTAGAATGATAAACAATTTCTTGAAAATATAATTTTTGAAAAATAATTTAGTTTAAAATTTACTCCGGCTCGGAGTTACTTTTCTCATTTAATTGAAAACCGAGTAATTAAATGCAAGAAAATAAAACCGATTACTAAAATAATCAAAATAATCAATATTTATTTAAAAATAAATAATTTAACTATTTCTACAATATTTTAAAGAATTATGAAATTAATGCTAAGATACGAATGAACAAGTTAATATAAACACGTAATCAAATGCAATTAAATACTAATATTTAAGATGACACTTAATTAAATACAAGAAAATAGATCTAATTACTATAAACAATAAAAATAGGTACTAATCTTTTAAATTAATCAATATAAAAATTATTTGAATATTTTTAAATGAAATATCAAAATAGGGCAAAATGGATGATTTAACTATTTAAACACTTAATTAAATGCATTCAAATGCTATTAAATGCATGCCGGGTTCGGGGTATCATATGCTTTATGGTGAATACTGTCAGGTTTAAATGCTTTGAGATCGTAGAGACTGTAATATTCCTCAATAAGGAAGAATCGTCATGATTTATGACATCGGAAAGTACTTGATTTAAGGTAATCTAGCATCATGATAACATCTTTTGGACTTTGTACATACCATTGATAGTAACCATTTTGACTACTATCAAAGTAGATATTTCCTCAAAATACTACCTTATAAGACTCTACATCTTGTAGAATTTTATTATTTACTCGAATACTTAGTTGAGGTAGTCGATGTTTCATAGCGATACCAATGGTACCATCAGCATCGAATAATCCTGCAAACCAATTGGATTGAGCATCTAGTGTAATAGGTAGAATTACAAGGACATCCAGTACTTGACAGACACAATGTAGTTGAAGTAGTCGTACTAAATGTCGAATATGACCATTAATACAATTCATTAGTTTAATCATACCAAGTTTATTATGTAGTCGATAACAATAAGCTTTAGCACTTGATCGCATTTTAATACTTCCACCAAGCATATGTTGGATATATCGTAGTAGTTGTAGATCTTCAAGTTCTATAGTAATTTCAAGAGAAGTATATCCTTGTTTACTAACTTGAATACTTCCATCACCATCGATAATTCTAGCTAGCCACTCATAGAGGGATTTAGGATAAGTTGTTGCGCATGTAGTCTCTGAGGTTCCTACTAGACTGCTTTTATGTCGTTGGTTACTTGCTGAATGGGTCTTAGATACTCATTTTTTACCAGATCGGGGTTTTACTAGAAAACCACTTATGAACATAGTAGGAGTACCATTAAGCAGACAGTCCCAACATATAGCGCAATGCGTATTCAAATTTGAATCTGAAAAGGGCCATTTAAAATCGAAGAACCGAAAGAGATGCTGGTATAATATGGGGTCTCCCCTTCCAGAGGGATCAGAAAAGGTTGTATTAAAGTTTCGATCGGTTAATAAAATGGAAATTGCCTCTACCAGTACCGGAAGTGATAATAAAAGTGGGAATGTTATCACTAGAACGGACCACCCAAATAAGGGTGATCTATGCATAGTCATTCCAGGTCCACGCATATTAGAGATGGTTGTCATAAAATTGATAGAACCTAAAATGCATGAAACACCAGATAGATGAAGAATAGAAATTGCTGAATCAACTGCTCCTCCAGAATGGCTGGTAATACCACTTAAGGATGGATAGACCGTGCACCCAGTTCCGCTACCCACTTCTATTAAGGCTGGGCTTAATAGGAACAAGAGACTTGGTGGTAACAACCACAATGAAAAATTATTTAATCGTGGAAATGCTATGTCAAACGCACCTATCAGAATCAGAACAGACCAATTTCCAGATCCAACTATCATCGCTAGCATAACCATAAAAAAGATCATTAAAAAAGCATGAGCCATTATTAAAACATTATAAAGTTGATGATTCCTACCAAGAATTTGATCGCCGGGTCGTGCTAATTCCATACGATTTAGTACTGAGAAGCATGTGCCCATCACTCCAGCAATAGCACCAAAGATGTAATATAGAGTCCCTATATCCTTGTCGTTAGTGGAGAACAACCATCGGACCGGATTTGTCGTAAAATTGAGATTATTTCGTTTCCTTCCTTATCAAAGAGGGGCCCCTTAAGGAGCGGGGCTTATTTATTGAAAAAAGGGGAGTGGGGGGGGGGTGGGTAAAGTCCGGAATGCCCTCACTTGATTGACGAAAAATTTTGATCCCCTTTTCCTCTCACCCTTCCTCGGTTCTGGTTCAGGAGAAGGTCAAGGCAAGGATTTTACTTCGAAGCAATCTCTGGAGTTTTCTCTTATCCAAACAAGTCTTGGAAGAAAATAGGATTTCATATTGAGCTCCAAATATATGCTATTGGGATGGGATGGCTCCTACTAGCTCTCCCCCCCTAAGAACTCCTCGTGCGAGTTCCCCCCTATACGGCTCAAGTGGCGAAGGTTTGAAAACGCTCGACCAACGGGAGAGGAACGAGTCCTTTGTGCTTGGTAAGCGTTTCGTTGTAGCCAAGCTTACTACTAGCCTATCGGCTAGAGCCCAATCTTCGACCGCGACTGCTCGTCACTTCTAGCTGACTTATTCTGTCACCCAAGATCCAAGTCAGTACCGGCAAAGATCTTTTGATTCCTCGCGGCCGGGCCAGCTTGGAAGCAAGCTACCTCTTGCCTATCTCGCCCCCTTTCCTTTCTTATTATTAGGTTCATAGGTTGCCTCTTTCTCCTTTTAATAAGAAGGCTCGAAGACCTCACTACTGATCGCCTTCAACTTGGTGAGCCTTCGCTTTTTGGATCGCCTTCTGCCCAATGTGGTACCACCCATTTTTTGCTTCCCATTGGGTTTACCTTGTCCATAGGTCGACCCCAGGGCAACAAGAAGAGGTGATCTTGTGTTATACTCTGGTGATCTCTTTCCTACCGAGGCACGCAAACTCCCATCGTGTCCCAGATCACATTTTTTGAATCGAAAGGGGAAGCCTACTCATCTATCAACTCATCTAGTAGATCGGTATGGTTTTACGAACCGTTTAAGCACAGTTCACTCGTGTTGATCAATCAAGAGGTTTGCCATCACTCCTTAAGGTTACTTGTTGTATCATACACTTCTTGCATTCTTTTCCACGCTTTATACCTCCTCTTTCTTTATAAGGTGAAGAAAGGGCCAGGCATAGTGGGGTAGGAGCATCCAGTCGGAAATCTTTTTGGCTTGACTAAGAAGTCTTATGTCCTCCGAGTCGCACGGCATTTTAACTGAAAGAACTTCTTGCATAATTCATGCCTTTCTGTTTTTATGACCACAAATTATTTCTTGATTTCCATTTCAAATTGTTCTCTAGACTTTTTATCAATATGAGGTGATCGTAACACAGTATATAAGACTCGGGATTCAGGTAATCCAATCTTCTGTATGTAAGGCGGAAGCCCCCCAAAATGGTTGTCCAAAAACGGGTGATCAAAAGATCTAATTACTATGCCTATCTTGGTAGTCGTTACTTTTGGTGGTCTTTCTTTTTGGCTGACTCCTCTTCTTGTTCTATTGATCAGAAGCATCCAGCAGTGCCACGCCGGTTCAGTTTAGAATTCGATTCTAAGGGCTAACCTTATCCCCCCTCATTTTTCTTTTCCCCCTGGCTGTGTATGATCCACACTTCAGAAAGGCAAAAGAGGTCCTTCACTTACTGGTGCGAGCTCCCCGTCCACTCAGGTTCCTTACCAATAACTCGGCGCTTCACCAGAGCATACCATACCATAGGTCGATCCAACAACCAGTTGGCTCCTCGCCACTGCACATTAGTAGAAAAAAGTGAGTGAATAGCTAGCCCCATGCAAGTTTCTTAATCGATTTCCTATATCCTATTGCAGAAATATGCAACTCAAGAAAAGAAAGACTTATATTCTTGTGAATTAGAAAGCACTGAGAAAAATTGTACATAAAACTTTCTATCTTTATTTATTTCTATTTTTCAAGGTCAGATAAGAAATGAGTTAGAGATGAGATAGAGTATTCATCTCCATCTCTCTTAACTAACGAAAAATTAAAATTCGCTAATTTTGGATGAGAATTAAAAGGCTCTCCGAGCCTTGCGTTAAATTGGATGAGTTTTGAAATTTGAGAAATTCTCTTTTTAGAGAAATGGGTTTTTCTGCTATTTGAAGAATTTCGTTTGCATCTTTTTACGCATGCTATTTGTAGTGCCAAATCTGGTTTATGAGAATTTCTGGGTTCAGGTCTGGAACTAGAAGTGGTAGTTGGTGTAATACCGCTACAGACGGGGACAGTGCTTGAGAATTAGAACAAGAAGCGCTCTCCCGCTCTCGAGTGGTCAGCGGTTGAACGGGAGGAGTCCCCTTGTTTTCCATAAGAGATCGGGGGACAGGTTCCCCTAAGCCTCCCTCGTCTCAATTCGAGATCGAGAGAGATCTCCTTTTCAGATTCTTAGGAATGTACAGATTCACGCTCTGATTCACGAAAAAGGAAATGCTAGAGGCAGCTCGTCTGATTCAGATAGAATCAGATATCTTATTTTATTTATTTCACTTTCACTATAAAAAGTTGATTATAGAATCAAAAAAAGTGAATATGAAATCAGATTTCCATTTCGCGCCATATGTGCTTAGACTTCACTTTTTCCCCCTTTTTCTTCCCGGTCCAATATTTGTTCTCGAAGGTCTTCGTTTTTGTGTAGAAGCAAACTCTCCAAATTTATGACCAACCTTTCCTTCAATAATCTTACAACAAACAGAAGTTTTTCCATTGTAAATTCCTACAGAGCAATCAATGAATTCTGGTGAAATAGAAGACCTACGTGACCAAATTTTCCTATTAAAAAGAAGATCTTTCTTCTTCTTCATTCTCAAGAGGAATGCATCAACAAAACTGCCATTCCATATAGATCGTCGTGGCATGAACTCCAAATTTCTTTGCTTCGATTCCACTTTAATTAAAGCTAGCTCCTACTCCTTCTCCTTCTCTTCCTTCATTGTCCTTGGTCCATTTTTTGGCTGCTCCTGAGATTGACTATCTCTCTCTTTCTCTCTTTATACACAATATCTTTATTTAAGTCAAAGACTGACTATTGATTTCTGCTCGTAGTTCCGCTCTTATTAGTGTACTCGTTACACTCAGTAGTTTTCTCGTGCAACAGCGCTTATGGCAGATGCATTGGAGTGCTGATATATTTATTGCATGGTAGTTAGGAGCTCCAACTAGAATACTCCATTTTCTAGATCCCTCTGTGCTTATCTCCCCCTAATGTTTCGTCCTCTATGAATGTGGCACCTATCTTGAGGAATCCCTAACTTGAGTGAGTGAACGTGAATGGCAACTGTTTTCCTTTGTGTTACATGAAATGAGGGCCCCTATCACTTAAAGGCAACCTTCTAACCCATGAAGCCTACTTGCCCGTTGGATGAGAAAGCGGACTTTCCCCTCATAACCGGATCTATCTGTGTAAAGCAGGAAAGGGGAGATCAGAGTGATATACAGATTGAGGAAAAACAAGCTATGAGCGGACACCAACAACCGTTACCTTTTTTTTTAGGTGGAGAAGACTAGAAACCAGCATGTACGGGTGTCTGTCATAAGGATAGGAAGAGCAAAGTAGACCCATTAGTAGACCCACCATTGTGTAGGGAAAAAATGCATCCTGCAGAGGAAATGATGCCAGCCGTTTCTCATCTTTGAGGATCAGCATTCTATCTTGATTTCCTCTTTCTTCTAGGAGAGAGGACACGTCAACATTTGCTTAGGAGATCGGGGACTACCTCCGATGAGGCGAGACTCACCTCCTTCCAAGACCCACTCACATCCGATTGCGGGAAAAGCCTCTATATCAGTCTTCCTTAAGTGAATGAATTCAATACCAGCAGCATTTCTTCCAGAAAGCTTTGGGACTAGGGAAGGAAATTAAAAACCAGTGACACTACCATCTCTGCTTACTCTTGTTCAACGGCAATGGACTGAAAGGCTTAGGAGACATCGTCTGATTTAGAAGTGGCAGAACCATTAACACTAAATGCTTGGGCTTCAACCAACTTCAAATGAAAGAAAGAGAATTGAGTTTCAATTTTCCTCTCCTTTGAGGAATGAGTATAATTGAATAAAAGCCAAAACGAAAATCTAAAATTAACAAACTGGGCTAAGCTCAACTCTGAGTATCAAAGTGAAACTGGGGAAAGAACCCAAAACCCTGGATTCTTAGTACTGGCCCACTTCTCCTCTTCTAGAAGGTAAACTCTTCTAGGGAAAGAAAGACCAGTGGTAGCCCGCCCTTTTCAATTCAATATTGAATAAAGAAAAAGTCCTCAAATCAAAAAGGAGTAACCACTCATATTAATAAAAAAAGATAGGTGCTTTGTTTTCTTACTTGACTATTATGAGATTCATTCCTCTTATCTTTCCCGACGCTAGTCTATCTAATGGATGGAATCGACTAAGATTTGATCCAGTGTTGTTTCTGACTTCAAACTATTGGCTGGGAAAACTCTAAATAAAGGCATGTTATGTATAGAGTTCACGGGAACGAAGATTACTTTCGCCTATTAGAGAAGAGGACAACAAACCAAGAGAAATTCCTAGATGATTTCGATTGACATTTCGGGCTTCAGGTATTCATAAGATTCCTCTGGGTTTTCACGCCTTAGCCCAACAAGTCTAATCATTGAATAACAAATCCCCTTCTACAACATTGAATGTCAATGTTTTCTTTCAATTGTTGGCTGCTGTTGTTGAAGAGGTTTCTCCTACAATGGATATTAGCCGATCTACTTCATTTGTTTAAGTGGAAAGCTAGGGATCACAAATTCTTTCGCTTTTGGCAGAAGTTCCTTTGCTAGAGGTCAATTTTTCTTCTTTAAAAGAAGAACCAGGTACTTAGTTCCAGAGAGTACCAGAGATGGTTGTGTTTATACAAGATTCGTGAAGCTAAGCACGAAAAATGTAAAGAAATTCCTAGATGATTCCAGTCTCTCTTTTAGAGTGCCAATAGTGTTGGCTGATCGATTTGATATAGTAACCGCAGAGATTTGGTCCAACTCAATTATTGAACCCAAGTCTTTGTGTCGATTTCGAGCATTCTTCTTATGTAACCCTAGATCAACTTCCTTACCCTTATCTTGAGTGGGAAGCTAAGGAACGCAATTCTTTTGCCAAATTCATATTCAAAGGCTCTTGAAAAACATTTGATGGCACTTTCAGTCGAGCCTCCATTGGACGTTTGTACCTTGTGGGAGTCTGAACGTCCATTTCGTCAAACTAGAGTAGGAGTAGGGCTATCAAGCATAAGGTCGGCTTGGTCAATCAAATGATTTTGTCTGGTTGAAAGTAGTCAACTGGCTTCTTCAAAAGAAGAGTCTTCAGGGACAAATCGAGCTTCCAAATCAGTAAGAATCTTAGTGTCATCCATTCCCTTGTTAGAGGCTATGTTCTCTCAATCTTCTGGGGAATTTCAGTACCAGGGGCGCGGTTTCCATCAATCATAGGTATGGCCAGTGTTGTGATTCCCCTATTCTCTTCCTCTAATCTAGACATTTTAGTCTTCCTTACCATTCGATTATGATTTATTATGATTTATAGGCTTCCTCTTCTACCAGAGACTGACTTTTCTGCTCTGCCGACTTTTTTTTAAGTTCAAATAAGAATATGAAGTATCTAAGAGTTGAGCCAAAAGTTCGATAAAAGCAAGCGCCATCTTCCTCTACCGGGAACCACTAGGTCCCCAAAGAGGTTCTTGGTCTCAAGGCCGAGAATAGCAATTGAGAAGGAGACATATTCCGTTCTACCACTGAGTTAAATAATAAAATTGTTACTTTACTTTAGATCTTGCGCAAAAGCGATACAATCTAAATGAAAGTACCTGGAAAAATAGTAGAACCCAGTTCCACGGCAAAAGAAAAGTCTATTTTAGGCTAAGCTAATGTATTTGCAGAGTCTTTTTCTCCAACTAGAATATATAAGAGCCCTCTTCCTTCTTTCGGGAATCGATTTGATGTTCAACTTTAGCTAATAGCTAGCCTAATCAAAGAGGCTATATCAAGGGTTTGTTGATGGTGAGGTATTGTAAAGCTCCCACACTCAAGTCCTATAGAGGCTAACTCAACCTAGGGTAGGTTAAATACAGATTATCGGATTACCTTAATAGTTTCATAGCATAGCAGAGACAAACATATAGGCAGGTGGCCAGCGGTCGTCCTAACGAACTAGCCATTCATCTCCTCTCCTTACAATCGAAATCTTGCCCCTCCTAAAAAAGGCTTGTCCAAGGCCTCTTTCCTACGAAGCCTTGGAAAATTTTTGCTCAAAACAGAAATATGTCTTCTCGCTCTTTACTATGTGACACTCACTATTTCTACTTATTCCTCCCATTCCCTCCCCGAATCCCTTATTTTAATGGATCTTTTCTTGTGTTTAGGTTAGCTCTCTACTTTTATCTCTACTTTCCTATCCTCCTCGTTTATTTGTCTTCATAGGTTGTGATCGTCTTAACGCCTAATATATCTTCAGGTAGAAGCCTAGTTAAAGCCCCCTCATAAAGGTGTAGTATGTATTAGCGGTCGCCTCGACGCCTCTTTCTTTAGGAAAACGATTAAAGCCCTTATCATAGATTACCAGTAGTCCTTTCAAATGTGATAAATCCTTTCGTTATGCATGACGCCCAACCGCCTTGTAAGTCTTTCTTCTCCCAAAAATGTTATGAGCTTAAGTGATAATGTGGTATAAGGGAAAGGATTTCTTCTTGTCTATTTAGCTTATTCTTTGGTCTACCAAATTTTTGGTCAATGCTGCGAGTGCCTTCATGCGGCAATACAATTCTCCAGAGAGTGAGTTGTTGATCATAATGCCCACCCTTAGTAGGAATTCCAGTAATTGGTTCTAGGTTGGGGTGTGAATAGTAACATAGTTGTTTAGTCACCTTCCTTTTACGTATTACTATCTAGGGGCTTTGAAGCTGATGTCTTTACTTATGTCATTAGCAAGGTGTAAACTACTATGCTGCTTGCTTCGTAAAGGTCTGCTCCTTGCTTTTCATCATTTACTATCTTGTTTTTCTCTTCCTCAACCTTCACTCGCTGCCTTGCCCTTGACGACTCAAACTAGGAGTGACCGTTGTTTTCTTGTAGTTTCCATACGTTAGTGACCCTGTCTGATAGGTTTCCCAATGGTGCAAGTCTTAGTTAGGTGTTCCCGATCGACTAACTGTTGTGAGAATTAGTGAATTAGGAGTTGTGCCTTAATCTTCCGAAGGTGCTTGAAAGTGTTTTTACTTATGGCATAACCGATCCTGCTAGTTAGCAAGCCTTGCCATTCGGATGAAAGAAATATCATCCTAGTGAAAGCCTGATTTTTCCCTTATCAATGTTTGAGATGCCTGGTTGTGACAATTTCCCTAGTTGACAATATTACTTTTATACCTGGCGGCAACTCAGATCTTATGTTCTTTAGATGCCTAGCTTATCAGCCAGACAATTGGCAGATAATTAGGCCAAATCCTCTGTTCACTACCATTAGGATTGAGACTACGATCTCTGGTTAAATTAGCCATGTTCCAGCGAAAAGCTAGTCGAACTAGAGCCTGCCTTACGAGGTCTCTCGAGCCCACTGTTAACCAAAGCGCTGATAACTTCTTTCCTAGTGAGTCATATTCCACTTTGTCCGCTATTCTAGTCTTCTCTTTTCTTGTCCGGATAAGGACTGCCTATGGTTAGCTCTTCAACTCTGGCTTTGACAATCTCAAAAGAGAGAGTAGCCACCCTTCCTCCAAGACTTAAATCGGGAATTTATTTCCCTTTCACTTGCCGCTCTTACTTCTTTTCCTCCTACTACAGTAATAGGGTTAGGCCTTTAGACTCTTCCTACTGCAAAGTCAAAGCTAAGACCGCAAATGCCGCATCAATGAATGTGAGTCAGTAGACAATTCTTAACAGAAGACAGATAAGACTGAGCCATACTTAACCTTACACACCCCGGCTCCTGAGGCAACTCCAAAACCAAAAGCCAAAAAAAATTAGCAAGAGTGATACAATTTCCTAAAGCAACTGAGGGCATAGGGCGCTTGGACGAAAGTAGGTAAATCAATTCCATGCCTTAAGCATAGTGATAGTAACACATCCACTAAATGCAATAAGGAGAGATCCCGAGAAAGCGAAAGTTGTGTTTTCCTGTCACTACTAGTTCTTTTACCCGGAAAAAGCCGTGAGTCAGATTCTCATTTGTAGGCCCTAGAGGGATTGGTTCTAAGGACTTTGGCTACTGATTCAATATGAATTCACTCTGCTACTAGTTCGATTTTGACTAAGCCGAATCTCTTTTTTCTTTCAATTGAAGCGTTATGTCTATACAGGAGGAGGAAGATCTCATTTGTCCAATCTACCTCACAGTGTCCTTTTTCTTCTTTATGAACTTCACTTTTAGTGGTGATAGAACATATAAACCAGATACTATTTTTTTTTGAATAAGAGCTATCTCTCGTGAGACAAACTAAATTGAAGATTCTTCGTCAAATCTTTATAGATAAAGTCAATATCAGTAGACAGCTGCACAAGTGAACATTCTACTGTACTATAATATCTAGTATTAAGAATGGTATGGTAAGGAAGAAACATAAAAGATGAACTATGAATAGAAACTAGATTACTCTTATAATGTATGCTTACTCCAATCATAATCATCATATAATTGTACATTAATTGCATCTGAAACGTTAGGAACTATACCGATCACTAGAAAGAAAACAACCATCAAACCTAAACCTACAGCCTTAACCACATGGCCGCTAGCAGGGATTGTTATCTCAGCAAAAGGTTTCTCATTCCCAAAGGCCGACTCCACCGATGCAGAAATGTCATTTGTTTCAACAAAACCAACCCTATGAAAGTCTGGCGCATAATAATTCATATTCTAAAATTGATCATACGACTCCAAAGGTGCGAACACGCTACCACCATTGGCTATGGTTGAGTCAGGCACAAACTCGTACCACACTGTACAACCAATGCCCAAGCTGACCAAAATCAAGAAATGCCCATACATACCGTCATAATCAGTAATTACCTCCAACAAGATTTTACTTCACTTTTCGGTGATCAAACCATGCAAACCGGCACCGGAACTGCTATAAGGAAACAAGAATAACTTAGAAAGAGGTCTTCTATTATATGATAAACCAAGTGAATTACTTACAAAAGAAAATGTCACGCCCCGACCCAACCCCTAAACTAAAGGTTAAGTCCGGACCCAACACACGGACAGAGTCTCCCCTGTACCGTGGACTTTCTGAAAACCTGTAAACTTGCAAATAAGGTAACTACAAGGTAAACAAACTTTCCATGGCTATATATATAAAGATTCAAGGCCATCCGAGCCTTGAAGCAAATAACAGTTCCAAAACCACACAAGCATGCAAGAACTTTGTTTACAACATAGTCTAGCAGCCATGACATCTAGGATAACAATAAAACATACTTAGAAGATAACACATTCTACATTAAGCCATTCACTCCCAAGCATGCAAAGTGAATAAAAGCAGAAACATAAGTTATTACAAGAAATAGGCTTCCAACTCTACACCACAATCTACTATCATTCAACTTTACACAACAAGCATATACATAGCCCGTAGGCCACAAAAATATGACATAAGATAAACAGTTGAGCCTTCCACATAGCAGCAAGAATTTAAACCACCTCTAGCTATCAGGCACAGCAACTAAGGTAAAGGATCAGTCTGAATTTCCTCCTCCTCAACTAACTCAACAAGCTGGGGATCACCCTCAGCGTCTCCTGAAACATATATCGAGGTATGAACAACCACTGTTGCCCAGTGAGGGATATAGTCACAGGGCGTGCAATGCAACAGGTAATATAGTTAAACAATAATAACAATTAGACAATTAAAGAAACAATCATAGCTTAAATAACCACACATTTAAAAGGATACATTTCACATAACCCCTATACACCAATCTTCACTGGTCTTCATTCACGATCCACGAACCGCGAGCACGATCCCGATGAGCCGGCATAATCCCCAAACACTCCAGTGGGTGTACTCCGGATGTACCCCGATATTCCTACGACCCAACATCCCCTGGCAATCTCTGGACCAGGCGAATGAGGGACTAGGGCACGGAGTTCGAATATCCACCGGCAAGCCCTCTGCCGCCCAACCAATATTCAACACATCCGCCCCTGACACTATGGTTGCGCAACCACTATGTAATGCACTTAATGTCACGCCCCAACTCGACCCCACCTATAATCAGTCAGGACGCAACGGAATTTCGGCGGCATAACGACGGTAAACAGATTTCCGAGGTTCTAAACCAACCTCATTAAACATCATACATCCAGTAATTCCTCAATACAAACGATAACATACGACACAACCATAATATACAATAAAACATCTTCGTTATACGCCTCCGTTCCAACATGACATACAATACCTCAACTTTATCATACATTTCAAAAGTAAGTTGAGACACAACTACAACTTAACCATAGACGAAAGAAAGCCACTAAATTAACATCATTTGGATCATCATCTTTTCAACAACTATTACACTAAGAACCGTAAAGCATATAAGAGTCTATTAAGCTAATATACAAGACGTTTAACAACATAGAATCATGGATAAGACTCAGGGACATATGACTCATCCACGAAAGGCACGTTTTCCACATTCTCCTCTTCAGGAGGCACGTACCCGTAATCTTGTGAAAGTACACCTGAAAACATGCATTAATAGAGAGTGAGCTTATATACATAAGCCCAGTGAGGATCCGATAGATCTCGAGCAAGGTCTACTAAACTCCTTGGAATAATCCTTTGAGTCAGTAAACACACAACAACATAAATAATGCTATCAAAACACACAACAACATAAATAATGCTATCATCACATAACTATATAACCAATCAATAAGGATACTCTATTTGGTGTAGCTCCAAACGCCATCACGATCTCAACCGTTCTTCTTATAACTCCCCATTACTCACGCACCCGAGGTACCTCACTAGCCCCTCCCTCCATGACACCTCCGTCATGCGAGCTGGGGGTAGCCTATGGCAGTCATGCCGTTATCAACCCGACAGCCCGATGCTGCCCGAGAGGTGGCACACACATACCAAGACTCCATAATCATCAATCATCAATCAATCAATCAATCAATTGGGAGATCAGCAACAAGAGTGCCCGATTCCCGCATTCAATAATAATCAATCAATAACATCAATATAACATCAATATTAAATTAAACAACAAACAACGTAGTTAGATGACAAAGTAGGCCATCTAACCGGACATGCATAATATACATAATTAAACTCTAAATTACTCATCAACAACTCATCATTCATCACTCGAACACTACCCAACCATCTAAAGGCATCGTTCAAGAAATTAAAGAATGACAACCTAAACTTCTAAAATTCATAACTTACAATCTACTAATCCAAACATTGCCAAATCAGTTCCTATCACTCACCCATTCAACCTACTACATTAGCCCTCTCGGAAATCCACCATAACACCTCTAAATCATGCCCGATAACCCTAAAATCCTAAGATGTCATGGCTGGATTTTCTGGATTTTCACACAAACAATGTAATCGAAAATTCGGCATTACAACAGCGCTAACACGTAATTATCAAGTATTTAGAAATCGACGGCAATCGATTTCGATCAACACAACTCATTTAATTCGACTTTGAACATTTTAATCAAAATTAAATACCCGGAAAATAAAAATTATGCTATATCCGACAGAAATTCGTAGTATTAGTATATAATGATCCCTAGCATGCAAGGAGCAATAATCTATCATCAGATTTCAATTCTAACGGTTCAATCTTCATTTATACGCAAAAACACAAAAATGACATTTTGAGATCTAGAATTTTTCTCTCACCTTAGATGCGATATAAGCCTAGGAATGCGTGCTATGCGTGCCCAACAAGCAGAATCCAAGTCGGTGCGAAGTTTCACGGACAAAAACTAGGTTTTTCTTTGAAAAATTGGATTCAAAGCTTGAGTTTTTCTCTTCTCTTTTCTCCCTCTTTTCTCTCGGCAATGTGTGTGTGTGTGATGGTGTTTTTGTGTTGTGTGAGTGTGTGTTGAGGACATTAGCTTATATGGTCAATTAATTAATTAAAGTCAAAGTTATTTTAATAGGTATTTTTGTGTTTTTAATGACTTTAATTGCATTTTATTGCTCACCAAGTTAAAAATAATTATGCAACCCCCAAGATATCTCAAGTGCGTTATTTTTAGGTGACAAGAAGTTTTACAATCCAATAATTTCACCCGAGTCGGCTTAAAACTCGATTTTCGCAAAAGTCGGTGTAAAAACCCTAATAAATTCTTAAGCCGATTTTAAAACCGTTTTCATCAAACACAGGTCTATTAAAGTCCGTGGACTAGGTCTAGAAGGGTTAAAAAGACCAGTTTCAAAATTATAGCAGACGTGTTTCGAAAACACTATTCACTAAAAATCGACGATAAAATTTCTGACTCCGTTTTTTATGAAAATTTCATGAATGCACATTTAGCACGTATTAGGAGTATTGAAATCAAAATTATAACTTTCTAGGTCCTATAGCACATAAACAGATCATATGCACGCAAAACGAGGTAAAGCACGTAAAACGAGATAAACAAGAAAGTGGGGTTTCACATTCTCCCCCCCTTATAGAAATTTCGTCCTCAAAATTCTTACTTGATGTACGGAATAGATCTGGGTATTGTTGCTGCATCTGATCTCGTCTCTCCCACGTAGCTTCCTCAATGCCGTGATGCTTCCACAACACCTTAACCATCGGAATCCTCTTCGACCTCAACTCTCGGTCCATCTGATCTAGAATACGAATCGGACGCTCGTCATAAGTCAAATTCTCTCGAAGCTGTAACGGCTCTGGCTCAAGAATATGAGAAGGATCCGGATTATATTTCCGCAAATTAGACACGTGAAACACATCGTGGACATTAGAGAAGTTCTCCGGTAAAGCCAACCGATATGCCAACTTACCAACCCTGCCAGTAATCTCAAACGGCCCAACAAATCTCGGACTCAGCTTACCACCTTTACCATAACGAACAAACCCCTTTCGAGGAGACAATCTCAAGAAAACCCGATCTCCAACTGCAAACTCCAAGTCTTGACGACGCTTATTAGCATAACTCTTGAATCTACTCTGCGCTGTAAGCATTCTCTGCCTGATCAACTGAACATTCTCAATCTTCTCAAGAAGTTCTGGCATAATAGTCGGATCAACAGTCTTCATCTCTCCTACCTCGTCCCAATATAAAGGTGAACGGCACTTACGACCGTAAAGAGCTGCAAAAGGTGCCATTCCAATAGTAGCTTGATAACTATTGTTATAGGAAAACTCGGCAAGTGGTAGATGTTTCTCCCAGTTCTTCCCGAAGTCCAGAACACAAGCCCTAAGCATATCTTCCAGAATCTGAATAGTCCGCTCAGACTGACCGTCGGTCTGTGGATGATACGCTGTACTGAAGTTCAACTGAGTACCTAAGGTCTCCTGAAGTTTCTCCCACAAACGAGAAGTAAATCGAGGATCTCGATCAGAGACAATACTAGATGGAATACCGTGAAGTCTAACAATCTGATCCAGATAGAGATCCGTCAGCTTTGTAACCTCATCTCCCAACCTCATGGCAATAAAATGAGCTGTCTTCGTCAAGCGATCCACGACAACCCAAACTGCATCATTACCCCTCGGTGTTCTAGGCAAACCAGTGACGAAGTCCATCGTAATATGCTCCCATTTCCACTCTGGTATAGCCAACGGCTGAAGCAAACCTGCTGGTCGTTGATGCTCGGCTTTCACTCTCTGACAAGTCAAACATCTAGACACAAACTGAGCAACCTCCCTTTTCATGTTGTTCCACCAGTAATGCTGTTTCAAATCCCGATACATCTTGGTT
This sequence comes from Ehretia macrophylla, assembly GCA_037974665.1. Classification (NCBI taxonomy): domain Eukaryota; kingdom Viridiplantae; phylum Streptophyta; class Magnoliopsida; order Boraginales; family Ehretiaceae; genus Ehretia; species Ehretia macrophylla. Next base: position 15,909,817 of record CM075780.1, on the reverse strand, counting down.
CCACCGGGATGAATAGTAGATTTAGAATTATGAGCTTCCTCTAGAATACCTCGTCTCAAGCCCGGTTCATCGGGAACACAAACCCTGTTCTGAAACCGAAGAATACCGTCCTCATGCAGTTTGAAGTCAGACTGATCATCAGTGATCTGATCCTTGATCTTCTGAAGGTTAACATCAAGCTGCTGAGCTTCCCTGATCTGAGACAACAATAAAGGCTGAATACGGAGATGTGAACACATCACCCCAACCTGAGTGAACTCTGGTCTCCAATAACTAAACTCCTCAAGAACCTCCCACTTCTTGACAGCCAAACAAGAAATACTAGCCTTCCGGCTGAGAGCATCTGCCACAACATTTGCCTTTCCAGGCAGATAATTGATAGAACAATTATAATCTCCAAGAAGCTCCATCCACCTCCGCTGGCGCATATTCAACTCCTTCTGTGAGAATAAGTACTTAAGACTCTTATGATCAGTGAAAATCTCGAACTTACTGCCCCACAGATAATGACGCCACTTTTTCAGTGCGAAGACAACTGCTGCCAACTCAAGATCATGAGTCGGATAATTCACCTCATAAGGCTTCAATTTCCTGGAAGCATAGGCAATAACTCGGCCATCCTGCATAAGAACACATCCCAAGCCCTCCTTGGATGCATCACTGTAAATGACCATATTATCGGTCCCCTCTGGTAGAGCAAGTACTGGAGCGGTAGTTAACCTCTTTTTCAACTCCTGAAATCCACTCTCACACTTCTCGTCCCAATTAAAGATAGTCCGTTTCTGAGTCAACTTAGATAGTGGCCCCGCAATCTTTGAGAAGTCCTTGACAAACCTACGGTAATAACCCGCCAAGCCAAGAAAGCTACGGACATCAGTAACACTCTCTGGCCGCTTCCAAGACATCACCGATTCAATCTTAGTGGGATCTACAGAAATACCACTCTGTGTAATAACATGGCCAAGAAAAGAAATCCGTTGCAGCCAAAATTCACATTTGCTGAACTTGGCAAACAACTGATGCTCCTGCAACTTCTCTAATACAAGCCGTAGATGTTGCTCGTGCTCCAATTCAGATTTAGAATAGACCAAGATATCATCAATAAAGATCACCACGAACTGGTCCAAGTACGGCTGAAAGACTCGATGCATAAGATCCATGAATGCTGCCGGTGCATTAGTCAAACCAAAGGGCATGACAACAAACTCATAATGCCCGTACCGAGTCCTGAAGGCAGACTTCGGAACATCGTCTGAGCGAATCCGAAGCTAATAATACCCCTGCCTCAAATCAAACTTAGAGTAGACTTTGGCTCCCTGAAGTTGATCAAACAACTCATCAATCAGTGGCAAAGGATATTTATTCTTGATGGTCACCTGATTCAAACCACGATAATCTATACATAACCTCAAGGTGTCATCCTTCTTCTTCACAAATAAAACAGGAGCTCCCCAAGGTGAAGAACTCTGCTGAATAAATCCTTTCTTCAATAACTCCTGTAACTGAGTCTTCAACTCCTTCAACTCAGCTGGTGCCATCCGGTACGCCGATTTAGAAATAGGTTGAGTACCGGGAACAAGATTAATCACAAACTCTATATCCCTATCTGGCGGCAATCCTGGCAACTCCTCGGGAAATACATTAGGATATTCCCGGATAATAGGGACTTCCTCTAGCTGTAGCTTATCAGATGGCTTGTTGATCAAATAAGCTAGATAACCCGAACACCCCTTACTCACCAACTTAACGGCTTTAGTTGCTGAGATAACAAAACTCGTCTTAGCACCCCGGTTACCCGCTACCTCAACTATTGGCTGATCTGACAAACGAAACTGTACTACCTTGGTTCTACAGTTCAACTGGGCATCATACTTAGAAAGCCAATCCATACCCAGAATAACATCATACCCCCGGATAGGAAATAGGATAAGGTCCGAAGGAAAATTATGCCCCTTAACATGTATTATACAATCCTTACATACTAAGCCAGTAACATACTTATCAGTCAAAGAGGTACTAATTTCAACCACATAAGGCAATCTTTCAGGTTGCAATTTAACACGTTGCACACAAGCAGGAGTAATGAAAGAATGCGTAGCACCAGAATCAATCAACACTTTAACAAGTTGATCAAGTATAAGAAAGTTACCTTCCACAACTGCAGTCTCCTCAGGCATCTCCTCTAAGTCAACTGCATAAGCCCGAGCCTGAACCCGCTGCTGCTGTGGTACACTGCCTGTAGGCCTACCCTGGTAACCCTGAGTTGCTGCCCGACCCTCAGTCCTCGCATACTTAGGGCAATTCTTCGCCCTATGATTGATGCTACCACAACCCAAACATGTCCCTGCCTTTACCCTGCAGTCGGACTCTACATGCCCTGGGCGCTTGCAGTAATTACACTGCGATGATGTGGCACTAACACTGCCCCTAGAATAACCAGAAGCTGATGAAGCAGCTGATACAGCCTGCTGCTGAGGTCTCACCACACTAGGCCTATACTGACCCTGAGACTGGGCTGGCCTATACTGAGTCTGAACCTGATATGGCCTCTGCTGAAACTGAGGCCGATAATAACTCTGCTGACTCTGTGGCCTATAAGAACCCTGCTGGGCAGGTGGCCTGTAGACAACCTGCTGTACTGGAGGCCTATATATAACCTGCTGGCCCTGTGGCTGATACGGCCTCTTACTAGGCTGACTGGAGACAATCTGATCCCCTTTCATCTTCTCTAACCTGGAAGCTGCCTCAAAAGCCTCAGTGAAAATATCATATCGATTCAGAGCCATCACATCCTGAATCTCGGGCCGCAACCCCAACATAAACCTGCGAGTCCTCCGCTCCTCGTCTGCCACATACTCCGGTGCATACCGGGACAATCGAGTAAATGTGGCCTCATATTGAGCCACTGAAGCATCTCCCTGGACCAAGGCTAGAAACTCGGCCTCTCTCCGTTCCCTGCAAATCCTCGGGACATACTTTGCTCGGAAAGCCATCAGAAAGGTACCCCAAACATAAGGAATACCCTGTGCCGCCCAGCTAGTCCTTACCATGCGCCACCACTCCTCTGCCTCGTCATCTAACAAATACACGGCAAAAGAGACTTTCTGCTCATCAGTATAGCCAAGTGGATCATAAATCTTCTCCAACTTGCTAATCCATACCTCCGCCTTCCTATCATCCGGTTCCCCCTGAAATCTCGGTGGGTGATATCCTAAAAACTCCTTCAGGGTACCACGCCCGTGGTTACCACCCTGAATATTCAGAAGCTGAGCCTGCATAGCCTGATTCTGGGCAGCCTGCCCTGCTAATAACTGTGCCTGACTAGCCACTAACTCTGCAATCCGCTCCATAGCTGCTCCTAATTGGTCATCACCCCCGTCACGGCCCGGTGCCACGTTACTCGGAGTCTCATCAGCCATCTCAGGCCTACCTCTGGTTCTCGGTCGACCGGCCATTCTACTAATCAAAGAGTTAGCACAGTTATAGCACGTAGACAGGTTATAAACAACTATTAACACATAAATAACAAACTCATATAAAACACATAAACAAATTGATCACATAATCACATAAGCACTTAAATCACATAATCACTTAATCAATTAATCATACCAATACATATTTCATTTTTCTTTCCTTTCATACATATTTCATGCTAAGACAATTACCCACATTCCGAGAATACCCCGGCTGACGACTAACATGAGCTCTGATACCACTTAAACTGTCACGCCCCAACTCGACCCCACCTATAATCAGTCAGGACGCAACGGAATTTCGGCGGCATAACGACGGTAAACAGATTTCCGAGGTTCTAAACCAACTTCATTAAACATCATACATCCAGTAATTCCTCAATACAAACGATAACATACGACACAACCATAATATACAATAAAACATCTTCGTTATACGCCTCCGTTCCAACATGACATACAATACCTCAACTTTATCATACATTTCAAAAGTAAGTTGAGACACAACTACAACTTAACCATAGACGAAAGAAAGCCACTAAATTAACATCATTTGGATCATCATCTTTTCAACAACTATTACACTAAGAACCGTAAAGCATATAAGAGTCTATTAAGCTAATATACATGACGTTTAACAACATAGAATCATGGATAAGACTCAGGGACATATGACTCATCCACGAAAGGCACGTTTTCCACATTCTCCTCTTCAGGAGGCACGTACCCGTAATCTTGTGAAAGTACACCTGAAAACATGCATTAATAGAGAGTGAGCTTATATACATAAGCCCAGTGAGGATCCGATAGATCTCGAGCAAGGTCTACTAAACTCCTTGGAATAATCCTTTGAGTCAGTAAACACACAACAACATAAATAATGCTATCAAAACACACAACAACATAAATAATGCTATCATCACATAACTATATAACCAATCAATAAGGATACTCTATTTGGTGTAGCTCCAAACGCCATCACGATCTCAACCGTTCTTCTTATAACTCCCCATTACTCACGCACCCGAGGTACCTCACTAGCCCCTCCCTCCATGACACCTCCGTCATGCGAGCTGGGGGTAGCCTATGGCAGTCATGCCGTTATCAACCCGACAGCCCGATGCTGCCCGAGAGGTGGCACACACATACCAAGACTCCATAATCATCAATCATCAATCAATCAATCAATCAATTGGGAGATCAGCAACAAGAGTGCCCGATTCCCGCATTCAATAATAATCAATCAATAACATCAATATAACATCAATATTAAATTAAACAACAAACAACGTAGTTAGATGACAAAGTAGGCCATCTAACCGGACATGCATAATATACATAATTAAACTCTAAATTACTCAACAACAACTCACCATTCATCACTCGAACACTACCCAACCATCTAAAGGCATCGTTCAAGAAATTAAAGAATGACAACCTAAACTTCTAAAATTCATAACTTACAATCTACTAATCCAAACATTTCCAAATCAGTTCCTATCACTCACCCATTCAACCTACTACATTAGCCCTCTCGGAAATCCACCATAACACCTCTAAATCATGCCCGATAACCCTAAAATCCTAAGATGTCATGGCTGGATTTTCCGGATTTTCACACAAACAATGTAATCGAAAATTCGGCATTACAACAGCGCTAACACGTAATTATCAAGTATTTAGAAATCGACGGCAATCGATTTCGATCAACACAACTCATTTAATTCGACTTTGAACATTTTAATCAAAATTAAATACCCGAAAAATAAAAATTATGCTATATCCGACAGAAATTCGTAGTATTAGTATATAATGATCCCTAGCATGCAAGGAGCAATAATCTATCATCAGATTTCAATTCTAACGGTTCAATCTTCATTTATACGCAAAAACACAAAAATGACATTTTGAGATCTAGAATTTTCTCTCACCTTAGATGCGATATAAGCCTAGGAATACGTGCTATGCGTGCCCAACAAGCAGAATCCAAGTCGGTGCGAAGTTTCACGGACAAAAACTAGGTTTTTCTTTGAAAAATTGGATTGAAAGCTTGAGTTTTTCTCTTCTCTTTTCTCCCTCTTTTCTCTCGGCAATGTGTGTGTGTGTGATGGTGTTTTTGTGTTGTGTGAGTGTGTGTTGAGGACATTAGCTTATATGGTCAATTGATTAATTAAAGTCAAAGTTATTTTAATAGGTATTTTTGTGTTTTTAATGACTTTAATTGCATTTTATTGCTCACCAAGTTAAAAATAATTATGCAACCCCCAAGATATCTCAAGTGAGTTATTTTTAGGTGACAAGAAGTTTTACAATCCAATAATTTCACCCGAGTCGGCTTAAAACTCGATTTTCACAAAAGTCGGTGTAAAAACCCTAATAAATTCTTAAGCCGATTTTAAAACCGTTTTCATCAAACACAGGTCTATTAAAGTCCGTGGACTAGGTCTAGAAGGGTTAAAAAGACCAGTTTCAAAATTATAGCAGACGTGTTTCGAAAATACTATTCACTAAAAATCGACGATAAAATTTCTGACTCCGTTTTTGATGAAAATTTCATGAATGCACATTTAGCACGTATTAGGAGTATTGAAATCAAAATTATAACTTTCTAGGTCCTATAGCACATAAACAGATCATATGCACGCAAAACGAGGTAAAGCACGTAAAACGAGATAAACAAGAAAGTGGGGTTTCACACTTAACAATGGCAAGTTAATAGAAATAATATAAGCATTAACACATAGAAGGATCAACAAAGTAGGTTGACCCCGATGCAATTAGAATAGAACAATTATATAAGCAAATATGCAATTTTACAAAGAGACATGTGCAAGATAAGTATAGAATCATACCAAAATCTCCAAATCAACTTGAAACCACATATAAACACTCAAGAAGTCATGCCATAGGCTTAGAAGCGTGAGTCAACCGAAATTGCACCTAAACCCCTTTGTTTTTCAAACTATTTCGCTTCCAAACCAAAGTTAATGATTCCATTTTCAAAGGAAACTCTCCCAACCTTCTAACTAACCCTCAAGGTACCCTCTAACTCATTCAAATGCCTGCGATTACCCCGAAAGCCCCAAATTCCCTCTTATGGCTTTAAACTACACATACCTTATCCGGGCTTCAAACAAGGGTTATCAAAGCTTCTATAGCACCTAGGTAGCCTAAGAATACTAGAAGTGAAGCCCGAATCCACCCCGATTCGCATTAACCCCGAAAGCCCTTTGTTAAAGTCGACTATTTTACGTTTTATGCGATTTTAGGACAATGCAAGCGCACGGGGCTATTAGACTACCTTCACTAGCACCTAAGGCTTCTATTAGGAGTGTTGAATCAAGCTAATTCGAGCAATTACATAAAACACTAGAAAAACGTCACTATTCACCCCAAAAATCAAACCAACGATTCTAACCGTTTAAAAAGCGAAACGATCGCTCAAATGTGTTCTCTAGCATTTATATACATGGTATAATAGCAAGATATTCAATACAATAGCATTTGAACACATTTTCAACAAATCAAGAAAATAGCAACTATTTAGAAATGTTAAAATAAGCCGTGAAATCCCTCACCAATGCGCGTAGGAGCACCTAGGAAGCTTGCAAACACCCTACACTAGTTGCTCAAGGCTTGGCTAGGCTTGGTTTGAAGAGTTGATGATGAAAAATTTCTTCCAAAGAGCAAGAAGGGCTGTTGGGTTTCTGCCCTGTTTTTTCAGCTATTTTTTTTTTATTTTGCATTTTATGAGCTTTAGTTGATATTTAAGGTGCATGGTTGGGTGGGATCAAGTTTGGGTGTTTAAGTGGTCAATTATAATGCGCGTAGTAAGCTTAAAACGAGCCTAAAGTGGAACATGTTTGCTAGTTAATTAAAACTCTAAGCTAGTTACGTAAAACTATTCATTGAACTATTAAAATCATTTTCTAAGTGAGCTCTCTTATTGCTTCTAGCTCAATTGCTCATTTTTCCAACTACTCTAACAATTAATATGATTAAATAAAAATGCTAATTCGTTAATAGTATGAAGTTTAAAAACGGAGTGAATAGTAATTTAAGAAGGCAGTTAATAATGCACAGAAGGAAATGCGCAAACAACGGATGTAACAATAATCGAATGCATGGCTAAATCTCGGGTGTCACATCCTCTCCCCCTTAAACTAATTTTATCCATGCAATTCTTACATGATTCGGCGAATAACTCTGGATATCGCTCTCGCATCTGATCATCTCTCTCCCACGTCGCCTCCTGTACTCCGTGATGATCCCACAGAACTTTAACCATCGGAATGCTTTTAGTCCTCAGCTCCTGAACTTTCTGATCAACAATTCGAAGAGGTTTCTCTGTGTAGGTCAAAGTTTTACTGATCTCTAGCAGTTCCGGCTCAAGTATGTGAGAGGGATCTGGCTGATACTTCCGAAGCATAGAAACATGGAATACATCATGAATTCTGCCCAGACTGGGAGGTAAAGCTAGACGGTAAGCCAATTCACCAACAGTTTCAGTTATCTCAAATGGTCCCACATAACGAGGACTGAGTTTACCTCATTTACCATGCCGAATCAAACCCTTGCGAGGAGAAATTTTCAGAAATATTCGATCCCCCACGGCAAATTTCAGATCACGACGGCGTCTATCTGCATAACTCTTTTGCCGGCTCTGTGCTGTAAGCATTCTTTTTCTGATAAGCTATACATGATCAATCATTTTGTTCATTTCAGGTAAGATAGTAGGGTCGACCGTCTTCATTTCACCAACTTCATCCCAATATAGAGGAGACCGGCATTTACGCCTATAATGTGCCTCATAAGGTGCCATACCAATAGTAGCTTGATAACTATTGTTGTAGGCGAACTCTGCTAGTGGCAAATACTTCTCCCAACTCTTACCGAAGTCTAGAATACAAGCCCGTAACATATCCTCGAGGATTAAGATAGTTCTCTGAGATTGACCATCAATCTGAGGATGATAAGCTGTACTGAAACTCAAAGTTGTGCCCAAAGCTTTCTGAATCTTTTGCCAGAACTAAGATGTGAATCTGGGATCTCTATCTGATACAATGCTCTTTGGAATTCCATGAAGTCGGACAACATTCTCAATATACAACTCTACCAGCTTATCAAGAGAATCAGACTTCTTTTTAGCAATGAAGTGAGAAGTCTTGGTCAGTCTATCCACAATAACCCAAACTGAGTCATTACCCTTCGAAGACCTTGGTAAATCTGATACGAAATCCATGGTAATATGATCCCATTTCCAAACAGGAATAGCCAAAGGCTGCAACAACCCTGCAGGCCTCTGATGCTCTGCTTTAACTTTCTAACAAGTAAGATATCGAGCAACATAGTCAACAATTTCTCTCTTCATATTATTCCACCAGAAGTTTTGCTTCAAATCTTTATACATTTTTGTACTGCCTGGATGGATAGTATATCTGGAACTGTGTGCCTCAGCAAGAATATCCTTCTTCAGAGTTGGATCATTTGGAATACAAATTCTACCTTTGAATTTGAGAATACCATCGTCGTGTAGTTTGAAATCCGACTCTCCCCCTTTAGAATTCTCTAAGACTTTTAACAATTGAAGATCAGCCTGTTGAGCTTCTCGAATCCTGGATAATAACAGAGATTGAATCTGCAAACTTGCGAATTGAATACCAGAATTTGAAGTACTAGGCTTCCACAAGCATAATTCTTCCATGAATTCTCAATTCTTGATAATCAAGCTAGCAATAGTAGCCTTTCGGCTCAAAGCATCAGCAACAATATTGGCTTTACCCGGAAGATAGTAAATAGTGCAGTTATAGTCGTCAAGTAATTCTAGCCAACGCCTCTGCCTCATGTTCAACTCTTTCTGTGAAAATAGATATTTCAAACTCTTATGATCTGTAAAGATTTCAAACTTGTTGCCCCAGAGATAATGACGCCATTTCTTTAATGCAAGAATGATAGCGGCAAGCTCAAGATCATGAGTCGGATAGTTGAGTTCATAAGGCTTCAGTTTCCTGGAAGCATAAGCAATAACCCTGCCATTCTGCATCAATACACAACCCAGACCTTCATTCGAAGCATCACTATGGATCACTAGATTATCATAACCCTCAGGTAAAGCAAGACTAGGAGCTGTAGTCAATCTCTTCTTCAATTCCTGGAAGCTAGCCTCGCATTTATCACTCCAGTCAAATACTGTTTTCTTCTGAGTAAGTTGAGTTAAAGGCCCTATGATCTTAGAGAAATCCTTGACAAACCTCCGATAATACCCAGCTAAACCAAGGAAGCTACGAATCTCCGTGACAGTTTTAGGTCGTTTCCAAGATAACACAACTTCAATCTTCACTGGATCAACAAAAATACCATCCTGCGATATAATATGGCCAAGAAAAGCAACTTGCTTAAGCCAGAATTCACATTTGCTAAACTTTGCGAATAACTGATGCTCCTGAAGAGTCTGCAACACAATTCTGAGATGCTGTTCATGTTCCGCCTCAGATTTAGAATAGACAAGAATATCATCAATGAATATGACCACAAATTGGTCAAGATAAGGACGGAATACCCTCTACATTAAATCCATGAATGCGGCGGGAGCATTAGTAAGACTAAACGGCAAGACAACAAACTCATAATGGCCATATCGAGTTCTGAAAGCAGTTTTAGGAACATCATATTTCTTAATCCTCAGCTGATAATAGCTTTGCCTCAGATCAAATTTAGAGAATACCCGGGCGCCTTGCAACTGATCAAATAACTCTTCAATTAAAGGCAAAAGATATTTATTTTTGATGGTTACCTGATTAAGACCCCGATAATCAATGCATAAGCGAAGAGATCCGTTTTTCTTTTTAACAAATAGGACTGGCGCACCCCAAGGTGAAGAACTCGGCTGAATGAATCCCTTCTCAAGCAAGCCCTGCAATTGAACTTTCAATTCCTGCAATTCGGGTGGAGCCATTCTATACGGAGTCCTAGAGATAGGTGAAGTCCCCGGCAATAAGTCAATCATGAACTCTATCTCTCTATCAGGCGGTAAGCTAGGTAATTCCTCGGGAAAGACCCCCGGAAACTCCCTCACGATAGGTACATCATTCAATTTCAATTGATCCACAGGTTGATTAATCAAATATGCAAGATAAGCCTCACAACCCTTGCTCAATAATTTAGATGCCCTAATAAAAGAAATAATAGGAGTTCCCGTAGATTTTCTACTACCAACTATTTTAAGTACAGTCTGGTCAGGTATTTCTATATACACAATCTTCTTTCTATAATCAAGCTGGGCATAATATTTACTTAACCAGTCCATCCCCAATATAATTTCAAAGTCATTGAAGGGTAGGATAATCAAATTAGCAGGAAAAACACGACCCTCAATAAAAATACTACATGCTCTGCAAATAGATCTAGTAACAAACTTCGGACCCATAGGAGTATAAACCACAATCTCATACAACAATTTATCATGTTTCAGTTTAGCATTTTGTGCACAAGTAGGAGTAATAAATGAATGCAAAGCCCCAGAATCAATTAAAACCTTAACTGATTGATGATTAAGAAGAAAAATACCTTCTACCACAGCGGTCGTATCTGGAAGCTCCTCAGCATCCAAAGCAAATACACGGGCCTGTCCTTGTGGTGGTGGTGCTGCAGCTGGTGCCCTGGTCTGAGAATTCTGAGCTGACGTCTGACCCCTAGGGTTTTTAAATTTCTAACAGTCCTTAACCCGGTGCTGATCACTGCCGCAGCCTGTACACTTGTTCTGTTTCTTCCAACAAACATCCTCAGTGTGGCCCTGGCACTGACAGAAGCTACACTGCTGGTGACGTCTTAGAGCAGTGCCTCCCGAAGGAGCTTTGTAAGTAGAGGTAGCTGAACTACCCTGCTGCGAACGGGATACTACTGGACAGAATTGACTCTGAGTCTGACTCTGAACTGGTCGTATCTGAGTCTGAGTAGGCCCTGTATAACTCTGAGTCTGCCTCGGCTGTGTGCTCTGCCCAACTGATATAGCCTGTCCCTGGTACCATTGACTCTGAGACTGAAACCGCTTACTCGATTGATTGGCCTCGGCTAACACATTGGCCTTGCGTTTCTCATATCTCGAGGCGGCTCGGACCACTGCAGCATAATTAGGAAAATCATTTGCAGACAAATTTAGCATAATATCCCTTCTTAATCCCAGGATGAATCTCTGGATCTTCATGTCCTCTGGCTGAATCAAGGCTGGCGCATAACGAGAAAGCCTAGTAAAAGTAGCCTCATATTGATCTACTGTCATACTTCCCTGTTACAAGTTCATGAACTCTGTTTGACGCCTCTCGCAAGCAACCACCGATATGTACTTGTCTCGGAACTCTCGGACAAACTCGGCCCACGAATGATGAACCCCCTCGGCTTCCCCACTCTCACTGATGGTATGCCACCAATCTTCAGCGTCACCCTCTAGAAGGAATGTGGCATAAGTGATCTTTCTATCATCATGGCACTCGAGTATTGCTGCCACTCTTTCAAACTTCCTCAGCCACATCTCAGCCTTCATATCGTCCGGTTCTCCAAAGAAAGTATAGGCCCCATGATGAATAAACCGATCATACAGATTCCCTCCGGTAGGGCCACTACCTCCGGCTCTCGTAGCCTGATTACCTCCAACAACCCAAGGCTGACCCTGCTGTGTCACAAACTGGGCGATGGTGTCCATAGCAGTGGCCATCGTGGCCAAGATCTGTGCAGTGCTCGGTTTTTGAACCTGCGGTGCATTTTCTGCCACATCAGCTTCTTTCCCATGAACCCCCTCTGGTTCTCCACCAACATTCTGATTCTCAGTACGACGGCGGGGCCCCATCTCGAATAGCTAGAATGCAAAGTGTTATGACAGGTATACTTATGTATATATGCAATTTATAAGTTAACACATAAAGAAAAGTCCAAATAGATTCACATAAAGTCAAGTACATAGAAGTTCAAATAAATATTGCATATCTTGAAGTACACATAAGTCATTAGATCATATTTGACATTCTAGACTCTTGATATTCTATTTCCATGCTAGCATGTTCATTCCTAATTCAAATTTCACTTAGGCACATCAAAATCAAAGACTCATACATTCATAAAGTCATATAACAAATCTCTACCCACAGACCGAGAAATTTAACCTGGCTTCATGCAATCTATAGCTCTGATACCACTTAAATGTAACGCCCTGACCCAACCCCCAAACTAAAGGTTAAGTCCGGACCCGACACATGGACAGAGTCTCCCCTGTACCGTGGACTTTCTGAAAACCTGTAAACTTGCAAATAAGGTAACTACAAGGTAAACAAACTTCCCATGGCTATATATATAAAGATTCAAGGCCATCCGAGCCTTGAAGCAAGTAACAGTTCCAAAACCACACAAGCATGCAAGAACTTTGTTTACAACATAGTCTAGCAGCCATGACATCTAGGATAACAATAAAACATACTTAGAAGATAACACATTCTACATTAAGCCATTCACTCCCAAGCATGCAAAGTGAATAAAAGAATAAACATAAGTTATTACAAGACATAGGCTTCCAACTCTACACCACAATCTACTATCCTTCAACTTTACACAACAAGCATATACATAGCCTGTAGGCCACAAAAAATAGGACATAAGATAAACAGTTGAGCCTTCCATATAGCAGCAAGAATTTAAACCACCTCAAGCTATTAGGCACAGCAACTAAGGTAAATGATCAGTCTGAATTTCCTCCTCCTCAACTAACTCAACAAGTTGGGGATCACCCTCAGCGTCTCCTGAAACATATATCGAGGTATGAGCAACCACTGTTGCCCAGTGAGGGATATAGTCCCGGGGTATGCAATGCAACAAGTAATACAGTTAAACAATAATAACAATTAGACAATTAAAGAAACAATGATAGCTTAAATAACCACACATTTAAAAGGATACATTTCACATAACCCCTATACACCAATCTTCACTGGTCTTCATTCACGATCCAAGAACCACGAGCACGATCCCCATGAGCCGGCATAATCCCCAAACACTCCAGTGGGTGTACTCCGGATGTACCCCGATATTCCTACGACCCAACATCCCCTAGCAATCTCCGGACCAGGCGAATGAGGGACTAGGGCACGGAGTTTGAATATCCACCAGCAAGCCCTCTACCGCTCAGCCGATATTCAACACATCCGCCCCTGACACTATGGTTGCGCAACCACTATGCAATGCACTTAACAATGTTAAGTTAATAGCAATAATTTAAGCATTAACACATAGGAGGATCAACAAAGTAGGTTGATCTCGATGCAATTAGAATAGAACAATTATATAAGCAAATATGCAGTTTTACAAAGAGACATATGCAAGATAAGTATAGAATCATACCAAAAGCTCCAAATCAACTTGAAACCACATATAAACACTCCAGAAGTCATGCCATGGGCTTAGAAGCGTGAGTCAACCGAAATTGCACCTAAACCCCTTTGTTTTTCAAACTATTTCTCTTCCAAACCAAAGTTAATGATTCTATTTTCAAAGGAAACTCTCCCAACCTTCTAACTAACCCTCAAGGTACCCTCTCAACCCTCTAACTCATTCAAACGCCCGCGATTACCCTGAAATCCCCAAATTCCCTCTTATGGCTTTAAACTACACATACCTTATCCGGGCTTCAAACAAGGGTTATCAAAGCTTCTATAGCACCTAGGTAGCCTAAGAATACTAGAAGTGAAGCCTGAATCCACCAGGATTCGCATTAACCCCGAAAGCCCTTTGTTAAAGTCGACTATTTTACGTTTTATGCGATTTTAGGACAATGCAAGTGCACGGGGCTATTAGACTACCTTCACTAGCACCTAAGGCTTCTATTAGGAGTGTTGAATCAAGTTAATTCGAGCAATTTCATAAAACCCTAGAAAAACGTCACTATTCACCCCAAAAATCAAACCAACGATTCTAACCGTTTAAAAAGCGAAACGATGGCTCAAATGTGTTCTCTAGCATTCATATACATGGTATAATGGCATAGATATTCAATACAATAGCATTTGAACACATTTTCAACAAATCAAGAAAATAGCAACTATATAGAAATGCAAAAATAAGCCGTGAAATCCCTCACCAATGCGCGTAGGAGCACCTAGGAAGCTTGCAAACACCCTATACTAGTTGCTCAAGGCTTGGCTAGGCTTGGATTGAAGAGTTGATGATGAAAAATTTCTTCCAAAGAGCAAGAAGGGCTGTCGGGTTTCTGCCCTATTTTTTCAGCTTTATTTTTTTTTCTTTTGCATTTTATGAGCTTTAGTTGATATTTAAGGTGCATGGTTGGGTGGGGTCAAGTTTGGGTGTTTAAGTGGTCAATTATAATGCGCGTAGGAAGCTTAAAACGAGCCTAAAGTGGAACATGTTTGCTAGTTAATTAAAACTCTAAGTTAGTTACGTAACACTATTCATTGAACTATTAAAATCATTTTCTAAACGAGCTCTCCTATCGCTTCTAGCTCAATTGCTCATTTTCACCACTACTCTAACAATTAATATGATTAAATAAAAAGGCTAATTCGTTAATAGTATGAAGTTTAAAAACGGAGTGAATAGTAATTTAAGAAGGCAGTTAATGATGCATAGAAGGAAATGCGCAAACATGGGATGCAACAGTAATCGAATGCATGGCTAAATCTCGGGCATCACAGAAAACCTATAAAAGGATTCAGGGAACTTCCATTCTTGAAGTAAGAACTCAGACTAACAAGGAAGAAAGCGAAAACCAAACCCCATAAGAATGTCATACGACTTGAATGATGATTCTTCAAGAAAATGGCTAGGGAGCTCTATAAAAGGAACTCGTAGCTGGTCAATAATATACTGGCTCCAAAGTGAATGTGTCCAACTTCGTAATAAAGGATCAGAGATACCAAGATAACCATAAGACGGAGGTTGACTCGTAGAAGAAGATGAAGACGAAGGTAGCATTAGACTCGTAGAAGATGATGATAGTTGGACCTCACTCATAGAAGACGAAGAACTACCAGTGTCCTCATCCAAAGTTAGTTCGTCGAACTCTTTACATAGAACAAACATTTGGAGGTTATCTATCCCACTTAATAGATTACGTAATGATATTTTATCCATCTTCCTTATCATTCTTTTTTGTAGAATAAATACTAGGGATTTTTCAGCATCCTTATGGAAAGGCGTTCTTGCTCATATGTTTCGGCGTACCAGCTCATATGGAAAGGCATTCCTGATTCTATGGCTAGGCGATCCAACTCCTATGGCTTTCTTGATCATATGTATAGGCGATCATTCTCATAAGGATAATATATTCTGGTGTCGCAACCCAAGTGGACCCATCAGTCTTCTTTTACACTTTGACTCCTGCATACAGAGGAACCCGGGCTCTCACATCCAAATACATACAGCAGGAGAATGGCATAGAATAGAGCTTGTGTTAATGTCAATCTATATCCCTGGGATTTTCCTAATAGTGCCACTACCCAAGTAATAAAAGGACTGATGTATCCCTCTAGCTTTATTACTAGAGAACGATATCGGTATTTACTCTAAAGGGTGCCAATAGATAGTATGGACATTTTGTATGAGATGGGTCTGCGTACTGTGACTCAAACCATTCAAGAGTGACCTGATTTTTCGTTGGTCCCTTGTATTTTAGTACATTGCTTCTATCTATTGTGATGTAGAAATAGGATTTCGGTGCTAAAAAGTAGCATTTCATGACTTTGTCCTCTAGCTTAAACTTACCTAAGACAGAAAAAAAAACCATTTCAGTAGGTAGTGGCTAACCAAGCACAACTAAGTCTGTGTCCGTGTAGTAGCTATCCTCTCTTGAGATATAAGGGTAGATATAGATCCTAGCACAAGCAGTGATCGTAGCAGCTAGTTGGACAGCTGAGTTCTTTAGTGGGTTCCAATAATCTAAGCTAGTCACGGTATTTCTATGGTAGGCAACGACGTATTTGTTCTCTCTAAGCATCTCACCGACTATTAAGTTACTATGCCTGATCAAATGTTTGTAGCTATCTTCATCGCAGACCTCAGTTATCGTGCTTTTAGGGTTAATGCCAAATCTACCATATAGCGAATTCATAAGGATCTTGTACATATAGGCCATGGCATCATTACCTTCTTTCCTTACCTCTAACCTGCTCTCAAAGAGTGAGCTAACAAACTCCCTAAATGGGCTTTCCTTTCTCTCAAAGAGGTAGCCTGAGATTGGGAGCACAGTGTAGCCTAGGCCTCTTGCATAATTTAACTCCTCTCTATAGTAGACTCCAAAAAATTCCCCGGTTGGAAAGATGAGAGTCTTATTATTTTGTCGATAGGGTAGAAAGGGCTTCTTGATAGTCTTCGGACATACCACATATGCCTCAACAAAGCCACACATCTTGTCTAAAGCCTGATCTTCTAAATTACCATGCCAGACAGGCTTACCTCCAGGCATTAGAAATTCCTTCATTACAAAGGGATAGAGAAAGTTTACTTCATAGTAATATAGGTCCTCGCCATATGGCTTGTATGTATTTGTATGACCACCGTAGTAGGCACGCCTTATAAAGTTGTCTTCATTCTGGTTTGGGATGTGGATTGGCCAATTAGAAACATCATAGTATTTCATACGAAATATGCTTAGAGCCAGTGAGGAAAGGGTTATCTTGCTTTCTATGTCTACCTGTACAGTTTCCAATATATCTCTTGAGCTTTTTTCATAACACCTCCAAGGAGAAGTATGTCCTGCTTCATATATTCTAACAAGCTCTTTTTCATACTACCCACAGTGGACTCTGTCACATCTTCATATGGGATTGAGCCTTTCGGGCCTAGACCCGGGCATAGATTCTTAGCTGGGGTGCTAAGTTTTCCAGGGAGTAGATTCAAGGAGTCTCTAAAGTGGAATAACAACTTCTTACTAGAATAGACAGCTAATTCGTAAACCATACGTGTGATAACCCGAACCCGGCATGCATTTAATAGCACTTGACTGCATTTGATTAAATGTTTAATTAGTTAAATCAACCAATTTGCACTATTTTCATATTTCTCTTGGAAACATTTAGTAATTGTATATTGAATAATTGAAAGGTTGTTATCTACTTCTATTAATTATAGTAATTGAATTTATTCTCTTGTATTTAATTAAGTGCCATCTTAAATGTTAATATTTAATTGCACTTGATTACCTGTTTATATTTAATTGTTCATCTGTAACTTAACATTAACTTAATAATTCTTTAAAATGTTCTAGAAATAGTTAAATTAATTATTTTAAATGAATATTGATTACCTTGATTGTTTTGATTATTTTAATAATCGGTTTTGGTTGTTTTGCATTAAAATCACTCGGTTTTCAAATAAATGAGAAAAGTAACTCTGAGCCGGAGTAAATTTTAAACTATGATGCTTTTCAAAAATGATATATTTTCTTAAATTCTTTGAGATTTAATTGTTATTCTTCTATTGACGCAAAGTGCATAGAATATCGAGAGAGATAGTTAGGAAATGAATTATAGTCCTCAGCAAATAGTGAAAACTAGTATTTAGTTTCTTAATTTTAATATTTTAGTTGTTGTTAGCTAGAATTAAAATTATGTTAGTTGTTTTAGCTTTAAAATGCATAAAACAAGCTTATTTGACCAAATTTTAAGTGGTTTGACCAAGCCTTGACCATTTGACCCTTGTTCTTTTTATTTAAGCATGAAATAAGAAATAAAAGAAGCAAAAATCAGAAAAATAAAGAGCCATGGCAGAAACCATGGGGGAAAAAGAAAAAAAATATTTCAACTTCAAATCTTCATTTCGTCGCGTGAGCTTGTGCAGGGTGGTTTTTGAGGCATCCAGCGAGGTTTTCCTAGCATCTAGGAGTGTCTAAGGTGAGGGTTTCATCGTTATTTGTGCATTTAAAATATTTGTATCTAAACTTTGATTTTTGGATTTTATGCGTAGATCGTTAGTTTAATCATTTTAATGCTTAAAGAATGATCCTTGTTGATTGTAGAACATGTATTTATAGCTTTTAAACATTTTCTGCGGTTGAATATTGAAATTGAAGTATAAATTGTATAATGAATAGTAAATTATGAATAGTAAACCCCTGTTTCGATGAAGTTGCTCTGTTACGCGTTTTGTTGATGTAGGAAGATGCTAGATATGCTAGAATGCCTAAATGTGTGGTTTAATTGGAATGTGTAATGGAAAAATAGAGAAAAACGGCTTAGTGAAAGTCGTGGTCGTTTAGGTCGAGTTTGGCATTTTCTCGTTTTGCGTGTTGGCACTGTTTTGGGAGGCCATGGAAGCACTTTTGGTGCGATTATGGCATTGGTTGGGTGTTTGGTTGGTATAGTTGTAGTTCAAACGAGCAAAGGGGGAAATCGGGACTTTGCGTGAATTCTAGGGTAAAGTAGGGTTTCAAGGTCTTTAGACGTGCCTTATGATGACCTAGGAGGATTGGTGAAGTCGGTTTCCAAATCTCGTGGCTCGTTTAAGAGTAGTAGCGTTTTGAAAGTTGGGGTCATTTTTGGAATTTTGTGTGATTTCATAGTATATTGCTGATAGAATGTTTATAATGCTTATGAAATGTTTATATTGCTTATAGAATGCTTATAATGCCTATAGGATCCTTGTTATTGCTTGATAAGGTTAATTGGTGTTGTTCTTGTTGCTTATTTGATTGTAAATGCTTGTTAATGCTTATTACGCTTGTTAGAGTTGATTATTGATTGAAATGTTTATCAATTGCTAATAATGCTTGATATATTGTTTATTGCTCGTTTATCGCCTTGTATCGAGTCTTGCATTGCATAGTGTCCAGCGCGTGAGTGATGGGCTTCTCTGGGTAGCCTCGGGTTGCCAGTGTTGGTTGCTCTATCTCCGTAGCTATTCCCTCTTCTCGCTTGGGTTGCCTCCCAGGGAGATTTGGGTCGTAGAATTGATGGATACTTCTGGGGTATTCCAAACTGGTGTTATAAGGTAGTTGCGCGCGTATTGTCATCGTTGTCAACATCAAGCTCGAGATTGATGTATCGTTCGTGAAATGGTATATTGCTCGTATGAGTGAACCATAGCCTTCAGAGTGTGGTATAGCTTTGAATGGTTGTGTTAATGCTTTCAGTAATTGCTTATTGTATTGATTGTTTGTCTCGATTGCTTACTTATCAGATATATTGCTTAACTGTCTTGTTTGCATTACACGAATTTCTTTCTCTCCAATTCGATATCTGTCTTGCCCTCACTGAGTATACGTGTTGTGTATACTTACTCCTCACCACCACATTTCAAGAAATGTCATGTTAGCTGGAAAGTTCGTGATTTCGTGAAAGTTCGTGCCTGAAGAGTTGTCTTGCGTGCCTATGTGGCTTGAGTGTCGAAGTTGTAAAGATATATGCTTTCATATGTTGTATGTATTTATTGTTAAAAGAAATGTAATTTAAATCTAGCTAAGTAGTTGAAATGGTTTGATAAGTTAGATTATGTATTTAGTTAATGTAGCTTAACTTCAATGCATGTTTGTAATGTCCAAAGGAAAAGAGTTAGAATGGCATGATAATTTATTTTATGCAGTAGCTTAGTATGGTTTAATTGTCTAGTTTGAATGTACTTGTCAAAATGAAAAAAAGATAGGTTAGCTTTTAAATTAGAAATGTATGTATACTTGCTGAGTTTAAATTGTTGAGAACCGAGGCTAATGTCCTTGAGGAAGTTTTGTATGGTTGGACACGGTGTTGGTCCATTTATATGCTATTACAGGTTTTGCAATTTGCCTAGAAACAGGAGAGACTCTGTCCGTCTTTCCCTAAAAATTTTGCCCGGGTTTGGATTTGGGTTGTGATTAGATTGATTGATAGAACTTCCGGTCTAGAGAGGGATCGGGGTGTTACAATACGGTTCCTCATCAGTGGTTTTAGCTTGTATCTCTTGTGATGACATGATAGGTGCTTAAGCAAGAAAATTCCATCGAATGTGGATAAGTTGTCGAAGTAAATAGTTAAAGGTTCTTGTTCTTGTCTAACAATTGTTGAGATCCTTAAAACCAGGTCATAAAGTACCTTAGTACTTCTTCCTTCAAAGGAATCCAAGATTATAGAGTAGTATTCACTAAAGTGGGTATCAATCACAAGATCATTGATCTGTTCACCAGGACGAACCATCAAGAGACCTGCAACATAAGGATGATGAACGCCATCTTTCTGTAATGGTAGAGTCTCAATATCGGCAACTATGAATGGTTTCAGCTCAGTGCGAGATGGTTTGAGTGTTGTGATATGGGTTGGATAGCTACGCTTACGATTTCGGATCTCTCTAGCTGTTATTGGCTCGATCTCACTCAATCCGCCTTTAATGATTGATCTAAGTGAGCTATCTCTCTCCTCTGAAGATAGGGCGGGTATACCCATCTTTTTGTCTTCTATGTAGACTCGGATCATGAGTTGAAGAACATAATCTCCATTGTAGATTTCTTTATATATAGTAATATATCGATATATATGATCATAGACCTCACTCTTTGGAATTAACTTACAATCTTGATACGGCAAAGTGATATCACTATTTAGCGTAAATGAGATATCCACTCCACAAGATCGCCTTATGGTATATGAAATTGTGAACTTAGTGTAACCAGATAAGAATGGGTAAGGAAACTAGATTAAGAGATCCATGGTTGCAAGATTGAGTAGGTATATATCGTTAACAAGAGGGTACGGCTCGTTGAAGTGATGTGAAGCTATGATTAACCTAGCATGCAGATCTTGCCGTTTTGTTCTTTCAATCTTTTGATACAAGCAATTTAATAACTGTTCAGTAGTTGTGCTGTCTCTGGTGTATGCCATCATCATTATCATTTTAATAGTGCACACTGTTATTGGTCATTTCCCCCTTTATTAACTTTAACTTGAATTTCTTCCACTTATTCTCATGAGCTAGCCAACAATCCCTGGATTTTAAATAACCACATACAATAGAGTGTAGTTCTAGTAAGAGGTCAGTATTACCGACATCCTTTCTTCCTAAGTTTTCATCAACTTCTTGCTTATGTTCTCAGGTACATTAGCCTTTAAGTAATAATGAAGAAGATCTTTAGAGATTACCTTATGCTCAAAGTCTTGCTCTATAGGTACTTCAGACTCCCATTTTTCAATTGGATAAATCAGATTCATATAAATGAACTCGTTGATGATTGAAAGTGGGGGGCCCATGCTACGGAAGACTCTGCTGTAAATCCTTGGTATATTATGGCTATATAAAGTAGTAGTTAGAAAGTTGTCGTGCACTGTGTATATAGGCGCTTGTATTTCATGAAGAATATGATCTACTACACTCATTGCAATATATGCATCCTTCTGATGGATGAAGTTTACGAAGGTAGAGACTAAAGTCTTCCTACGATATCTCTTAGAAGTTGGAACTTTGAGACTCACCCGACGCCTCTTCTTAAGAATATTTTTATGAATTGTAATATTTTCGGTCATCATTATCATATAATCCTGTACCATGGTAGAGTAAGGGACTCTATAGAAAATAGGGCTATTCCTGGAAGACGCGATCCAACCTATATTGCTGATCAACTGGATCAGGCTTTCGAAGCCCTAATATTTAGTCCTCTAGAACATAAAGTAGACAGAGGCAACATCGAAGCATTCCTTATTAGTGATGAAGTGAGAGCGATGGTCTTTTATATCGTTGGTCGTGCTATTTAAAGTTTTGCCATAGATAATAGGCATAAAGATACCTTTGACTAGCTTACGAGTAAGGTCATTGCAAACTATTGTTGATAGATTCTCATTTTCCTATTCTGGTTTCATGAACACCTTGAGCCCTTCGAGGATTGAAGAATAAACATGTTCTATTTTTCCATCCAGAGATGCGATGAGATTCGTTCTCTTAGCCAAGGTTTCATCCATCAAAAATTAACTAGAGATCTGATATGCACTCGCTGAGGAGTCTTGGATAATAGGAATGCTCGTAAGAAGGTTCCATTTCTTATAGATGAAAGCAGATTGGTCATGAACTGAAAGGGGTGTTTAACATCCCGACCATTCACGATAATCTTAATATCTAAGATCTTTAAATTCTCATTGCTATCAAAATTCTCATCATTTCTACCAAAAAGATTTATTGACCAGTTAATTGCCCAACTTTTTGCCTCCTCGGCTGAGTCGAAAGACTTGTAATGGAATGCAACTGCTGCAACAAATATCTGATTTTTTATATTCTCGTTGATAGGGCTGCAATTAGCAAAGACGATTAGTCTTCTTGTAGATCACGCTCATGGAAATGCAAGACCCCACGGCGGTAGATTCAACCTCAGATGTCAAGAAAGGCTAACAAATCAAAATGAAAACCATCCAAGGCAGTAGCCAGCTTGATAATCAATTGCTCAAAATGAGCACGCTGTATGTTCTTAGATAAAGTATTTAACATCTTGTTAAAGATACAGATATTATTAATAACATTATCCTTCATGTAAAACTCCCTAGGTATGGGGAATACATCTTTTAGATTCATAGAGGCTAGAAATTTAGGCATGAGATAGCCATATAATACAAATAAATCCTCATTATTTAGAATATATGATAACCCAAACCCGGCATGCATTTAAGGACATTAAATTGCATTTAATTAAGTGTTATCTTAAATGTTAGCATTGAATTATGTGTTTATTTTTAGTTAAACATTCATTTGTAGCTTTATTTTCATATTTTGTTAATCGATTTTAATTTTTTTGCATTTTAATGCTCGGTTTTCAATTAAATGAAAAGTAGCTCCAAGCTGGAGTAAATTTTGAACTATGTTACTTTTCGAAAATTATATTTTCTTAAATTCTTTGAGATTTAATTGTTATTCTTTTATTGTCGCAAAGTGCATAGCATATCTAGAGCGATAGTTAGGAAATGATTTCCAGTCCTCAACAAATAGTGAAAACTAGTATTTTGGTGTCTTAAATTTAATATTTTATTTGTTGTTAACTAGAATTAATTTTGTGTTGGTTATTATAGCTTTAAAATGCATAAAAACAGGCTAAATTGACCAACTTAAGTTAGTTGACCAAGGGCTTGACCATTTGACCAAAGGCTTGTCATCTTTTTAAGCAAAATTACATTGCAAAATAAAACAAAAAGCTGGAAAACAGAAATGCCAGGGCTGAAAATAAAAAGGAGAGAAAAAAAAAAGAAATTTCAACTTCAAATCTTCAAATCTTCACGTGACCTCGCACGGGGTGGTTTCCGAGGCATCCGGTGTGGTTTTCCTAGCGTCTAGGAGCGTCTAAGGTGAGGGTTTCATCGTTATTTGCGCATTTGAAATTATTGTATCTAAACTTTAATTTTTGTGATTTAACCGTAGGTTGTTATTTTATCTGTTTCGTTGCTTAAAGAATGTTCCCTAGGAATTGTAGAACATGTATTTATAGCTTTTTAACATTTTCTGCGGTTGAATATCGAAATTGAAATATAAATTGTTAATTGAATAGTAATTTATGAATAGTAAATCCCCGTTTTGATGAAGTTGCTCTGTTATGCGTTCTGTTGATGTAGGAAGGTGCTAGATATGCTATAATGCCTAAATGTGTGGTTTAATTGTATTGTGTAATGGAAAAATGGAGAAAAATGGCTTAGTGAAAGTTGGGGGTCGTCTAGGTCGAGTTTGGCATTTTATCGTTTCGCATGATGGCATTGTCTCGGGAGGCCATGGAAGCACTTTTGGTGTGGTTATGGAGTTGGTTGGGTGTCTGGTTAGGGTAGCGGTAGTTCAAACGAGCAAAGGGGAAAATCGGGGCTTTGCGTGAATTCTAGGGTTAAGTAGGGTTTCGGGATCTTTAGACGTGCCTTATGGTGACCTGGGAGGATTGGTGAAGTCGGTTTCCAAAACTCGTGGCTCGTTTGGAAGTAGTAGCATTTTGGAAGTTGGGGTCATTTTGTGATTTTGTGTGTTTTCATAGTATAATTCCTATAGAATGCTTAATATTGCTTGTTATGCTTGTTAAAGTTGGTTATGATTGAATTGTATATCAATTATTGCTAATGCTTGTTAGTGTTGTTCTTGATACTTTATTGAATGCAATGCTTGATATCTTGTTTATCGCCTCTAATCTGTATTGTTGTACTATCGCTCGTTTATCGCCTTGTATCGTGTCTTGCATTGCATAGTGTCAGGCGCGTGAGTGATGGGCCTCTCTGGGTAGTCTCGGGCTGCCAGTGTTGGTTTCTCTAGCTCCGTGTCCTATTCCCATTCTCACTTGGGTTGCCTCCCAGTGAGATTTGGGTCGTAGAATTGATGGATACTTCCGGGGTATTCCAAACTGAAGTTATAAGGTGGTTGCGCACTTATTGTCAATGTTGTCAACATCAAGCTCGAGATTGATGTATCACTCGTGAAATGGTACATTGCTCGTATGAGTGAACCATAGTGTTCAGAGTGTGGTATAGCTTTGAATGGTTGTGTTAATGCTTTCTTGATTGTTTATTATATTGTCGTTTGTATTGAATGCTTTCTTAATGACTTTATTGCTTAACTGTGTCTATTTGCATTGCACGACTTTCTTTCTCTCCACATCGATATCTGTCTTGCCCTCATTGAGTATACGTGTTGTGTATACTCACTCCTCACCACCACATTTTAGAAAATGCCATGTTAGCTGGAAAGTTCGTGATTACGTGAAAGATCATGCTTGAAGAGTTGTCTTGCGTGCTTTGTGGCTTGAGTTGTCAAAGATGCAAAGATGTATGTTTCATGTGTTGTTTGTATTTAATGTTAAAAAGGAATGTAATTTAAGTTTTCTAGGTTATTGAATTGATTTGGAAAAGCTAGTTTATGTATTCAGATAGAATAGTTTAACTTTAATGCATGTTTGTAATGTCCAAAGGAAAAGGGTTAGAATGGTATGATAGTCTATTTTGTGCAATGGGTTAGTATAGTTTAATTGCCTAGCATGAATGTTCTTGTCAAAGATGAAAAGGGATAGGTTAGCTTTTAAATTGGAAATGTATATTTAGTTGTGTTTGCTTGTTGAGAACCAAGGCTCAGATGGCCTTGAGGTGGTTGAATGTTTGGACATGGTATTGGTCCACTTATATGCTATCGCAGGTTTGCTTTTTGCCTAGAAATAGGGGAGACTCCATCCGTTTTCCTAAAAATTATGCCTGGGTTTGGATTTTGGTTGTGATTAGATTGATTGATAGAACTCCCGGTCTTGAGAGGGATCGGGGTGTTACAGGTGGTATAAGAGCTTGTTTAGCTCATAAGCCGGGACATGGTCCTCGGTCTGGTGGGTAGTGATCCCTGAATGTGTGCTTGTTAAGTGTGTTTTGAAAGTGTATGCTTGTATGTGAGATTGTGTGTCTTGACCTGAATGTGTGATCCTATGTGATATAGTTATGTGTTATGTGTTAAGTGTGTGGTAAGTGAAGTGAAGTGTC
Source organism: Ehretia macrophylla (assembly GCA_037974665.1). Lineage (NCBI taxonomy): Eukaryota > Viridiplantae > Streptophyta > Magnoliopsida > Boraginales > Ehretiaceae > Ehretia > Ehretia macrophylla. The sequence goes on along the minus strand of CM075780.1, from coordinate 15,883,917 downwards.
TAGTTGTGCATTGAATTGACTTATTGAATTGGCATCGTGAATCGAATCGACCTTGTAAATTGTTATTTGCTTGAAGTATTGCTTGTAATGTGTGTATTGAAATGTCTTGAGTTGGTTATGCCGTGATTTGAATTTATTATGTTGTGCTTGATTTGATTGTCGTGCTTGAGTGACTTTGTTGAATAAACTCTTTTGTAAACTTGCTTGCATAGTAGTTTAAGGCATGTGTATAAATGTGATATCTTGGCATTCATACATGTCCTATTGGAATGGTAAGCAAGTCCTCTTTATCCCCTGAAGAAAGTGGTTCACAGCTGGCCTTTCAAGGTGTATGGATTGGCAGGAAACGAATGGCATTTAACTAGCCTTGATTTGGAAGTTGGTGTTTGCTTTTGGAGCTCGGTTATTGGTGAATCTCTAGGGTCCTCTTCTGTGCTTAACAGCTGTGAAAGAGTAGTTTTCTTTTAAGGTTCTATTTGGCTGTTCTTTGGAGAGCATTCTTCGGTTTTCTTATTGGGTATTCTTTGGAATCTTTTGTTGGCACTTCTCGGTGGACTTGGCTATTGGGATCTCAATCGGACTTACTGTATGGTATTATCTATGGCATATGAGTCTCGGTCTCTATTGGAGTGCTACCGGCATTCCTAATTGGAAATCCTTCAATGGCATTCTATAGAATTCTTGGTGGTCATTTATTTACCATTTACTTATTGGGCAAACTTGGCTACATTCTTACTGGAGCATTGTTCGGGTATTTTTCTTGGCATTCCTCAGTTGGTTTGGTAATTGGAATTCCTATCGGACTTATTGTATAGTACTACTTACGGTATTCTTTGGAATTCTTAGTGGGGATTCTATTGGTATTTTCTTTGTTGGCACTATTGGAAGTCTTACACTTGGAATCTTGTTCAGAATTATTATCTTATATTGCTTATGGTATGCTGTGGAATACTTTGGGCTTCCTTGGTGGTAAGTTGTATAAAGTTTGCACTCGGCAAATGGCGATAAGGTCTTGGAGCTTTGTCTTATATGTGCTGCGTCTACTTTGGCTATCCTTTGACTTCCTTATTTGATACTTGTTGGACTTTTATAGAGGATTCGTATATAGAATATTCCTTCGGTATTCTTCTTGTAAATAATATGTGGAATTGGTAATATCTACAGTATCTTTGCTTCAGTCTTTATTGGCATCTTCTCGGTACTTTTAGCAGGGAATTCTTCTATGGTATTCTTGACCAGCGGAATTCTTATTTGGATTTCTAGATGGTATTTTCAATTAAGCCTTTATTTGGCCTTATTGCTTTGGAGTTTTCAGTCAGTATTATTGGGGTTTTCTTAGTAGGGTATTCTTCGAGCGTTCTTATTCAGTGTCTTGCTCAGCAACCGATGAAGATTAGTCAGAGTTGGATTTCAGATGATGCTAAGTTCTATTGGAAGAAGAATTGCGAGGACGCAATTGTTTTAAGGGGGAAAGATGTGATAACCCGAACCCAGCATGCATTTAAGGACATTAAATTGCATTTAATTAAGTGTTATCTTAAATGTTAGCATTGAATTATGTGTTTATTTTTAGTTAAACATTCATTTGTAGCTTTATTTTCATATTTTGTTAATCGGTTTTAATTTTCTTGCATTTTAATGCTCGGTTTTCAATTAAATGAAAAGTAGCTCCGAGCCAGAGTAAATTTTTAACTATGTTACTTTTCGAAAATTATATTTTCTTAAATTCTTTGAGATTTAATTGTTATTCTTTTATTGTTGCAAAGTGCATAGCATATCGAGAGCGATAGTTAGGAAATGATTTCCAGTCCTCAGCAAATAGTGCAAACTAGTATTTTGGTGTCTTAAATTTAATATTTTATTTGTTGTTAACTAGAATTAATTTTGTGTTGGTTATTATAGCTTTAAAATGCATAAAAATAGGCTAAATTGGCCAACTTAAGTTAGTTGACCAAGGACTTGACCATTTGACCAAAGGCTTCTCATCTTTTTAAGCAAAATTACATTGCAAAATAAAACAAAAAGCTGGAAAACAGAAATGCCATGGCCGAAAATAGAAGGAGAGAAAAAAAAAAGAAATTTCAACTTCATATCTTCAAATCTTCGCGTGAGCTTGCACGGGGTGGTTTCCGAGGCATCCGGCATGGTTTTCCTAGCGTCTAGGAGCGTCTAAGGTGAGGGTTTCATCGTTATTTGCGCATTTGAAATTATTGTATCTATACTTTAATTTTTGTGATTTAATCGTAGGTTGTTATTTTATCTGTTTCGTTGCTTAAAGAATATTCCCTAGTAATTGTAGAACATGTATTTATTGCTTTTTAACATTTTCTACGGTTGAATATCGAAATTGAAATATAAATTATTAATTAAATAGTAAATTGTGAATAGTAAACCCCCGTTTCGATGAAGTTGCTCCGTTATGCGTTCTGTTGATGTAGGAAGGTTCTAGATATGCTAGAATGCCTAAATGTGTGGTTTAATTGGATTGTGTAATGGAAAAACGGAGAAAAATGGCTTAGTGAAAGTTAGGGGTCGTTTAGGTCGAGTTTGGCATTTTATCGTTTCGCGTAATGGCATTGTCTCGTGAGGCCATTGAAGCACTTTTGGTGTGGTTATGGCGATGGTTGGGTATTTGGTTAAGGTAGCGGTAGTTCAAACGAGCAAAGGGGGAAATCAAGGCTTTGCGTGAATTCTAGGGTTAAGTAGGGTTTCGGGGTCTTTAGACGTACCTTATGGTGACCTAGGAGGATTGGTGAAGTCGGTTTCCAAAACTCGTGGCTCGTTTGGAAGTAGTAGCGTTTTGGAAGTTGGGGTCATTTTGTGATTTTGTGTGTTTTCATAGTAAAATGCCTATAGAATGGTTAATATTGCTTGTTATGCTTGTTAAAGTTGGTTATGATTGAATTGTATATCAATTATTGCTAATGCTTGTTAGTGCTGTTCTTGATACTTTATTGAATGTAATGCTTGATATCTTGTTTATCGCCTCTAATTTGTATTGTTGTGCTATCGCTCGTTTATTGCCTTGTATCGTGTCTTGCATTGCATAGTGTCAGGCGCGTGAATGATGGGCCTCTCTGGGTAGTCTCGGGCTGCCAGTGTTGGTTGCTCTAGCTCTGTGTCCTATTCCCATTCTCGCTTGGGTTGCCTCCTAGGGAGATTTGGGTCGTAGAATTGATGGATACTTCCGGGGTATTCCAAACTGAAGTTATAAGGTGGTTGCGCGCTTATTGTCAATGTTGTCAACATCAAGCCCGAGATTGATGTATCGCTAGTGAAATGGTACATTGCTCGTATGAGTGAACCATAGCCTTCAGAGTGTGGTATAGCTTTGAATGGTTGTGTAAATGCTTTCTTGATTGTTTATTATATTGTCGTTTGTATTGAATGCTTTCTTAATGACTTTATTGCTTAACTGTGTCTATTTGCATTGCACGACTTTCTTTCTCTCCACCTCGATATCTGTCTCGCCCTCACTGAGTATACGTGTTGTGTATACTCACTCCTCACCACCACATTTTAGGAAATGCCATGTTAGTTAGAAAGTTCGTGATTACGTGAAAGATCATGCTTGAAGAGTTGTCTTGAGTGCTTTGTGGCTTGAGTTGTCAAAGATGCAAAGATGTTTGTTTCATGTGTTGTTTGTATTTAATGTTAAAAAGGAATGTAATTTAAGTTTTCTAGGTTATTGAAGTGATTTGGAAAAGCTAGTTTATGTATTCAGATAGAATAGTTTAACTTTAATGCATGTTTGTAATGTCCAAAGGAAAAGGGTTAGAATGGTATGATAGTCTATTTTGTGCAATGGGTTAGTATAGTTTAATTGCCTAGCATGAATGTTCTTGTCAAAGATGAAAAAGGGATAGGTTAGCTTTTAAATTGGAAATGTATATTTAGTTGTGTTTGCTTGTTGAGAACCAAGGCTCGGATGGCCTTGAGGTGGTTGAATGTTTGGACATGGTATTGGTCCACTTATATGATGTCGCAAGTTTGCTTTTTGCCTAGAAACAGGGGAGACTCCGTCCGTTTTCCCTAAAAATTATGCCCGGGTTTGGATTTTGGTTATGATTAGATTGATTGATAGAACTCCTGGTCTTGAGAGGGATCGGGGTGTTACACTTTGACCTGGTGGGAAGGTACTCGACCAATCTAGAGGTTTGTATACCATAGGCAGGTTGAGTTTGATCGCTAGTAACAAGATATCAAATTTGTAGACAGCATAGAGATGTCTTGGAAGATAATAATCTCCTTTCTTCTTCTTCACTCGAATTGCACCGCTTAAATAATTTAATGTGATCAAACCCATTTTTTCCATGAGTACAACTAAGGTGGAATCGAAGGGATACATCAACTCCATTTTAGATCTTTTCCTATCCTTACTAGACATCTGAGCTTCACTATTCTTGGCTTTGGCTATAGAAGAAAACGAGATATCAATCCACTATGAACAATAAATAAGAGGCATTTCTTATCTTAAGAGATTTTTTGTGGATGAAAATAGTGCCCCTAAAGGCTCTTATTGAGATGTCTCTTTACCAGTGGAAATGCCGACATCTACTCGAAAAATAATTGTGCCAGAGTCAAGACCAGTGCTATCCCCTTCCCCTGCTCTATTCTTGCAATCGTGTCGATAAAGGAAGATTCCATTTTTGATATTCAATATCCTTCCAGATGATTGATTCTTTCGGATTCCTCCTTTAGAGTAAGTCATTAAGCCTATTTGACAAAGTGGTGAGGAAAGTAAGTAAGCTTCTTCTTGCATCCTACTAAGAGCGCATTCTTGTCATGTGGATTTGAGAAATGTGCCATTTTCATTTTTCCTTTCCTCGTCCATGCTAAGAGTAATCGGGGTCTAAGCTAAACCTTAGATGGGGCCTTCAAGAGCCCTTTTGGGGACATCATTGGCTTCATCCATCCTATCCTAACAGTGGATTTCGTGCATTCATGTGCAGTCTTTCTCTTATTAGACGATGCATACCCCTTCCTCATTAACTATGTCAGGCTTCCCTTTCTAAAGGAGTTTTTATCTATTGCTAGAAGTTCCTCCAGCTAACTAATACAAAGAAATAAGGATAAGAATGAATGTCACGTACGGCGCTGTCGAAGGACAAGAGCCCACCTCAAATACTCAAGAAATGAGTGGCTAGACTGGCAATCAAAGGATGAGGAGGCTGGCAGGTAAAAGGAATAAATAAAGAAAGAACCATTAACCTTAACCATAATATATGTTGCTTACGGCACGAGAGAGCCAGAAAAAAAAAGCTAACTCTGAGAAGCTACCTTTTGAAAACACTAGTCAAGGGCAACTCACTAGAAGTTTTTCCTCCTTTACCTTTAGAGGATCTCTAAAAGGCAGCATTTGTCTCATTCTTCCACCCCCTCAGTCTCGGTAGACTAGGGACGCTCACTGCTCCAACTAAGGAAAAGAAGAGACTCTATAAACAGAAATACATAGTCACACAAGCGGACGAGAGAGCTACTCACAACTCATATACGAAAGAAAGATTGTCAAAAGAAACAAAGCGATACAGACTAGTGAAGACAGAACGCTATTAGATAAAGAAGAAAAACCAATAGAGGTGACTAACCCTGCATTAGATGAGATACCTAAGATAGACGAGGGAGGGATAGCCAGAGGTCACAGAGTATGCAAGCTTTTATTAATTATGATTATCTTCCTCTTTTTTATGTAACGTAAATGCTACCACTTTTGATGCTTTAGCGGCCGAAGGGAAATGAGACTAGCGAAGCAGTTTCTGATTTACTGCCTAGGAAATTCATTCATTCATTAGAAAGTTGGGTCTACCTTCTTCCTTAGTTGACTAGACTAATGTGATAGATAGGTAGACATTTCTCGAACAAAGCTCAGTTCTTCGTCATCAATATATTGGTATAAAGGTCTTTGCCAGTCAGTTCCCTTCTCTTTCGAAAGCCAGTCGTAGGCCCAGAATGGAATGTAAGGCTTGCCGAGACAAATCTCTCACTTAACCTTTGAGCTAGGGAATTGGTTATTAAGTGCTTTCTGTCTCACCGGAAGTGCGAAAGCTTATTTGTTGCTTTTAATACAAGATCCGAATAAGCCTATAGAAAGGCACTTTCCTATTCTTTTGTAGAGTAGATTGTCAGTGGTGGTACTGAAATAAGATGAAATGGAAGAGTTCCCCCTAAAGAACAAGGTTGGTAGTAAGTAGGAAGGAGATCTAGAAGGTTGGGATTAATCGTTTCAGTTGGAATGCCAAATCATTAGCGACTGGCGCTGTCTTAAACTTAAAGAAGTACCATTGAGGTATTTGTAGAAGTAGGGTCAGGTTAGGGCTTCTTTTTTAGTAGATAGCTGGGCTAAAACTCAAACCAAACAACAACATAGGATGATTTCCCAATAAATTCGTGCGGAATTCCGTCTATCTTTGCCTAAAGCTCTCTTTCTTGATAGTTTGGACCAAATCTGGAACAGAAGTTGGAATTAATGGCACTAGTCCCGATGTCTTGTGGGAATACCTACTACACTTCTCTATTACTATATCTGACCATATCTCGTACCAAGGCTGAAACAATACGGAGATGAACCAGAAGTAAGGGGAAAGACTCCTACTCAGCTCTTCATTGCCAACTAGCGCAGACTAGCGGTTAGATGCTTTGTTTGTATGGCATTTCCTTGCATTATCTACCACATTTCATTTTCATAGCCCCACCCACAAGAACTTCCACTTTCGTTTTCCTTCCTAAAGGTAGCCTTCCACTTCAGGCGATTATACTCTTCACAGGTTGGATTTCATTTTTTTTTTCATCATCCCTAGAAAGTCTTGTCGCGAGCCAAGTTGAGTATAGAACATTGACAGGGAACCGCGAGGAAAATTGTGCCCAGGGCTCGATCTACGACTGTCAAGCTTTCCCATTCGCATGCCTTAGGCGGGGGGTCTCACCGCTCGATCTTTGTTTCTTCATAACGAGGTCCGAAGAAATGCGGGAATAAAGGCGGCACTACCTTAAGGTAGCCAAGCGAGCTTCGAGGATTTCATAGTTTCATCGGGGTCATCATGAGTTGAGTTAGCATGAAACGAGCCATCTTATGAAGCGGATCTTCAGCTACGGGGGACAGTTGGCCATTTGCCACTTCTATTATAGCTTAGTGCTTTTTTTGCTGCTCCACAATGCTCTCTCCAAAACAAAAGTGAATGAAAGAAGCCCACTTGCCCACACTTCTTTCCCGCTATCACTAGGGGCCTCATCTTTTAGCTACATTTGATTCTGAAAAGGGGTAAAGCCACAGCCTACCTTTTAGTTTAGGAATCGACCTTTCTAAAAAAGTACACCCAAAACGGGATCAAGTCTCACTACGTTATTTCTCTCTTACGGACACAGCAAACATTAGAAAAGTACAAATTTCTATTACAATCTGCCCGATTCAACTTAATTGGTTATATTAGAAGTGGTAACAGAATTAAGCATAATTCCCATCTGGGCAGAAGCCAAGGTGATCGCAAAAGCATTAGCTCTAGCCTCTGCTCTTACTTCTTCTGTGAGCCCCAAGCTCCTAACTTGGAAATCCTCGGCGATTTGGTTATGGACAGGATTCTCAGTGCATGTACATATGTTCTCATCAAGCACATCTAGCGATTGATACCCTTGATGCAGTATCACCTTCTTGAGGATTTGCACTTTCTCTGGTTGTAAGACAAGAGTAGGGTCAACTTCTAGGAGAATCTGTGGGACCATTTTCCATAAAGAAATGACACATAACACAAAAGAAATGCTAAGCATGAGTTCGAGCGAGGTCTCAATGCTTGAGTTCATGAGATCTCTCACTTGAAAGTCAAGAAGGGATGCTAGTCCTTTATTTGGACCCCTTAGCGAGAACATCGATCGCCTACTACTGGGTGCCCTGAGTATGCTTAAGGCACTCATTATATCCCCAGGTCGCCACCTCCACCCCTTCTTTGGTAGTAAATAAGAATACCTGTGTAACCATTGGATTCCAAGATTAACACCCTGCTCCATATCTAGAAAAGTTTTGTGCCACTTGTTGCCATGGCACTGCATGCTGACGAAAGCAATTAACCATTGCATGTAAGCTCGTTTCCTAAAACTCTATCTTCTCATATGAAATGGTAACATATGAATATCTCTTTCCATTGTATGAACTCCCCTAATTGTTTCCCTGTCACTTCATTGAACCCCCAACCACAACTCGTCTGTAGATTCATCAACATCAGTCGGTTCGGATCTCCACTTAGTTTCACCCAAGCTTCATCCTGTTCATGGATAGATAACCCAAGTTCGGGGCCATAAGTTGTGACAATTGCCCTATGAAGACTCGCTTTCGCTACGGCTCCGGTGGGTTCCCTTAACCAAGCCATTGCCTATAAGTCGCCGGCTCAATCTTCAACAGGCACTGAAGAATGATCCCAAAAAGGATGAAAAAAGGGCTGCTGCCGGGCTAGGATCGGCGCTTGCTCCCCAACCTGAGTAAGAATTCTAGTGATCGCTAACAGGCTCAATTGTCTTCACTAAAATGAAGCACTATTTCTACCCCCGCGCTATATCATGGACTCACAGACTTTCTCCTTTTAGTAGTGAAAGTAGAAGTAGGCCGCGCCGCATGTAGTATGAAACTTTTAGCCAAGGTTAGTTTGAATAAATACTAACCTTAATCATATTTGTCAACCTTCTCTGTTAAAAATTAGGGATAGGACCATGGTCTATATATAACTTTTGAATTACTTTATATATCTTATCAAATGGCCTTTTTCTTTCGTTTATGCCATTTACTAAAAAAGTGTTTTCTCTGCAACATGGGAAGCTGTTTGCCCCGTAGTTATAGATCCCCTTAGCTAAGTCAATTCCAAGAAGATATTGATACGAAACTCTAATAATAATAGGAGGATGCCAATTTTCAAAATTTAATGGCTTTAGCCACCACCGCTAGTCCAGCTGCCCTTGCAAATCCGTTTGAAACAAGTAAGTCAACTCATTCAATGGACGTGTATCCTGCCCTTAAGGGTGGCCCAAGATTTGAATACGGAAAGGGCATGCATCGGAAGAGTTGATTAACTGAAGAACGTTACACTATAACTTGAGGTGGGGGGTTTTGGAGCACTAAGTATCGATTTTCTGGAAGCATTCGCTGCCGCCAACGCGCTCAGTGATCTACTCATCATAGGAAGCACTGCCATAGACCTATCTATGGGAACCACTACTATACATCAACGTCCTAAACATGTCTTCATCTGTGTCCAAGCTCTCTAGTTCAATTTGCATCTTATCTTGTATGCCTAGATTGATTCTACCAGTCCATAACCTATTGATTGAAGTCCCACTCTCGCTTTAAGTCTTCCCTTCATAGTAGGTATTGATATGCTAAGGTGCCTAACTCTTCATGGTCCTCCGCTTTCGAGGCTTTACTACTACTTACTTGGTTTACTCGCGACTCTCGACCTTACTTTGTTTTGCCTACATAGTACCTACCCTGCCTTTCTTACTCAGCAGATAGTTGTTGGTTGTCTTTTAACGTAGGTCGGTAACATATGCTAATTCCCAAGATTCAGCAGGCTTAGCTACCTCTTCCAATGCGGCTTTTGTTCTAGTTGTCTCTGCAGATCTGAATGAAAGAGGTGGGGTCAAGTCATCCAATAGAGGTGCCTCAGATGGCTAAACTGATTCTATGAATGCCTATCCCGCCGGTCGGAATGCCCGGACTGAGGAAGATGCGTACGAGGAGCAAAAAGGAGATTCCTAGCGAACAGAGTGGCTACAACATGTGTTTCCCTATTTTCTTAGAGAGACCGCACTATTCTATTTATGAAGAAAGGTTAGGGAGTGAGCTCAACTTCACGACTAAAAGAGGGCCCCACCTGCTTATGACTTTGCTCGTGATGAATAAAGAACAAGATTTTGGTTAGCGAAAAGCATAGTAATTGAGTTCTTCTCATTGCGAGCGGTATCAGCAGGTGAGAGCTAGGTAAAATTTTTTGGATGAGATAGTCAAACCCTTTGACCTTTTCGATATAGCTTATATAGACGATGTCCTAATCTTTGAAACGTAACGTACGTTATCACTCATACTCATTCATACTAGAATCAGTCCTTCAGAAACATCAAATAAGGAATCCACTTGGGAATAAAAGAAAAACGTCAAAATACTTCAAGGAGGGTGAGCATCGATATAGGGATTCCATCTATGGGGTAGTAGGATCCCCCCAGCTAGATGAACTCTGATTATTGACACGTCTTCTTGCTTTCGGCAGCCACAGATTCAAGCTTTTCTCTTTCCCCCACTCGATCGACTATAGTATGCGGACAAGAGAAATATATGCCATCATCTGAAGCACTACGGAGCCTTTTCTTCCTATCGGCCAAAAGAGGCAGGTTTTTCAAAATTACTCTTCATTGGCCGGGCGATAGTTAGGTTGAGTCAATCAATAGGCTTTGAACCAATAAAATAATAGATTCTAATATAACATATAGGAGATTCGGTTAGGGGAGGGAGAAGTGAGGGCTCAACTTTTACACCAGGAAAGTGGCGGGAGATGCCAAATCTTGAAAGTATGCCGTGAGTGCTTGGGAGTAAACTAAGTAAGATAATGCCCTACCTTAATTACCACTATCTTATATATATAAATAGTCATCTCATCCCATAGAAAGCACTCGTTCCCACAGCCTTTCTTGCAACTGATAGACTTCAAAGTAAAGGCACGAAAAGTAGTCTTAAACAAAAAACCTTCACGTCGATGGGATAATTGCTTTGAAAGTTGTTTTGCCAGTGTAAATGGATCTTATATCAGGTATTATTTCAATCCAAATCTAATGTCTGATTGCGAACATTATTGAGGTCAGTCTTGTGAAACCCCAATTTTTGTCTTTATCGCGATTTGTGTGTTTTTGCCTCGATTTGCGTGATTTGACCTGTTTATGTGTTATATGTGTTAGAATGTGTTAAATATGTGATTTATATTCCTAATATATGCTATGTGTGCATTCATAAAATTTTCATCAAAATCGGCATCAAAAATTTTATCGCCGGTTTTAGTGAATAGTGTTTTAAACACCTGTACACTAAAATTTTTACAGGGGTGTTTTAAACATTTTAAAACCTAGTCCTCGGGTATTAATAGACCCGTGTTTGATTAAAATGGATTTGGAATTGGTTTTGGAATTTTAAAGGTTTTTACACTTTCTTTTGCAAAAAATGAGTTTTAAGCCGACTCGGGTAGAAATGTTTGCATGTAAAATTCTTTGTCACCTAAAATAAATTATCTAGAAATAGTCTAAGTGCCAAATTAATTTTTTGAGCAAGAAATAGTCTAAAATGGAATTAAAAGACAAGAAAACACTAAAAATAACAAGTGTCAACTTTGACTTTGTTTTATTTGTTTGACCTTTGCTTAATATATCATCACCACACATTAAAAGCTCACAAAATACACTCATTTTATACACACATTACCGAAAATCCATGAGGGAGAAGAAAGAAAGCATTTTCAAGGTTTTTCAAAGCATTTTTCACATAGATTTTGCAATTCAAGTCCAAATCACTTCATTCAAAGCTTGATTTCACTTGTTACGCATCCATTCTACATCTTTCTTGCATCAAAACACATCAAACATGAGAGAAAAATTCTAGATCTCAAAATTCATTTTTTATGTTTTTGCGTATAATTGAATTTTGAACTGTTAGAAAGTTGAATTGATGTTATATTATTGCTCAGTGCATGCTAAGGATCGTTTATATGCGTTTATATAAGATTTGAACCATTGTAGCATGAATTTTTATTTTCGGGTATTAAAAGTTGAGTTGTTGGCTATTTGTTGAATATTTTGAGTTGTAGTGGTTGGAATTGATTGCTGTCAATTTGTAAAAGTTTGTTAAATACGGGGTAGTGTCATTGTAATGCCGAAATTTTGATTGTGATGTCGGTGTGAAAGTCCGGAAATTTCAGCCTAGGTGCATCGAGGTTTCAGGATTGTTGGGCTTGATTTAGATGTATTTTGGTTGGTTTCCGAGGGGGCTAATGTAGTTTATTGAGTGAGTGTGTGATAGGAACTGGTTTGGAGTTGTTTGGATTAGTTGAATGTAAGTTATGATTGTTAGAAGTTTAGGTTGTCTTTCTTTAAAATGTTGATATATGTCTTTAGATGATCGGGTGGTTGAATTGTGAGTTCTTGAGTGATTGAATTGTGAGTTGTTGATGGTTAGATTAGGATTTGGTTGTGTGTCTAATGCATGTTAAGTTGGGTGGCCTACTTTGTCATCTAACTTAGTTGTTTAGTTATTAATTGATTAATTGATGTTGTGTTGTTGTAATGTTATTAATTGATTGATGCATTATTGATTATTGATTATTAAATATTGATTATTGATGAACCGGGAGATAGTCATTGGAAAAGGTTGTTCTCTTGTGATTGAATGTTTATTTTTATTGTTGAGTCTTGATATGCGTGTGCCACCTCTCGGGCGGTATCGGGCCGTCGGGTTGAAAACGACATGGCTATCAGAGGTTACCCTCATTTCGCATGGGCGGAGATGCCATGGAAGGCGGGGCTAGTGAGGTACCACGGGTGTATGTGTCATGGGGGTGATAAGAAATTGGTTGAGATCGTGATGGCATTTGGAGCTACACCAACTAGAGTATCCTTTATTGAATGGTCATTATAGTTTTTGTGTTTATATTGTTATTGATGTTTATTGTGTGTTTACTGCTCAATCGATATTTCCAAGGAGTATAGTAAATACTGTTAGAGATCTATCGAATCCTCACTGGGCTTGTTTTATATAAGCTCACTCTCAATTATTGCATGCATACAGGTGATATTGATCAAGATTATGGATACGTGCCTCAGGAAGCTGAGAATGTGCTTTATATGGACGAGTCTTGTGTGCCGGATTCGTTGCCATGAATTTGTCTTAGTTGTTGTAATATGTTATATTGTATAAATTACTCAATTATAAGACTTATGTATATTGGTAATTTAGTAGTCTTGTTTTGGAACATGGTTAGGTTGTTGAATTGGTTAAAATCTATTTTGAAAATGTATGTTATATAGTAAATGTATGATGTTGGAATGGAGGCGTATAACCTATGGATGCAATGGTAAAAGAATGTTTATTGGATGTTGTGGCTGTGTTGTTAATTGTTGAATTATTGTGGAATTGGATGTATGAGTTTCAAAGAGGTTGGTTTAGAGCCTCGGTATCCTAATTACTTTCGTTATACTGCCGAAATTCCATTGCATCATGACTGATCGTAGGAGGGGTCGAGTTGGGGCGTGACATTAAGTGGTATCAGAAGGCATGTTTAGCTGTCAACCGGGGTATCCTCAGAATGTGGGTAGTGGTCTAAGCATGCAAGTATGTATTAAGTGAAAGAAAAGTGAAACATATGTTAATATGTTTATGTGATTAATTTTCTTATGTGTCTAACCTTCTATGTGATCAATATGCTTTATGTGTTAAGTGAACTAATGTGGTCAATATGTTTTATGCGATAACGTGTCTTACGTACTCAATGTGTTGTAGTTAATATGCATTTTGTGATTAATGTGTACTATGTGACAAATGTGTTTTATGTGATTGAAGTGTCTGTGTGAAGTTAGTTGTTTATGTGGTTTTAATTGTTTATAACTAGCTTATGTGAAACAACGTGCTTTAGGTGCTCAGTGTACTTTAAGTGACCAATGTGACTTACGTGATCAACTTGTCTTATGTGAATTTTGTTGCTTATGTAACTTTAATTGTTTATAACTTACTTCTGTGAGATAACCTGTTTATGTGATGTTGGCTTCTTATATGCTGAATTGTGTGTTATATGGTAATGTTGTAATATATGATAATCATGTAATATGTTGGTACTCGTTTTCATGAGATATAATTGTATATATGCTATAACTATGGGTGATTCTTTTGGGTGAAGTAAGGATTATTGCAAGAGTTTTCAGAAATAGAGGTAGGCCATGATTTTGAATTATTATTATTCTAGTAGTTTACCAGTGAGATTCTAATTGTTATGTTTATGGATTTTAGTCTCAATTTAATGGATCTGTTCTTGATGTTCCTTTACCGAGAATGAAGTTGTTCAAGGAAATAGCAATGTATCTTTATGATTATAATTACTTTTGTTGCCATGTTTAACTTGTTATTACTTGGAGATGGATCATAAGTTGAGGTTTCCGTGAGGTTGTGATCATTCATTTTTTGAGTCTCAACTCAGACTATACTTCCTTGAGGTTATTTTAGAATGAATTTATTTGAAGAATTAGTGATGTATATTTGTGAATGGAATGAAGTATGGTATAACATGTGAATATTTCTATTGTTTGGGATTGCTATATTATTAATGGATATTTTGGAGTTTTGATCTTTAAACCTTGGAGACAATTGGAGTGATCCTGACTAAAGTTACTTTATTCGAAGATGTAATTGTTGGGAGATAGAATTATTTGAGGAAATAAGTATGCATTTTGGTGACTGAACATTTATTTGCCTACATTGAGCTTTTGAGTTCTAGGTGGTATGACTTTCTAAATTGTTGATTAAGGATTCTCTTGTGTTATAATGGGTTAGTATTAATCTGTATTGTGTTATCAGATTTTGGAGTCTTCACCAGTAAATCTTGTTGGATAATCGGTGATTTATCTTGTTTGGTGATTGGTCTGGTACAGAATGTAAAATTTTGGAGTGATTTATCTTGTTTGGTGATTGTTATGACTCCTTAGGTTTTTTAGATCTCCTTAGTGTCTTGTTTTGGAGGAAGATAGATTGTAGGATTTTACTTGTTGGTGTTTAAGTGTGTAGGTAGGACACATTTCTTGTGCTTCATAATTCTATTGGTCTTATATTTCTCTTCTACTCTATTCTCACTTATTTGAGAGAGAGTTACACTTTTCTAGCCTATCAATTGTTTCTTGAAAGTTTTGCTTATTGCATTAATGGATCCTATACTCATTTGACATTGTTTCTATTCTTAACATTCGTATTTGCTTCTTATAACAATGTCGCTTATTGGAGTTAAGGCTTGAGACTTTTATATTTCATTCTATATCTCCAGCCATTGGTTTCAATATTTCATTTCATCCTATTACTATTCATTTGAAAGTAATTTTTCCTTTGGTATACCCTTTTACTTGTTCGAATTTCACTTGCTTGATGTACTCCCTACCTAAGTACATCATTGTTATTCTTGTTGATCCTTGTTAATCGTATTGTTTTATTATTAAATGTTGAGCCATTACTTTGCTTGTAATTGCTCACTCAAAGTACTCGGCACTGTCCTGTTGTTATCATTTCTTATTCGTACTTCTTTGGTATTGCGTGTTGAGATACTCCTGCCACTCATGTTTTCTATTGAATTAATCATCTCTTATTTCTTAATTTCATTTCGTCTCAAGTACAACTTACTTGTTGGTTCCTTGAACAATCATCGAGAATTGAAATGTCTACTTGTTCAAGAATTTTGTTCAACATACTTAGCACTGTTTTGATCCGTCATCATCCTTTGTTCGTACTTATTTAACTGATAGGTGCTAAGACATTCCTTATCTTAGTTATCATGCTTTCTTATTAAACTATTAGCCTCTTGATTCTCTAACTTGTTTGACCTCTTGTTCCCTTTATTGTTGGCTCAAATATGACTTTCCATATTCTTATTTCCTTGTAAATTTCATAATAGCCATATTCGGACCAATGTCACTTTTGGGATATTTCCTTGATCAATAATCATTCATGTTATCGTGAATGAGTTTTTAAACTCTCGGGGTGTTCATAAAGCTCTTTTGTATAGTAGGGGATGATTGATAAGTAGTGGTGTCATGCTAAGACTTTGGAGTTGCGATTATTTTTCATATGCAATATGATATTAGGTGGGAGAGAATTATGAATTGAAGATTGTCTTCGAATTATGATAATCATCTTGCAGTCAACAGAGTTTATTTCAATTGAGGTGTTTGTTTAGATGTCATCCTAAGAGATAAATGAGAACTAAGAGAAGTATTGTTAAGTGTAACGATTGAGGATTTAATTGTCTGTCAATTCAAGAATTGCGCGGATGCAATTTCTTTAAGGGGGGGAGAATGTGAAATCCCAGTTTTTGTCTTTATCTCGATTTGCGTGTTTTTCCTCGATTTGTGTGATTTGACCTGTTTATGTGCTATATGAGTTAGAATATGTTAAATATGTGATTTATATTCCTAATATATGCTATGTGTGCATTCATAAAATTTTCATCAAAATCGGCATTAGAAATTTTATCGTCAGTTTTAGTGAATAGTGTTTGAACACCTGTCAGCTAAAATTTTTACAGGGGTGTTTTAAATGTTTTAAAACCTAGTCCTCAGGTATTAATAGACCCGTGTTTGATTAAAATGGATTTGGAATTGGTTTTGGAATTTGAAAGGTTTTTACACTTTCTTTTGCGAAAAACGAGTTTTAAGCCGACTCGGGTGGAAATATTTGCATGTAAAACTCTTTGTCACCTAAAATAAATTATCTAGAAATAGTCTAAGTGCCAAATTAATGTTTTGAGCAAGAAATAGTCTAAAATGGAATTAAAAGACAAGAAAACAGTAAAAATAACTAAGTGTCAACTTTGACTTTCTTTTATTTGTTTGACCTTTGCTTAATATATCATCAACACACAGTAAAAGCTCACAAAACACACTCATTTTACACACACATTACCGAAAATCCATGAGGGAGAAGAAAGAAGGCATTTTCAAGGTTTTTCAAAGCATTTTTCACATAGATTTTGCAATTCAAGTCCAAATCACTTCATTCAAAGCTTGATTTCACTTGTTAGGCATCCATTCTACATCTTTCTTGCATCAAAACACATCAAAGGTCAGAGAAAAATTCTAGATCTCAAATGTCAACTTTTATGTTTTTGCGTATAATTGAATTTTGTACTGTTAGAAAGTTGAATTGATGTTATATTATTGCTCAGTGCATGCTAAGAATCATTTATATGCATTTATATATGATTTGAACTGTTGTAGCATGAATTTTTATTTTCTGGTATTAAAAGTTGAGTTGTTGACTATTTGTTGAATATTTTGAGTTGCAGTGGTTGGAATCGATTACCATCGATTTTTAAAAGTTTACTAAATACAGGGTAGTGCTGTTGTAATGCCGAAATTTTGATTGTGATGTCAGTGTGAAAGTCCAGAAATTTCAGCCTAGGTGCATTGAGGTTTTAGGATTGTTGGACTTGATTTGGATGTATTTTGGTTAGTTTTCGAGGGGGCTAATGTAGTTCATTGAGTGAGTGGGTGATAGGAATTGATTTGGAGTTGTTTGGATTTGTTGAATGTAAGTTATGATTATTAGAAGTTTAGGTTGTCTTTCTTTAAAATGTTGATATATGCCATTGGATTATCGGGTGGTGTTTTAGTGATTGAATTTTGAGTTATTGATGGTTAGATTAGGGTTTGGTTGTGTGTCTATTGCATGTTAAGTTGGGTGGCCTACTTTGTCATCTAACTTAGTTGTTTAGTTGTTAATTGATTGATGCATTATTGATTATTGATTATAGAATATTGATTATTGATGAACTGGGAGATAGTCAACGGAAAAGGTTGTCCTCCTTTGATTGAATGTTTATTTTTATTGTTGAGTCTTGATATGCGTATGCCACCTCTCGGGCGGTATCGGGCCGTTGGGTTGAAAACGGCATGGCTATCAGAGGCTACCCTTATCTCACATGGGCGGAGATGCCATGGAGGGCAGGGCTAGTGAGGTACCTCGGGTGTTTGTGTCATGGGAGTGATAAGAAGTTGGTTGAGATCGTGATGGCATTTGGAGCTACACCAACTAGAGTATCCTTTATTGAATGGTCATTAAAGTTTATGTGTTTATATTGTTATTGATGTTTATTGTGTGTTTACTGCTCAAAGGAAAATTTTCAAGGAGTATAGTAAATATTGTTAAAGATCTATCGAATCCTCACTGGGCTTGTTATATATAAGCTCACTCTCAATTATTGCATGCATAAAGGTGATATTGATCAAGATTACGGATATGTGCCTCAGGAAGCTTAGAATGTGCTTTATGTGGACGAGTTTTGTGTGCCGGAGTCGTTACCATGAATTTGTCTTGGTTGTTGTAATATGTTATATTGTATAACTTACTCAATTATAAGACTTATGTATATTGCTAATTTAGTAGTCTTGTTTTAGAACATGGTTAGGTTGCTGAATTGGTTATAATCTATTTTTGAAATGTATGTTATATAGTAAATGTATGATGTTAGAACGGAGGCGTATAACCTATGGATGCAATGATAAAACAATGTTTATTGGATATTGTGGTTGTGTTGTTAATTGTTGAATTATTGTAAAGTTGGATGTATGAGTTTCGAAGAGGTTAGTTTAGAGCCTCGGTGTCCTAATTACTATCGTTATACTGCCAAAATTCCGCTCTATCTTGACTGATCGTAGGAGGGGTCGAGTTGGGGCGTGACAAGTCTTTTCGGATTACGGGTGACAGGCGAATGCCAAAGTCTAAAAGGTATGAGCAGTTTCCACTCTACTCGTACTGAATACGGGTAATTCCCCACCACTTCCCAACATTTTATTAGAGGGACAGCCAACGGTAAGGCCTTTGGACAAATAAACAATAGGCGCAAGTAGCTTGAAATCAAAAAGAGTGAAAGCTGGGGCTAATCTACATTTTCAGCCTGAGTTAAGACAAAGAAATGGTCTCACTCAGGGGGAATGGGCCTTCATTAAACAAAGAAGCTGAGCGATTGACATCAAATAAGAGTCCATCCACAGCATGAGAGGAGTGATCCAATTATATTATATTAAGGGTCCCCGAACCTATCCTTTCTTTTTTATCAAAAATGTATGTGGACCCACTAATGATACTCGGGAAAGAACCGACCTACTGGTCTTGATCCCACTCTATATGCACGCAATTTTTATAGTAACAAGTTAACAAGAAACGGGCTAAAGCCATAAAAGGGGGACAAGATTCATCGATTAGGTGGCAGCAAGGTTTGTGACTCTTTGATCTATCAGGTGACTCTGTCTTTTTAAGATCCTTGATCTTAATTTGTTTCCAGGAGCATAGATGAAATGAAATAAGCAATCAAGTCCGTCTGGACTCCCCTTATGACAGCACTTGACCAACTTCCATCTTAAAGCATTGAAAGAAAGGCAGGCTGCTTTGCCGAGTTTCAGAGGTGATGGAGGTCAAAAAAGCAGTTCTATCACACTCACATAAATACGGAGTCAATGACTTTGAAGGGCCATTATGGAGTCAAGCAACCGAAACCGAGCAAAGAAGTCACATCTGAGTGAATTCTAACTAATTCATCCGCTTATATTATACCAAGAAAGACCGTTTGTGTAATAACCTGAACCCGGCATGCATTTAATGGCATTTAATTGCATTTAATTAAGTGTCATCTTAAATGTTAGTGTTTAATTGCATTTGATTACGTGCTTATATTAACTTATTCAATTGTATCTTAACATTAACTTCATAATTCTTTAAAATATTCCAGAAATAGTTAAATTAATTATTTTTAAATGAATAATGATTATTTTGATTGTTTTGATTATTTTAATAATCGGTTTTAATTATCTTGCTTTAAAATCACTCGGTTTTCAAATAAATGAGAAAAGTAACTCCGAGCCGGAGTGAATTTTAAACTATTCTACTTTTCTACTTTTCAAAAAAATTAAAGTTTTCTATTATTGCTCATCACATTATTAGCGATCATTTATTGACCGTTTGATCGTAGTATTTTGAAAATAAGAGTTAGAGAAATATTCTTCTGACTTAGTGAAAAATGTTTTTAGCTTAATTTAACTAGCTTTAGATGTTTTTCATTTAATTGCATTGTTTTAACTTGAACTATATTAAATGGCATCAAAATAAGCTTATTTGACCAATTTTGCCCTTGAGCTTTGTCAATTCTTTTAAATAGCCAAAAATCAACAAAATGATTAAAAAACAAATTTCAAAATGCCCTATAAGTCCTTGCCATGGCCGAAGCTCTCAAGGAGGAAAAATAAAACATTTTTGCTTGCATTTTCTTCTACAATCGTGCGTGGAATTGCTCGGGGGTCGTGGCTCGGGTCCTTGCGGGTCTTGATCTTCAATCTCTGTGAGGGTTTTCACACTTTTGTGCATTTAAATTCGAATTTGAATTTTGTGTCAAATTTTTAGATTTGATATATAATGTGTTATAATGCTTGTAATTACTTGATATAGCTTCCTTTGAGTTCATAGAGCATTGTTTGATAGTTATTTAGCAATTTTTACGGTCGAAATTGCGTATTTGAAATTGGGAAAAAAATGAATAGTGAATTTTGAATAGTAAACCCTAGAATTTCGGATTTTTATCTGAATTGCGATTGCTTGATTTGGATAGGTGCCATTAGTGATAGAAGGATAAAATGTGCAATAAAAACGGACCGGCCTTTGTTAAAATTGGAAATTAGTCAAAGAAACGTATTGGGGCCGTTTGACCAAAAGTTGACCGTGCTCGAATTGAGTTGGGGGTTTTGCAATTGAGGGCATGGAAGTACTTTTGGCACTGTTGTGGCGCTGATTGAATGACCGGTTAGCATAGTTGTAGTTCAAACGCGGTAGGTGGACTTTCGGGCTTTGGTTGGGAAAGTGAAGTTTAGTGACATAGAAACGTGCTTTGTAGTGCCTAAGTGAATGTAGTGAAATCAGTTTCCTAGTCCCGTAGCTCGTTTGCTCGTAATTGCCTTTGGAAGTTAGAGATTGAATAGTGATATTTGTCGGTTTCTTGTTTGAACTGCTGTTACTTGTTTAATTGGTATTATTGTTGCTATTAATGATAGTTATGCTTGAAAACTTAATTGAATGCTAATATTGATTGTAAATGCTTGATATCTCGTTTATCGCCTCTAATCTGTATTGTTATGCTATCGCTCGTTTATCGCCTTGTATCGTGTATTGCATTGCATAGTGTCAAGCGCGTGAGTGATAGGCCTCTCTGGGTAGTTTCAGGCTGCCAGTGTTGGTTGCTCTAGCTCCGTGTCCTATTCCCATTCTCGCTTGGGTTGCCTCCCAAGGAGATTTGGGTCGTAGAATTGATTGGATACTTTCGGGGTATTCCAAACTGAAGTTATAAGGTGGTTGCGCGCTTATTGTCATCGTTGTCAACATCAAGCTCGAGATTGATGTATCGCTCGTGAAATGGTACATTGCTCGAATGAGTGAACCTTGACCTTCAATGTGTGGTATAGCTTTGAATGGTTGTGTTAATGCTTTCTTTAATTGTTTATTGTTTTGTCGTGTATATTGAGTGCTTTCTTATTGATTATATTGCTTAACTGTACCTATTTGCATTGCACGACTTTCTTTCTCTCCACCTCGATATATGTCTCGCCCTCACTGAGTATACGTGTTGAGTATACTCACTCCTCACCACCACATTTCAGGAAATGCCATGTTAGCTGGAAAGTTCGTGATTTCGTGAAAGATCATGCTTGAAGAGTAGTCGTGCATGCTATGTGGCTTGAGTTGTCAAAGATGCAAAGATCTATGTATCATGTGTTGTTTGTATTTAATGTTAAAAAGGAATGTAATTTAAGTTTTACAAGGTTCTTGTGGTGATTTGAAAAGTTAGACTATGTATTCAGTTATTATAGTTTAATTTCATTGAATGTATGTAATTGTCTAAAGGAAAATGTTAGAATGGTATGATAGTCTATCTTATGCAATAGGTTAGTATGGTTTAATTGTCAAGCTTGAAAGTACTTGTCAAAGATGAAAAGAGATAGGTTAGTTTTTAAATTGGAAGTGTATATATACTTGTTGTATTTATTTGTTGAGAAACAAGGCTCGGATGGCCTTGAGGTGTTTGTATGGTTGGACACGGTGATGGTCCACTAATATGCTATTACAGGTTTACATTTTCCCTAGAAACGGGGGAGACTCCATCCGTCTTTCCCTAAAATTTTTGCCCGGGTTTGGAATTGGGTTGTGATTAGATTGATTGATAGAACTCCCGGTCACGAGAGGGATCGGGGTGTCACAGGTAGTATCAAAGCTTGTTTAGCTCATAAGCCAGGATAGGGTCCTCGGTCTGGTGGGTAGTGATCCTTGAATGTGTGTTTGTTAAGTGTGTCTTGAAAGTGTATGCTTGTATGTGAGATTGTGTGTCTTGACTTGAATGTATGCACCTATGTGATATAGTTATGTGTTATGTGCTAAATGTGTGTTACGTGAAGTGAAGTAACTACTCATGTATCGAATTGGCATCATTAATCGAATCGACCTCGTGAATTGTTATTTGCTTGAAGTATTGCTTGTAATGTGAGTATTGAAATGTCTTGAATTGGTTATGCCTTGATTTGAATAGATTATGTTGTGCTTGACTTGATTGTCGTGCTTGAGTGACTTTGTTGAATAAACTCTTTTGTAAACTTGCTTGCATAATAGTTTAAGGCATGTGTATAAATGTAATATCTTGGCATTCATACATGTTCCGTGGAAATGGTAAGTAAGTCCTCTTTCTCCCCTGAAGAAAGTGGTTCACAGTTGGCCTTTCAAGGTTCATGGATTGGCAAGAAATGAATGGCATTTGACTAGCTTTTTTTTGGAAGTTGGTGATTGTCTTTGGAGCTCGGTTATTGGCATACTTCTAAGAGTCTTCTTTGTGGTAGGCAATCATAAAAAGAGTAGCTTCCTTTTGGGTTTCTATTTGGTTGTTCTTTGGAGCATTCTTTGGTTTTCTTATTGGGTATTCTTTGCAATTTCTGTTGGCACTTCTTGGTAGACTTTGCTATTGGGGTTTCAATCGGACTTACTGCATGGAATTATATATGGCATATATGTCTCGGTCTTTATTGGTGTGTTACTGGCATCCCTTATTGGCAATTCTTCAATGGCATTTTATAGAATTCTTAGTGGCCATTTATCTAGTACTTATTTATTTGGGCAATTCTTGGTACTTTCTTACTGGAGCATTGTTCGGTTATTTTCTTTGGCATCCCTCAGTTGGTTTGGTAATCGGAATTCCTATCGGACTTATTGTGTAATATTACTTGCGGTATTCTTTGGAATTCTTATTGGGCATTCTACTAGTATTTTCCTTATTGGCATTTATTGGAAGATCCTATACTTGGAATTCTACTTGGACTTATTATCTTGTATTGTTTACGGCTTCTCCTTCGGCTTTTCCACTCAGGAGAAATCTATACTTGCTATTTACTAAGATGTTGCGGTAGAGACTCAGTGATTGGAGGATTTCATTTAGAGACTGGCCTTTGGTATTCTTCTCTATATACTTTTACAGAACTTTTAGCTAGGTCTACTTACGGTAATTAGCACTGCATGAGGTGCATCTGCTCTGGCTATCTTTGAACTTTCTTATTTGGTACTTGTTAGACTTCTATTGGAGATTCGTAAATAGGGTATTCCTTCGGTATTCTTCTTGCTATTAATATGAGGTATTGATATCATCTACAGTATCTTTGCTTTAGTCTTTGTTGTTATTACCTTGGCACTCTTGGTTGGAATTTTACTCTTCTCCGGTATTCGTGTCAATGGGATTCTTGTACGGTATCTACATTTGAGCCTTTATTTGGCATTACTATTTGGAATTTCTTCTTAAACTTCCCTATTGGTCTTCTTGTTTAATATACTTGCTCAGCAGCCGATGAAGATTAGTCAAGTTGGGTTCAGTGGATGCTGAGTCCTATTAGAAGAAGAATTGCGAGGATGCAATTGTTTTAAGGGGGGAAGGATGTGATAACCCGAACCCGGCATGCATTTAATGGGATTTAATTGCATTTAATTAAGTGTCATCTTAAATGTTAGTGTTTAATTGCATTTGAT
Organism: Ehretia macrophylla; assembly: GCA_037974665.1. Lineage (NCBI taxonomy): Eukaryota > Viridiplantae > Streptophyta > Magnoliopsida > Boraginales > Ehretiaceae > Ehretia > Ehretia macrophylla. Next base: position 15,860,108 of record CM075780.1, on the reverse strand, counting down.
TACGTGCTTATATTAACTTATTCAATTGTATCTTAATATTAACTTCATAATTCTTTAAAATATTCCAGAAATAGTTAAATTAATTATTTTTAAATGAATAATGATTATTTTGATTGTTTTGATTATTTTAATAATCGGTTTTAGTTATCTTGCATTAAAATCACTCGGTTTTCAAATAAATGAGAAAAGTAACTCCGAGCCGGAGTGAATTTTAAACTATTCTACTATTCTACTTTTCAAAAAAAATAAAGTTTTCTATTATTGCTCATCACTTTATTAGCGATCATTTATTGACCGTTTGATCGTAGTATTTTGAAAATAAGAGTTAGAGAAATATTCTTCTGACTTAGTGAAAAATGTTTTTAGCTTAATTTAACTAGCTTTAGATGTTTTTCATCTAATTGCGTTATTTTAACTTGAACTAGATTAAATGGCATCAAAATAAGCTTATTTGACCAATTTTCACTTAAGTTTGACTTTGCAAAAAGACCATTTTTGTAATACCTGAGCCCGGAATGTGAAAATTTTTTGTTTATTATTTTGAAAATTATATTTCCTTAAATTCTTTGTGAATTAATTGTTACTTTCTTGCTGTCGCAACGTGCGTTGCATTTAAGGAGCGATAGCTAGATAACGATTTCTAGTCCTCAACAAATAGTGAAACTAGTATTTAGATGACTTAAATTTTATATTTTAAATGTTGCTAGCTTTAATTGATCTTACCTTAGCTAAAATGGCTTTAAAACGTACAAAATAGGGCCCTTTGACCAAGTTTTTAAGTTGTTGACCTAGCCCTTTGACCCTTTGACCATTTAACACTTAAATAAGCTAAAAACTAAGCAAAATAAAAAAAAAAACAGCAGCAAACAGACCAGCCCTGGCCGTGAGCTTCATAGAGGAAAAAAAAAAAAACCTTTCAACTTCCAATCGATCAATCTTCGCGAGAGCTCGTGCGGGGTGATTTCCGAGGCAACTAGCGTTGTTTTCCTGGTGACTAGGAGTACCTGAGGTGAGGGAAGCATGTTATTTGCGCATTTATACGTTGTGTATGTTAACTTTGACAATTTTGAGATTTATCTGTAGATCGTTATTTAAAGCGATTTGATGCTTCTAGAATGTTCCTTAGCATTTGTAGAACATGTATTTATAGCTTTGTAACATTTTCTGCGCTTAAATGTTGTGATTACAAATTAAATTGTTAAATGAATAGTATTTTGTGAATAGTAAAACCTTGAAACGTTGAAGTTGCGCTGTTATGCTTTCTGTTGATGTAGAAATGTGCTAGGTACGCTAGAATGCTAAAATGTGTGGTTTTTTTGGGTTGTGTAGTGGAAAAAACGAGAATTATGCCTTTGGGAAAGTCGGGGTTGTTTAGGTCGACTTTAGCATTTTCTCGTTTTACGTGTTGGCATTGCTTCGGAAAGCCATGGAAGCACTTTTGGTGTGATTATGGCGCTGGTTGGGTGTTTGGTTGATATAGTTGTAGTTTAAACGAGAAAAGGGGAAATCGGGGCTTTGCGCGAGTTCTAGGGTAAAGTAAGGTTTCGGGGTCTTTAGACGTGCCTTATGGTGACCTAAGAGGGTTGGCGAAGTCGGTTTCCAGAACTCATGGCTCGTTTGGAAATGGTAGCGTTTTGATAGTTGGGGCCGATTTGTGTTTTTGTGTGTTTTCTTGTCTTTATGCCTATAGAATGCTTAGAATTACTTGAAAAACTTGTTTGAGTTGTTTTGGATTGAATTGCTTATCAATTGCTGCTATTGCGTGCGAGAGTAGCCTACTTTGTTATTCTCCCACGTGTGGCTTTATCGCTTGTTTATCGCCTTGTATCGAGTCTTGCATTGCATAGTGTCTCGCGTGTGAGTGATGGGCCTCTCTGGGTAGCCTTGGGTTGCCAGTGTTGGTTGCTCTAGCTCCGCTGCTATTCCCTTTCTCGCTTGGGTTGCCTCCCAGGGAGATTTGGGTCGTAGGTTGATGGATACTTCCGGGGTATTCCAAACTGGTGTTATAAGGTGGTTTGGGCCGGCGCGTCGTCATCGAATTCGTGTTTGAAGGTTGCTCGTGAAAAGAGTATCGTATCCTTTGAATGATTGTTTATAGCTTTAATGCTTGCCTTGCTTTGTTGATGGCTTTATTATATCTCGGTATGATATATATATACATTGCTTGGCTAATTGTATTGCATACTCCTCTCATCTCCGTCCTTGAGACCAATTGCCCTCGCTGAGCAATAGTTTTGCTCATTCCTCTCTATAATATGTTTTTACAGGAGTAGTTGAAGCAGACCCTCTCGAGGTAATAGAGGAGGAGGAGCAGGTGGAGGTGTTTCCGTGATAGCACTTCTCTGCTTTGTTGGTGGTTGGTTACCAGTTTTTGTGCGAATCTTGCTTGATATGTATACTGCGTGGAGGTCGCTTAATTTTGAGGCTTGTAGCCTTGTATATATTTTCTAGTTTGAGGCCTCTATGGTCTTATGTTGTATAAGTTGAAAGAATGTAAAGTTGTAACTTACACTCTTGTGACTAGTAAGAAAATGCATGCTATTGGAATTGATTAGTGGCATAAGTACTTGTGTAGTATGCATATCATTTTTGGTTTGGAAAGTTGGATAATAAGAAATGTATGTTTTGAAGAAAGTTGGCTTGTTTTGATTATTATATGGCTTTCGCAAGTGTTATATTGATTTTAGGGTTTTCGGATCGTCCGCGGTACAGAGGAGACTCCGTCCGTGTGTTGGGTCCGAGCTTGGCCTTTTGCGGGGTCGGGTCGGGGCGTGACAATTTTGCCCTTGAACTTTGTCAATTCTTTTAAATAGCCAAAAATCAACAAAATAATCAAAAAAACAAATTTCAAAATGCCCTATAAGTCCTTGCCATGGCCGAAGCTCTGAAGGAGGAAAAAGAAAAGATTTTTGCTTGCATTTTCTACTACAATCGTGTGTGGAATTGCTCAGGGGTCGTGGCTCGGGTCCTTGCGGGTCTTGGTCTTCAATCTCTGTAAGGGTTTTCATGCTTTTGTGCATTTAAATTCGAATTTGAATTTTGTGTCAAATTTTTAGATTTGATATATAATGTGTTATAATGCTTGTAATTGCTTGATATAGCTTCCTTTGAGTTCGTAGAGCATTGTTTGATAGTTATTTAGCAATTTTTACGGTCGAAATTGCGTATTTGAAATTGGGAAAAAATAATAAATAGTGAATTTTGAATAGTAAACCCTATAATTTCGAATTTTGATCCGAATTGCGATTGCTTGATTTGGATAGGTGCCATTAGTGATAGAAGGATAAAATGTGCAATAAAAATGGACCGGCCTTTGTTAAAATTGGAAATTAGACAAAGAAACGTAAATGGGCCGTTTGACCAAAAGTTGATCGTGCTCAAATTGAGTTGGAGGTTTTGCAATTGAGCGCATGGAAGAACTTTTGGCGCTGTTGTGGCGCTGATTGAATGACCGGTTAGCATAGTTGTAGTTCAAACGCGGTAGGTGGACTTTCGGGCTTCAGTTGGGAAAGTGAAGTTTAGTGACATAGAAACATGCTTTGTAGTGCCTAAGTGAATGTAGTGAAATAAGTTTCCTAGTCCCGTAGCTCGTTTGCTCGTAATTGCCTTTGGAAGTTAGAGATTGAATAATGATATTTGTCGTTTTCGTGTTTGAACGGTTGTTACTTGTTTAATTGGTGTTATTGTTGTTATTAATGATAGTTATGCTTGAAAAGTTAATTGAATGTTAATATTGATTGTAAATGCTTGATATCTCGTTTATCGCCTCTAATCTGTATTGTTATGCTATCGCTCGTTTATCGCCTTGTATCGTGTATTGCATTGCATAGTGTCAGGCGCGTGAGTGATAGGCCTCTCTGGGTAGTTTCGGGCTGCCAGTGTTGGTTGCTCTAGCTCCGTGTCCTATTCCCATTCTCCCTTGGGTTGCCTCCCAGGGAGATTTGGGTCGTAGAATTGATTGGATACTTCTGGGGTATTCCAAACTGAAGTTATAAGGTGGTTGCGCGCTTATTGTCATCATTGTCAACATCAAGCTCGAGATTGATGTATCGCTCGTGAAATGGTACATTGCTCGAATGAGTGAACCGTGACCTTCAAAGTGTGGTATAGCTTTGAATGGTTGTGTTAATGCTTTCGTTAATTGTTTATTGTATTGTCGTGTATATTGAGTGCTTTCTTATTGATTATATTGCTTAACTGTACCTATTTGCATTGCACGACTTTCTTTCTTTCCACCTCGATATCTGTCTCGCCCTCAATGAGTATACGTGTTGAGTATACTCACTCCTCACCACCACATTTCAGGAAATGCCATGTTACCTGAAAAGTTCATGGTTTCGTGAAAGATCATGCTTGAAGAGTAGTGTCACGCCCCAACTCGACCCCTCCTAATCAGTCAGGACGCAACGGAATTTCGGCAGTATAACGACAGTAAATAGGACACCGAGGCTCTAAACCAACCTCAATAGAACATCATACATCAACTTCACAAACCATACAACAAACTCCTCAATAAAATAACAACATACATCATAACCATATTATACAATAAACAGTCCTCGTTATATGCCTCTGTTCCAACACAATACATTAACCCTTAATATACAATACAAAAACATATTGAGCCAATCTAGCAACCTAATCATAAACAAAAGAAAAACTACTAAGACAACATCAACTAATTCATTAACTTATCAACATCTTATACATTATAAACTACAAAGCAGATAAAAGTCTACTAAGTTAATTTACAAGATAATAAAACATGTACGACATCATGGATAAGACTCTGGAACATAGGACTCATCCATGTAAGGCACGTTTTCCACATTCTCCTCTTCAGGAGGCACGTACCCGTAATCCTGCAAAAGTACACCTGTATGCATGTAATAATAGAGAGTGAGCTTATATAAAATAAGCCCAGCGGGGATCCGATAGATCTCGAGCAAGGTCTACTAAACTCCTTGGAATAATCCTTTGAGTCAGTAAACACACAATAACAATAATATTATAATCACTTAACTATATAACTATTCAATAAAGGATACTCTAGTTGGTGTAGCTCCAAACGCCATCACGATCTCAACCATTCTTCTTGTAACTCCCATTACACACGCACCCGAGGTACCTCACTAGCCCCTCCCTCCATGACACATCCGTCATGCGAGCTGGGGTTAGTCTCTGGCAGTCATGCCATTTTCAACCCGACGGCCCAACGCTGCCTGAGAGGTGGCACACACATACCAAGACTCCATAACAATCATCAATAATCAATCAATCATCAATCAATAATCTGGGAGATCAGCAACAAAAGTGCCCGATTCCCGTACTCAATAATCAATCAATATAACATCAATATTTAATTAAACAACAAACAACTAAGTTAGATGACAAAGTAGGCCATCTAACCGAACATGCATTAAACACACAATCAAACCCTAGTTTACCCATCATCAACTCACAATTCAATCACTCAAACCACACCCAATCAACTAAGGCTTAATTCAACAATTTAAAGAAAGATAACCTAAACTTCAATAAGTCATATCTTACATTCTACTAATCCAAACAACTCCAAATCAGTTTCAAACACTCACCCATTCAATCAACTACATTATCCCCCTCGGAAACCAACCAAAACACATCCAAATCATGCCCAATAACCCTAAAACCCTAAGATGTCATGGCTGAAATTTCCAGATTTTGGCACGAACATCACAATCAAAAATTCGGCATTACAACGGCGCTACCACGTAATTAACAAACTTTTAGAAATCGACGGCAATCGATTCCAATCAACACAACTCAATTTAATCAACTTTGAACAAATTAATCAAATTTAAATACCCGAAAATAAAAATTATGCTACAACCGATAAAAACTCGTAGTATTACAACTAAATGATCCCTAGCATGCAAGGAGCAATAATCTAACATCAGATTAGAATTCTAACGGTTCAATTTTCATTTATACGCAAAAATGCAAAAGACAACTTTTGAGATCTAGAAATTTTCTCTCACCTTTGATGTGTTTTGATGCAAGAAATGTGTAGAATGGATGCCAAACAAGTGAAATCAAGCTTTGAATCACTCAATTCGGCTTTGAAATGCAAAATCTATGAGAAAAATGCTTTGAAAATGCCTTCATCTTTCTCCTCCAAGGAGCCACGGTTTTGTGTGTGTTTTTGGGGTGTTTTTTGTGCTTTGTGAGTGTGTGTTGGTGATATAAGCTTGTTGGTCAACCATTTAAATGATAGTCAAAGTTGAAACTTAGCATTTTTTTGTGTTTTCTTGACTTTAAATGAATTTTCTTGATCACCAATGCTCAAAACGATTATGCAACACCCAAGTTATCTCAAGTGGGTTATTTTTAGGTGACAAGAAGTTTTACAATCAAACACTTTCACCCGAGTCGACTTAAAACTCAATTTTCGCAAAAGTTGGTGTAAAAACCCTAATAAATTCTTAAGCCGATTTTAAAACAGTTTTAATCAAACACAGGTCTATTAAAGTCCATGGACTAGGTCTAGAATGGTTAAAAAGACCATTTTCAAAATTTTAGCGGACGTGTTTCGAAAACACTATTCACTAAAAATCGACAATAAAATTTCTAATCCCGTTTTTGATGAAAATTTCATGAATGCACATTTAGCACGTATTAGGAGTATTGACATCAAAATTATAACATTCTAGGTCATATAGCACATAAACAGGTCAAATGCACGCAAAACGAGATAAAACACGTAAATTGAATTAAAGCAGAAAAGTGGGGTTTCACAAGTAGTCTTGCGTACTATGTGGCTTGAGTTGTCAAAGATGCAAATATGTATGTTTCATGTGTTGTTTGTATTTAATGTTAAAAGGAATGTAATTTAAGCTTTACTAGGTTATTGAGGTGATTTGAAAAGTTAGATTATGTATTCAGTTATTATAGTTTAATTTCATTGCATGTATGTAATTGTCTAAAGGAAAATGTTAGAATGGTATGATAGTCTATCTTATGCAATAGGTTAGTATGGTTTAATTGTCAAGCTTGAAAGTACTTGTCAAAGATGAAAAGAGATAGGTTAGTTTTTAAACTGGAAGTGTATATATAGTTGTTGTGTTTATTTGTTAAGAAACAAGGCTCGGATGGCCTTGAGGTGTTTGTATGGTTGGACACGGTGCTGGTCTACTTATATGCTATTACAGGTTTACATTTTTCCTAGAAACAAGGGAGACTCCGTCCGTCTTTCCCTAAAATTTTTGCCCGGGTTTGGAATTGGGTTGTGATTAGATTGATTGATAGAACTACCGGTCTCGAAAGGGATCGGGGTGTCACAGTTTGCCCCAACTGAACTTAACCATTTGACTTCTTACAATAAGAGGACGAGAAACCCTCTTGAGTAAGGGCTCTTGAGTTAGAGTTCGAACTCACCTTCTTTCTTCTATTTCATAGCCTCTTCTGTATTCTCAATCGGAATAGCCAGGCCTTCAATCTTTTTCTTTTATTAGGAACCGAATCCGAAAAAGACACAGCAGCAAGAGGTCCTGAATCAAATAGAGCAAGCAAGTCCATATTATGTTCTGCGTACGGCTTCATTCCTAGAGTAAGGAGAAAGAAGACAATGCCAAGGAATAGCACCGAGAGGGACTTCTCTGAGTAAAGAGATAAGTAAGGGTAAGAGTCATTCCAATTGAGTAGGTGAACCAAGAGTCTCTTTCGAGTGAGATCCTTTACCACGCCTAACTAAATGAAAGAAAGTAAGAGAAAGAGTGGCTACCTATGACCGGCTGATATGAAGCCCAAAAATTCTTTACTTGGACTCTGTGCACCTCTTATTATATAACAAAGAAGAAAGCCAATCCAGATATGAGTTTAAAGAATAGAAAGTAGTGCATTCCGAAACTAGCGACAAACTTAATAGGGGTGGTAGCTTTTAACATGCGTTTAGTAAGCTTTTAACATAGGATTACAAACATAAAAGCCATTTGCTTCTCGTTAAGAGAAAAAAGTGCTTAATGACAACTGATATGTTGAAGCCAGGTGGTAGGCGGGACAGGAAGGAGCCTCTAAACAACCTAATGAACCGTGTTAAATGTACTTTTCTGGCGTCTTTGAGTTTATGTTATGAGCTGATCCTAGTTCATAGTAAGTAGAAGGTGTTATGAGTTGGCCTCGGGAATTCGAGGAGCTACTGACTTTCTTTCCCGTTAAGATTGGACTGCTCTTGGGGGAACAGCTTATACAGCTCCATCTTCAACTCCTAGCATGAAAGTGAAAGTCTCAATCCTAGTTCCATATTAAGAAAGTCGACGGACAGAACTCCTCGACCTTGTTAGGACATGTCACGCCCCAACTCGTCCCCACTTACAATCAGTCAGGACGCAACAGAATTTCGCGGTATAATGACAGTAATTAAGATACCGAGACTCTAAACCAACCTTTTATCAATATCATACAACTAACTCCACAAACCATTCAACAATCAACTCCTCAATTAAATTAACAACATATAACATAACCATATTATTCAATAATCATTCCTTCAACAACCCATTCATAGTTATACGCCTCCGTTCCAACTTAGTACATAGGCTATACATACATTTCAAAGTAGGTTAAAACCAACTTAGTAATCTAATCATGATCAAAATAAAGACTACTAAATCATCGTACATATGTCTTTATATTAAGATAGGTTATACAATACACTATTTTACAACAACTAAAATAATCTCATGCCAATGACTCCTGCACATAAGACTCATCCACATATGGCACATTTCCCTCTTCAAGAGGCACGTACCCGTAGTCAGAATCAGTAACACCTGCATGCATGCAATAATTGAGAGTGAGCTTATATAAAACAAGCCCAGTGAAGATCCGATAGATCTCTAACAGTATTTACTATACTCCTTGGAAATTATCCTTTGAGCAGTAAACACACAATAAACATCAATAACAATATAAACACATAACTATAATGACCAATCAATAAAGGATACTCTAGTTGGTGTAGCTCCAAACGCCATCACAATCTCAACCAACTTCTTATCACCCCTATGACACACACACCCGAGGTACCTCACTACCCCTGCCCTCCATGGCGTCTCCGCCCATGCGAGATAAGGGCAGCCTTTGATAGCCATGCCATTTTTAACCTGACGGCCTGATACCACCGTAGATATGGCACACGTATTTCAAGACTCAGTAATATTAATAAACAATCAATCATAGGAGGACAACCTTTTCCATTGACTATCTACCGGTTCATCAATAATCAATGTTCAATAATCAATAATCAATAATGCATCAATCAATTAATAACATTACAACAATACTACAACAATTATCCAATAAACAACTAAATAACTAAGTTAGATGACAAAGTAGGCCACCCAACTTAACATGCATTAGACACACAACCAAACTCTAGTCTAACCATTAACAACTTACAATTCAATCACTCAAACACCACCCGATCATCTAACGGCATATAACAACATTTTAAAGAAAGATAACCTAAACTTCAAATAATCATAACTTACATTCTACTAATCCAAACAACTCTAAACCATTTCTCATCTGTGAGACCTCATATTTTGCTTGATCTCGATTTGCGTGCTTTACCTTGTTTTGTGTGAATTAACCAGTTTATGTGCTATATGACTTAGAATGTGCTAATTATGTGATAAATACTCCTAATACATGCTAAGTGTGCATTCATGAAATTTTCATAAAAAATGGAATCAAAAATTTTATTGTCGGTTTTGGTAAATAGTATTTTTGAACACTTGTCCGCTAAAATTTTTACAGAGGTGTTTTAAACATTTTAAAACCTAGTACTCGAGTATTAATAGACATGTGTATGATTAAAACGGATTTGGAATCAGTTTTGGAATTTTAAAGATTTTTACACTTTCTTTTGCAAGAAAACGAGTTTTAAGCCGATTCGGGTGAAACTGTTTTAATGTAACATTCTTTGTCACCTAAAATATAATGTCTAGAATTAGTTTAAGTGTTAAATTAATAGTTGAACAAGAAATACTCAAGAAATGAATTAAAAGACTAGAAAAACAATTAAAGGACTAAAAACTAACTTTGACTTTCTTTTATTTTTATTTGACCAAGCCTTGTATGTATAATATTTCATCAACACACACAAAACAGAACACAAAACACACTCAAAAGACGTACACATGGCCGAGAGCCCTAGAGGAGAAAACAAAGCTTTTCTTCAAGTTTTCAAAGCAATTTTTCATAGAAAACCCTAGTTTTTGTCCTTAGAATTTTGTGCCGAGTTGGATTCCACTTGTTGGGCATGCATATCTAGGCTTATATCGTATCAAAGGTGAGAGAAAAATTATAGATCTCAAAAGTCATATTTTATGTTTTTGCTCATAACTGCATTTTGATTCGTTAGAAAGTTAATTTGATGTTATATTATTGCTCAGTGCATGCTAAGGATCATTTATGTGTATTACTACGAGATTTGAACCATTGTAGCGAAATTATTTATTTTTGGGTATTTAAAATTGATAGTTTGGCCATTTGATGATTACCTTGAGTTGTTGATGTTGGAATCGATTGTCGTCGATTTCTAAATGTTTGTTAATTATGTGGTAACGTCGTTATAGTGCCAAATTTTCGATTGCGATGTTTGGGTGAAAATCCAAAAATTTCAGCCTAGGTGCATTGAGGTTTTAGGGTTCTTGGGCTTGATTTTGATGTGTCTTGGTTGGTTTCCAAGAGGGCTAATGTAGTGGATTGAATGGGTGAATGTTTGAAACTGATTTGGAGTTGTTTGGATTAGTAGAATGTAAGATATGATTATTTGAAGTTTAGGTTGTCTTTCTTTAAATTGTTGAATTGAGCCTTTAGTTGATTGGGTGGTATTTGAGTGATTGAATTGTGAGTTGTTGATGGTTAGATTAGGGTTAGATTACTTGTTTAATGCGTGTTAAGTTGGATGGCCTACTTTGTCATCTAACTTAGTTATTTGTTGTTTAATTGATTACTTAATGTTATATTGATGATTATTGATGATTATTGATTGATGATTGATGAACCAGGAGATAGGAAATTCTGCTAGATTGTCCTCCTATGAATGATGTTTATTATTATTGCTGAGTCTTAGTATGTGTGTGCTACCTCTCGGGCAGCATCGGGCTGTCGGTTTGACAATGGCATGACTACCAGAGACTACCCCTAGCTCGCATGACGGAGGTGTCATGGAGGGAGGGGCTAGTGAGGTACCTTGGGTGCGTGAGTAATGGGGAGTTACAAGAAGAATGGTTGAGATCGTGATGGCGTTTGGAGCTACACCAAATTGAGTATCCTTTATTGATTGGTCATTATAGTTATGTGTTTATGTTGTATTGATGTTTATTTGTGTGTTTACTTGCTCAAAGGATCATTTCCAAGGAGTATAATAAATACAGTTAGAGATCTATTGGATCCTCGCTGAGCTTGTTTTATATAAGCTCACTCTCTATTATTGCATGCATACAGCTGTCCTTGAGCAAGATTACAACTATGTGCCTCCAGAAGGGGAAAATGTGCCTTACGTGGATGAGTCTTAAGTGCAAGAGTCTTTGCCATGAGATTGTTTATAGTTATTGTAATATGATGTATTGTAAAACCTACCTTAGTATAAAGACTTATGTATAATGGTTTAGTAGTCTTCTTTTGACCTTGTTTAGATTACTAAATTGGTTTATAGTCTATTTTGATATGTATGTTAAAGTTAAGGTATTATGTTGGAACGGAGGTGTATAACTATGAATGGATTTTCTAAGAATGATTATTGTATAATATGGTTATGTTGTATGTTGTTAATGGTATTGAGGAATTGATTGTCGATTGGTTGAGGAGTTTTATTGTATGTTGTTTTTAAAGGTTGGTTTAGAGCTTCAGTGTCTTAATTATTGTCGTTATACTGTCGAAATTCCACTGTATCCTGACTGATTATAGGTAGGGTTGAGTTGGGGCGTGACATTTAAGTGGTATCAAAGCGCATATTAGCTGTCACCCGGGGTATGCTCGGAATGTGGGTAATGGTCTTAGCATGAAAGTATGTATGAAGTGAAAGAAAAGTGAACTATGTGTTAATATGGTTAAGTGATTAAGTGATTATGTGATTTAGTGCTTATGTGATTATGTGATTAATTTGTTTATGTGATTGATACTTAAGTGATTTATGTGTTTATGTGAATTGTTGCTTATTTGTTAATAATTGTCTATAGCCTGTTTACGTGCTATAACCTGTGCTAACTCTTCGATTAGTAGAATAATGGGTAGACCGAGGACCAGAGGTAGGCCTGAGATGACTGATGAGGTTCTGAGAAATGTGGCACCAGGCCAAGTTAGGGATGATGATCGTATAGGTGTAGCTTTTGATAGGATGAACGAGATCATGGCCAGTCAAGCACAGTTACTGGCAGGGCAGGCTGCCCAGAATCAGGCATTGCAGAATCAGTTGTTGAATGCACAAAGTGGGTACCACAGTTGTGCTACACTGAAAGAGTTTTTAGGGTATTATCCACCACGGTTTCAGGGGAAGCCGGATGATAGGAAAGCTGAGGCGTGGATTAGCAAGATGGAGAAGATTTTTGACCCTCTTGATTATACCAATGAGCGGAAGGTCACTTTTGCTGTGTACTTGCTGGTTGATGAGGCAGAAGAATGGTAGCGCACTGTGAAAACTAGCTGGGAGACTCAGGGTATTCCGTTTGTTTGGGATACCTTTCTGTTAGCTTTCCGGGCAAAGTATATCCTGAGGATCGTGAGGGAGCGGAGAGAGGCAGGGTTTCTAGCCTTAGTGTAGGGAAATGTTTCAGTGGCTCAGTATAAGGCCACTTTCACTAGGTTGTCCCGGTATGCACCAGAGTATGTGACTGACGAGGAACGTAAGACTCGTAGGTTCATGTTGGGGTTGAGGCCCGAGATTCATGATGCGATGGCCCTGAATCGATATGATATACTTACGGAGGCCTTTGATACAGCTTCTAGATTGGAAAAGAGTAAGGGGGAACAGATTGTATCTAGCAAGCCTAGTAAGAGGCCATTTCAGCCTCAGGGTCAGCAAGGAGTGTATAGGCCTTCCGTACAGCAGGGTGTGTATAGGCCGCCAGCTCAGCAGGGTTCTTTCAGGCCACAGGGTCTGCAGAGTTATTATCGACCTCAGTTTCAGTAGGGGTCTTACCAGGTTCAGTCCTAGTACAGGCCAGCCCAGTCTCAAGGTCAATACAAGCCTAGTTTTGTTAGACCTCAGCAGTAGGCTGGTACAGCTTCTGGTTCTTCCAGGGGCAGTGTCAGTGCATCATCACCGTAGTGTACTTACTGCAAGCACTAGGGCCATGTGGAGGCCGACTGTAGGGTGAAGTCAGGGGCTTGTTTGGGTTGCGGTAGCAATTAGCATTGGGTGAGGGATTGCCCTAGATATCAGAGGGCTGAGGGTCGGGCAGCGACTCAGGGTTATCAGCTTCGACCTGCGGGCAGTGCACCTCAGCAACAACGGGTTCAGGCTCGGGCCTACGCAGTTGACTTGAAGGAGATGCCTGAGGAGACTGCAGTTGTGGAAGGTAACTTCCTTATTCTTGATCAACTTGTTAAAGTGTTGATTGATTCTGGTGCTACGTATTCTTTCATTACTCCTGCTTGTGTGTAACGTGTTAATGTGCAACCTGAAAGACTGCCTTATGTGGTTGAGATTAGTACCTCTTTGACTGATAAGTATATTACTGGCTTAGTATGTAAGGATTGTATAATTTATGTTAAGGGGTATTATTTTCCTTCGGACCTTATCTTATTTCCTATCCGGGGGTATGATGTTATCTTAGGTATGGATTGGCTATCTAAGTTTGATGCCCAGTTAAACTGTAGAACAAAGGTAGTAAAGTTTCGTTTTCCAGATCAGCTAGTAGTTGAGGTAGTAGGGAATCGGGGTACCAAGACGAGCTTTGTTATCTCAGCAACTAAAGCCGTTAAGTTGGTGAGTAAAGGGTGTTCGGGTTATCTAGCTTATTTGATCAACAAGCCATCTAATAAGCTACAGCTAGAGGAAGTTCCTATTATTCGAGAATATCCCAATGTATTTCCCGAGGAGTTGCCAGGGTTACCGCCAGAGAGAGATGTGGAGTTTGTGATTAATCTTGTTCCCGGTACTCAACCTATTTCAAAATTAGCGTACCGGATGGCACCAGCTGAGTTGAAGGAGCTGAAGACTCAGTTGCACGAGTTAATAGAGAAGGGTTTCATTCAGCAGAGTTCTTTACCTTGGGGAGCTCCTGTTTTATTTGTGAAGAAGAAAGATGGTACCTTGAGATTGTGTATTGATTATCGTGATTTGAATCAGGTGACCATCAAGAATAAGTATCCTTTGCCACTGATTGACGAGTTGTTTGATCAACTTCAGGGAGCCAAAGTCTACTCTGAGTTTGACTTGAAGCAGGGGTATTGTCAACTTCGGATTCCCACAGAGGATGTTCTGAAGTCTGCCTTCAGGACTCGGTACGGGCATTATGAGTTTGTAGTTATGCCCTTTGGATTAACTAATGCACCAGCAGCATTTATGGATCTTATGCATTGGGTTTTTCAGCTGTACTTAGACCAGTTCGTGGTGATCTTTATTGATGATATCTTGGTTTATTCTAAGTCTGAATTGGAGCACGAGCAAGATCTAAGGCTTGTCTTACAGAAGCTGCAGGAGCATCAGTTGTTTGTAAAGTTCAAAAAATGTGAATTTTGGCTGCAACGCATATCTTTTCATGGTCATGTTATCATACAGGGTGGTATTTCTCTAGATACCACTAAGATTGAAACGGTAGTGTCTTGGAAACATCTGGAGAATGTTTCGGAGGTTCGTAGCTTTCTTGGCTTGGCAGGTTATTACCGTAGGTTTGTCAATGACTTTTCGAAGATTGCCGGGCCACTTTCTAAGTTAACTCAGAAACAGACTAGCTTTGTTTGGGATGAGAAATGTGAGAGTGGGTTTCAGGATTTGAAAAAGAGATTGACTACTGCTCCAGTACTTGCTCTACTAGAGGGGACCGACAATATGGTCATTTATAGCGATACATCCAAGAAGGGCTTGGGATGTGTTCTTATGCAGAATGGTTGGCTTATTGCCTATGCTTCTAGAAAGTTGAAGCCTTATGAGGTGAATAATCCGACTCATGATCTTGAGTTGGTAGCTGCTGTTTTCTCACTGAAAATGTGGCGTCATTATCTGTGGGGCAGTAAGTTTGAGATTTTTACTGATCATAAGAGTCTTAAGTATTTATTCTCACAAAAGGAGTTGAATATGCGTCAGCGGAGGTGTATGGAACTTCTTGGAGATTATTATTGTTCTATTAGTTATCTGCCTGGGAAGGCAAATGTTGTGGCAGATGCTCTTAGCCGTAAGGCGAGTGTTTCTTGTTTGGCTGTCAAGAAATGAGATGTTCTTGAGGAATTTACTTATTGGAGACCGAAGTTGACTCAGGTTGGGGTGATGTGTTCACATCTCCGTATTCGACCTTTATTGTTGTCTCGGATCAGAGAAGCTCAGCAACTTGATGTTAAACTTCAGAAGCTCAAGGATCAGATCACGAATGATAAATCTGACTTCAAATTACACGAGGATTGTAACGCCCCGATCCCTCACGAGACCGGAGGCTCTAATAACCATGCTATTCTCAACCCAATACCAAACCCGGTCACAAAATTTTAGGGGAAAAACGGACAGAGTTTCCCCTGTACTATGGACATTCTGAAAACCTGTAAACACTCAAACAAAGTCCCAACAATACAATACAAGATTTTCTTAATTAAACATCAAAGTTCTAAGGCCATCCGAGCCTTATAGTACACAATAGTTCCAAAACACCCAAGCATGCGAGAACTTATTATCAACATAGTTTTATAATCATGACATTCTAGGAAATCAATTAAACATAATTGAAAGATCAAATTTTTCTACTTTAGGCCATTCACTCCCAAGCATGCGAAGAAGCTAATAGCAGAAATATAAGTTATTACAAGATATAGGTTCCCAAATCTACACAACAACTAACTATCCTTCAACTTCTTACAACAACCAATATAAACAAAGCCCTTAGGCCACAAAATAGGTACACAAATACCAAATAGAAACAAGAAGGCACAGCCACTTCAGAATAACACACAGCAACTAGGGCAACTCCTCCAACTGCGCCACCTGAAACATGTTAGTGAGGTATGAGCAACCACTGTTGCCCAGTGAGGGATATAGTCCCGGGGCGTGCAATGCAACATATAATACAATCATACAACAATAACACTTAGACAATTAAAGAAACAACGATAACTTAAATAATCACACATTTAAAAGGATACGTTTCAACAATCCCCTATACACCAATCTTCACTGGTCTTCAATCACGATCCACGAACCACGAGCACGATCACGATAAGCCGGCATAACCCCAATCACTCCAGTGGGTGTACTCCGGATGTACCCCGAATCCTACAACCCAACATCCCCTGGCAATCTCCGGACCAGGCGAATGAGGGAATAGGGTACGGAGTTTGAATATCCACCGGCAAGCCCTCTGCCGCCCAGCCGATATTCAACACATCCGCCCCTGACACTATGGTTGCGCAACCACTATGCAATGCACTTAACAATGGCAAGTTAATAGCAATAATATAAGCATTAACACATAGGAGGATCAACAAAGTAGGTTGACCTCGATACAATTAGGATAGAAGCAAATATAGAAGTTAATAAGCAGTTTACAAATGAACTTATACCAAATAAGCATAGAATCATTCCAAAAGCTCCAAATCAATTTAAAATCACATATAAACACTCAAGAAGTCCTGACATGGGTTTAGAAGTGTGAGACAACTTAAATTGCACCTAAACCCCTTTGTTTTTCGAACTATTTCTCTTCTAAACCAAAGTTAATGATTTCATTTTCAAAGGAAACTCTCCCAACCTTCTAACTAACCCCCAAGGTACCCTCTCAACCCTCTAACTCATTCAAATGCACGCGATTACCCCGAAAGCCCCAAATTCCCTCTTATGGCTTTAAACTACACATACCTTATCCGGGCTTCAAACAAGGGTTATCAAAGCTTCTATAGCACCTAGGTAGCCTAAGAATACTAGAAGTGAAGCCCGAATCCACCCGGATTCGCATGAACCCCGAAACTCCTTTGTTAAAGTCGGCTATTTCACGTTTTATGCGATTCTAGAGCAATTCAAGTGCACGGGGCTATTAGACTACCTTCATTAGCACCTAAGGCATCTATTAGGAGTGTTGAATCAAGCTAATACGTGCAATTACATAAAACCCTAGAAAAACGTCACTATTCATCTCATAAATTCAAATGACAATTCCAACCGTTTAAAATGCGAACTAATAGCTCAAATGTGTTCTCTAGCACTTATATACAAGGTATAATAGCATAGATAAGCTTTGCAATAGCATTTGATAACATTTTCAACAAATCAAGAAAAATGTAACATTTTAGATATGCATAAAAAGTCATGAAAACCCTCACCAATTACGCGTAGGAACTCTCGGGAGGCTAGCAAACACCCTAAACTACTTGCTCCTAGCTTGGCTTGGCTTGGCTTGAAGATTTGATGAGCAAAATCCTCTCATTCTCCTCCTACACTATTCTCGGATTTGCTACAGTAAAATTCAGCACTTTTTTGTTTTGATTTTTGCTAGTTATGATATAAGGTGAGTTGTTTGAGGGGTATATAAGCTTAGGTGAGTTGTTTTAATTTAAGTGTATGGTCAAAATGTGAGTCAAGCTAGTTAGAAACAAGTCCTAAGCGTAATTTTAATGTTAGCTAATTAAACTCCAAGTTGGTTACGTAACACTATTCATTCAACTACAAAAATCATTTTCTAAACGAGCCCTCCTAACGCTTCTAGCTCAAATGCACATTTTTCTCATTACTTTGACAATTAATATGATTTAATAAAAATGCTAATTAACTAATAGAAAGTAGTTTAAAAACGGAGTGAATAGTAGTCACAAAG
Organism: Ehretia macrophylla; assembly: GCA_037974665.1. Taxonomy (NCBI): domain Eukaryota; kingdom Viridiplantae; phylum Streptophyta; class Magnoliopsida; order Boraginales; family Ehretiaceae; genus Ehretia; species Ehretia macrophylla. Next base: position 15,842,106 of record CM075780.1, on the reverse strand, counting down.
TCAGTTAATAAGGCATAGAAGTAAATGCGCAAACAAGGGATGCAACAGTAATTAAATGCATGGCTAAATCTCGGGCGTTACATCCTCTCCCCCTTAAACTAATTGCGTCCACGCAATTCTTCTTCACAAGAGAACATCTGCATCAACTGAAAACCAACTCTGATTATTCGTCATCAGTTGCTAAGCAAGAATACCATATACGAATTCTCGTGGAAGCTCATTAAGAAATCCCAGTAGTATTGTCTGTGAACCTCACGTAATAAGGCCAAATAAAGGCTCCAATAGAGACGCTACTTCGAAATCTAAATAAGAATCCCGCTGGTACGAATACCATAGAAGAATAGAATCCCAACTAAGAGCGGAGAGAAAATACCAATAAAAGTTCCGAGCAGGAGTATTGTAAATAATACCAGATAATAAGGCTAAAAAGAATCCCATATACCAATTCTTCTGAGAGATGCCGACAAAAGAATACCAAATGAATAGCTGATAAGAAAATACCAAGAATATACTCCAGAGAACTGTCATATAGAAACCCCAAAAGAAGCTACTCATTTATGACCGCTAAGCACTGAAGAAGGCCTTAGAAGAATCCCAATAACTGAGCTCCAATTATATCCACCAATTCCCAAATAAAGGCTGATTAATTGCCTCTCATTTCTGCTAATCAACATAATTTGGAAGGTCTGCCACTAATCACCTCTCTTTAGGGGAGGAAGGAGTTTTTCTTACCATTCGACGGGTTATGTATGCATGCCAAACAATTGCATATGTATAATCATTCTTTAAACAATTACGCAAACATGTTAATAAAAAGAGTTTGTGAAACAGTGTAATCATCAAAGTCACTCAAGCACGATAATCAAGTCAAGCATAACACAACTCAATCAAAGACATTCAAATACACACATTACAAGCAACAGTTCAAGCATTTAATAATTCACAAAGTCAATTTGATGCATAACTAGCCACTTTGCTTCACCTTGCACACATTTAGCACGTAACATATAATTATATCACATAGGTGCACACATTCAATACCAGACACACAATCAAACATGCAGGCATACACTTTTAAGACACACACTTAATCAAGCACACACGCAAGGGTTACTACCCGACAGGCCGAGGACCCTGTCCCGGCTTAGAGCTAACTAAGCTCTGATACCACCTGTAACGCCCCGATCCCTCACGAGACCGGAGGCTCTAATAACCATGCTATTCTCAACCCAATACCAAACCCGGTCACAAAATTTTAGGGGAAAAACGGACAGAGTTTCCCCTGTACTATGGACATTCTGAAAACCTGTAAACACTCAAACAAAGTCCCAACAATACAATACAAGATTTTCTTAATTAAACATCAAAGTTCTAAGGCCATCCGAGCCTTATAGTACACAATAGTTCCAAAACACCCAAGCATGCGAGAACTTATTATCAACATAGTTTTATAATCATGACATTCTAGGAAATCAATTAAACATAATTGAAAGATCAAATTTTTCTACTTTAAGCCATTCACTCCCAAGCATGCGAAGAAGCTAATAGCAGAAATATAAGTTATTACAAGATATAGGTTCCCAAATCTACACAACAACTAACTATCCTTCAACTTCTTACAACAACCAATATAAACAAAGCCCTTAGGCCACAAAATAGGTACACAAATACCAAATAGAAACAAGAAGGCACAGCCACTTCAGAATAACACACAGCAACTAGGGCAACTCCTCCAACTGCGCCACCTGAAACATGTTAGTGAGGTATGAGCAACCACTGTTGCCCAGTGAGGGATATAGTCCCGGGGCGTGCAATGCAACATATAATACAATCATACAACAATAACACTTAGACAATTAAAGAAACAACGATAACTTAAATAATCACACATTTAAAAGGATACGTTTCAACAATCCCCTATACACCAATCTTCACTGGTCTTCAATCACGATCCACGAACCACGAGCACGATCACGATAAGCCGGCATAACCCCAATCACTCCAGTGGGTGTACTCCGGATGTACCCCGAATCCTACAACCCAACATCCCCTGGCAATCTCCGGACCAGGCGAATGAGGGAATAGGGTACGGAGTTTGAATATCCACCGGCAAGCCCTCTGCCGCCCAGCCGATATTCAACACATCCGCCCCTGACACTATGGTTGCGCAACCACTATGCAATGCACTTAACAATGGCAAGTTAATAGCAATAATATAAGCATTAACACATAGGAGGATCAACAAAGTAGGTTGACCTCGATACAATTAGGATAGAAGCAAATATAGAAGTTAATAAGCAGTTTACAAATGAACTTATACCAAATAAGCATAGAATCATTCCAAAAGCTCCAAATCAATTTAAAATCACATATAAACACTCAAGAAGTCCTGACATGGGTTTAGAAGTGTGAGACAACTTAAATTGCACCTAAACCCCTTTGTTTTTCGAACTATTTCTCTTCTAAACCAAAGTTAATGATTTCATTTTCAAAGGAAACTCTCCCAACCTTCTAACTAACCCCCAAGGTACCCTCTCAACCCTCTAACTCATTCAAATGCACGCGATTACCCCGAAAGCCCCAAATTCCCTCTTATGGCTTTAAACTACACATACCTTATCCGGGCTTCAAACAAGGGTTATCAAAGCTTCTATAGCACCTAGGTAGCCTAAGAATACTAGAAGTGAAGCCCGAATCCACCCGGATTCGCATGAACCCCGAAACTCCTTTGTTAAAGTCGGCTATTTCACGTTTTATGCGATTCTAGAGCAATTCAAGTGCACGGGGCTATTAGACTACCTTCATTAGCACCTAAGGCATCTATTAGGAGTGTTGAATCAAGCTAATACGTGCAATTACATAAAACCCTAGAAAAACGTCACTATTCATCTCATAAATTCAAATGACAATTCCAACCGTTTAAAATGCGAACTAATAGCTCAAATGTGTTCTCTAGCACTTATATACAAGGTATAATAGCATAGATAAGCTTTGCAATAGCATTTGATAACATTTTCAACAAATCAAGAAAAATGTAACATTTTAGATATGCATAAAAAGTCATGAAAACCCTCACCAATTACGCGTAGGAACTCTCGGGAGGCTAGCAAACACCCTAAACTACTTGCTCCTAGCTTGGCTTGGCTTGGCTTGAAGATTTGATGAGCAAAATCCTCTCATTCTCCTCCTACACTATTCTCGGATTTGCTACAGTAAAATTCAGCACTTTTTTGTTTTGATTTTTGCTAGTTATGATATAAGGTGAGTTGTTTGAGGGGTATATAAGCTTAGGTGAGTTGTTTTAATTTAAGTGTATGGTCAAAATGTGAGTCAAGCTAGTTAGAAACAAGTCCTAAGCGTAATTTTAATGTTAGCTAATTAAACTCCAAGTTGGTTACGTAACACTATTCATTCAACTACAAAAATCATTTTCTAAACGAGCCCTCCTAACGCTTCTAGCTCAAATGCACATTTTTCTCATTACTTTGACAATTAATATGATTTAATAAAAATGCTAATTAACTAATAGAAAGTAGTTTAAAAACGGAGTGAATAGTAGTCACAAAGTCAGTTAATAAGGCATAGAAGTAAATGCGCAAACAAGGGATGCAACAGTAATTAAATGCATGGCTAAATCTCGGGCGTTACAAGGATGGTATTCTTCGGTTTCAGAACATGGTTTGTGTTCCCGATGAACTGGGTTTGAGGCGAGGTATTCTGGAGGAGGCTCATAATTCTTAGTATACTATTCATCCCGGTGGAACCAAAATGTATCGGGACTTGAAGCAACACTATTGGTGGAATAATATGAAGAGAGAAGTTGCTCAGTTCGTGTCTAGATGTTTGACTTGTTAGTGAGTGAAATCCAAGCATCAATGACTTGCAGGTTTACTTCAGCCGTTGGCTATACCACAGTGGAAATGGGAGCATATTACGATAGACTTTGTCACTGGTTTGCCTAGAACACCGAGAGGTAATGATGCATTTTGGGTTATCGTGGATCGTTTGACGAAGACAGGTCACTTTATTTCGATGCGGATGGGAGATGAAGTTACAAAGTTGACGGATCTTTATTTGGATCAGATTGTTAGACTTCACGGAATTCCATTGAGTATTGTCTCAGATCGAGATCCTCAATTTACTTCTTGTTTGTGGGAGAAACTTCAGGAGACTTTGGGTACTCAACTGAATCTTAGTACAATGTATCATCCATAGACCGACGGTCAGTCTTAGAGGACTATTCAGATTCTGGAAGATATGCTCAGGGCTTGTGTTCTGGACTTCAGGAAGAACTGGGAGAAACATTTACCACTTTTCGAGTTTGCCTATAACAATAGTTATCAAGCTGCTATTGGGATGGCACCTTTTGCAGCTTTTTACGGTCGTAAGTGTCGTTCACCTTTGTATTGGGATGAGTAGGGGAGATGAAGACTATTGATCCGACTATTATGCCAGAGCTTCTAGAGAAGATCGAGAATGTTCAGTTGATCAGGCAGAGAATGCTTACGGCACATAGCAGATTCAAGAGTTATGCTGATAAGCGTCGTCGGGATTTGGAGTTTGCAGTCGGAGATCGGGTTTTCTTGAGATTGTCTCCTCGTAAGGGGTTTGCTCGTTATGGTAAAGGTGGTAAGCTAAGTCCTAGGTTTGTGGAACCGCTTGAGATTACTGGTAGAATTGGTAAGTTAGCATATCGGTTGGCTTTACCGGAGAACTTCTCTAATGTCCACGATGTATTTACCGTGTCTAATTTGTGAAAATATAATCCGGATCCTTCTCATATTCTCGTGCCAGAGCCGTTACAGCTTCGTGAGAATCTGACTTATGACGAGCGGTCGATTCGTATTCTTGATCAGATGGAACGAGAGTTGAGGTCGAAGAAGATTCCAATGGTCAATGTGTTGTGGAAGCATTATAGTATTGAGGAAGCTACTTAGGAGAGGCAAGATCAGATGCAGCAGCAGTATCCAGATCTTTTCCGTTCAGCAAGTAAGAATTTCGGTGAAAAAATTTATTTTAGGGGGGAGAATGTGAGACCCAATATTTTACTTTATCTCGATTTGCGTGCTTTACCTCGTTTTGCGTGAATTGACCTGTTTATGTGCTATGTGATTTAGAATGTGCTAATTATGTGATAAATACTCCTAATACATGCTAAGTGTGCATTCATAAAATTTTCATCAAAAATAGAATCATAAATTTTATCGTCAGTTTTGATAAATAGTATTTTTGAACACCTGTCCGCTAAAATTTTTACAGGGGTATTTTAAACGTTTTAAAACCTAGTCCTCGAGTATTAATAGACCCGTGTTTGATTAAAACAAATTTGGAATCGGTTTTGGAATTTTAAATATTTTTATACTTTCTTTTGCAAGAAAACGAGTTTTAAGCCGATTCGGGTGAAATTGTTTTAATGTAACATTCTTTTTCACCTAAAATATAATATCTAGAATTAGTTTAAGTGTTAAATTAATAGTTGAACAAGAAATACTCAAGAATGAATTAAAAAACTAGAAAAACAATTAAAGGACTAAAAACTAACTTTGACTTTCTTTTATTTTTATTTGACCAAGCCTTATATGCATAATATTTCATCAACACATACAAAACACAACACAAAACACACTCAAAAGACACATACATGGCCGGGAGCCATAGAGGAAAAAATAAAGCTTTTCTTCAAGTTTTCAAAGCAATGTTTCATAGAAAATGTCCGTAGAATTTCGTGACGAGTTGGATTCCGCTTGTTTGGCACGCATTGCACGTATATCTAGGCTTATATCGCATCAAAGGTGAGAGAAAAATTCTATATCTCAAAAGTCATATTTAATGTTTTTGCTCATAACTGCATTTTGAACTGTTAGAATGTTAATTTGAAGTTATATTATTGCTCAGTACATGCTAAGGATCATTTATGTGTATTACTACGAGATTTGAACCATTGTAGCGAAATTATTTATTTTCAGGTATTTAAAGTTGATAGTTTGGTCATTTGATGATTATCTTGAGTTGTTGTTGTTGGAATCGATTGTTGTCGATTTCTAAAAAAATTTTAATTACGTGGTAACGCCGTTATAATACCGAATTTTTGATTGCGATGTTTGGGTGAAAATCCCGAAATTTCAGCCTAGGTGCATTGAGGTTTTAGGGTTGTTTGGCTTGATTTTGATGTGTCTTGGTTGGTTTCCGAGAGGGCTAATGTAGTGGATTGAATGGGTGAATGTTTGAAACTGATTTGGAGTTGTTTGGATTAGTAGAATGTAAGATATGATTATTTGAATTTTAGGTTGTCTTTCTTTAAATTGTTGAATTGAGCATTTAGTTGATTGGGTGGAGTGTGAGTGATTGAATTGTGAGCTGTTGATGGTTAGATTAGGGTCAGATTACATGTTTAATGCATGTTAAGTTAGATGGCCTACTTTGTCATCTAACTTAGTTATTTGTTGTTTAATTGCTTACTTAATGTTATATTGATGATTATTGATTGATGATTGATGAACCGGGAGATAGGCAATTCTGCTATATTGTCCTCTTGTGAATGATGTTTATTATTGATGGGTGCTTAGCTTAGGGTAAAATTAATGTCAATTCTAAGCCAAGTTTTAACTCGCAAGTGCACGAGTGATTGTAGTGTAGTGTGCTAGTGCGAGGTCGAATCCACAGGGAGACAATTTGAAAGTTTGTAGAAAAGTGTAAGTAAAGTGCCTAAGTAATTAAACTAAATTAAATTGTAAATTGAGTGATTTGAATGAAAGTTAACTAAAAATAAAATAAAAGTGAAATTAAATGCGAAAACTAAAATTAAATATGAAAGTTGAAATTGAAGTTTGATCACTATTGGGAAAGGTTTAGGGATCGGATTCCTATGCAAAGTTGAATTCTAGGCTCGAACTTAGGATTTCCTATTTTGATGCAAAATTAGACTACAAGCCTAATTAATTAAATAATCACCTAAAGTTAACTAATTAACGGGTTAGACCTAGTTTAGAGGTGCAACGCTATCTCTAAGTCCTTTATCTAGCCGGAGTATAGATTTGTCCTAAAATCCTAGACTCACGAGTTAATTAATTAAGTGTGAATAACTATGGTACAACCTATAGTTGTTACGACAAAGCCCAGTTTATATATTTGATCTACCATATGAATTCCTATTAATTACTAGCTACAAGCATAATAAATTAATAGGATAAATAATAAAACATATAAATCAAATATATAAATAGCATCAAAATAATCCAACCAAGTTCGAGACCATAGAATTAAATTATTGCATAGTAATCCTACCCTAAACAAAAGATTAGTTATTCATGTTCAACAAAACTAAATCAAAATTATAAAAAGAAAGTAAATTAAACTTCTCCATAAATTGATTTAAATCTGTTGAAAATAATAATTTAATCAGAATCCCAACTAAAAATTAAAGAAGAATTTACCAAAAGAAATAAATCAAACTTGCTATTGTGTTTTTTTCCTCGTCGCCAAAGTTTTTTTCCTTCGCTGCTCGCTAGTTGGTCTCTATTTTTTTCTTCTCTTTCCTCTGCGCCACAGCTCTCTGTCGCTTTTTTCCTCGTGCCGTCAAGTTTTTTTCCTATTGCGCCTTACTCCCTGTCCTCCACTTCACGTCCTGTGGCTCTCCTTTTATAATCTCGCAGCACCGCCTTTGAGTGGGCTTTAAACCCACGACCAATTGTTGGCCTTCAACTTTTTGGCCAAGGCATGTTTTCCAAAGTCCACGTGGACTTAGCTTTGAGTCATATGGCCAACTTAGGCCATGTACTGCCAAAGCTTGGAAAGCCTTGGTCAACCTCTTTTTTTTTTTCTTTTTTTATGCATTTCTTTTATTATATTTCATCATTCACAAATAAATTTTTGCTGTCTTCTTTTTTCATCCAATTTCTTTCAATTCAGCCCCAAATACTTTTTCATAATTCAATTCCTACATGCACAAAAACACAATAAAAGTGATCAAACATTATAATTAATGTGCATAATTAATTCTAAAAAAACAAAGAAATAAGTCTAAAAATATGAATATATCAACACCCCCAAACCTACCTCTTGCTTGTCCTCAAGCAAGACTAGGCTCTAAGCAAATCTCCAAGTTATCAAAAAGTTACACTAACGAATCAATCAACTCTAACAAAAGGACAAGGTTCGAGGAACGATTGATGTCACGCCCCAACTCGACCCCACCTACGATCAGTCAGGACGCAACGGAATTTCGGCGGCATAACGACAGTAAACAGATTTCCGAGGTTCTAAACCAACCTCATTAAACATCATACATCCAGTAATTCTTCAATATAAACAACAACATACAACACAACCATATTATACAATAAAACATCTTCGTTATACGCCTCCGTTCCAACATGACATACAATACCTCAACTTTATCATACATTTCAAAAGTAAGTTGAGACACAACTACAATTTAACCATAGACGAAAGAAAACCACTAAATTAACATCGTTTGGATCATCATCTTTTCAATATCTATTACATTAAGAACCGTAAAGCATATAAAGTCTATTAAACTAATATACAAGACAATTAACAACATAGAATCATGGATAAGACTCAGGGACATATGACTCATCCACGAAAGGCACATTTTCCACATTCTCCTCTTCAGGAGGCACGTACCCGTAATCTTGTGAAAGTACACCTGAAACATGCATTAATAGAGAGTGAGCTTATATACATAAGCCCAGTGAGGATCCGATAGATCTCGACAGTATTCACTACGCTCCTTGGATTTAGTCCTTTGAGCAAGTAAACACACAACAACAATAATAACATAAATAAAGCTATCATCACATAACTATATGACCATTCAATAAGGATACTCTATTTGGTGTAGCTCCAAACGCCATCACGATCTCAACCGTTCTTCTTATAACTCCCCATTACTCACACACCCGAGGTACCTCACTAGCCCCTTCCCTCCATGACATCTCCGTCATGCGAGCTGGGGGTAGCCTATGGCAGTCATGCCGTTATCAACCCGACAGCCCGACGCTGCCCGAGAGGTGGCACACACATACCAAGACTCCATATTCATCAATCATCATGCAAGCATAAATCAATCAATCAATTGGGAGATCAGCAACAAGAGTGCCCGATTCCCGCATTCAATAATAATCAATCAATAACATCAATATAACATCAATATTAAATTACACAACAAACAACGTAGTTAGATGACAAAGTAGGCCATCTAACCGGACATGCATAATATACATAATTAAACCCTAAATTACTCAACAACGACTCACCATTCATCACTCGAACACTACCCAACCATCTAAGGCATCGTTCAAGAAATTAAAGAATGACAACCTAAACTTCTAAAATTCATAACTTACAATCTACTAATCCAAACATTGCCAAATCAGTTCCTATCACTCACCCATTCAACCTACTACATTAGCCCTCTCGGAAATCCACCATAACACCTCTAAATCATGCCCGATAACCCTAAAATCCTAAGATGTCATGGCTGGATTTTCCGGATTTTCACACAAACAATGTAATCGAAAATTCGGCATTACAACAGCGCTAACACGTAATTATCAAGTATTTAGAAATCGACGGCAATCGATTTCGAGCAACGCAACTCAATTAAATCAACTTTGAACATTTTAATCAAAATTAAATACCCGGAAAATAAAAATTATGCTATATCTGACAGAAACTCGTAGTATTAGTATATAATGATCCCTAGCATGCAAGGAGCAATAATCTAACATCAGATTTCAATTCTAACGGTTCAATCTTCATTTATACGCAAAAACACAAAAATGACATTTTGAGATCTAGAATTTTTCTCTCACCTTAGATGCGATATAAGCCTAGGAATGCGTGCAATGCGTGCCCAACAAGCAGAATCCAAGTCGGTGCGAAGTTTCACGGACAAAAACTAGGTTTTTCTTTGAAAAATTGGATTGAAAGCTTGAGTTTTCTCTTCTCTTTTTCTCTCCTCAACCTCACGGCAATGTGTGTGTGGGTGATGGTGTTTTTGTGTTGTGTGAGTGTGTGTTGAGGACATTTGCTTATAAGGTCAATTATTTAATTAAAGTCAAAGTTATTTTAATAGGTATTTTTGTATTTTGAATGACTTTAATTGCATTTTAGTGCTCACCAAGTTAAAAATAATTATGCCACCCCCAAGATATCTCAAGTGGATTATTTTTAGGTGACAAGAAGTTTTACATTCAAAGAATTCTACCCGAGTCGGCTTAAAACTCGATTTTCACAAAAGTCGGTGTAAAAACCCTAATAAATTCTTAAGCCGATTTTAAAACCGTTTTCATCAAACACAGGTCTATTAAAGTCCGTGGACTAGGTCTAGAAGGGTTAAAAAGACCAGTTTCAAAATTATAGCGGACGTGTTTCGAAAACACTATTCACTGAAAATCGACGATAAAATTTCTGACTCCGTTTTTGATGAAAATTTCATGAATGCACATTTAGCACGTATTAGGAGTATTGAAATCAAAATTATAACTTTCTAGGTCCTATAACACATAAACAGATCATATGCACGCAAAACGAGGTAAAACACGTAAAACGAGATAAGCAAGAAAGTGGGGTTTCACATTCTCCCCCCCTTATAGAAATTTCGTCCTCGAAATTCTTACTTGATGTACGGAATAGATCTGGGTATTGCTGCTGCATCTGATCTCGTCTCTCCCACGTAGCTTCCTCAATGCCGTGATGCTTCCACAACACCTTAACCATCGGAATCCTCTTCGACCTCAACTCTCGGTCCATCTGATCTAGAATACGAATCGGACGCTCGTCATAAGTCAAATTCTCTCGAAGCTGTAACGGCTCTGGCTCAAGAATATGAGAAGGATCCGGATTGTATTTCCGCAAATTAGACACGTGAAACACATCGTGGACATTAGAGAAGTTCTCCGGTAAAGCCAACCGATATGCCAACTTACCAACCCTGCCAGTAATCTCAAACGGCCCAACAAATCTCGGACTCAGCTTACCACCTTTACCATAACGAACAAATCCCTTTCGAGGAGACAATCTCAAGAAAACCCGATCTCCAACTGCAAACTCCAAGTCTCGACGACGCTTATCAGCATAACTCTTGAATCTACTATGCGCCGTAAGCATTCTCTGCCTGATCAACTGAACATTCTCGATCTTCTCAAGAAGTTCTGGCATGATAGTCGGATCAATAGTCTTCATCTCTCCTACCTCTTCCAATATAAAGGTGAACGGCACTTACGACCGTAAAGAGCTGCAAAAGGTGCCATTCCAATAGTAGCTTGATAACTATTGTTATAGGCAAACTCGGCAAGTGGTAGATGTTTCTCCCAGTTCTTCCCGAAGTCCAGAACACAAGCCCTAAGCATATCTTCCAGAATCTGAATAGTCCGCTCAGACTGACCGTCGGTCTGTGGATGATACGCTGTACTGAAGTTCAACTGAGTACCTAAGGTCCCCTGAAGTTTCTCCCACAAACGAGAAGTAAATCGAGGATCTCGATCAGAGACAATACTAGATGGAATACCGTGAAGTCTAACAATCTGATCCAGATAGAGATCCGTCAGCTTTGTAACCTCATCTCCTAACCTCATCGAGATAAAATGAGCTGTCTTCGTCAAACGATCCACGACAACCCAAACTGCATCATTACCCCTCGGTGATCTAGGCAAACCCAGTGACGAAGTCCATCGTAATATGCTCCCATTTCCACTCCGGTATAGCCAACGGCTGTAGCAAACCTGCTGGTCGTTGATGCTCGGCTTTCACTCTCTGACAAGTCAAACATCTAGACACAAACTGAGCAACCTCCCTCTTCATGTTGTTCCACCAGTAATGCTGTTTCAAATCCCGATACATCTTGGTTCCACCGGGATGAATAGTATATTTAGAATTATGAGCTTCCTCCAGAATACCTCGCCTCAAGCCCGGTTCATCGGGAACACAAACCCTGTTCCGAAACCGAAGAATACCGTCCTCATGCACTTTAAAGTCAGACTGATCATCCGAAATCTGATCCTTGATCTTCTGAAGTTTAACATCAAGTTGCTGAGCTTCCCTGATCTGAGACAACAATAAAGGTTGAATACGGAGATGTGAACACATCACCCCAACCTGAGTGAACTCTGGTCTCCAATAACTAAACTCCTCAAGAACCTCCCACTTCTTGACAGCTAAACAAGAAATACTAGCCTTCCGGCTGAGAGCATCTGCCACAACATTTGCCTTCCCAGGCAGATAATTGATAGAACAATTATAATCTCCAAGAAGCTCCATCCACCTCCGCTGGCGCATATTCAACTCCTTCTGTGAGAATAAGTACTTAAGACTCTTATGATCAGTGAAAATCTCGAACTTACTGCCCCACATATAATGACGCCACTTTTTCAGTGCGAAGACAACTGCTGCCAACTCAAGATCATGAGTCGGATAATTCACCTCATAAGGCTTCAACTTCCTGGAAGCATAGGCAATTACTCGGAAATCCTGCATAAGAACACATCCCAAGCCCTCCTTGGATGCATCGCTGTAAATGACCATATTATCGGTCCCCTCTGGTAGAGCAAGTACTGGAGCGGTAGTTAACCTCTTTTTCAACTCCTGAAATCCACTCTCACACTTCTCGTCCCAATTAAAGATAGTCCGTTTCTGAGTCAACTTAGATAGTGGCCCCGCAATCTTTGAGAAGTCCTTGACAAACCTACGGTAATAACCCGCCAAGCCAAGAAAGCTACGGACATCAGTAACACTCTCTGGCCGCTTCCAAGACATCACCGATTCAATCTTAGTGGGATCTACAGAAATACCACTCTATGTAATAACATGGCCAAGAAAAGAAATCCGTTGCAGCCAAAATTCACATTTGCTGAACTTGGCAAACAACTGATGCTCCTGCAACTTCTCTAATACAAGCCGTAGATGTTGCTCGTGCTCCAATTCAGATTTAGAATAGACCAAGATATCATCAATAAAAATCACCACGAACTGGTCCAAGAACGGCTGAAAGACTCGATGCATAAGATCCATGAATGCTGCCGGTGCATTAGTCAATCCAAAGGGCATAACAACAAACTCATAATGCCCGTACCGAGTTCTGAAGGCAGACTTCGGAACATCGTCCGCGCGAATCCGAAGCTGATAATACCCCTGCCTCAAATCAAACTTAGAGTAGACTTTGGCTCCCTGAAGTTGATCAAACAACTCATCAATCAGTGGCAAAGGATATTTATTCCTGATAGTCACCTGATTCAAACCACGGTAATCAATACATAATCTCAAGGTGCCATCCTTCTTCTTCACGAACAAAACAGGAGCTCCCCAAGGTGAAGAACTCTGCTGAATAAATCCTTTCTCCAACAACTCCTGTAACTGAGTCTTCAACTCCTTCAACTCAGCTGGTGCCATCCGGTACGCCGATTTAGAAATAGGTTGAGTACCGGGAACAAGATTAATCACAAACTCGATATCCCTCTCAGGCGGCAACCCTGGCAACTCCTCGGGAAATACATTAGGATATTCCCGGATAATAGGGACTTCTTCTAGCTGTAGCTTAACAGATGGCTTGTTGATCAAATAAGCTAGATAACCCGAACACCCCTTACTCACCAACTTAACGGCTTTAGTTGCTGAGATAACAAAACTCGTCTTAGCACCCCGGTTACCCGCTACCTCAACTACTGGCTGATCTGGCAAACGAAACTGTACTACCTTGGTTCTACAGTTCAACTGGGCATCATACTTAGAAAGCCAATCCATACCCAGAATAACATCATACCCCCGGATAGGAAATAGGATAAGGTCCGAAGGAAAATTATGCCCCTTAACATGTATTAAACAATCCTTACATACTAAGCCAGTAACATACTTATCAGTCAAAGAGGTACTAATCTCAACCACATAAGGCAATCTTTCAGGTTGCAAATTAACACGTTGCACACAAGCAGGAGTAATGAAAGAATGCGTAGCACCAGAATCAATCAACACTTTAACAAGTTGATCAAGTATAAGAAAGTTACCTTCCACAACTGCAGTCTCCTCAGGCATCTCCTCTAAGTCAACTGCATAAGCCCGAGCCTGAACCCGCTGCTGCTGTGGTACACTGCCCGTAGGCCTACCCTGGTAACCCTGAGTCGCTGCCCGACCCTCAGTCCTCGCATACTTAGGGCAATCCTTCGCCCTATGATCGATGCTACCACAACCCAAACATGTCCCTGCCTTTACCCTGCAGTCGGACTCTACATGCCCTGAGCGCTTGCAGTAGTTACACTGCGATGATGTGGCACTAACACTGCCCCTAGAATAACCAGAAGCTGAAGAAGCAGCTGATACAGCCTGCTGCTGAGGTCTCACCACACTAGGCCTATACTGACCCTGAGACTGGGCTGGCCTAAACTGAGCCTGAACCTGATATGGCCTCTGTTGAAACTGAGGCCGATAATAACTCTGCTGACTCTGTGGCCTATAAGAACCCTGCTGGGCAGGTGGCCTGTAGACAAACTGCTATACTGGAGGCCTATATAAAACCTGCTGGCCCTGCGGCTGATACGGCCTCTTATTAGGCTGACTGGAGACAATCTGATCCCCTTTCCTCTTCTCCAATCTAGAAGCTGCCTCAAAAGCCTCAGTGAAAATATCATATCGATTCAGAGCCATCACATCCTGAATCTCGGGCCACAACCCCAACATAAACCTGCGAGTCCTCTGCTCCTCGTCTGCCACATACTCCGGTGCATACCGGGACAATCGAGTAAATGTGGCCTCATATTGAGCCACTGTAGCATCTCCCTGGACCAAGGCTAGAAACTCGGCCTCTCTCCGTTCCCTGCAAATCCTCGGGACATACTTTGCTCGGAAAGCCATCAGAAAGGTACCCCAAATATAAGGAATACCCTGTGCCGCCCAGCTAGTCCTTACCGTGCGCCACCACTCCTCTGCCTCGTCATCTAACAAATACACGGCAAAAGAGACTTTCTGCTCATCAGTATAGCCAAGTGGATCATAAATCTTCTCCAACTTGCTAATCCATACCTCCGCCTTCCTATCATCCGGCTCCCCCTGAAATCTCGGTGGGTGATATCCTAAAAAATCCTTCAGGGTACCACACCCGTGGTTACTACCCTGAATATTCAGAAGCTGAGCCTGCATAGCCTGATTATGGGCAGCCTGCCCTGCTAATAACTGTGCCTGACTAGCCACTAACTCTGCAATCCGCTCCATAGCTGCTCCTAATCGGTCATCACTCCCGTCACGGCCCGGTGCCACGTTACTCGGAGTCTCATCAGTCATCTCAGACCTACCTCTGGTTCTCGGTCGACCGGCCATTCTACTAATCAAAGAGTTAGCACAGTTATAGCACGTAGACAGGTTATAAACAACTATTAACACATAAATAACAAACTCATATAAAACACATAAACAAATTGATCACATAATCACATAAGCACTTAAATCACATAATCACTTAATCAATTAATCATACCAATACAAATTTCATTTTTCTTTCCTTTCATACATATTTCATGCTAAGACCATTACCCACATTCCGAGAATACCCCGGCTGACAACTAACATGAGCTCTGATACCACTTAAACTATCACGCCCCAACTCGACCCCACCTACGATCAGTCAGGACGCAACGGAATTTCGGCGGCATAACGACAGTAAACAGATTTCCGAGGTTCTAAACCAACCTCATTAAACATCATACATCCAGTAATTCTTCAATATAAACAACAACATACAACACAACCATATTATACAATAAAACATCTTCGTTATACGCCTCCGTTCCAACATGACATACAATACCTCAACTTTATCATACATTTCAAAAGTAAGTTGAGACACAACTACAATTTAACCATAGACGAAAGAAAACCACTAAATTAACATCGTTTGGATCATCATCTTTTCAATATCTATTACATTAAGAACCGTAAAGCATATAAAGTCTATTAAACTAATATACAAGACAATTAACAACATAGAATCATGGATAAGACTCAGGGACATATGACTCATCCACGAAAGGCACATTTTCCACATTCTCCTCTTCAGGAGGCACGTACCCGTAATCTTGTGAAAGTACACCTGAAACATGCATTAATAGAGAGTGAGCTTATATACATAAGCCCAGTGAGGATCCGATAGATCTCGACAGTATTCACTACGCTCCTTGGATTTAGTCCTTTGAGCAAGTAAACACACAACAACAATAATAACATAAATAAAGCTATCATCACATAACTATATGACCATTCAATAAGGATACTCTATTTGGTGTAGCTCCAAACGCCATCACGATCTCAACCGTTCTTCTTATAACTCCCCATTACTCACACACCCGAGGTACCTCACTAGCCCCTTCCCTCCATGACATCTCCGTCATGCGAGCTGGGGGTAGCCTATGGCAGTCATGCCGTTATCAACCCGACAGCCCGACGCTGCCCGAGAGGTGGCACACACATACCAAGACTCCATATTCATCAATCATCATGCAAGCATAAATCAATCAATCAATTGGGAGATCAGCAACAAGAGTGCCCGATTCCCGCATTCAATAATAATCAATCAATAACATCAATATAACATCAATATTAAATTACACAACAAACAACGTAGTTAGATGACAAAGTAGGCCATCTAACCGGACATGCATAATATACACAATTAAACCCTAAATTACTCAACAAAGACTCACCATTCATCACTCGAACACTACCCAACCATCTAAGGCATCGTTCAAGAAATTAAAGAATGACAACCTAAACTTCTAAAATTCATAACTTACAATCTACTAATCCAAACATTGCCAAATCAGTTCCTATCACTCACCCATTCAACCTACTACATTAGCCCTCTCGGAAATCCACCATAACACCTCTAAATCATGCCCGATAACCCTAAAATCCTAAGATGTCATGGCTGGATTTTCCGGATTTTCACACAAACAATGTAATCGAAAATTCGGCATTACAACAGTGCTAACACGTAATTATCAAGTATTTAGAAATCGACGGCAATCGATTTCGAGCAACGCAACTCAATTAAATCAACTTTGAACATTTTAATCAAAATTAAATACCCGAAAAATAAAAATTATGCTATATCCGACAGAAACTCGTAGTATTAGTATATAATGATCCCTAGCATGCAAGGAGCAATAATCTAACATCAGATTTCAATTCTAACGGTTCAATCTTCATTTATACGCAAAAACACAAAAATGACATTTTGAGATCTAGAATTTTTCTCTCACCTTAGATGCGATATAAGCCTAGGAATGCGTGCAATGCGTGCCCAACAAGCAGAATCCAAGTTGGTGCGAAGTTTCACAGACAAAAACCAGGTTTTTCTTTGAAAAATTGGATTGAAAGCTTGAGTTTTCTCTTCTCTTTTTCTCTCCTCAACCTCACGGCAATGTGTGTGTGGGTGATGGTGTTTTTGTGTTGTGTGAGTGTGTGTTGAGGACATTTGCTTATAAGGTCAATTATTTAATTAAAGTCAAAGTTATTTTAATAGGTATTTTTGTATTTTGAATGACTTTAATTGCATTTTAGTGCTCACCAAGTTAAAAATAATTATGCCACCCCCAAGATATCTCAAGTGGATTATTTTTAGGTGACAAGAAGTTTTACATTCAAAGAATTCTACCCGAGTCGGCTTAAAACTCGATTTTTGCAAAAGTCGGTGTAAAAACCCTAATAAATTCTTAAGCCGATTTTAAAACCGTTTTCATCAAACACAGGTCTATTAAAGTCCGTGGACTAGGTCTAGAAGGGTTAAAAAGACCAGTTTCAAAATTATAGCGGACGTGTTTCGAAAACACTATTCACTAAAAATCGACGATAAAATTTCTGACTCCGTTTTTGATGAAAATTTCATGAATGCACATTTAGCACGTATTAGGAGTATTGAAATCAAAATTATAACTTTCTAGGTCCTATAACACATAAACAGATCATATGCACGCAAAACGAGGTAAAACACGTAAAACGAGATAAGCAAGAAAGTGGGGTTTCACAATTGATCCTATGGTGTAGTAGTTAAGCGAACTCATTCGGATCTCTCTCTTTAAAGGCAAAACATGTTTACTACAAGACTACAACAAACACTATCAAGTCTCCACGTAACTAAGAAACAAGACAACTTAATACAATTAGATTATAATACTCGCACCCCCATTGCCTTCATAATCCTCCAAACATGCCTTTCACCCTTTTATTCATTCTAAAACATAAAAGTAAACACACTTCATCTCTTTTTATTAGATGATTGGTCCCTGACGATAACACCCAACACCCCATGTAATGAGCTTTCGAGGTCATCAATCCCAGCCACTTAAGGCTTAGGTTGATAAGCTTTGAAAAGCCCCATGCGTTCCCTACTTGCTCGAAGTGTTGAACACCGAAACACCGCACACCTTAAGCACATATCCCTAAAGATAGACAATGAATACAAGGATAGTTGTGCTAAGAGATAGAAGCAAATAAATTTTCCTCTTTTTTTTTTGTTTTGTTTTTTTTGGTTTTTTGTTTTTTGATTTTTTCATCATATATATATATATATATATATATATATATATTTTGACTATAAAGGCTCAGGCACGTAAACAAGACTACTCAAGCGAGAGCACTTATATCACAACCACACCATATCTCATTATCTTACCACCAAGCTATGGGACCACAATAGTCTAAGCGTAATCTCACAGTCCCCACGCATCGGCTTCATCAAAATCAATCCTAACAGTTCAAGTCAAGACCACCTCATAAAATCAAGAACCTCTCTCCTCAATCACTTCATAAGAGTTAATCAATACATCATCACAACTCCTCAATTACCAGAAAATCCACCACAAATCCACAAATAAACATAAAGATCAAAAACTTTTTCAAAAATTTTCACATTTCGTTCAGATTTTCCCCAAAACAATAATAGACACAATTAAACACCCACACCCCCAAACCTAAAGTTTGCTTGTCCTCAAGCAAATAAAATTAAAATATGTTAGGGGTATGCGAAGGGGAAAAAAAACATATAATGAGAACCCAATAGTGAAAGTGTATCAAAAGAAAACAATTAAGAGAAATAGAGGGAGTAGATGGACATACTTGAAGTGATCGATAATGAAAAGAAAGGTAACCCTTCACATCTACAACTTGTAATTAAGCTCAAGAGAAAAACAATACAGGATAAGGCAAGATAAAATGAGAAAATATAATAAAAGAAAAAAATATTTTTTTACATTTTCATTTTTTTGAGATTTTTTTTTGTTGGCCGACCCTATTTACATCCCCATACAAAGGCTCCGAACTCTGGGAGGCACTAAAGCTGACTCACTAAAAATAAATAAGCACAATAAAACACTTTAAATAAAGAGAGCTAGAATGCAAATACCTAGATCCATTTAATGTCAGCCAGTAAGACAAATCTTGTGAAACTTCAGAAGTGCAGTTAACGAAGTAAATTAAAAATGCGGAGGAGAGGCCATTAATTTCAAACCACCAATGTACTCAAACCCCAGACATCTTCCCATACTTAAGAAGGAAGGCCAGGCATTACGCTTTTGGCCAGTGATTTTACTTTCATAGTATCCATCCTAATTAACCCCAATACTTGCATTACACAAGATAATCCAATTTCGAGAAAATGGTAAAGCCCACTATAACCTAGTGGAGGTCCAACCGAAAAGTTGGGAAACAGAATTAAATGAAGTAAAATAAAGTAATTATTCCTAGGGTGCCTCCTAGAGGCGCTGCATTTAACGCCGACAGCCAGGCAAAGATCATTGTTCATGTAAGGTCAGAAATGTCCCGTAGCTCTACAGATTCAACTTTGTGAGGGACCGAACTTGGATCAAGGGCATGTTTCAAACGTTGACCATTAACTGTGAGGACTCGCCCATCTTTAAGGTGTTTAATTTTAATAGCCCTGAAGGGTATGCCTCAAGCACCTCGTAGGGTCCATCCCATCTAGTCCTTAATTTTCCTGGAAAGAACTTCAGTTTAGAGTTAAACAACCAAACCTTATCTGAAGGGGCGAAGGTTTTGCGCAAAATAGATTTATCGTGAATTCTCTTCATCCTCTCCTTATAAATTTTGGCATTCTCATATGCTTCATAACGAAGTTCCTCCAACTCACTCAAGGCCAATTTTCTACTCTCACCTGCCTGCTACATGTTAAAGTTCAGAGCTTTAATAGCCCAATAAGCTTTATGCTCTAGCTCAACAGGGAGGTAGCAAGCCTTACCGTAAACTAATCTATATGGAGACATGCCTATGGGAGTCTTAAAAGCAGTGTAATAGGCCCATAATGCATCATGTAAACGACATGACCAATCCTTGCGATCGGGCCTAACTGTTTTCTGTAAAATGGATTTTATCTCCCTATTTGACACCTCCACCTGCCCACTCGTCTGAGGATGATAAGGTGTTGCAATCTTATGCCGGACTGAATATTTTCTCAATAATGACTCAAGTGTCCTATGGCGAAAATGTTTTCCTCCATCACTCAAAAGCACACGTGGCACCCCAAACCTAGAAAAGATGTGCTCTTTAATGAACTTGACCACAACTTTGTGGTCATTGGTTCGAGTTGCCACCACCTCCACCCACTTGGACACATAGTCTACAACCACAAGAATATAAGTGTACCCATACGAAGGAGGAAAAGGACCCATGAAATCAATGCCCCACACATCAAATATCTCACAAACTAAAATGGGTGATAAGGGCATCATGTCTCTCCTAGAGATAGACCCAAATTGTTGACATCGATGACATTTCTTACAGAATTGTTGGGCATCTATGAACAAAGTAGGCCAAAAGAAACCACACTGGAGGACTTTAGCAGCTATCCTCTTACCTCCAAAATGACCACCACATGCCTCCCCATGACAAAAGCTAAGGATGCTATCAAACTTCTCTTCTGGCACACATCGTCGGATAACCTGATCAGCACACACCTTAAAGAGATAGGGATCCTCCCAAATAAAATGTTTTACTCGAGCCATGAAACGATCCTTCTTTCCCCATCCCCAGTGAGCAGGCAACTCTCTCGCTGCCAAATAATTAACAAAATGGGCATACTAGGGGATCCTATGTGAGACGGCAAAGAGTTGCTCATTAGGGAAGGTATCATTAAAAGGAAGGGAGTCGGTGGGAGATTCAAGGACTAAACGTGACAAATGGTCTGCGACAGAATTCTCACTCCCCTTTTTATCTCTAATATCCAAATCAAATTCCTGAAGTAATAGTAACCACCGAATCAGACGGGGCTTAGCATCCCGTTTGGCAAGTAGGCAACGCAAGGCAGCATGATCTGTGTAGACTATCACCTTTGACCCTAGGATGTATGATCTAAACTTATCAAGGGAGAAAACTACAGCTAGCAATTCATTTTCTGTGGTAGTGTAATTCTTTTAAGCATCATCTAAGGTCTTACTAGCGTAGTAGATCACACATGGCAACTTATCCCTATGTTGTCCCAAAATAGCCCCCACTGCGTAGTCGGATGCATCACACATAATCTCAAAAGAGAGGCTATAATCAGGAGGCTGGATGATAGGTGTGGAGGATAGTAAAGAATTCAGATTCTCAAATGCCTTGGCACACTCGTCATCAAAATGAAATGGAGTATCATGTGCCAGGAGGCTGGAGAGAGGTCGAGAAATGTGGCTAAAGTCTTTGATGAAACGCCGGTATAAATCGGCATGACCAAGGAATGATCTAACGTCACACACCATTTTTGGTACTGGGAGTTTCTCTATCAACTCAACTTTGGCTGGGTCCACATGGATACCATCCTGGGATACAACATGACCAAGTACTATCCCCCGTCTAACCATGAAGTGACTTTTCTACCAACTAAGCACCAAATTCATCTTAACACAACGCTCTAGCACTAGGGAAAGGTGTGTGAGACACTCATCAAATGTAGCTCCAAAAACTGAAAAATCATCCATAAAGACCTCTAGAAACTTCTCAATCATATCAGAAAAAATGGCCATCATGCACCTCTGAAAGGTCGCTGGTGCATTGCATAAACCGAAGGGCATACGACAATAGGCAAAGGTCCCATATGGAAAAGTGAATGTGGTCTTTTCTTGGTCATCGGGAAAGACTGGGATCTGATTATACCCAGAATACCCATCTAAGAAGCAGTAGTAGCCCTGTCTGGCTACTCTATCTAATATCTGGTCAAGAAAGGGTAAAGGGAAATGGTCTTTCCGCGTCTTGGCATTAAGCTTTCTATAGTCAATACAGACACGCCACCCCATAATGGTGCATGTAGGAATAAGCTCACCTTTATCATTAGGGACTACTGTGATCCCAGACTTCTTTGGTACCACCTGTACCGGACTAACCCATGAACTATTAGAAATCGGGTAAATGATACCTGCATCGAGAAGTTTAATGACTTCCTTATAAACAACCTTACTCATGTTTGGGTTTAGCCTCCTTTGCATCTCATGAGAAGGAGTAGCACCATCTTCTAAGTGAATCCGATGCATACACAACGAATGGTCTATACCTCGTAAGTCAGAAATGGTCCACCCTATGGCCTTTTGATAATCACAAAGGACTCCTAACAATCTCTCCTCATGCTCAGTGGTCAGGTCTGATGCGATAATTACTGGGAGGGTATCATTAGGTCCTAAGTACACATATTTAAGATGCACAGGCAAAGGTTTGAGCTCTAAAGCTGGAAGAGACTCAACCGGAGGGGGATCAGGACAAACTTTGGATGGAAGGGAGCTAAGACTATCATTAGCCTTGTCAAGGCTAGGATTAGACATGACAGAAGTAGAAGCTACTAGCTCTTTCACAAATGAATCAGAGTCAAATTGAGTCAAGATTGCCTTAAGCTCTGCAAGTTTATCATCGACAGTCAACATCTAATGGGCATGTTCCTCAATACAAGGGTCAATGATATCAACCATGAATCACTCATCCTCAGAATGTCAACTTACTCGATTGGCCGCCTCTGCGACCCTTACCTTAACTCCCATATTCCCAAAGGTTAACTCAATCATCCCTGTCCTACAATATATCACCGCATCAGTTGTGGCCGAAAATGTCTCCCTAGAAGAACTGGTGTTGCATGCCTAGTGTCTAGTCTTGAGTCCATGTCTAAGACAATGAAGTCAACCGGGAAGAGAAATTCACCAACTCTAACTAAGCCATCCTCAATTATCCCTCTAGGTCGTCTCTCAGATCGATCTGCTAACTGAAGTATAACATTTGTGGGAGTCAACTCCCCCAAACCTAAATGCTCATATACTGCAAATGGAATGAGATTCACACTAGACCCTAAGTCAAGGAGGGCATGGTCCACCTGTTGATTTTGAATGATGCAAGGAATGGTGAAGGCTCCAGGGTCACTAAGCTTGGGCGGAAGGCCCTTAGTGCATATACTACTCACTTTCTCTGTGAGCCTCACCTTCTTTGGAATATGGGTGGATTGCCTTTTCCTAATGCACAAGTCTTTGAGGAATTTGGCATAAGCCGGTATCTGCTGGATAACTTCAATAAGAGGCAGGTTTATCTTAATATCCTTCAAGTAGTCTAATACCCGAGGCTACTTATCATCTTTCCTAGGTCGCTCTAAAGCAGTAGGATAAGGCACCCTAGAAGGACTATCATCACTGTTATCTAGAACCTGTTTCATATATTTCTGTGACGAAATGGTGTTTTCCCTACTATCATCTATCTCATCTCCCGACTCACTTCCTACTCTCTCAACCTTATCCTCAAACTCTTTTGTATCCCTACTCTTATCACTCACTCTCTTTGCTCCATTAGACTCATCTGCTTGATTATCTAACTGGTAACCACTCCGAAGGGTGATAACAGCTTTGGCTTGCTCATGGGTGGTCTCATTGTGGACATTACTACACTGACCACGTGGATTCTCGACAGTCTGAGCAGGGAGCTTACCTTCATCCCTCCTAGTAATTTGTTGGGCCAGTTGCCCAACTTGAGTTTCCAACTTAGCAATAGATTGCTGCTGAGCATGAATTACTTGAAGTAACTTGTCAAACTTATCATCAGTCTTGGCAGGAGGATGAGGGCTAGGCTGAAATTGATTTCCTGGTTGCGGTTTAAAGTGAGGCCCATTAGACACATGATAGTATCTAGGAGGATTAGATTGAGGCTTTTGCACTTGAGCCGGCGAAAATGAAGGGCCAGGATTCCCTTGACGCCATGAGAAAGTTGGATGATCTCGCCAACCAAGATTATATGTATTCGAATATGGATTGTAATTGCGAGAATAACCCTGGGCAGCACAAACTTGTTCCTGAATAAATTCAGGGAACTGAGAGGCAAGAGGACACCCTAGTGTGGGGTGGTCCACTATAGAACATAAGGCACAACATTGAACATTTGGTAGGGCAGGTGAAGAAGTAGACCCTAAAGATATAAACTGATCAAATTTCTTGGTCAAAGCTGCCATTTATGAGTTTAAGTCCCCATTTGTGCTCACCTCATATAGTGTCCTCCTAGAAGTAGGCTTACCCATTCTATCCATTGTTGAGTCTTGAAATGAGTCTTTGGCAATACTATCGAGTCGGGCCCATGCCTCATTTGGGGTAAGGTTATAAAATCCTCCATTACACATTGAATTCACCATCGTTTTCTGCTGTGGTGTCAACCCTCTATAGAAATACTGAAGCAACCTAGGTCTATCAAACCCATGGTGTGGGCAGTGACAAATGAGTCCATTAAACCTATCCCAAGTTTCATGAAATGACTCTAAATCAGACTGGGAAAAAGTCATGATGTTCTCTTGAAGAGATGAGGTCTGGGCCATCGGAAAAATCTAAACATAAATGGAGTCAACAGTTCTTCCCAAGAAGTAATGGTTCCCTTTTCAAGGGAATGAAGCCATTCTTTAGCTTTGTCCTTAAGAGAAAGTGGGAAGAAATGCAATCGGATATTTTTTTGAGTAACATTTGGAACATGCACAGTGGTACATATCTCAAGAAAATCATGAATATGCGTATGTGGATTTTCATTGCTTTTCCCGTAAAATGATGGAAGTATTGCTATCGTACAAGGTTTCATGTCAAAGTCCACATTATGGATGGCAGGTGGTCGGATAGCAATATTCGGCTGATATGTGGTCGGAAGAAAATGCTGCCTAAGAGGTATATCATCAGGATCAGGATTATTGAGGACAATGGGAAGTTGGGGAATCCGAGGATCATTAGCATTTTGAGGCACATTCAGATTTCCTTCATGATCCGCCATGATTGTAGTTAAGACCTTCTGATTCCTATAGTGTGGGATTCTTTGTGGCTCGGGGTCAAAGGGTTCTGAAGGCAATCCTAAAGAATGACGTCCAAGCATACACAAAAAATCAAACTAATGGGAAACTAACTAAATTGCAATAAAATCCTAAAACTAGAAATAAACTATTTAAGTAAAATAACCAACTAGGAAATAGATAAATAAATAATGAATCAATAAAATAAATGAACTATTGAATGAATAAAAAGCAATAAAATTACTAAAATAATAAAGAAAGCAAATAAAGAATTCAAGATAATTATTTAAACTAAACAACTAATAACACAATTCTAAAAATAATAAAGCAAAACAAGAAAAATAGTTTTTTTTTTTTCAAAAAATAACTAATTAACTAAAAACTAACACTTAAACAAAATACTACACTAGTCCAAAAACAATACTGTGCCTCCCCGGCAACGGTGCCAAAAACTTGATGGGTGCTTAGCTTAGGGTAAAATTAATGTCAATTCTAAGCCAAGTTTTAACTCGCAAGTGCACAAGTGATTGTAGTGTAGTGTGCTAGTGCGAGGTCGAATCCACAGGGAGACAATTTGAAAGTTTGTAGAAAAGTGTAAGTAAAGTGCCTAAGTAATTAAACTAAATTAAATTGTAAATTGAGTGATTTGAATGAAAGTTAACTAAAAATAAAATAAAAGTGAAATTAAATGCGAAAACTAAAATTAAATATGAAAGTTGAAATTGAAGTTTGATCAATATTGGGAAAGGTTTAGGGATCAGATTCCTATGCAAAGTTGAATTCTAGGCTCGAACTTAGGATTTCCTATTTTGATTCAAAATTAGACTACAAGCCTAATTAATTAAATAATCACCTAAAGTTAACTAATTAACGGGTTAGACCTAGTTTAGAGGTGCAACGCTATCTCCAAGTCCTTTCTCTAGCCGGAGTATAGATTTGTCCTAAAATCCTAGACTCATGAGTTAATTAATTAAGTGTGAACAACTATGGTACAACCTATAGTTGTTACGACAAAGCCCAGTTTATATATTTGATCTACCATATGAATTCCTATTAATTACTAGCTACAAGCATAATAAATTAATAGGATAAATAATAAGACAGGTAAATCAAATATTTAAATTGTATCAAAATAATCCAACCAAGTTCGAGACCATAGAATTAAATTATTGCATAGTAATCCTACCCTAAACAAAAGATTAGTTATTCATGTTCAACAAAACTGAATCAAAATTATAAAAAGAAAGTAAATTAAACTTCTCCATAAATTGATTTCAATCTGTTGAAAATAATAATTTAATCTGAATTCCAACTAAAAATTAAAGAATAATTTACCAAAAGAAATAAACCAAACTTGCTATTGTGTTTTTTTCCTCGTCGCCAAAGTTTTTTTCCTTCGTTGCTCGCTAGTTGGTCTCTGTTTTTTTTCTTCTCTTTCCTTTGCGCCACAGCTCTCTGTCACTTTTTTTCCTCATGCCGTCAAGTTTTTTTCCTAATGCGCCTCGCTCCCTGTCCTCCACTTCACGTCCTGTGGCTCTCCTTTTATAATCTCGCAGCACCGCCTTTGAGTGGGCTTTAAACCCCCGGCCAATTGTTGGCCTTCAACTTTTTGGCCAAGGCATGTTTTCCAAAGTCCACGTGGACTTAGCTTTGAGTCATATGGCCAACTTAGGCCATGTACGGCCAATTGTATGGGCATTTCGATTTTCAGTCTATTGTCCTTTTCCTTACTAAAGATTCGATTTGATGGTATCTCGATAGGATCTTATCAAGACTGAGAAAAGCGCTTTCTAAGGTTGCAAGGTGGCCTTCTGGTAAACATCCTTCACCACCTCAACGTTTGTTCTTGCCTATCGATCTTCCATTATTGGAATCCCTGCTTCCTCTTCTAGAATAGTGACAGCCTTTTCTTCTTCACGTGAATAAGGCATTCTTGCAGCAAAAGCACATTCTTCATGTCCTTCTCTCAAGGCATTCTCTGAATCAACAATTGAACTTCCTTGCCACGACGAATATGTCAATTCTTATCAATGGTGGTCCATCTGGCTTGTTCTCCTACTCCCAAGCCTAATTGAGCCACTGAGCCTTTATTAGGATCACAAGGAAAGACCTAGACCGAGTGCTCTCCTATTGTTGGTCGCCGTCCCTGCCCCATGGTTCAAACCTTTATCCGCAGCTCTTCCCTTGGGTTTACCCTAACCGAGCCGAATTTTAGCTCATACCTTTCGAAGGGGACTTTCTCTTCGATTGGATTTGTGTTCAGCTGACTTTACTACATATCATGCTACAAGCAAAAAGCACCCAAGCTTGCTTCTTTCCTTATTCCCTCAGGTTCAGCAGATCTAGCTCTAGCTAGTTTGTTCAGAAGCTTTGAACCGTAGTCTCTCATATCCATCCCGGCTATTCTTCTCCATTAAATGATAATCTTCATTATATATTCAATTTAAGGATAAAGCTTTCTACGGGATATTCCTTTCCTCATAGAGTTTCCATCCTGTCTACTAATTGGATAGCTTATGATTTATAGTATTTTCTTTCCAAGAGGAAATCCTACTAGCTTAGCATTGTTGGGATTCAGGTTTTGCCTTAGACTTCGACTAAGCTAGGACGAACCTTCTGTCTTAAAGAACTGGACGTCTCAACTTGACATCGGGATATGTTCTAATTTCTAACTTCTCCGCTCCGAAATTGACTGACACTGACTGCCTTGACTTCATCGTTTAGCAAGCACTGACTGCCTTGACCTTTGCTTCCGACTAGCTTGCTTGCTTGCAACCCTTGGACAACTACTGGATTCTCTCACAGTAAAAGTAATTCTTCCCACGAAATTGAAACTAAACTCTTCTTCTCCTTATCGGTCGAGCATCTTCAAACATTGGCTTACCAATCGCTCTATTTTCTCTTTCCTTCCTTTCTACCCTATCTCTAAAGTTCGCCGATGTCACCTAGGCTCGAGACATGCTTCCATCATGCTTTCTTCCCTGCCTCCTTACAACACTTAAGAATCCAAAGGTGACTTCTCTCCTAACCAGGTTGCTACTCAAGAAGCTCCTCTTCTCTGACCTCCTTACACTTAACTGCTTTGGCATAGGGGCCGGGGGGCTATAGGGCTTATAAGGGGGTCCTGGGGCCTTCCGAGTTTTAAGAGAAAAACCATGCGAAATTTTGCGAGATTTTGAAACTTATTGTTTCAAAGCGGTGAAAACTCTCACGAAATTCCCAAGGGGAAACCTCGAGAGACTTTTCACTTGTCTTCTGCGAGTTTGAGACCTTACTTCTGCGACTATTCGACTTTTGCAAGTCCTTATCTTTTAAAAAATATCCTTATAGTTTCCTTTATCTCAGAATTTTTTCTAAAATCAAAAAAATCTACCAATAGCCAACTAATTGATTGAGTTATATAGTGCCACCCAGGTTTGGAACCCACTCTTTAGAACATGTGCATGTGTCATCACCTCATTGGTCGGAGGTCCAAAAAGAAGACAAATTTGCTTTTTTTGCTTTTTCGATTTCTATTTTTAGTTGTTTTTAGAAGAGAGAAAGAGTAGAAACAAAGGGTACGCTCAAAAGATTTGCTCAGAGCTGTTCACTTTCACTTGGTCGCCTGGTATCTTGAAACTCTTTGCTTGCAGCGACAGGAGTGGAAACGTCTCTGAGAGCGCTTCGGGAAAGAATCGTGTGGCGCGGTGAAAGGTTTCCCGTTGGGGTTTCTGACCCTCCAGGTCTCCACCTACTTGTGGAAGAGGGAGAGAGAGGGGAGGGGTTCTTTGATATTATGGTGTCAAGGTGGTCGAAGAAGGCAACAAGTGGAAGCAACCGAGACTTTGATCATTCAATTGACTCCATGATGCCAATCTGTGCTTGCTGTCATGCTGGCAAAAGCATGGGGCTTAGGTTGATTTTACCTACAATTGGATTGGAACCAATGACTCTTGCCATATGAAATCGATACTCTAACTGCTGAGTCAAGTAGGTCAAGCTGAGTCAAGTCAGAGAAAATAGACCCCTATAAGAGAAAGCCGTGCAATCAAAGTTCACCTTACTATACAAGACGGGGCGGAGCGCTAAGAAAGAGAAAGCGTTATCACTATACGAAATGATGCAGTGGCTAGCACACTAAGCTAAGATCAACCACTTGGAGAACGCGGAGCCTTTCTGACTCGGTCATCTGTCTTAATAAGTGGATTCCGATTCATGCGGTCGTTCTCTACTGCATTGGTCTTTTCACTCCCTACTTTCTACCATAACAAAAATGTTTCTGCTATATCTCAGGAGTAGTCAAAGGTATTAAATAAGTCGACTGATAAGGTGTTAACAAGCTTGTTTGATAGAACAAGGTATGAAGTAACTCGACCGATAGGGAGAGGTTGGATGGAATTCAGCTCGACTAATAAGAAGAGGAATGCAGGAAGAACTGCTTTAAGCCAATTGCTTCCGTTCAGTATAGACAGAGCTCAAGCAGAAATCTCTCACTCAATAGGTACTAATGCACTAACCTAAGCACAATCAGACTTAGGAAATATGGTACTAAAGGCTGCTAACCTTCACTTCAGTCAGTAGAAAAAGGGAATTTCTCTCACTAAGGTCACTAGTAGCTCAAAGGAAGGCAGTCAATACTGGACTTCTCGCCGGGTCAAAAGCAAATAGAGTAGGGAAATCTGTACCGAAGAGTCTTCCGAGAAGGACTACTGGGTGAAGAAGACTGATAGACTCCAATACTGGAGGCCTATAGTCAACTCCACGCCTAGCAACCTCATCGTAGAGTTTCCACATGATACCAAAATGGATCAAATATGGATCCTCATGACGCACTAGAAAGTGCATTGTTACGATGGGAGCTTTAAAGAAGTCCTCGAAAAAGACACCTGGATGCAAGGCTACGATAAATAGAGTACCATAGGAACGAACGAAGCCACTGGGACATCCATGCCTTACCCAAGGTAATCTCCTATAGTACCTCAAAGACCTCTCCCTATCGTCGAGCATCTTCAATCCTCAGATTCATATAAGTGAGGAGGCGTTACCTTCAATTCCTTAGGCTTCAAAGCCTCTCTAAGAATCTCTAACAAGATACCTCGAAGGTAAGGCGATAGAGGTGACCAAACGACCAAGCCATAAGTCAAAGGGAACCCTACTCTTTAACCACACCACCGCGAGCCACAAAACTCGATGCGATCGGGAGTGGTTGAGATGCGAGAGAACTCTAAATCCAAGTCCATGTATTCAAAAAAGTGTGCATGAACCTCTTCACATTATAGATGTGAATGATGGAAAAGACACCTGGTAGATGATGGGAGTTGGATAGGTTTCGCACTAGCCTCGCCAGTCTCGAAAAACAGGGACTTAGGTAAAGATATAGATAGACCTAGTTCGGAACAAGAGCAAACCCTCGGAAAGATATCAAGCTGAGTCAACCAACGATGGTCTCAGTCTATCCATCTTACCTTAGGAAGCAAAGGCAAGTAGACTAGGTAGCAGAGGGTGTCTTCACGGAAGGGGAAGAGTAGGAGGCTTTGAGTCGGGCATCAAAACTCGGTGTAGATAAAAAGTCCGCTACCCATTCAAGCAGCTTGTAAGGCTATAGTACTGCTTCATATAAGATGTATCGTCGACAAGCTTGACTTGTGAAACCCCAATTTTTGTCATTACCTCGATTTGCATGTTTTGCCTCGATTTGCATGATTTGACCTGTTTATGTGTTATATAAATTAGAATGTGCTAAATATGTGATTTATATTCCTAATACATGATATTTTATCGACGATTTTTATGAATAGTATTTTGAACACCTGTCCGCTAAAATTTTTACAGGGTGTTTTAAACTTCTTAAAACCTAGTCCTCTATTATTAATAGACCCATGTTTGATAAAAATTGATTCTGAAACGGAATAGTAATTTAAATAGACTTTTCGGACAAAAAGTAGCCTTTTTGGAGCCAAATAGTAATTTTTTCTAAACATGATTGTGAAACCCCACTTTCCTGCTTATCTCGTTTTACGTGCTATACCTCGTTTTGCGTGCATATGATCTATTTATGTGCTATAAGACCTAGAAAGTTATAATTTTGATGTCAATACTCCTAATACGTGCTAAATGTGCATTCATGAAATTTTTATCAAAAACGGAGTTAGAAATTTTATCGTCGATTTTCAGTAAATAGTATTTTCGAAACACGTCCGCTAAAATTTTGAAACTGGTCTTTTTAACCCTTCTAGACCTAGTCAACGGACTTTAATAGACCTGTGTTTGATGAAAACGGTTTTAAAATCGGCTTTAGAATTTATTAGGGTTTTTACACCGACTTTTGCGAAAATCGAGTTTTAAGCCGACTCGGGTAAAATTGTTGGATTGTAAAACTTCTTGTCACCTAAAAATAATCCACTTGAGATATCTTGGGGGTTGCATAATTATTTTGAGCCTTGGTGAGCAATAAAATGAGTTTAAAGTCATTAAAACACAAAAATACCAATTTAAATTAACTTTGACTTTATTTAATTATTGACCATATAAGCTTATATCACCTACACACACTCACACAACACAAAAACACCATAACAAACACACACATTGCCGTGAGAAGGAGGAGAGAAAAAGAAAAGAGATTTCAAAGCTTTTCAATCCAATTTTTCAAAGAAAAACTTGGTTTTTGTCCGTAGAACTTCGCACCGACTTGGATTCTGCTTGTTGGGCATGCATAACACGCATTCCTAGGCTTATATCACATCAAAGGTGAGAGAAAAATTCTAGATCTCAAAATGTCATTTTTATACTTTTGCTCATAAATGAAAATTTAACCGTTAGAATTGAAATCTGATGATAGATTATTGCTCCTTGCATGCTAGGGATCATTTTGATGCAATACTACGAATTCCTGTCGGATGTAGAATAATTTTTATTTTTCGGGTATTTAAATTTGATTAAAATGTTCAAAGTTGAATTAAATGAGTTGTGTTGATCAAAATCGATTGCCGTCGATTTCTAAATACTTGATAATTACGTGTTAGTGCTGCTGTAATGCCGAATTTTTGATTACATTGTTCGTGTGAAAATCCGGAAAATCCAGCCAAGACATCCTCGGGTTTTAGGGTTATCGGGCATGATTTGGAGGTGTTATGGTGGATTTCCAAGAGGGCTAATGTAGTAGGTTGAATGGGTGAGTGATAGAAACTGATTTGGTAATGTTTGGATTAGTAAATTGTAAGTTATGAATTTTAGAAGTTTAGGTTGTCATTCTTTAATTTCTTGAACGATGCCTTTAGATGATTGAGTTGTGTTTGAGTGTTGAATGGTGAGTTGTTGATGAGTAATTTAGGGTTTAATTGTGTATATAATGCATGTCCGGTTAGATGGCCTACTTTGTCATCTAACTTAAACATAAAGTGATTCACAAAATTTCATGTATTTCTAAAATCATTTGCTAGGCCCAAAACATTTCGTTCTACACAAACAGAGAGCTGCCAGAAAGCATCACTTCATATCTCAAGGTTTCTAGCAATTTTCAAGCCATGGAAGGGTAGATATGTTCATATAAACACATGCATATGAACTTCAAGAATAAATACAGCCATATAAGTGCATGCATGTGAGTTTTTGAAGCATTCGAAAAGATTTAACCCTCACATATTTGAAGACTTAGCTAAAATGCAAGAATCTCTTGTTTTTGAACCTTGAAGGTGCCAAATCCTTCCTACTCCTAGCTTGGCCAAATGGTAGCTTGATTTTCCTTAAATCCTAGTCTAGTTAGAAAGTGTAGAAAGTATGCATGTGCTCAAAACCAAAAGAGGAAGAAGATAAACCCTAAAACTTACCTTTGGCCGAAAATAGGGAGTTTAGGAGCTTGTGTGAGTTTCTTGATTGGTTTTCTTGCTATGGCCGAGTGCTTGAGTGGCTTAGAGGACTTGCATGAGCCTTGGAAGCTCAAGGGAGAGCTATCGCCGAAAATGGTGAGAGAGGGAGAGAGAGTTGAGAGGAAAATGAAAGTTTGAAGATGTGGTTTGTGTGCAAGCTTATGGTGTCGGCCTATGGAGTGTATAAGGCGGAAATTTTTGTCATCTTGAGCATTTTTGAATTGTGATGGTGTATGGGGTGAGTAGGCCGAGAAAGTGAGGGCTTGGGTAGAGTGTATAAGAATTATGTTATGCTTTGTGCTTTGTGTGTGTAAGAAAATGTCTCATAGACATTTTGAGGATTTGAATCTTGGCCTAGGTGTCCGGCCATGGCATGCTAAAATGGAGCACTTTTGTGTTTTTTTTTTTTTTTTGCATAATGGTGCAATATAGTATTTTGTGATTATGGGTTTTAGTGTGCATGGGCTTTGGGAGAGAATAAAGAATGTTTAGGAGATTGGGTTGTTTGTCTTCTAGGGGGTTGAATTAGGATTAAAGTAATGTTAGTGGAATGTGTAGGAATAGTTTAATGTTATTTTATTGTTAGTGGAGTTTGTAGGATTACTTTATTGTCTAGTGCTTTGTGTAAGAATCTTTCTCGATTAGCGTGTAGGCACGCATTCTTAGGTTCTAGGGTACTAATTACAAGGTAAGGCACGTACTTCAAGACTAAGACACACATACCTATGTGAATGCACGTAACCCTAGGGTATGCACGTAGACCAATACAAAGCATTTAAATCAAGGTACGGCTCTCATATCTAAGTTATGACACGCAGGTCAAGGTTAGAGCACACGAATCGAGGTAACGTACGTAAATCGAGGTCGGGCCTCACATCCTTCCCTCCTTAAAAGAATTTTATCCCAAAATTCATTCTTAATTGTTGAGGTCATTTAGACGGATTCTGACCCTTGTTATTTTTCCCACTCCAGTTCGTCCCGTGTTCTGTGATCTCTCTTACCACAACCAATTCACTTCCTAGCTTTCTCCAATCATTTAATTCAGTGTGACCCCTACATTTATAGTTCGTCCTTTGAATGACTCTATTTTCTCCAATTGATCTTAAGGTCAAGTTCATTAACTAAGGTTAGAACGTCTAAGCATAGTAATCAAAGCTTCATCGGTATTCTAACAATATAACTATAACTCTAAAATCATGACTTATGTCGTGTCAATCTTGCATTCATACCTCAAAAAGAATATCACAATAATACCATGATCCTATGGTGACATACACTAATTTCAAGATGATATGTCTATATCCAATTTATATATCATATCAACTAGCTTCAAAATTGTTAACACGTAGGACATACACATGTTATGGATGATTTCCACAATACAACCCTATTTTCCGGAAGAACTCACCAAACAAACTAATCCATCTCAAGTCGTTATCTGTTGATAGTATCATAGTCCTTATCTCGTAGCTACATTAGATTATCAAATCTTTTAATGACTAGTCTCCCGGTTACAGGCTCCTATTCACTAACATACTTTCCCAGCTTCGTTAACCTTCACGCTCGTAATCAAGAAGAAAGACCGTTGAGATTCTTTAAACTCAAACTCTAAGGTTTATTAAGTACCACGAACAAATTGCCATCGAAATTGCCTGGGAAAACTAATCATGTTGCACTAGTTCAATTCTTACAAGTAAATTTCATTAGCTTGTGATCCACAATTTATTTCCTTATTCAAATCTCTATCTTCAAGTCACGAGGCTTCAGAATTTCTTTTAAGCTCAACCAAGACTCCTAAGGCAAATAGTTTCAACCTCAAATAAATTTTACTCACCTCAATCCAAGGTTACGTCATATTAAAAAGACAATGGTCCTACTCACTTAGCGACCTAGTCATTCGTTCAAACACTTAATGCTTGTCAATATATCTTCAACATTAGTGTTACTAAGCTAGGGCTATAGCCATGTAAGTGATATCAATGCTCCACTAGGTTACCGGTCGTACAACAACAATCCTAGGACTATAAATGGGTACCAAAATAATCTAACTCAAAAGATACTTACCATACTAATCCAAGTAGTTTGTTACACGAAATAACTTCAAGGCTATATCAACATAATAATTATGACCACGAGGTATCCTTTAATATAATCTAATAGAACTTCAAAAGTAATCAACCACTCATTTAACTATCACTACAAGATCCACCCTCTATTCAGCGACCACAATTCGAAGTCTACCAACGGCTAGTTTCTAGACGTGAAACGGTGCACATAAATATGGTTATCTAACATCAGTCTCTTGGGTCATCATGACTCTAATTCATCTCTATCTTAACTATATGAAATCTTACTCTCCTCATTTACATGTTCAACTAGCTAAGAGCATCAAGACTCATCAACCTTAGGTCCTAGGCTTTACCATGAATCATCATGCATACTCACTATTAGCTACTCATCGACCTTAGGTCCTAGGCTTTACAATGAATCATCATGCATACTCACTATTAGCTATTTAGGATTACTAATCATAGCCTAACGATTCCACTTGTAGCCAGAAGTTTTAATCTAACTTCCATGGTTTATATACTAGGTCCATCGGTATTACTTATGGACATATTCTTCCTAACATTCTCTAGGGTATCCAAATAACAAGTGTGTAGAATGACTTTCTTTGCATAATCACAACTAAATTCGAAGGGGCACCAAATTAATACCATGATTCTTAATAACACAATTATCCAACTTAGGACCTTTAGCAACGTTATTCATCTATGCATAATTCAATACCTTACATGTGAAACCCCACTTTTCATCTTAACCTCGATTTGTGTATTTTGCCTTGTTTTGCGTGCTTTGACCTATTTACATGTTATATGAGTTAGAATGTGTTAAAAATGTGATTTATATTCCTAATACATTCTATATGTGCATTCATGAAATTTTCATCAAAAACAGAATCATAAATTTTATCTCCGGTTTTAGTGAATAGTATTTTGAGTACCTGTCTGCTAAAATTTTTACAGAAGTATTTTACGTGTTTCAAAACCTAGTCCTCGGGTATTAATAGACCCATCCTCGGGTATTAATAGGCCCGTATTTGATTAAAACGAATTTGGAATCGGATTTGGAATCGGTTTTGTAATTTTAAAGGTTTTTACACTTACTCTTGCAAAAAAAAAAAGAGTTTTAAGCCGACTCGGGTGAAACTGTTTAAATGTAAAACTCTTTGTCACTTAAAATATATTGTCTAGAATTAATTTAGGTGTCAATTTAATAGTTGAGTAAGAAATAGTCAAAAATAGGATTAAAAGACTAAAAATACTAAAAATAAACTAAGTGTCAACTTTGACTTTCTTTTAATTTGTTTGACTTTGAGCTATATTGCATCAACACACAATAGCAAAGCACAAAAACACCTTAAAAAACACTCACATTGCCGTGAGCTCTATAGGAGAAAAGTCAAGAGTTTTCTTCAAGTTTTCAAAGGCAATTTTTTAATAAAAGTTATAATTCGAGGTCAATTTTCATCAACCAAAGCTTGATTCCACCTCTAGGGCATCCATTGAGTATCTTTCTAGCTTCATAACACATCAAAGGTGAGAGAAAAATTCTAGATCTCAAATGTCATCTTGTATGTTTTTGCGTATAATTGAATTTTGAACTGTTAGAAAGTTGAATTGGTGTTATATTATTGCTCAGTGCATGCTAAGGATCGTTTATATGTGTTTATATAAGATTTGAACTATTGTAGCATGAATTTTTATTTTCGGGTATTAAAAGTTGAGTTGTTGGCTATTTGTTGAATATTTTGAGTTGTAGTGGTTGGAATCAATTGCCGTCAATTTGTAAAATTTTATTAAATACGGGGTAGTACCGTTGTAATACTGAAATTTCGATTGCGATGACGGTGTGGAAATCCAAAAATTTCAGCCAAGGTGCATTAGGGTTTTACGGTTGTTGGGCTTGATTTGTATGTATTTTGGTTGGTTTCCGAGGGGGCTAATGTAGTTGATTGAGCAGGTGGGTGATAGAAACTGCTTTGAAGTTGTTTGGATTAGTAGAATGTAAGTTATGATTATTAGAAGTTTAGGTTGTCTCTCTTTAAAATGTTGATATATGCCTTTAGTTGTTTGGGTGGTGTTTGAGTGATTGAATTGTGAGTTGTTAATGGTCAGACTAGGGTTTGGTTATATGGTTTAATGCAAGTTAAGTTGGATGGCCTACATTGTCATCTAACTTAGTTGTTTAGTTGTTAACTGATTAATTGATGTTGTGTTGTTGTAATGTTATTAATTGATTGATGATTAATTGATTATTGATTATTGATTATTGATTATTGATTATTGATTATTGATTATTGATTATTGATTATTGATTATTGATTATTGATTATTGATTATTGATTATTGATTATTAATTATTGATTATTGATCATTGAATATTGATTATTGATGAACCAGGAGATTGGCAATTCTTCTAGATTGTCCTCCTGTGAATGATTGATTATTGTTAATGATTGAGTCTTGATATGTGTGTGCCACCTCTCTGGCGGTATTGGGCCGTCGGGTTGAAAACGGTATGGCTATCAGAGGCTACCCTCATCTCACATGGGCAGAGATGTCATGGAGGGCAGGGCTAGTGAGGTACCTCGGGTGTGTGTTTCATGGGTGTGATAACCCGAACCCGGTATGCATTTAATGGCATTTAATTCCATTTAATTAAGTGACATCTTAAATGTTGGCATTGAATTTGTGTTTATTTTTAGTTAAACATTTATTTGTAGCTTTATTTACATATTTCTTTTGGAAGTAATTAAATAATACTTGAGTTAATTATTTTAAGGGAATATCAACTACTTTCATATTCATGTTAATCGGCTTTATTTTTCTTGCACCTTAATGCTCGACTTCAATTAAATGAAAAGTAGCTCCAAGTCGGAATAAATTTTAAACTATGATGCTTTCCAAAAATGATATATTTCTTAAATTCTTTGAGATTTAATTGTTATTCTTCTATTGACGCAAAGTGCATTGCATTTCGGGAGAGATAGCTAGAGAATGTTTTCTAGTCCTCAACAAATAGTGAAAACTAGTTTTTGGTGTCTTAAATTTTATATTTTAATTGTTGTTAGCTAGAATTAAATTGGTGATGTTTGTTAGCTTTAAAAATGCATGAAAATAAGGCAATTTGACCAACTTAAGCTATTTTGACTAAGGCTTGACCATTTGACCAAAGGTTGTCACCTTAAATAGGCTAAAACAATGCAAAATATAAAAAAATAAAAGCTGAAAACAGAAAACAGCTAGGGCCGAAAATGGTAGGAGAGAAAAAAAGAAAATTCAACTTCAAATTTTCAATTCTTCGCGAGGGCTTCCACGGGGTGGTTTCCGAGGCATCCTACGAGGTTTTACTAGCGTCTAGGAGCATCTAAGGTAAGGGTTTCATCGTTATTTGTGCATTTGAAATATTTGTATCTAAACTTTGATTTTTGGATTTTATGCGTAGATCGTTAGTTTAATCGTTTTAATGCTTAAAGAATGATCCTTATTGATTGTAGGACATGTATTTATAGCTTTTTAACATTTTCTGCGGTTGAATATTGAAATTGAAATATAAATTGTATAATGAATAGTAAATTGTGAATACTAAACCCCCGTTTCGATGAAGTTGCTCCGTTACGCGTTCTGTTGATGTAGAAAGGTGCTAGATATGCTAGAATGTCTAAATGTGTGGTTTAATTGGAATGTGTAATGGAAAAACGGAGAAAAACGGCTTAGTGAAAGTAGGGGTCGTTTAGGTCGAGTTAAGCATTTTCTTGTTTTGCGTGATGGCATTGTTTCGGGAGGCCATGGAAGCACTTTTGGTGTGATTATGGCATTGGTTGGGTGTTTCGTTAGTATAGTTGTAGTTCAAACGAGCAAAGGAGGGAATCGGGGCTTTACGTGAATTCTAGGGTTAAGTAGGGTTTCGGGGTCTTTAGACGTGCCTTATGGTGACCCAAAAGGATTGGTGAAGTCGGTTTCCAAAACTCGTGGCTCGTTTGAAAGTAGTTGTGTTTTGAAAGTTGGGGTCATTTTGGTGATTCCATGTGTTTTCATAGTATATTGCTTATAGAATGCTTATGTTGCTTATAGAATGCTTATATTGCTTATGGAATGCTTATAATGCCTATAGAATACTTGTTATTGCTTGATAATGTTAGTTGGTGTTGTTCTTGTTACTTATTTGATTGTTAATGCTTGTTAATGCTTATTACGCTTGTTAGAGTTGGTTGTTGATTGAAATGTTTAACAATTGTTGATAATGCTTGATATCTCATTTATTTCCTCTATTTTGTATTATTGTGCTATCGCTCGTTATCGCCGTGTGTCGTGTCTTGCATTGCATAGTGTCAGGGCGGTGTGATGGGCCTCTCCGGGTAGCCTCGGGTTGCCGGTGTTGGTTGCCCTAGCTCCGTGTCCTATTCCCTTTTCTCGCTTGGGTTGCCTCCTAGGGAGATTTGGGTCGTAGAATTGATGGTTACTCCTGGGGTATTCCAAACTGGTGTTATAAGGTGGTTGCGCGCTTATTGTCATCGTTGTCAACATCAAGCTCGAGATTGATATATCGCTCGTGAAATGGTATATTGCTCGTAAGAGTGAACCATAGCCTTCAGAGTATGGTATAGCTTTGAATGGTTGTGTTAATGCTTTCAGTAATTGCTTATTGTATTGATTGTTTGTCTTGATTGTTTATTTATCAGTTATATTGCTTAACTGTCTTATTTGCATTGCACGACTTTCTTTCTCTCCAATTCGATATCTGTCTCGCCCTCACTAAGTATACGTGTTATGTATACTCACTCCTCACAACCACATTTCAGGAAATGTCATGTTAGCTGGAAAGTTCGTGATTTCGTGAAAGTTCGTGCTTGAAGAGTTGTCTTGCGTGCTATGTGGCTTAAGTTGTCAAAGATGCAAGATGTATGCTTTTATGTATTGTATGTATTTAATGTCAAAAGAAATGTAATCTAAATTAGCTAAATAGTTGAGGTAAATTGATAAGCTAGTTATGTAATCAGTTAGCATAGTTTAACTTCAATGCATGTTTGTAAAGTCCCAAGTAAAAGAATTAGAATGGCATGATAGTTTATTTTATGCGGTAGCTTAGTATGGTTTAATTGTCTAGTTGAATGTACTTGTCAAAAATGAAAAGAGATAGGTTAGCTATTAAATTGGAAATGTATGTATACTTGCTGAGTTTAATTGTTGAGAACCGAGGCTCGGATGGCCTTGAGGTAGTTTTGTATGGTTGGACACGGTGTTGGTCCACTTATATGCTGTCGTAGGTTTTACATTTCGCCTAGAAACAGGGGAGTCTCCGTCCATTTTCCCTAAAAATTATGCCCGGGTTTGGATTTGGGTTGTGATTAGATCGATTGATAGAACTCTCGGTTTCGAGAGGGATCGGGGTGTTACAGGTGGTATCAGAGCTTGTCTAGCTCATAAGCCGGGACAGGGTCCTCGGTCTGGTGGGTAGTGATCCTTGAATGTGTGCTTGTTAAGTGTGTCTTGAAAGTGTATGCTTGTATGTGAGATTGTGTGTCTTGATCTGAATGTGTGCTTCTATGTGATATAGTTATGTGTCATGTGTTAATTGTGTGCTAAGTGAAGTGAAGTGTCTAGTTGTCTATCGAATTGACTTATTGAATTGGCATCATAAATTGAATTGACCTCGTGAATTGTTATTTGCTTGAAGTATTACTTGTAATGTGTGTATAGAATGTCTTGAATTAGCCATGCCGTGATTTGAATTGATTATGTTGTGCTTGACTTGATTGTCGTGATTGAGTGACTTTGTTGAATAAACTGTTTTGTAAACTTGCTTGCATAATAGTTTAAGGCATGTGTATAACAGTGATATATTGGCATTCATACATGTCCTATTGAAATGGTAAGTAAGTCCTCTTTCTCCCCTGAAGAAAGTGGTTCACAGTTGGCCTTTCAAAGTGTATGGATTGGCAGGAAATGAATGGCATTTGACTAGCCTTTCTTTGGGAATTAGTGTTTGCTTTTGGAGCTCGGTTATTGGCAAATCTCTATGGTCCTTCTCTGTGCTTAACAGTTGTGAAGGAGTAGTTTTCTCTTGGGGTTTTATTTGGTTATTCTTTGGAGCATTCTTTGGCTTTCTTAATGGGTATTCTTTGGAGACTTCTGTTGGCATTTCTCGGTAGATTTGGCTATTGGGATTTTAATCGACCTTACTGCACAGTATTATCTATGGTATATGTGTCTCGGTCTTTATTAGTGTGATACTGGCATCCCTGATTGGAAATTCTTCAATGGTATTGTATGGAATTCTCAGTGACCAATTATTTAGTATTTACTTATTAGGCAAACTTGGCTACTTTCTTATTGGAGCATTGTTTCAGATATCTTCTTCAGTGTTCCTCAGTAGGTTTGGTATTTGGAGTTCCTATTAGACTTATTGTATAATACTACTTATGGTATTCTTTGAAATTCTTATTGGGCGTTCTATTGGTATTTTCCTTATTGGCAAGATTGTATGAAGTTCTCACTTGGCAAATAGTGAAGAGGCCTCAGAGTTTGGTTTTGGTGGGAAACTATGTTTGTTATTCAACTTGGTTGTTTTATTGGGCACATTGTATTTTCTCTGCTATTTCCTTTGACATTTCTCTCAGCATTTGATAGCAAAACTCAGAATCTAATTGGTTGTCCCATGGGGTTATTATTTGGAAGGCTTCTTTGGAACTTTGGAAGTATATTTGATTGGGTTCTTGATATTTTCTTCAGCACTCTTAACAGGGAATTCTTCTATGAAATTCATGACCAGCGGGGTACTTCTTTGGACCTCTAGATGGAACCTTTGTTTGAGCTTGTATTTGGCTTCTTGCTTGGGAATTCTCGGGCAGTAATAGTTAGACTTCTATTGGAGATTTGTGCGTGAGATATTCTTCTTGTCGTTATTGTGTGGTATTAATGACATCTATAGTATCTTTGCTTTAGTCTTTATTGGTATTATCTCGGCGTATCTGGTTGAAATTTATTCTTCTTCGGTATTCGTGTCAACGGGATTCTTCAACCGATGAAGATTAGTCAGAATTAGATTTCGGATGATGCAGAGTTCTATTGGAAGAAGAATTGCGAGGACGCAATTGTTTTAAGGGGGGAAGGATGTGATAACCCGAACCCGACATGCATTTAATTGCATTTAATTAACTGACATCTTAAATG
Organism: Ehretia macrophylla; assembly: GCA_037974665.1. Lineage (NCBI taxonomy): Eukaryota > Viridiplantae > Streptophyta > Magnoliopsida > Boraginales > Ehretiaceae > Ehretia > Ehretia macrophylla. The sequence goes on along the minus strand of CM075780.1, from coordinate 15,799,747 downwards.
TAGGCATTGAATTTGCGTTTATTTTTAGTTAAACATTTATTTGTAGCTTTATTTACATATTTCTTTTGGAAGTAATTAAATAATGCTTGAGTTAATTATTTTAAGGGAATATCAACTACTTTCATATTCATGTTAATCGGCTTTATTTTTCTTGCACCTTAATGCTCGATTTCAATTAAATGAAAAGTAGCTCCGAGCCGGAATAAATTTTAAACTATGATGCTTTCCAAAAATGATATATTTCTTAAATTCTTTGAGATTTAATTGTTATTCTTCTATTGACGCAAAGTGCATTGCATTTCGGGAGAGATAGCTAGAGAATGTTTTCTAGTCCTCAACAAATAGTGAAAACTAGTGTTTGGTGTCTTAAATTTTATATTTTAATTGTTGTTAGCTAGAATTAAATTGGTGATGTTTGTTAGCTTTAAAAATGCATGAAAATAAGGCTATTTGACCAACTTAAGCTATTTTGACTAAGGCTTGACCATTTGACCAAAGGTTGTCACCTTAAATAGGCTAAAACAATGCAAAATATAAAAAAATAAAAGCTGAAAACAGAAAACAGCTAGGGCCGAAAATGGTAGGAGAGAAAAAAAGAAAATTCAACTTCAAATCTAAAAATTCTTCGCGAGGGCTTCCACGGGGTGGTTTCCGAGGCATCCTACGAGGTTTTACTAGCGTCTAGGAGTGTCTAAGGTGAGGGTTTCATCGTTATTTGCGCTTTTGAAATATTTGTATCTAAACTTTGATTTTTGGATTTTATGCGTAGATCGTTAGTTTAATCGTTTTAATGCTTAAAGAATGATCCTTATTGATTGTAGGACATGTATTTATAGCTTTTTAACATTTTCTGCGGTTGAATATTGAAACTAAAATATAAATTGTATAATGAATAGTAAAATGTGAATAGTAAACTGCCATTTCGATGAAGTTGCTCCGTTACGCGTTCCATTGATGTATAAAGGTGCTAGATATGCTAGAGTGCCTAAATGTGTGGTTTAATTGGAATGTGTAATGGAAAAACGGAGAAAAACGGCTTAGTGAAAGTCGGGGTCGTTTAGGTTGAGTTTAGCGTTTTTTAGTTTTGCGTGATGGCATTGTTTTGGGAGGCCATGGAAGCACTTTTGGTGCGATTATGGCGTTGGTTGGGTGTTTCGTTAGTATAGTTGTAGTTAAAACGAGCAAAGGGGAAATCGGGCCTTTACGTGAATTCTAGGGTTAAGTAGGGTTTCGGGGTCTTTAAACGTGCCTTATGATGACCTAGGAGGATTGGTGAAGTCGGTTTCCAAAACTCGTGGCTCGTTTGAAAGTAGTTGTGTTTTGAAAGTTAAGGTCATTTTGGTGATTCCGTGTGTTTTCATAGTATATTGCTTATAGAATGCTTATATTGCTTATGGAATGCTTATAATGCCTATAGAATACTTGTTATTGCTTGATAATGTTAGTTGGTGTTGTTCTTGTTACTTATTTGATTGTTAATGCTTATTACGCTTGTTAGAGTTGGTTGTTGATTGAAATATTTAACAATTGTTGATAATGCTTGATATCTCGTTTATTTCCTCTATTTTGTATTATTGTGCTATCACTCGTTATCGCCTTGTATTGTGTCTTGCATTGCATAGTGTCAGGGTGGTGTGATGGGCCTCTCCGGGTAGCCTCGGGTTGCCGGTGTTGGTTGCCCTAGCTCCGTGTCCTATTCCCTTTTCTCGCTTGGGTTGCCTCCCAAGGAGATTTGGGTCGTAGAATTGATGGTTACTCCCGGGGTATTCCAAACTGGTGTTATAAGGTGGTTGCGCGCTTATTGTCATCGTTGTCAACATCAAGCTCGAGATTGATGTATTGCTTGTGAAATGATATATTGCTCGTAAGAGTGAACCATAGCCTTCAAAGTGTGGTATAGCTTTGAATGGTTGTGTTAATGCTTTCAGTAATTGCTTATTGTATTGATTGTTTGTCTTGATTGCTTATTTATCAGTTATATTGCTTAACTGTCATATTTGCATTGCATGACTTTCTTTCTCTCCAATTCGATATCTGTCTCGCCCTCACTGAGTATATGTGTTGTATATACTCACTCCTCACCACCACATTTCAGGAAATGTCATGTTAGCTGGAAAGTTCGTGATTTCGTGAAAGTTCGTGCCTAAAGAGTTGTCTTGCGTGCTATGTGGCTTGAGTTGTCAAAGATGCAAGATGTATGCTTTTATGTATTGTATGTATTTAATTCAAAAGAAATGTAATCTAAATTAGCTAAATAGTTGAGGTAAATTGATAAGCTAGTTATGTAATCAGTTAGCATAGTTTAACTTCAATGCATGTTTGTAATGTCCCAAGGAAAAGAATTAGAATGGCATGATAGTTTATTTTATGCGGTAGCTTAGTATGGTTTAATTGTCTAGTTGAATGTACTTGTCAAAAATGAAAAGAGATAGGTTAGCTATTAAATTGGAAATGTATGTATACTTGCTGAGTTTAATTGTTGAGAACCGAGGCTCGGATGGCCTTGAGGTAGTTTTGTATGGTTGGACACGGTGTTGGTCCACTTATATGCTGTTGCAGGTTTTACATTTCGCCTAGAAACAGGAGAGACTCTGTCCGTTTTCCCTGAAAATTATGCCCGGGTTTGGATTTGGGTTGTGATTAGATCGATTGATAGAACTCTCGGTCTCGAGAGGGATCGGGGTGTTCTATCAATCGATCTAATCACAACCCAAATCCAAACCCGGGCATAATTTTCTGAAAAAACGGACGGAGTTTACCTTATTTCTAGGCGAAATGTAAAACCTGCGACAGCATATAAGTGAACCAACACCGTGTCCAACCATACAAAACTACCTCAAGGCCATCCGAGCCTCAGTTCTCAACAATTAAACTTTGCAAGTATACATACATTTCCAATTTAATAGCTAATCTATCTATTTTCATTTTTGACAAGTACATTCAACTAGACAATTAAACCATACTAAGCTATCGCATAAAATAAACTATCATGTCATTCTAATTCTTTTCCTTGGGACATTACAAACATGCCTTCTCTGGTATTGATGCCACCTCAAAACCTATATTCTCAGAAGCTTTCCTCTCCGTCTCCGTCTTTGTCGAGCTTAAAAAAAGAGCTTTTCGGGCAGCGAGTCACATCTTGGAATGTCAGGATGTGGAATTTTGTTATTGAGATTAGATTACTGATTAGTCACACCTACCCTAACCTATATTGGATGATTATCATAAGAGATTCCCAACATATCATAAGATTCTCGTTCTTTTGGAGATGTGTCTCTGAGTATTCCTTGATCATTTCGTCCAAGAAGAGGAGTTCCTCTAATTCTATGAATTTTTCTAGAATACTCAATAGGTAATAGAAATCATTAATTTAAAGTTCTTCGTCGTTCCTGACCCTGCTTCACCTTAATTGTTAACGAAAGAATCGGTTACATTTTTCATAAGATCTCCTCTCGAATGGTTTGTAGGGGAACCCTACCTTCTCTGATCCATTCGACACGTGCAATTTCTTTTCCGTCAATACGCCCTGCAAATCTTTTTTGTCGATAACCTCAGACCAATCAATCGAATATTGTTCACAAATATTCATTTTTGATTTCAAAATTTTTTTATAATTTAATCCATAACAATTTTCGCATTGAACCCACAAATGTCTGTATTTTTGCGGTCGGCTGTTAACCGATTGGTCGTAGGTTCGAATCCTACTTGGGGAGATTTGTATAGCGGTATCTGAAAACATATATTGAGGACGCCCTAAAGCGCTCATGGACTGGTTGTACCATTAGCACTTTTATTTGCGAATCCTTTTGTTTAATCTTAGAAATATGAAAAATACATATTTTTCATATTTTATTACTGAATGTGACATTGGATCTATACATTTTTGAACGGTTCACTACTAGACCGAGGGATAAGTAATTCGACTCGCACGTAATGACAGATCACGGCCATATTATTAAAAGCGGTCCTTATATATCGTATTAACAATCGAAATATGGTCTTTTTACCAACCCGCGAAGGGTTGTGAGGCTGGACCAGGTACGAAGAATGAATCTATATCTGTGCACGGATCGCCTCTCAGGTCCCCCGACTGATTCTACCATAGAGGCCACCGATAGACAATAACTGGAATTAATTCTAACTCCCACATGATGAAAAAAAGTAAAAGGTCCTTAATAGAGTGTGAGCAAGTAAAATGCACTCTCTTTAGGAGGCTGATCTTTATATATTTTATTTCGGGAATATACAATTACTCTATATACGATCTAGAGTAATAGTAAAAAAATTCCCCTGTTAGTGATGTAAAGAAAAGAAAGGTTATTCTCCTAAGGGGTGATCTCGTAGTTCTTGGTCTGTGAAGATGCGTTGTTTGGTTGGTAATAGTAGGTACCATGCAAATAATCTAAGTTAAACTATGCTAACTGATTACATAACTAGCTTATCAATTTACCTCAACTATTTAGCTAATTTAGATTACATTTCTTTTGACATTAAATACATACAATACATAAAAGCATACATCTTGCATCTTTGACAACTCAAGCCACATAGCACGCAAGACAACTCTTCAGGCACGAACTTTCAGGAAATCACGAACTTTCCAGCTAACATGACATTTCCTGAAATGTGGTGGTGAGGAGTGAGTATACACAACATGTATACTCAGTGAGGGCGAGACAGATATCGAATTGGAGAGAAAGAAAGTCGTGCAATGCAAATAAGACAGTTAAGCAATGTAACTGATAAATAAGCAATCAAGACAAACAATCAATACAATAAGCAATTACTGAAAGCATTAACACAACCATTCAAAGCTATACCACACTCTGAAGGCTATGGTTCACTCTTACGAGCAATATACCATTTCACGAGCGATACATCAATCTCGAGCTTGATGTTGACAACGATGACAATAAGCACCCAACCACCTTATAACACCAGTTTGGAATACCCCAGGAGTAACCATCAATTCTACGACCCAAATCTCCCTGGGAGGCAACCCAAGCGAGAAAAGGGAATAGGACACGGAGCTAGGGCAACCAACACCGGCAACCCGAGGCTACCCGGAGAGGCCTATCACACCGCCCTGACACTATGCAATGCAAGACACGACACAAGGCGATAACGAGCGATAGCACAATAATACAAAATAGAGGAAATAAACGAGATATCAAGCATTCTCAACAATTGTTAAACATTTCAATCAACAACCAACTCTAACAAGCGTAATAAGGATTAACAAGCATTAACAATCAAATAAGTAACAAGAACAACACCAACTAACATTATCTAGCAATAACAAGTATTCTATAGGCATTATAAGCATTCCATAAGCAATATAAGCATTCTAGAAGCAACATAAGCATTCTATAAGCAATATACTATGAAAACACACGGAATCACCAAAATGACCCCAACTTTCAAAACACAACTACTTTCAAACGAGCCAAGAGTTTTGGAAACTGACTTCACCAATCCTCCTGGGTCACCATAAGGCACGTCTAAAGACCCCGAAACCCTACTTAACCCTAGAATTCACGTAAAGCCCCAATTTCCCCCTTTTCTCGTTTGAACTACAACTATACTAACGAAACACCCAACCAACGCCATAATCGCACCAAAAGTGCTTCCATGGCCTCCCGAAACAATGCCATCACGCAAAACGAGAAAATGCTAAACTCGACCTAAACGACCCCGACTTTCACTAAGCCGTTTTTCTCTATTTTTCCATTACACATTCCAATTAAACCACACATTTAGGCATTCTAGCATATCTAGCACCTTTCTACATCAACAGAACGCGTAACGGAGCAACTTCATCGAAATGGGGGTTTACTATTCACAATTTACTATTCATTATACAATTTATATTTCAATTTCAATATTCAACCGCAGAAAATGTTAAAAAGCTATAAATACATGTCCTACAATCAACAAGGATCATTCTTTAAGCATTAAAACGATTAAACTAACGATCTACGCATAAAATCCAAAAATCAAAGTTTAGATACAAATATTTCAAATGCGCAAATAACGATTAAACCCTCACCTTAGACGCTCCTAGACGCTAGTAAAACCTCGTAGGATGCCTCGGAAACCACCCCGTGGATGCCCTCGCAATGAATTGAAGATTTGAAGTTGAATTTTCTTTTTTTCTCTCCTACCATTTTCGGCCCTAGCTGTTTTCTGTTTTCAGCATTTATTTTTTTATATTTTGCATTGTTTTAGCTTATTTAAGGTGACAACCTTTGGTCAAATGGTCAAAACTTAGTCAAAATAGCTTAAGTTGGTCAAATTGCCTTATTTTCATGCATTTTTAAAGCTAACAAACATCACCAATTTAATTCTAGCTAACAACAATTAAAGTATAAAATTTAAGACACCAAACACTACTTTTCAGTATTTGTTGAGGACTAGAAAACATTCTCTAGCTATCTCTCCCGAAATGCAATGCACTTTGCGTCAATAGAAGAATAACAATTAAATCTCAAAGAATTTAAGAAATATATCATTTTTGGAAAGCATCATAGTTTAAAATTTATTCCGGCTCGGAGCTACTTTTCATTTAATTGAAATCGAGCATTAAGGTGCAAGAAAAATAAAGCCGATTAACATGAATATAAAAGTAGTTGATATTCTCTTAAAATAATTAACTCAAGTATTATTTAATTACTTCCAAAAGAAATATGTAAATAAAGCTACAAATAAATGTTTAACTAAAAATAAACACAAATTCAATGCCAACATTTAAGATGTCACTTAATTAAATGCAATTAAATACCATTAAATGCATGCCGGGTTCGGGTTATCACAATGGGGGTGATAAGAAGTTGGTTGAGATTGTGATGGCGTTTGGAGCTACACCAACTAGAGTATCCTTTATTGAATGGTCATTATAGCTTATGTGTTTATATTATTATTGATGTTTATTGTGTGTTTATTGCAAAAATGATGATTTCCAAGGAGTATAGTAAATACTTTTAGGGATCTATCGAATCCTCACTGGGCTTGTTTTATATAAGCTCACTCTCAATTATTGCATGCAGGCAGTTGTTACTGATCCTGACTACGGGTACGTGCCTCTTGAACAGGGAAATGTGCCATATGTGGATGAGTCTTATGTGCAGGAGTCATTGTCATGAGATTATCTTAGTTGTTATAAAACAATGTATTGTATAACCTATTTTAATATAAAGACATATGTACGATGATTTAGTAGTCTTTATTTTGATCATTGTCACGCCCCAACTCGACCCCTCCTACGATCAGTCAGGACGCAACAGAATTTCGGCAGTATAACGACAGTAATTAGGACACCGATGCTCTAAACCAACCTCTTCAAAATACCATACAACCAAACTCCACAAGCATACAACAATCAACCCCTCCAATAAATTAACAACATACAACATAACCATATTACACAATTATCATTCGTTCAACAATTCGTTCATAGTTATACGCCTCCGTTCCAACTTAGTACACATGCTATACATATATTTCAAAATAGATTATAAACCAACTTAGTAATCTAAACATGATCAAAAGAAAGACTACTAAACCATCATACATAAGTCTTTAAGTTAAAGTAGGTTTATAATACATCATAATACATCAGCTTCAAACAATCTCATGGCAATGACTCCTGCACATAAGACTCATCCACAAAAGGCACATTTTCCTCTTCAAGAGGCACGTACCCGTAGTCTTGCTCAACAACACCTGTAAGCATGCAATAATTGAGAGTGAACTTATATAAAACAAGCCCAGTGATGATCCGATAGATCTCGAACAGTATTTATTATACTCCTTGGAAATGATCCTTTGAGTTGTAAACACACAATAAACATCAATAACAATATAAACACATAACTATAATGACAAATCAATAAAGGATACTCTATTTGGTGTAGCTCCAAATGCCATCACGATCTCAACCAACTTCTTATCACCCCCATGACACACACACCCGAGGTACCTCACTAGCCCTGCCCTCCATGGCATCTCCGCCCATGCGAGATAAGGGTAGCCTCTGGTAGTCATGCCGTTATCAACCCGACAGCCCGATGTTCCCGATAAGTGGCACACACATACCAAGACTCAACAATAAAATAAACATTCATATCACAGGAGGACAACCTTTTCCGTTGACTATCTCCCGGTTCATCAATAATCATTCAATAATCATCTTTTCATGAATATAACATCAAATAATCAATTAAACAATAAACAACTAAGTTAGACGACAAAGTAGGCCATCCAACCTAACATGCATTAAACACACAATCAAACCCTAGTCTAACCATTAACAACTCATAATTCTATCACTCAAACACCACCCAATAAACTAAAGGCATAATTCAATACTTTAAAGAAAGACAACCTAAATTTCAGATAATCATATCTTACATTCTACTAATCCAAACAACTGCAAATTAGTTTCTATCACTCACCCATTCAATCAACTACATTAGCCCTCTCGGAAACCAACCAAAACACATCCAAATCAAGCCCAACAACCCTAAAACCTCAATGCACCTAGGCTGAAATTTACGAATTTTCGCACCAACATCACAATCAAAATTTCGGCATTACAATGGCGCTACCCTTTATTTTACAAACTTTTACAAATCGATGGCAATCGATTCCAACCACTACAACTCAAAATAATCAACAAATAGCCAAACTATCATCTTTAAATACCCGAAAATAAAAATTTATGCTACAACAGTTCAAATCTTATAGGAATACATATAATCGATCCTTAGCATGCACTGAGCAATAATATAACTTCAAATTAACATTCTAATGGTTCAATATTCAATTATACGCAAAAATACAAAAGTTGACTTTTGAGATCTAGAATTGTTCTCTCATCTTTGATCCGAAATAAGCCTAGATATGCGTGCAATGCATGCCCAACAAGTAGAATCCAACTCAGCATGAAAAACTATGGACAAAAACTAGCCTTTTCTATGGAATTTTGCTTTGAAAACCTTGAAAATCAACTTCCCTTTTCTCCCTTGAAGCTCTCGGTCATGTGTGTGAGTTTGAGTGTGTTTTTGTGCTGTTTCATTGTGTGTTGATGCATATTAAGTAAAGGTCAAACAAAAAAATGCAAAGTATTTCTTAACTATTTCTTGCTCAACTATTAAATTGACAACTAAATTAATTCTAGACAATATATTTTAGGTGACAAAGAGTGTTACATTAAAACAGTTTCACCCGAGTCGGCTTAAAACTCATTTTCTTGCAAAAGAAAGTGTAAAAATCTTTAAAATTTCAAAACCGATTCCAAATCTATTTTAATCAAACACGGGTCTATTAATACCCGAGGACTAGGTTTTAAAATGTTTAAAACACCCCTATAAAAATTTTAGCAGACAAGTGCTTAAAATACTATTCACTAAAACCGACAATAAAATTTTTGATTCTGTATTTGATGAAACTTTCATGAATGCACACTTAGCATGTATTAGGAGTATTAATCACATATTTAGCACATTCTAAGTCATATAGCATATAAACAGGTCAATTCACGCAAAACGAGGTAAAACACGCAGATCGAGATAAGATAGAAAAGTGGGGTTTCACAATCATGACTAGATTACTAAGTTGGTTATAACCTATTTTGAAATGTATGTATAGCCTATGTACTAAGTTGGAATGGAGACGTATAACTATGAATGGATTGTTGAAGGAGTGATTATTGTATAATATGGTTGGGTTGTTTATTGTTAAATGTTTGTGGAGTTTGTTGTATGAGTTGTGTAGTGGTTGGTTTAGAGCCTCGGTGTCCTAATTACTGTCGTTATACTACCAAGATTCCATTGCATCCGACTGATTGTAGGTGGGGTCAAGTTGGGGCGTGACATTACACTTCTATTCGACCTAACATTTTAGGTGTAGTCTTCTGAACACAAGTTCTAGCTACGTGAATTCCTCAATTCCAACATCTCTATATCTTGTTATACTAAAGAATCATCAACCTTGTTAAACTCATTCTATAGAGTTGCCTACGTGTCTTGAGGTTATCCATTGTTAAGTCACTTAAATACACTATCCATATCTTGATAATCTAACCCCTAAAAGTAACTATCGTCAACTTTCACGAATTTATCTCTTAATTTCTAGGTCACGATCTTACCATTTAGTGAACTTGAAACTCGCTGGTATACACCATATTAGAATCATCAATGCTTTATTCCAGTCAAATAAGGATCTGATCATATAAATAGTCTATTACACCAATTTAAGATATAAGAATTTGATTTAAAAGCAACTCCTAAGTCAAACTTCCATTATAAGCATATGAATATATATATACTACTCCACATGTTAATAGTATACTCTTATATCTTAAGGAAAGTTATACGTCCTTAACCTTTATACTTGAACCACAATTAGAAGAACGATTTAACAGAATCAAGAACTTCATAGCTATAAAATTGATAACTTAATCACTGGTATGGGTATTCCAAAGATAAGAAGATAATTTTACCTCATCAATTATACCTGTGCTACGCATTTTATATATGCATATCCAATAATACATACAATCCATCGAGTACCTGTGAAGATTCGAGAAATCTCTAACCGAGCCTTTTCGTTCTTCCTGCATAAATTCACTTCTCTGAAAGTTCTAATCCTAACTATCTATGTGTATAAACAGTCAGTCATGGTTATATAACATGCACATGTATCAACAGAGTATAAAAGCATGCATGTAATATCGAGGGCACTAACGTGTCGATATGCATGACACATAATACATATGGTCCACAAAGGCACATGATATTCAATGCTCAAAGCAATTAAAGCGCATTAGCACACATTAACACATATAAACAAGACATCATAATTACTTTAGGGCTTCTACCCACGGTCCAAGAGTTGAACCTTACTAATGCGAAAACTACGCTCTGAGATAAATTCTTGTATAGATGTCACCCCAACCTGACCTATAGAGGCTAGACTAAGGTATGACCTAAATCATTATTGTTAGTTTATGACCTTAACCATTTGGCTATGATTAATGCTTATTCGTTGGCCTAGAAGTCCAAAAGTTTTTCAAAAAACCGGAAGCATAACGGTTGTAATTAAGATCTTTGGTTTGACCTAGTTTCTAAACACCTCAAAATTTGCAATCATGAATCTGATTCCAACGAAGATTCCTATTTTGTCATCAACCGATATGCCCACTAATTTATCTTAAAAGTCCCATTTGGTTAACAAGCCTATCATGATAAATATGTCCCGTTTATTTGTCAATTTTTCTATCATGCACGTACCTATTATCCTTTAGCTTACGAATGAACACCTAAGTGAGATTAGATAGAGTTAACTTAGTTGATTCTTCACCTAGTGGTTTGAACGCCTACGATAACTACTATTCAAGAGAATGAAAGCAAACCACCGAATAGAAAGTTCGTCCGGTTATAGATAGTACAAGCCAAAATTAGACCCCAAATTACAATGGGGGTCATTTACAATAACAACATAAGTAGTCTTCAAATCAGACACATCGTCCATAAATCATCCACATTCAAGCAAAGCACATAAGGCACATAGTCTCTCCAAGGATTCATCAACAAGCACATTCTTGTCAGGTACCTGTTCCCAATCTGCTTCACCTTTGATGATAAAAGAGGGGGAGTCCTTATGAACTCAGCAAGGGGAAACAAGTGACAAGGTTTTTGAAATCCTTTTTCGGTTAACTTGCAAAAACTCCTTTGGAAACATGTCATATAAAAGAAGTAAGTTCATAACATAGCATAAATATAAATGAACACATTTACCAGTCTTTCCTCCCTGAGGTCCTCTAGGAACCAAGCGAGAGTACTTAAACACATAGTAAAAAGGATACGTTATGCTTTCGCTCTTAAGATCAATCGGTGAGCATTTGCTCTCAAGATCATTTCCAATAACCATTGTTGTAGCCAGCATCAATCATCCACTTATCACTCCCAAATGGGTGTACTCTGGATTGCACACCAAATCCTACAACCTAACTCTCTGAGGAAGTCTAGCCTTCAAACGAGAGAGGAAATTGGACCTTGATAGTCATGCCAATACACCGGCAAGCCCGATGCCGCCCAGAGTAACGCGAACGCTATAATGCCGCAATCAAAGGTTGCAACCTTGTATGCAATGCACATTTATGCCATTTAACATTTCACATTACGATGTCAACAAAGTAGGTTGCCTCCAAGCAAGTATATGATCACATTTTGACATATTGGCATGTAAGGCATTGTAAGAACATATAATCATTTCATATATCAATTTGAAAGCAATTAAAATTTCACGGGAAGCCAAGTAATCATGTTCAAAATAAGCCATAGAATATCTTTTAACAATTCACATTAGGAGGTCAACAAAGTAGGTTGCCTCCGAGCAAGTATATGATCATATTTCGACAAGTAAACGTACGATGCATGCTTTGACATGTAAATTCACTTTGTATAACACCTAGAAACATATGAACATTTAATGGGCAGCCAAGTAACACCATACAAAACAAGTCATATAACTCATTTTAGTGCTCATACCTAGTGTTGAGAGCATACCAGCATGCTACGACACTTTACACAAGACCAGTTGCACGAATAGTAAAGTTATCAACATGCGATCATCGAGAATCATGCTTAAAGCTACAAAGACAATTCTGGGCAGTCCATTAAAATTCCTCAACATCAATTATAAGATACACATGAAGGGTTTGGGACATGGGAACTTACGTAGCCATTAGGGTTTACAAGGACCGTGCTCGGGTATAGATTTTGTTTGCTAAGAGCAACAAGAAGCACTTGAACCATTTCATACATACTTAAAGATTACTGGACAGCTTGCTAACAACTCAAATGAATTCATTTAACCATAGGGTAGTCACTTAGCAAGCATGCTCAAGTAATAGGGCCTCAATTTCATGTTTACCCATACGATTAAACAAGAATCCATCATAAAATAAGCCTAGGTCATGCATCAACTAATTTAAGCAATCTCAACCAACCAAAACAGTACATGCAACTTCTAATTTCCACAAGCCCAAGCATTCAATACCTCAAAGTACAATTACAACATGATTTAAAGCAAGTTTCCAAGCAAAACCCCACTGCAATAGCCTATTTTTTCTCATTCGGTTAGCCAAGCAAATAACTTTCAAATTCAGTGAATCAAACTTCAAATTTAGTATTAATGAGTACTTTAGATATAGGAACAAACCTCGCTGCATTTCGAGTTCAGAAATCAGAGTTATGACCAAAGCGTGAGATCACGCAAAACTGTCCAGTTTCATGCACATTTTGATATTTGCCATTTTTGGGGGTTTTAAGATCAAAATTAGCCTTAGCCTATTTCTGCAAGATATGTTCATAACTGACAAATCTAGTGAATTTCCAAATTTCATGCATTTGTAACATCATTTTCTAGCCAAAAAGTTTTTGTTCTACATGGACAGAGAGCTGCCAAAAAATATCATTTCATATCTCAAGGTGTTCTAGCAATTTTCAAGCCATGCAAGGGTAGATATGTTCATCTAAACACATGCACATGAAATTCAAGAGTAAATACAACCATATAAGAGTGACGCCCGAACTTTTTGCCTTACATTAACTTACTGTTGCATCATTTATTTGCGCATTTAATTCTGTGCTTTATTTATTGACTTTCTTAGCTACTATTTACTCCATTTTTAAACTGCATTATATTAGTGAACTAGCATTTTTATTAAATCATATTAATTGTTAATGGAATGGAAAAAATGTGCAATTGTGCTAGAAGTGATAGGAACACTCGTTTAGAAAATTCTTTTAGTGGTTCAATGAATAGTGTTACGTAACATAACTTAGAGATTTAATTAGTTAGCTTATACTTTACACTTTAGGCTCGTTTTTAAGCTATCTACGCACGTTTTAGTTGGCCACTTAAACACCCAACATGACCCTACCTATCATAAATACTCACCATAAGGCATTTGAGCTTGTAACTTAGCAAAACAAAAAAAAAAGCTAATTTTACTGTGCATGGGTCGAGAGCAACAAGGAGGAAAAAAATAATTTTTGCTCTTCAACTCTTCAATTCAAGCCAAGCCAAGCCTAGAGCAAGTAGTTTAGGGTGTGTGCAAGCTTCCTAGGTGCTCATACGAGCATTGGTGAGGGATTTCACGGCTTATTTTTGCATTTTAAAATAGTTGCTATTTTCTTGATTTGTTAAAAATGTGACTAAATGCTATTGTATTGATTATCTATGCTATTATACCTTGTTTATAAGTGCTAGAGAACATATTTGAGCCATTGTTTCGCTTTTTAAACAGTTATAGTTGTTATTTTGAATTATGAGGTGAATAGTGATATTTTTCTAGGATTTTGTGTAATTGCACGTATTAGCTCGATTCAACACTTCTAATAGATGCCCTAGGTGTTAATAAAGGTAGTCTAATAGCCCCGTACACTTGAATTGCTCTAATATCGTATATAACATGAATTAGCCGACTTTCACAAAGGGGTTTCGGGGTTAAGGCGAATCCGGGTGGACTTGGGCTTTACTTTTAGTATTCTTAGGCTACCTAGGTGCTATAGAAGCTTTGCTAACCCCTATTTGAAGCCCGGGTGAGACATGTGTAGTTAAAATCTAAAAGAGGGAAATTGGGGCTTTCAGGGTAATTATGGGCATTCGAATGGGTTTGAGGGTTGAAAGGGTTCCTTGAGGGTTAGTTAGGAGGTTGGTATAGTTTCCCTTTGAAATTGAATCGTTAACTTTGGTTTGGAAGAGAAATAGCTTGAATAACAAAGGGGTTTAGGTGCAATTTCGGTTGTCTCACGTTTCTAAGACTTTGGCACAACTTCTTGAGTGTTTAAATGTGACTTCAAGTTGTTTTAGGGCTCTTGGCATTATTCTATGCTTGTCTTGTATATACTCCTTTGTAAAACTGCTTATTTGCTTGTATAAGTTGCTTCTATTCTAACTGTATCGAGGTCAACCTACTTTGTTGATCCTCCTACATGTTATTGCTTATATTATTGATATTGACTTGCCATCGTTAAGTGCATTGCATAGTGGTTGCGCAACCATAGTGTCAGGGGCGGATGTGTTGAGTATCGGTTGGGTAGTAGAGGGATTGCCGGTGGATATTCAAACTCCATGCCCTAGTCCCTCATTCGCCTGGTCCGGAGATTTCCAGGGGATGTTGTGTCGTAGGATTATCGGGGTACATCCAGAGTACACCCATTGGAGTGTTTGGGATTATGCCAGCTTATCGTGATTGTGATCGCGGTTCGTGGATCGTGTTCGTGGATTGAAGATTTGGTGTTGGGGTTAAGTGAAATGTATCCTTTTTAATGTGTAGTTATTTAAGCTATCGTTACTTCTTAAATTGTTTAATTACTATTGTTGTTTAACTGTTTTACTTGTTGCATTGCATGCCCTGGGAGACTTTATCCCTCACTGGGCAATAGTGGTTGCTCATACCTCGATATATGTTTCAGGGGATGCTAAGGGTGATCCCCAGCTTGTTGAGGTAGTAGTAGATGAGGAAGAGGTGCAGACAGAGCCTTTGCCCTAGTTGCCGTGTGTGTGTTGTTCTGAGGTGGATGTGCCTTCTTGTTGCTTTATGACACTTGTGTATCTATTTTTGTGGCCTCAGGGCTGTGTATATGTTGGTTGTTGCAAAGTTGAAAGATAGTTAGTTGTATTGTAGATTTGGAAAACTATGACTTGTAATAACTTATGTTTCTGCTTTTAATCATTTTGCATGCTTGGGAGTGAATGACCTAATGTAGGATGTTTCATCTTTTAAGAATGTTTTAATGTTATCTTAGAATGGCATGGCTATTAGATTATGTTGAAATCAAGTTACTTGCATGCTTGTGTGGTTTTGAAACTGTTGGATACTTCAAGGCTCGGATTGCCTTGAACCTTTAAATATTTAGTTATGAAAAGCTTGCTTTATCTTGTTGAGGATTTATTTGAGAGTTTACAGGTTTCTAGAATGTCCACGGTACAGAGGAGACTCTGTTCGTGTGTTGGGTCCGGACTGAACCTTTAGCGCGGGGTTGGGTCGGAGCGTTACATTTTAGGTGGTATCAGAACTACAGATTGCATGAAGCCGGGTTAAATTTCTCGATCTGTGGGTAGAGATCTGTTATGTGACCTTGTGATTGTATGAATTTGTGGTCCTTTGATTTGCCTAAGTAGAATTTGAATTAGAAAGGAACATGCTAGCATGATAATGGAAAGCGAAAGGTCTCTAAGAGTTAATGTTTGAAAGTGAAAAGTCTAGAATGTCAAGCATGATTAAGTGACTATGAATCTCTTGTATGTGAATATTCTCCTAATGTAATATGTGACTTATGTGAATTTATTTGAACTTCTTCCTATGTGCTTTACCTGTAATTTATGTAAATGGCTGTCATAATACTTTGCATTCTAGCTGTTGAGATGAGGAGAAGGGGCAGACCGGGGAGAAAGCCGGAGGAAGCTCCTAGGCAGGGTATACTAGGAGAGGGTGAAGGAGTAGTAGAGAATGCACCACCGCAGGGACCAGAACCTAGCACTGCATAGATTCTGGCTACTATGGCTACTGCAATGAATACTATTGCATAGTTTGTAACTCAGCAAGGTCAGACAGGGGCTCCTAGGGGTAATTAGGCCGTCAGAGCCGAGGGTAGCGGTGCTGCTGGAGCTAATTTGTATGACCGATTTTTACATCACGGGGCCTACAACGTCTTTGGTGAACCTGATGATATGAATGCCGAATTATGGTTGAGGAAATTTGAAAGGGTGGCTGCAATTCTAGAGTGCAGTGATGAGAGAAAGATTACTTATGCTACATTTCTGCTGGAGGGTGACGCCGAGGAGTGGTGGCGTACTATTAATGAGAAATGGGAAGCTGAGGAAGTTCAACATTCGTGGGCTGATTTCGTTCAAGAATTCTGAGATAAATATATATCTGGTTGCCCGTGAGAGGCGTTAGGCAAAGTTCATAGCTTTGAAACAGGGAAATATGTCAAAGGATCAATATGAGGCTGTTTTTACTAGGCTTTCCCTCTATGTGCCGGCTTTGGTACAACCTGAGGATATGAAGATGCAGAGGTTCATTATGGGATTGAGGAAGGATATTATGCTTAGTCTGTCTGCGAACGATTACCCTAACTATGCTGCAGTGGTCAGAGCCGCCTCGAGGTATGAAAAACGCAAGGCAGACGTGTTGGTGGAGACTAGTCAATCGAGTAAGCGGCAGTTTCCGTCTCAGAGTCAGGGGTACCAGAGGCAGACTATTCCAGTTGGGCAGAGTCCACAGCTGAGGCAGACACAGAGTTATACAGGGCCTGTTCAGATTCAGTCGTGACCAGTCCAGAGTCAGAGTCAGAGTCAAGGGCCGACCTGACTAGCAATAGTTCATTCTTAGCAGGGTAGTTCAGCTACCTCTACTTACAGAGCTCCTTCGGGAGGCACTGTTGCAAGACGTCACTAGCATTGCAGCTTCTGTCAACGCCAGGGTCATAATGAGGAAAATTGTTAGAAGAGATTGGGCCGATGTACCGGATGCGGCAGTGATCAACACAAGGTTAGAGACTGCCAAAAATTCAAGAATACCAGGGGTCAGGCATCTAGTCAAGGCAATCAGACCAGGGGTTCAGTTGCAGCACCAGTACCACGGGGTCAGGCCCGAGTATTTGCCTTAGATGCTGAGGACCTTCCGGATACGACCGCTGTAGTAGAAGGTACTTTTCTTCTTAATGATCAATCAGTTAAGGTTTTAATTGATTCATGGGCTTCACATTCATTTATTACACCTATTTGTGCACAAAATGCTAAGTTGAAACATGATACACTGAACATGATATTGTTGTTTATACTCCTATGGGGCCGAAGTTTGTCACCAAATCTATCTGCAAGGCATGTAATATTTATATTCAAGGTCGTGTTTTTTCTGCCGATTTAATTATTCTACCTTTCTGCGACTTTGAAATTATATTGGGGATGGACTGGTTAGGTAAATATTATGCCCAGCTTGATTGTAGAAAGAAGATTGTGAAACTAGAAATGCCCGACCATCCCATACTTAAAATAGTTGGTAGTAGAAAATCTACGGGGACTTCTATCATATCTTCTATTAAAGGATCAAAAATGTTAGGTAAGGGTTGTGAGGCTTACTTTGCTTACTTGATTAATCAACTTGGTGATCAATTCAAACTGAATGATGTACCTATCGTGAGAGAGTTTCCGAGGGTGTTTCCTGAGGAGTTACCTAGTTTACCACCTGATAGAGAGATAGAGTTTGTGATCGACTTATTACCAGGGACTATGCCTATCTCTAGAACTTCGTAAAGAATGGCTCCACCTGAGTTGCAAGAATTGAAAATTCAGTTGTAGGGTTTACTTGAGAAGGGATTCATTCAGCCGAGTTCTTCACCTTGGGGTGCACCTGTCTTATTTGTTAAAAAGAAAGATGGATCTCTTCGGTTATGCATTGATTATTAGGGTCTTAATCAGATAACTATCAAAAACAAATATCCCTTGCCTTTGATTGAGGAATTATTTGATCAGTTGCAAGGTGTCAGGGTATTTTCTAAATTCGATCTGAGGTAGGGCTATTATCAGTTAAGGATTAAGTCTGATGATGTTCCCAAAACTGCTTTCAGAACTCGGTATGGTCATTACGAGTTTGTTGTTCTGCCGTTTGGGTTAACTAACGCTCCTGCCGCATTTATGGATTTGATGAAGAGAGTATTCCGCCCCTATCTGGATCAGTTTGTGGTTATTTTCATTGATGATATTCTTGTCTATTCTAAATCTGAGGCGGAACATGAATAGCATCTCAGGATTGTACTGCTGACTCTTCAGAAGCATCGGTTATTTGCGAAATTTAGTAAGTGTAAGTTCTGGTTAAGACAAGTCACTTTTCTGGGCCACATTATTTCTCAGGATGGAATTTACGTTGATCCAGCAAAGATTGAGGTTGTCATGGCATGGAAACGGCCGGAAATTGTTATAGAAATTCGCAGTTTTCTGGGTTTAACGGGTTATTACAGAAGGTTTGTCAAGGATTTCTCTAAAATTGCTAGACCTTTGACTCAACTCACTCGGAAGAAGACTATATTTGACTGGAATGAGAAGTGTGAGGCTAGCTTCCAGGAATTAAAGAAGAGATTAACCACAGCTCCTATTCTCGCTCTACCTGAGGGTACCGATAATCTGGTAATCTATAGTGATGCTTCTAAGGAAGGTTTGGGTTGTGTATTGGTGCAGAATGGGAGAGTTATTGCTTATGCTTCCA
This sequence comes from Ehretia macrophylla, assembly GCA_037974665.1. Taxonomy (NCBI): domain Eukaryota; kingdom Viridiplantae; phylum Streptophyta; class Magnoliopsida; order Boraginales; family Ehretiaceae; genus Ehretia; species Ehretia macrophylla. Next base: position 15,780,468 of record CM075780.1, on the reverse strand, counting down.
GAAAATTGAAACCTTATGAACTTAATTACCCTACGCATGATCTCGAGCTTGCAACTATCATCTTTGCGTTAAAGAAATGGCGTCATTATCTTTGGGGTAATAAATTTGAAATCTTTACTGATCACAAGAGTCTGAAATATCTCTTTTCTCAGAAAGAGTTGAATATGAGGCAGAGGCGTTGGTTGGAGTTGCTTGAGGATTATAATTGTACTATCAATTATCTGCCAAGTAAGGCTAATATTGTTGTTGATGCCTTAAGCCAAAAGGCTACAGTTGCTAGTCTAATCATCAAAAATTAGGAGTTCATGGAGGAATTATGTTTATGGAGGCCCAACATTTCAGATTCTGGTGTTCAATTTGGAAGTTTGCATATTCAGTCTCTTTTATTATCCAGGATTAGAGAGGCCCAGTAGGCAGATCTGCAATTGATGGAAATCTTAGAAAAGTCAAAAGGGGGAGAGTCAGATTTCAAATTGCATGATGATGGTCTTCTTAAATTCAAAGGTAGAATTTGCATTCCTTCTGAGCCACCTTTAAAGAAAGAAAATCTTGCAGAGGCTCATAATTCTAAGTATACAATTCATCCAGGCAGTACTAAGATGTATAGAGATCTGAAACAGAACTAATAGTGGAACAATAGGTAGAGAAAGATTGCGGACTATGTTGCTAAATGTCTTACATGCCATAAAGTAAGAGTTGAGCATCAGAGACCGGCGGGGTTGTTACAGCCATTGGCCATTCCTGTTTGGAAATGGGACCACATCACCATGGATTTCGTGTCAGATTTACCGCGGTCTTCAAGAGGTCATGATTCAGTTTGGGTTGTTGTGGATAGATTGACCAAAACCTCTCATTTTATTGCTACTAAGAAGACTGAATCTCTGGATCGGTTGGCTGAAATTTATGTTGAGAATATTGTTAAACTTCATGGAATTCCCAAGAGTATTGTGTCAGACAGATCCCCGATTCACATCTCAGTTTTGGCAGAAGATTCAGAAAGCTTTGGGCACGACATTGAACTTCAGTACTTCTCATCATCCTCAAACGGACGGACAATTTGAAAGAACTATCTTAATACTCGAGGATATGCTCCGAGCGTGCATTTTGGACTTCGGTAAGAGTTGGGAGAAATAGTTACCTCTTGCAGAATTTGCTTATAACAACAGTTATCAAGCTACTATCGTTATGGCATCGTATGAGGCTTTGTAT